>CP053161.1:12576607-13190530 GCA_014607495.2 Carposina sasakii
CCTTATAAGGCTAGTTAGTATTCTTTTTTCTTGGCAACCTGTACTCACGGGGCGGTAACCTTGCCGCAGTGTACTCACGGGACGGTAACCTTGCCGCAGTGTACTCACGGGGCGGTAACCTTGCCGCAGTGTACTCACGGGGCGGTAACCTTGCCGCAGTGTACTCACGGGACGGTAACCTTGCCGCAGTGTACTCACGGGGCGGTAACCTTGCCGCAGTGTACTCACGGGGCGGTAACCTTGCCGCAGTGTACTCACGGGGCGGTAACCTTGCCGCAGTGTACTCACGGGGTGGTAACCTTGCCGCAGTGTACTCACGGGGTGGTAACCTTGCCGCAGTGTACTCACGGGGCGGTAACCTTGCCGCAGTGTACTCACGGGGCGGTAACCTTGCCGCAGTGTACTCACGGGGCGGTAACCTTGCCGCAGTGTACTCACGGGGTGGTAACCTTGCCGCAGTGTACTCACGGGGTGGTAACCTTGCCGCAGTGTACTCACGGGGTGGTAACCTTGCCGCAGTGTACTCACGGGGTGGTAACCTTGCCGCAGTGTACTCACGGGGTGGTAACCTTGCCGCAGTGTACTCACGGGGTGGTAACCTTGCCGCAGTGTACTCACGGGACGGTAACCTTGCCGCAGTGTGCTCGCGGGCGGAACGCTGACGGCGCGGTACTCACACGCGGCGGTAGCCAGGGCGGCAGGGTGTCGTCGTCCACAGCGCCCCCGTCCTCCAGCGCGTCCACACTGAGGGCGCCGGCCCGCCAGCGCGCATGCAGCGCCTCCCACGGCAGGTACGACACGCCGAGCGCGCCCTCCCAGTAGTCCTTCCACTCGCGCCCCTTCACACCTTTGCCGGGCGCCCACGCCACCTGCGTGATATCATCACAGAGATCGAATCATATACGACCGTCAAAAGTGCTATATAGAAACGTTATTATTAGTTTTTACAACATTGTCACTTAGCTCGTGCCTCGGAAAGCACGTAAAACCGTTGGTCCTGCGCCTGATCTCTCTCCGGTCGTGTCGGCTTTCCGTCCCATCGGACTATGAGAGTAACGGAATATAGTGCATCGGTGTTTGCGCACACACACTTGTGCACTATAATATCTATTGGTCGCCTTGGCCGAAATACAGTCGGAAATCATCATCATCATCATTATTTTAATAGTTAAAATATTTCAATAAGAAAATGAAAAAAATCACCCAAGTGAGATTTGAACTTACGACCTCTTACATTCCGTGCATCGCTCTCACCAACTGAGCTATCGGGTCATTTAACTCGGACGACGAATTTTACCATCTCTTTTAAATTACGTTCATGGCAATGTTATTTTTTCATCCCGATAGCTATACACTAGCCAAATCTCAGTAAACAAAGCTGATTCCCTCAGCACAATGTTTAATGATGATAGTTATTTTCGGACTGTGGTAATCCCAACCCAAAATATAATCATTTGTTTTCCAAAATGGGCAAGTCAGAAAAAATTTAACCCTTCAATTGCTTCGATTAAAACATACATACATACATAATAATCACACCTCTTTCCCGGAGGGGTAGGCAGAGATCACGGATCTCCATTTGCTACGATCCTGACACACCTCTTTCGCTTCATCTACTTTCATGATATTCTTCATGCACGCTCGTCGGTTTAGGGTACTCTTGACCTGACCTTTCTTTAGAATTTCTCCAATTTGATCGGTGAAAGTCCGGCGAGGTCTTCCCCTTCCAACCCTTCCATCCACTCTTCCGTTGTACACTTTCTTTATCAGTCTACTTTCACTCATCGTCAACGCCCCTTTTTCAACACTTCAACCACAATGTTTTAGTAACATTACATACATACATATAATCATGCCTTTATCCCTTATGAGGAACCACATGGTGCCACTTCTGACCAATTTTGAGAGTATAGTTGAGTAAAATTAATAGAGGATATTTAACAAAAAAAAAGAGTTATCCACTCACCGTGATCTCCTTAGAATGCAGTTTATGCTTATTAAGTTTCTGCACCGCTTTGTGCGCGTCCCGTCGCCTCTCCATGACGACGAAAGCGCAGCCGCGAGGCGCCACTATGTCTATAGACCCCACCGCTCCGAGGGAACCGAATAGATCGTGTAGCTCTTCCGCTGTGGCCAGTTTTGATAGATGGCCTACCCATAGGGTTGTACTGCAAACTGTAAGAGATATTATGCCCATTATTTATGGCACACACACAAAAAATATAAATTACAGGATAAAAGAAGAAATGCACATACAACAATGGAAAGCTTATTTCTACAAGATTAGTGTGTTTACCAAATTACCAGAGGTCGGAATTAGGTAGAGTCATTTATGTACTTGCATCGAAATGTTGATATTAATGTGAACCTTCCCAGGATTTCTAATGGACAATCCCGTGTGGCCAACAATATCACAAATAAATAATAATAAAACCCTCAGAGATAGACAAATAAAACAAAGATAATTAACATAAAATTTCTGCTCTTTAAAATTAATACCGGAATTTGAGGCATATCCACTTTATTCTTTCGCTGTATGAAATCAGTGCAAGTACATAAATGACTCTACCTAATTCCGACCTCTGGTTATTACCAGTGGTCGGAGTAGGTATATTGATTTTACATACTTGCGTCATGATATCATAACATGGACATGCATTTTTTCCGGAATATACCGGAGTTTCCAAAAACTAGCAGCATAGCGTTGAGAGTATTGATACATTTTTAACTAGTTTCATGTGATAATTTCGAAGTTTCAGTATTTTTATTTTATTTTTATCATAATAATCCGGAAACTCGGAGGCGTATCCATATTAACATATACGTTTGATGTCAATGACCTTAATTCAATATACCTACTCCGACCACTGGTTATTACACAGCTTTGTGACATTAACAGACGGAAGTAAAGTAAAAGTCATGAAAGGGGGGGAAAAATTTAAGTTTTTATAGGTAGGTACTGAAAAACACAATTGCTAATACAATACAAATGCGATATACGTTTGCTTAATGGATGGAAGGTGAATTGAAAATATATTCACATGGGAAAATAATAAGTAAGTAATTCTAATTAGCAACTTCGCAAGAAATGTAGGTACCACTAAGAAATAGCCATTCTGGATCTTGATCTGATAAGTACTTATGCACTTCTGGATCCTAATCTAACACTACACAACACATTAACCTAGTCCCACACTAAGATGCCTAAGGTCTTGTGTCGTGGGTACTAAGCAACGGTATATAAATACATAGATAAGTATAGAAACATCCATGACTCGGAAACAAACATTGATATTCATCATATCTATGGCATCGCAGGCACTTCTTACACTTAGGTACTTCTATCTTAAACTTTAGAGTACATATTTAGGCACTTTGGGATCTAAATCTAAAGAATACTTAGGCACTTTAGGATATTAATATGAATAGTACTTGAGCACTTCTGGATCTTGATGAGAAGTTTCATTCATTTAAGTACAAATGTACACTTACCACTAAGGTTTTCTTTCTTTATCGGCGGTAATCCTTTTTTCTCTCGCTCCCTTTGCTTCTCCCTATCCGCTTCCCGCTCTTTCCTGTCTTTTTCTCTGTCACGGTCTCTGTCTCTGAAAAAAAAAAAACTGAATATGTATTTCACAACTCTGAAAGGGGTATTCCCCAAATGCCTTAAGATTCTGGTGTATCTTGTTATACAAGGTAATCGATAACCTGGTAAATACTGAAACCCAAGAACCATTATGCAAATGGCTTTCACTTTCCCCTAATACCCTCCATTGACCCTTGAATTTGAGGACTCATGATTGCGGTCACAAGCACTGCCATATTGTCCTTAAGGTGTCAAACGAAGCGGCAGCGTTTGCGGCGAATTATATTAAATTTAGTTACTTGTTCTTGCGGCGGCAGAGCCGAAGCGGAGTGTCGAAAGAAACCATATTGCACTGACCACATTCATAATTGGGTTAAGGGCAGGAAGATGATGAGTACCTGAAACTGTACGGACGGCGCGACGAGCGGATCGGGAGCGATGGCGGTGTGATATCGCGGATTTATTTGCAGTAGTAGGTACTTGAACCTGGCGGTGCGGCGGGCGGAGCGGGAGCGGTGGCGATGGGACATAGCGGACTTTTTAGCAGTAACTAATACCTGTCCTTGTCCTAGTCCGCGGCGGCGCGGCGAGCGGGGCGGTGGCGGCGCGGAGTGTGCTACAGTAGTACCTGTCCTTGTCCTTGCGGCGGCGCGGGGATCGCGAGCGCGAGCGGGAGCGGCGTCCGCGGCGGCGCGGCGAGCGGGAGCGGGAGCGGGGCGGTGGCGGCGCGGAGTGTGCTACAGTAGTACCTGTCCTTGTCCTTGCGGCGGCGCGGGGATCGCGAGCGCGAGCGGGAGCGGCGTCCGCGGCGGCGCGGCGAGCGGGAGCGGGAGCGGGGCGGTGGCGGCGCGGAGTGTGCTACAGTAGTACCTGTCCTTGTCCTTGCGGCGGCGCGGGGATCGCGAGCGCGAGCGGGAGCGGCGTCCGCGGCGGCGCGGCGAGCGGGATCGGGAGCGGGGCGGTGGCGGCGCGGAGTGTGCTACAGTAGTACCTGTCCTTGTCCTTGCGGCGGCGCGGGGATCGCGAGCGCGAGCGGGAGCGGCGTCCGCGGCGGCGCGGCGAGCGGGAGCGGGAGCGGTGGCGGCGCGGAGTGTGCTACAGTAGTACCTGTCCTTGTCCTTGCGGCGGCGCGGGGATCGCGAGCGCGAGCGGGAGCGGCGTCCGCGGCGGCGCGGCGAGCGGGAGCGGGAGCGGTGGCGGCGCGAGCGGGGCGATGGACTCCTGCGGACAACGGCAGTACTGACACTGAACAAACCATAGATACATTACATAATACACGTGGCTGTGCTGCATGGCTCAATTTCAAGTTTTTACGAAAAGCACATGACATATAGAGATGAAATATGACAGGTATATGTAGAAAGTGTAAGAAAGAACTGAGAACATATTTCCCAAATAGGGACTGCTAGGGAGCACAAAGAACGGATTTCCCGTAATTCCTACGGGAACTGGACAAACGGGAATTCCCAATTTTAACGAAAACTATTTGACATAATATAATGACGAAATTTGGTAGGGAATGTGAGAAGACACTGAGAACGTATTTCTCGAAATTTCCACCTGAACGGGACAAACGGGAATTTAATTTTTTACGAAAACCGCTATAAATAAAAAGCAGAAATCGGACATGTCTATTCGTTAGGGAGTGCGAGGAAGCACTATGAACGGATTTCTCGAAATTCCCACGGGAACGGGACAAACGGGAATTCCCAATTTTTACGCAAACCACTTGACACATAATGATGAAATATGACAAGTATATTCGGTAGGGAGTGCAAGGAAGCACTGAGGACTTATTTCCCGAAATTCCCACGGGAACGCGACAAACAGGAATTCCAAATTTTAGATGATATGTACAGAAGCGAAACGAAGGCGGGTCACTAGTGTATAGATAAAATAGATAATGTACATACCTAGAATCATTGGCATCTGGTATTTCAATAACTTGCGGTCCAGTTTCTACAAATTCTATGTCAGACTCGTTGGCATTGTCCTCTTTGGTTTCGCCTTGCTTTGGCTGTTCTGTTTGGGCTCCCTGAAAAAGAAAATGGTTACAAAGTTGTATTTATTAAACTAATAGAATAATATAATGGTAAATAGATAGACTATTAAAAATTTTACCCTTAAGGATACCCCAAACAGGGGTTGGCAATTTGTATGGAACAAAAAATTTCAATTTCTCTTCAAATTCGGTATAACTCTTAAATGAAATACATAAGATAGCTGTCTCTGTTCAAAATTACGTTTTTAAGGGTGGTAAAAGGGACAAAAAAGGCTGCTAATAGAAACAAATAACTCACTAGGAATGGTAGCTGATTTTGATTTGGTTGTAGTTGCATATCCTGCATCATTGGCATTAAGTTCTGTGAACAACATCAACACATACATTAAATAGGTAGTTTCAAATCACATTCTTTTTAGCAGTTTAAAGTTTAACTTTTAAGTCTTCCGTGGGCAGGTGCGCACAAATGACTGACGAAATTAATAGCATATTATTATAAAATTATTAATAAAGAAAATGGAAAAAATTCTTCACCCGAGTGGGAATCGAACCCACCACTGCAAGCGGTGCCAGCCGGTATGACCACTAAGCCACCGGGTCAATTACTTATTATTATTATAAACATCTTACAAAAGTTTCAATGGTTAGTCTTTCTATTTCAGTAAAAAGTTTCAGTAGTAACAACTTACAGGTATTTGCATTCCAGTCATCATTTGCATTTGCGCCTGAAGACTTTGCAGTTGCCTCATTATTTCAGGATTAGTCAATATGCTGGAACAAAACAAGGTGCAAATCAATAAGTATTATTCTATGAAATAAATTAAGAAGTGGCACCATGTGGTTCTATCGGGCCTTAGTGCTCTGCCTATCCCGTAAGGGATAAAGGCGTGATTATATGTATGTATGTAATAAATTAAGCAGTACAGTCACGTGACTGGAATCGGATCTACGCACCCAGATTGGAAGGCACACATCTAAACCATTGGGCTACGAGTATCACCAGTCGCCTACACTTGAAACAACATGAATAAGGAAGCACATATAGTTTCTTTGTTTGCTCTTCACATAATTATAACTGGAAGAAATTTCTATTGGATATGGGCTCACCTTTGTACATTCCTTCTATAATTCATTATAAATGTTTCTCGGAAATATGTTTTTCTGTGTACAATAAAGAATAGTAATAAGCCTACCTTCCTAGGGCGTCATGTGCGGGCGGCGGCGGTGACTCTCCCTCGCTTTCATACTCGAAGTCATTGAGGAGCTTGCGGTTGAATTTCACACCACTATTTGAGTTGGTGTCTTGAAACTGTAAGAAATAAGATATACCTATAGACTATGCCTTGCAAAGTTAACAAAATGCTAGTTTTTTATGTTTATTAGCAGATCATTTGCATATTAAAAAAACTGACTGTAAAGTAACTTATTAATAAAGTTTGCAGATTTGTATGCCAACTACATAAAATTGATGTATTTACTTACATTGACTAAGATGAATATAATGATACCTCTCTAGCTGAAATGTAAACCCTTTTAGGGTCTAAACTGTGCCAAAGACATTACATTCACACCCGACAAACAAAACTCCCCTCTGGTGCAGTCAGGTAAAAATTAGGAACCAAAATAATAATGGAAAGTAGTTTACCTGATCACCCATCGGGGAAGGTCCCTGGGGAGTGTGTTGCTGTGCCACTGGGGACATCTTGTCCGTACTGTGACTCACATTTAGTGTGCTCCCTGGAACATAATCAATAATACATACATACATATACACATATATTACTTCTATGCTGCTCTGGGAGTGAAAAAAAAAACATATAAAACTACAGCTGCTCCTATTCCTGGGCATACTGTACAAGTCAGTAGAGGGACAAGAGGGTCTTGGTGTTTCGTAGGCGATGGGCTGACCACCTGTCACTACTAACCGTAAGGGATAAAGGCGTGATTATATGTATGTATGTACATATACACATGGATGAGTTCCTGAAATGGAGTAGCCAGAACTGAACAATCACAATGAAAATCTTACAGCCATGTTTATCATTTTTTCATCATTATGGGGACAGATGTAAATCTGTGACAAGTTGTTAAGTTGTTAGTTTACCAGCTCAGAGAATGCCTGCCCCTTATTACCTTTCTAGCAGAAGCAAAGCGATAGCGAAAACTGTACAAAAATCGCTGATTGCTTGTGAAATTTGTATTACGTAAAACGAATTTCAAAGGAACTCTGACATTTCAAGGCTAATATTTATATATATTTTTATTTATTACAGTTCCTTTTTTTACTCTTTATAACATGCATGGAAGATGATGCAGATTTATTCCAGTGAATCCCTGCTTCAGCACATGATACATTATACAAGAAAATGTTTACCCCTCCCATTTTTCATCTATGGGAAACTACAATGCACATGCATGACAAAATAATACTTTCAAATACAAATTGACCCATAGACAAAAGAACATAGAGCATGTTGTATATTTCTTCATAAATATTAAGTACTGTAGAAGTTTGATAAAAACTAATTTATAAAGTTCACAATAAAACTTGTTATCTTTATTCACTTTAGATATTATAATGAGGTTATAATAAAGTAATCAATCTCATTTGATCATAAATCAATGTCTTATCAAAAACTAAATATTTTTAACAAATAATTCAATAAAACTTATTATTGAGGTCAAACCTACTAAAAAAAAATTGATTTTTAAATATCCATCCTAAGTCACTGTATAACTGCAGCAAGCTTTATTTGATGGAAATATATGTACTTATAAAGAAAATATGAATTATCTATCTTCCTCTCAAATCTGATAGTGTTGTAACTGTGTAAACACTGTTTACAAATAAAATTTGAAAGCAAATGTATGGAATATCTGCCAAAATTAGTCAATGTTTAGCTTGAAAAATGCTTGAAATTATTTTGAATTACCTAATTGGAACACAGTTAAAGTTTACAGCTGTAACACAGCCAAATTGGAACTGTTATATTACTTTGTGCAGCACACTTCTTTGTTCCATTTCAGCTTGGAAATTTACCAGACTAGTGTGGGTATAATAATAGAAAGCAAGCATTTTTATAATGAACTTACCATTAGCATTATTCTGCTGCTGTTGTATTTCTTGATGTAACGGATGGTTTGGGTCAGCCATGTCTAATAATGGCTGTATCACTTCCGGACTAAACACATGATTCTTTTGCCATAAATTTAGTACTCTTATTATATTACGCTAAAACAAAAGTTGAGTATTTCATTAGGTACTTACTATTTCACTATAATAGCACTTATTAACAAGAGATTATTTACGATTGCCCATTAATTGAATATAGGAAGCAATATGTGCCTCCACAAAACACTTGTCGGCGAATTTAACCTAGCTAGCATAAATTTACATAACGAACCTTATCTTCTGCAGGACATCTGAAAAGGTTGGCGAATGTTTGTTGCATATTCTTCGCAAACCTAGGAGCAAACACATCTTTCTCTTGACCAAACTGATGTCTAGACTGTCTTACTATGGAATCTATCACATATAAACCAGGAACTTTATACTCTGGCTTGCATTTCTGTATGAACTTTTCAACGCTATGCACTACATGTTTGTAAAACTTTATGGCTTTAATTGCACCTCTAGTGATAGCACTCATCTTAGCCTTTGATATAGGAGGCTTGTTGTCGTACAACCCGGATAACTGCAAGGAAAATTTAGTTAGAAAAGATGCCACGGAATAAATGTAACTATCACCACAAATTTAAACCAACATACCTCCGCGTTGAACGATTTAACTTCCGACATATCCATTGTATTTTTTATAATCTAACTAAAAGCTAAATTTAAGCATTACACTATACTAAAAACCCAACTAATATGCCGAAAGAATATCATTTTCATGAGCAAATCAACATGCTCAAAGTTACAAAATGGCGTATTGTATTCATAGACAAAGCAAAGATGATTGGTTCCTCAATTTGAACGAGCAATATCTCTACTTTTTTGGACGACATTTAAATATAGCTGATCGAAGTTTTTGGAAGAAAATAAAATAAATTTTGATTCCAAATCACAAACTACATCAAGTTTTACAACAATGTGATTTGATAATGCAATTTTATTGCATAAGTGGGTAAGTTTTTCTAATTTTATTTCGCGATAAATGTACCTAACTATTTTTCACACCAAGTTCCGAACGATTAAATTCTCTGCATTGTTTATGGTTCTGTGAAATGTCAAATCATCGTGTTTTTGAATAATATACTCTAACGTGTTCTCATAAAGTACATACACAAATCAATGAGGTGAATTTGTTCAGATCCATAGTCAAAGATTTGTTCATTTTATTAATTTTTTTTAGAACTAGAGACGTAGTGATATGTTAAGCAGAAGTCGAGACTCAAGTTATGTATGTACCTCGAGTTAACTTGCAGAACAAATTCAAGCAATCTTAAGAGTTGGTCGTTAAGCCTTTCCGTCCACAGACTACTTAGTGCTTCCGTCAATTCGTCATTTGTTATTGGATTTATTTAAACCTTGTTTAAACATACAAACATTCAAAGAGTTTATAAAATAAGAAAGAAAACGTTTATTTTACGCCACACACACACACACATAAAAATTACAGGCTTAAATATATAAATTAATATTTATGTTAGGAATCACAACATAATTTTTTCATAACATAATTACATATGTTCAACTTAAGTTTTTTTATAAGTTTGTATTTATACTAAATGCGATTACTAACTCGAGTTCATTGGCCCATCTCTAGTCCGAAATCTCAATAATCTCATCCTCACCAAAGATGATTGATTACAGATTCCCCACAAATAAGTAAATAAATCAGATTTTTATTGTTTTGAGAGCATCAGTCAATAGCTGTGGTTAATAGTTACCCGTAAATACAGTCAATAGTATATTTATATTAACATTAATACAAACATACTATGGCCGATGAATATGCAGCTGTTAAGCGAGGAAAGTTAATTTTAAAAGGAGACAAACCAAAGTAAGTATTTATTTATTTGTGACTTGTTCCGACTACTTTTTATCACTCTTTGTAAAAACTTAATGTGAACCTTCAGCCAGATGAAGGTGATTTATCACTCAATGCTCAACATAGTACCTACTTCCTATCTCTTTGATTGATAGTAACTATCGCCAACTTACTGCGAAATACAACATAATAGAGAATGACATGCACAATTTACAGGGCAAAGAAACGCAAACACAAAAAGAAGGATAAGCATGAAGATTTAAAAGTAGACGAAGATCCAAACAAACATGGAGGGTGGTGGGCTGTAGAAAAAATTGAAGACATAACTGGCTCAATATCTATAGAATTTGGTGACAGTTCATACGTGTCTGCGTTAGATAATGGCTTGTTTACCATAGGGGCTCCTCATGATGAAGGGGACGGACCTTCTCCAGAAGAAATCTTCACTGCCTTCCCGGCTGGGGAGAATAAATTTGCTCTGAAGTCAGGTTATGGAAAGTATTTGGGTGTCTCCAAAGATGGTGTTGTGACAGGCAGGTCTGATGCTGTTGGTCCTATGGAGCAATGGGAGCCGGTGTTCCAAGAAGGTGAGAAAAATACAGTGTGTCTATAGAAGATAAGGTAAAATTTTCTAGTGTTTGTCTATCACCAGGCCTTAAAAAAAGATAAATGAGAATGGCTGAATAGAAATTAGGGTTTGCAATTAGAATATCCAAGAATTAGTTTTATTTGTATATCCGGTCCTATTTCAAATTCGAATAATTCATTTAAATTATTCTAATATTTAGCTCTAGAAGTATTAATTTTATTTGAATAGTAAAATGAAATGAATATTGCAAACCCTAATAAAAATGCTTGATACCATTTAAAATTGTAATGTCTAATCCTAATTTGGTATTGCACCCGTATACCATAGACTGCTTTTTATTGAGTTAAAGTTAGATTTACCTCAAGCAAATATAAATGCTATTCACAAGATAGAGATTATATTATAAGAACACTAGCTGACCCAGCAAACATTGTTTTTCCATGTAAATAAACTTTTTATTCTAAGTCATGACAAATAATAAAAAAAAAATTGAAAAAAAATTAAAGTTTTTAATTGACAAATAAAAAATAAGGGTTGATCCTAGAGGGGTGAAAATTCATGGTTGTATGTATTTTTGTATGCTGTATCATAAAAAAATAAAAACAAAAAAAAATTGTCAAAAAAATTATATAAAAAAATTTTGGGGTGGACCACCCTTAACATTTAGGGGGATGAAAAATAGATGTTGTCCGATTCTCCACCCTAACCGATATGCATGCTAAGATTTACGAAAATCGGTCGAGCCGTTTCGGAGGAGTTTAACTTCTAACACCGTGACACGAGAATTTTATACAAAAATACTGTTTATCTCATTTCAGGTAAAACAGCAATCCTAAGTTCCTTAAACAAGTTCATGTCCGTAAACCCTGATGATGACTCCGTATTGGCCCGGAGTACTGTGGCGGGAGACCATGAGTTCTGCAGGATCCGCAGCAACCGGCAGCGTGAGGTCAACACGGTGCAGTTGCCTGCTGAGGAGCAAGGGGATCTGGCTGAGGTGGAAGTTAATTATGTGTATGTATGATGTACCTACATTTTTATTTCTACTCCAAATGCCTGCTAAGGATTTTTAATGGTTTTTTTTTTTTAATGAAATTGTATTAGGCGTTACAATTCGGAAGTTCAAACATTTACTATGGGTGCGCCCACCACCGGGCCCTACACCCTCCACTGACCCTCGGATCTGATAACTCATAATTGCGACAACAGGCACTTGCACTAATGTAGATTGTTTATCTAGTTTTTGATTTCGGAATGGTGCAATGTATCGTCTTGCATGCTAGGTGCTCGGGTCTGGTTTCTCATGGCGATTGTAGTTAGTGCAAGTGCCTGTTGTCGCAATTATGAGTTATCAGATCCGAGGGTCAGTGGAGGGTGTAGGGCCCGGTGGTGGGCGCACCCATAGTAAATTTTTTTTTTAAATAAAAACGAAATGCCCCCTGCATTTCATCTAGAACTTGTAATTAATAATAATTCCAATGTATTTACTGTAGGTATTAAAGCTGTAACATACCGTATGTATTCGTTACTAAGTAACAGGTATTCCATCAAGTACCGAGTAACGAAACGTTACCCAGGAATTCGTCTCGTTACTCGCATGTTTCGTATCATGGGTATTTTTCGTATAATACACTGTTTCGTATTGGCAAGTGGTGTATTGATACATTTGTTTTTGATCGTATGTTCTACTAGTACCAATGTGAGTGATGTGGTTCATTTAAATCACTTATTTCAAAGAACAGTGATTAAGTTTGTTTAAAGTACTAATATTTTTTTTTAAATCATCAAAGTTTTTTACTATTCTTTTAAGTTTGTGGTTAAAATTTTCTAAATAGTAAATCCATTGCAAATTTGGTATATTTACTATACAATATGCGGTATCAGAAGTAACGAGTATGGTAATGATATGATAGTAACGAGTACTCATGGTCAAAGTAACGAATACATACGGGTACGCTTTTATTCGTTACCTTTATAAATCACAACATTCAAAATTTTTGTTCTTTTTAAATATTCTACTTACATTGTTGCAGGAAAAAATTCCAGAAGTTTCAGGATAAGAAGCTTCGGCTCAATGATGGTGGAGTTGTAGAATTAAAGAAAGCAAAAGTGGAAGGCACACTACATGAGACATTATTGGACAGGAGAAGTAAAATGAAAGCTGATCGGTATTGTAAATAATTAGTGCTAATAAGAATTATCAAATGATTATAAAATAATTTTATAATTGAAGTGAAGGAATTATTTTTTCTTTACATCCATACACAATGGGGATGGGGTGCTTAAGACATTCGCTGTTGTAACATACCCACTAATAGTCAGCGTCAGGTTCGCGAAGACCATTGTACGAAATATGTGCACAGATAACTTAAGAAATTAGTACCTTTACTTTCAAAATTGGTACCTAAAGTGATTAGATATCAAATTACATGTGATTTGACGATCGCACAAAAATAAATGCTGCCTATTTGAGCAAGCGTTTCGATAACTAACCTTTGTAGATGCAATTGATATTGGATATTAATGTTAGTTTCTCTAAACCAGTGGTTCCCAAAGTGGTCCAGGTGGACCCCACGGGTCCACAGGAGACTCGGTGGGGGTCTACGTTAATGTGAAAAAATGGAGGTTCACAATTAATTTGTATATGGTGTAGGCCTGTAGGGGGTCTACCAGAACCAGTTAACTTTTAAAAGGGGTCTATGAGTAAAAAAAGTTTGGGAACCTCTGCTCTAAACCAACAAGAATTTTTATATTGAGTAGGACCAATGTAGGACATAATATAAAATGAAAACAGCAATTATTATTATCTTTGAAGATTTATTTCTCACATAACATTTGTTACAGTGGCCTAAATGATTTGAGTAATTTCCATACAACATTGTTACTGAGAAACATACTCGTGGACAATTTGAATATACTACCTACATGTCTTATACAAAATCATAATATATCTACACCCTAAATAAATAAGACTAGATATGGAAACCTAGTCTTGGTATAATAAAGTGACCTCATAATAATAAAGGCATATCATGGCCGTTTTCACATTACCTGAATTATACACGGTCAGTGTAAATCTATACAGGGTGTAACAAAAAGGGCATGTTAAGCGAAAAGCTATGTAAATAGCCCACTATAGGGAACCTATCTACAAAATTTAAGACTCGAAATCACATTTTTATTTTTCAAGATTGTATGAAAATTCCTGAGATATTTAAAAATTCTCCATACTATCCGGAAAGATAAAGATGTGATTTCGGGTCTCTAATTTTGTGGATAGGTTCTCTACAGTGGGCTGTTCATATAGCTTTTCGCTTAACATACCTTTTTTGTTACACTCTGTATATTATACAAAGGATATATTAAGTAAAATTCTATGAAAGTAGAGCACAGAAGAAATCACGGAACTAAGCAAGGAATGTTCATACAATCTGGTTAGATAAATATTTAATTGATTTTGAGTCTCAAATTTCGTGAATTAGGTTCTCTATATTGAGGGGGAAATTTTTATAGCTTTGTGCTTAAGGGCCGAATCACACCCGCCCTGATTACGTAAAAGCAATAGCAAAGCCGAAGTCGCGCGATTGCGATAATTGAGTGTGTGTGTGTGCTTGGGCGAGGTGCGGGGCGCGGGAGGTCGCCGAGCGCTCGTTGCGCGCACGCACAACTCAATTATCGCGATCGCGCGGCTTCGGCTTTGCTATTGCTTTTACGTTATCAGGGGGCGGATTGGCCGCGGCATGCTCGCATCGCCGCCGGCGGTCGCGGGTCTCCTCCCGAGCCTACGCGCCTAGTCCTCTTCACCAGTTTAGATTCTACATCTAGTGTACGCGGCACCGCTCGCGACTTCGGGCAGCCGCGAGCACGTTCCGCCGACAGACGCCCGCGGTCGCGTAGCCGCAAGCGTCACTCCGGGCGGTCGCGCGACATTTTCGAAGTTTTCAAGCGATAAGTATGCAAATAAAGTTTAAAATGATCACACACTGAAAGTGCTCGCCGCGTCGCTGCCATTTCGGTTTGAAGCGGCCCTAACATACCCCTTCTGTTACACTCTGTATTGTATCTTATGGAATAGTCGTAAGAAACGATACATGCCCCCCGATATCGTGTCGTCATCCTTAAACAGCTTAATGTGAAAACGGCCATTGCAGGAACAAGTTCACATTCATTCAGGTTATGAAATAAACCTTTGTTTTCACAGACGTTGTGTTCTGCAAAACAATAATAATATACTTATTGAAAAATTCGTAATACTAGTAGATACACTTTGTGAATCATAAAGTACAAGCTAGGTATATACCACTGCTTTCAGAGTATTTAGTTAGACCTAATATACAAAAAAATATATCATGAAATGTCTAGCTAACAATGTTTATAATACATAGGTACACATCGTTATGTTATACTGAAAACATGAACGTATGAAGAATAACGGACAGTGTTGTCAATACACAGAGTGAGGCATTCATAGTAAGCTTGGTAACGATATTCCACGGAGTAGGGATGTGTAATGACGCGTTATCCACACACACACAAACCATAGTAAGCTCGGCGCCTACTAGAAAATACGCACACGTGCGCAACGCGCCGCCATTTCGGTGCTTCAATCTGTGCATTGACAGCATTACGTCCGTTGTTCTTTATACGTTCATGGCTGAAAATGATAAATTGATATTGTTGCAAGCCAAAGCCCTATTGACAAAATTAAAACACATATTTTGACCTTAATTTTTAGGGTTTGGAGCGGTATAAGAGATTTTATCATTATACCTACATGTTTAATGATATTTGGCTTGTGTATAGCTATCGGGATGAAAAAATAACGTTGCCAAAAAAGGTAATGTAAAAGAGATAGTAAAATTCGTCATCCGAGTTAATTGACCCGATAGCTCAGTTGGTCAGAGCGAAAGCACAGAGGTTTGCGAGAGGTCGTGAGTTCAAATCTCACTCGAGTGATTTTTTTTTCAATTTCTTAATAATATTTATAATACCTACATTGGTCAGTTAATAGGCCATAATCGCAGTATTTAGGGTTTTAAGTTTGTTCCATATAAGTGGTATCGCGAAAAGGAAATTCCTTCTCCGCAATATCCCTCATATAGGCTAATGTCTCTTTGTGATGACGAGAGTGACGACAAAGTCCTATTCAAGAATACGGTGGTCAAAATAAAACATCTACTTTGGCGTCTCTGAGATCTAAAATCGAAAGTAGAAACATATCGATTATTCGTCTTCCATATTCGATTATTAGTAGTCTATAGAAATCACAATATTATCGTATACAATGCTACCGTACAAATACAATCGAGAATACAAGACGAACGCTACGAGGCCACGATATTAGTGTTGATACAGGATCAGTACGTATTTTATTTCCAATAGTATCATTATTTAGTTAAGCCATATTAATGAAATTGTATTAGGCGTTACAATTCGGAAGTTCAAACATTCACTATGGGTGCGCCCACCACCGGGCCCTACACCCTCCACTGACCCTCGGATCTGATAACTCATAACTGCGAAAACAGGCACTTGCACTAACTACAATCGCCACGAGAAACCAGACCCGAGCACCTAGCATGCAAGACAATACATTTTGCACTATTCCGAAATCAAAAACTAGATAAATAATCTACATATGTTTCGCCAACAACCGTGGCATCCTCAGGATTATAGAAATTAGTAAATTAGTAAACCACTAATTATTTTTTTAGGGTTTTAGAGTTTTAAATAATGCAAGTGCCTGTTTTCGCAGTTATGAGTTATCAGATCCGAGGGTCAGTGGAGGGTGTAGGGCCCGGTGGTGGGCGCACCCATAGTGAATTAAGCCATATACTTAACTCACTCAACCGGATAAAGCTACGGTATCCTAGGACAGCGTTACCGTTATATGGCCGCAATACAGCGGTGAAATGACCTCATTCGAACGTTAAGTATTTGTAAACAGCTCTTTAGGAAACCGTACCATTTTCTTTATTTAGACGCCCTAGTGACATTAATTTCACCGCTATATGACGGCGCCGCTATCCTAACAAATCATAGCTTAACAGCAACGCTAATGATAGTCAAGTTAGCTTTGTGGTTTTAGTTATACCTACATATTTTGCGCTTCTTATAAGATTGTTTACAACATTTGCTCCTAAAATTGCATATAATTTCCATAATAGGTTAGGCCTTTCTCTCTCTATCTCCGGAATATTTTTTTTGTAGACTGACAGTTCATGTGTATAAATACTTTGTGTCTAAAAGAGATTTTTTTTCAACAAACCATACCTAACTAACAGTAAGGTTAGCCGCAATGGTGACGATCGGAACTTTTTATTTAACAAGAGATTTCACGGATTGTTAAAATGCTTTAATTACGACTTACTGCGCATGCCTGAACAATGTCTTAGATTGAAAATTTAAAAGACTAAGGTAATCGTCACCACCGGGGACGAACGAAATTTTTTTCCCACTCGTCCCTAGTGGGGACGACCGGGAATAAACGAGGTTAGCAGCAGATGTAAAATTGATTCCACTGTAACATAAAAAATGCTCAAATGTCGCTTTTTACAGTCCCAGTCAACATCATTTTTATGGATCGGTGGGCAAATAATATTCATACAAAACTATCTCAACATTAGGCAAAAATATTGTCTTATACATCGAGCAGCGAAATAGTAATATACAAAGATATATCCTAAATTAAATGCTCAAATGTACACCAATGATAGTGCCTAGAAGCCGCCGAAAGTAACCGACTTTTTCTATATGAGATACATAGATTAAAGGTATCATGTTACTTTGGGCGGGCTTTGCCTAGAACATAGTAAGTAGAAACGTCAAAGCTAGATTGTGGAATCAGCTGTAGTACATAATAGGTAGCTTTGAGTTTAGTTAAAAATATGTTATCACATATGTACATGACCTTTTTTTAACACATTGTTTGTTTACAACAGATTTTTTTTTACTAATATTATAAAACAAAAGTCTTGTCTGCCCTTTCACGCCAAAACTACTACGGAATCGATTTTAAATGAAATTACTTTGGAAAGTAGTTAAGTACTTTAATGTTTTATGCCATATTTCTTTTTGTGTATGTGCAATAAAAGAATAAAGAATAAAGTACCGGCGCCGGCCCGAAGTAAATTTTAGAATGGAGCGAGATCCAATTATGGCGCCTCTCCTGTTTGCTCCTAATAATACATACTTCCTAGGCGCCTAATTTAGGCGCCCTCTAGGATTTGGCGCCTGGAGCGACTGCTCCGTTCGCCGTATGGGCGGGCCAGCCCTGTTAGGTAGTCTAGAACCTAATAAAGGGGCTACTTTTAAATTCGGCCAAATTAGCCGTAATGTAAAACGGCGGATTCTACAACCTGAGTCAGACACTCACATACTGACCGACAGCACAGAGGAATAAGATGTAGACATAGAGTGCTAAAGTCGTACTAACAGTTTCGATGTACCATTAGAGTTTTTGGTGTCTCACAATTCCAGTCCTTGAAACTTAGATTGCATTACTATACGTTACAATACATTAGTTATGCAGTACATTACTATACATTACACTAATAGAATCTAAGTATCAAGGACTGGAATTGTGAGGCACCGAAAAGTCTAATGGTGCATCGAAACTGTCAGTATGACATTAGCATTCTATGTCTACATCTTATTCATCTATGCCGACAGTAAGCGAGACTTGGAATTAAGGAATGGATAACACCAACTTATTTATACATCTGTCCTCGTTATGCCAAACGTGACTCTGGGAACTCCTTTATGATTGTGCAGTTCTGGCTACCTCATTTCGTGAACACAGCCGTGTGCCTATGTATGTATGTATGTTTATACCGCATATGATGGTCTCCGACCGTATTTCGGTCAAGGCGACCGATCTCTACGGATATTGGCCAGGTACGCAGGAGATATTATAGTGCACAAGTGTGTGCGCAAACACAGATGCACTCTCTATTCCGTTACTCTCATAGTCCGATGGGACGGAAAGCCGACACGACCGGAGAGAGATCAGGCGCAGGACCAACGGTTTTACGTGATTTCCGAGGCACGAGCTAAGTGACAATTTTGCAATATAAAAATCTGTACATGAAATAATACCATATACTTAGACATATAAAAGGATTCCACTGCAAGATGGACGACTGACTATTTTAGTATGTATATCATAGTTTTGGAACATGGTATCCTAAAAACTTCATAGGTATAACAAAAAAATCTTATACAACATAATTCACTAAAAATATTTTTACAATTAATCGAAATACTATTCACAAATTAATTAGGTTGTTTTGTAATAACCGTGTCCACAATATTGAAATACATAGATAGAAAATATCCACTCATCAGTTGAAATTGTATTGGAAGCAAGATAATATATTATAGCTCATAAAAACCCAGTAGTATGTTGAATTTAAACACAAAAAATGTTTTATAAATTGCATTATTAAAACACAGATTCACAAATTAAATATGATGTCGCTGAAGTACGCTAATAATTATTTCAGTACATTAGAGAAAGTCATATTCGCTATAGCAAACTTTTTCCCACTAACTCTAGGTTCAGACGGTACTGTCCTGTACATTTTTTGTATCCGTTTTCTTAATACAATGTAATGGGTGTGTGGGTGTAACTATAGTCAGTCGCCGACACTTACTGCTTTTGTTCTAAAGTTTTGCTTGTATGTAGTTGTTGTCTGTAGAGTGATTGGCTGAACACGGGTGTAATGGGTGTGAAGCTATGGTATTCTAGGATAGCGTACGTACGAACGCAAAAAGATAGATAACTTGTAAATAGTTCTTTCACGGGCGCTATTAACGGCACCTTCACCTCAGGAAACCAAAGCTCAAGTGGTGGTAGTTATTCTGTGGTTTTAGACCAATATTGTTATTTCGCTGGATGTAATGGGTGTTATGCGTGTTGTGGGTGTTACTGTCGTCGATCGGCGGTAGTTTCCCTGTGCATTTAGCCAGGAGTGTAGCTTGTACGTTGGTAGTTGTTGTGGCGGATGTAACGGGTGTATAATGTTCAGGTGTTACGGGTGTTACTGTCGTAAGTTAGCAGTAGTTTCCGTATGAATTTAACCAAGAGTGTAGCTTGTACGTTAATAGATGTTGTTGTGGGTGTAGTCGGGCATTACTGTCGGCGGTTAGCTGTAGTTTCCCTATGAATTTAGCCAAGAGTGTAGGTTGTACGTGGGCAGCTGTTTGTGGTGGGTGTAGCCAGATGTTGTGTGTGTGACTGTCTTCGGTTAGCGGTAGTTTCCCTGCGCATTTGGCCAAGAGTGTAGCTTGTACGTAGGTAGATGTAGTGGTGGGTGTAGCGAGGTGTGGTGGGTGTTACTGCGGTCAGCTGGCGGCCGGCATGGGCGAGTCGGCTCGTTCGGAGCGGTACCATTCCACAAACTCGTCCAATAGCACGGGCCCTGGGGACAACAACGAAATCCAGAGGTCGTGGGTTCGATTCCCACCCGGGTGAGGAATTTGAAAATTTACAACATATTTATGTTTACAACTCAGAAAGAAGCCGATTAGCACCCCCGAGAAGGCACTGTAATGTAAATATTCGTCTCTGCGACATGTAGCTAAAACGCTCCCATTAAATAAAAACAAATTTTGTGCAAATTTTGCTATAGTTTTTCAGTTGCGTTGCGCAGCCGTGTAAAAACTCTTAGTAATGTAAAAGGTAATTGTCTGGATAAATAAAGGATATCTATGTGATTAACGATCCATTCACCACACATATCTTTACTCATATGCACTCGAGTCATAATATCCACCATATCGGTCCATCACCCATCCAGTTCCCGGACGTAGCCTACGTCGCTTAGTTTTATACTCATATGCACTAAGAGAGTCGTAGGCCTGTAACTGTAGGTCCGCAGCGGGTACATGATGTGAGAACTCCAACACATTGGTCCATCACCCATCCAGTTCCTGGACGTAGCCTACGTCGCTTAGCTTTATACTCACATGCACTAAGAGAGTCGTAGGCCTGTAACTGTAGGTCCGCAGCGGGTACATGATGTGAGAACTCCAACACATTGGTCCATCACCCATCCAGTTCCTGGACGTAGCCTACGTCGCTTAGCTTTATACTCACATGCACTAAGAGAGTCGTAGGCCTGTAACTGTAGGTCCGCAGCGGGTACATGATGTGGGAACTCCAACACATTGGTCCATCACCCATCCAGTTCCTGGACGTAGCCTACGTCGCTTAGCTTTATACTCACATGCACTAAGAGAGTCGTAGGCCTGTAACTGTAGGTCCGCAGCGGGTACATGATGTGAGAACTCCAACACATTGGTCCATCACCCATCCAGTTCCTGGACGTAGCCTACGTCGCTTAGCTTTATACTCACATGCACTAAGAGAGTCGTAGGCCTGTAACTGTAGGTCCGCAGCGGGTACATGATGTGAGAACTCCAGCACATTGGTCCATCACCCATCCAGTTCCCGACCGTAGGCTGCGTCGCTTAGCTTCATACTTACATGCACTAAGCGAGTCGTAGGCCTGTAACTGTAGGTCCGCAGCGGGTACATGATGTGAGAACTCCAGCACATTGGTCCATCACCCATCCAGTTCCCGACCGTAGGCTGCGTCGCTTAGCTTCATACTTACATGCACTAAGCGAGTCGTAGGCCTGTAACTGTAGGTCCGCAGCGGGTACATGATGTGAGAACTCCAGCACATTGGTCCATCACCCATCCAGTTCCCGACCGTAGGCTGCGTCGCTTAGCTTCATACTTACATGCACTAAGCGAGTCGTAGGCCTGTAACTGCGGGTCCGCAGCGGGTACATGATGTGAGAACTCCAGCACGTTGGTCCACTGGTCACGGTTCAGGACGCGGTATCGCGGCGCTCGCTCCAGGAAGCGTGCCAGAGCGCGCAGTAACGGCCAGCGCGGAAGTAACACGCCTAATAAGAGGAGTGCTGTGCGAGTTTCTAGGGAACGCTGCTCTTTCTCCTGTAGACAAAGAAGAATGTTAATTTTAAACACGTCTGTGGGAAAAGAAGGATTGCTGCCAGGGTTCAAAATTATCATGATAAATATTTTTTTGGATAATTATCTTGATAATTATCCTACATAGTTGATTTTCCATTTCACTTCTTGAAATTTTATTTATTTAAACGATAATATGTCTATCCCAAAGAGGGTCTAAATTTTTCGACATTATTAAATAAACAGCAAAGAATAATGTGAGAAATATACAATTCAATTCAGAGTTTGTTTTTATGGCGTCAAATAAAATGTAGAAAGTATGCAAAAAAAACCCGACCGAACTTATTTTTTATCGTAATACAATTGTCAATTTTATGTGGTCTTACACGTATAAATAAAATGTGGTCATACACGTAGTACATAAACTTCACAATAATATAGCTTATAAATTCACTATCCCGGGAAAATATTTTTGATCCCGGATAATTTCGACATTTTGTTTTTTCTCAAGTCCACGCGGATGGAGTCACAGGCGGCCACTAGTATACATCTATTTACATATTATAAATCCGGAACAGATGTACTAAACCTTTTTTATCCTATGTAGAAAAGTCTGAAAAGTTTGGCTCAGCACCGATCGGATAATGTAATAAACAAGAAACTTAGATTAAAGAATCATAAGAAAATGATTCTTGCGTCATAAACAAAAGGTTAAGATTTTAGAAATTAAGAAACCGTCGAAAATTATTTTTGAATTGAACTTTTCACCTTGACATTTACGAGTGTACCTAAGTACCTATTCAATTTGTTTGTTAATATTTTAAGTATTATATAAAGCTCGATTGATTCCAAGATATTTTATATTAATAACTAGCGGTCGCCCACGGCTTCGCCCGCGTGAGAGTGCATTACTCCCGTGCGAAGGGTCCCTAGTTATACATTATAGCTGTTGCCCGCGACTTCGTCCGCGTCAACAAACAGAATAAAATATTTTAAAGAACTTCTGCGTAAATTATATTTTTTGTTTTATTTTCTTGTGGCAGAAGAACATACTGATTTTCTCCGCAACCCGATCTTGACAACGCGACATATAATTGGCCGTGTGAAAAGCAATCTTGACGTAAGTCAATTCCAACGTGTTTAAACGTTTGCCCCTGTGATTTATTAATTGTTACAGCAAAAGATAACTTAACAGGGAATTGAATTCTTTTAAAACGTTGAATAACTTTTCCTAAGACGGTATTTTCATATCTCTCAAAATTTAGCTGGGCTGTTAAGGGTTCTGCATCAGGTTATCTAGACCTTCAATTTTATTACGTTATTAGAAAGTGCTTATCATGCTGAGCAACTTTTCCTAAGACGGTATTTTCATATCTCTCAAAGTTTAGCTGGGCTGCTAAGGGTTCTGCATCAGGCAGTCTAGACCTTCAATTTTTTTCTTTCATATCATTTCTACGTCATTTTATTCTTTCATACATATTTTTTGGATAACTTGAACCGTTTACGCAGCGCACGCAACGGAAGTCTCCAAAGTTGAATAATTTTCCCCGTTTTTTCCACATTTTCCTCTTATTCTTCGTCCCTATTGGTCGCACTGTGATGATATATAGCCTAAAGCCTTCCTCGATAAATGGACTATCCAACACAAAAAGAATTTTTTAATTCGACCCAGTAGTTCCGGAGATTAGCGCGTTCAATCAAACAAACAAACAAACAAACAAACTCTTCAGCTTTATAATATTAGTATAGATTAGCGGATCTGATAGACGTTGTCCTGTCCCACGCTTTTGAATTAACGTCACTCAATTTGTTTTGCCTTCCCGGAATCTCTACTAATATTCGAACTTTCAAATTTCGAACAAATTGTTTATTTATTTATTTATTACTAAGACACACCAACAGTATACACATATAAATTAAATTATTACAGGCAATAAGGTATTTTGTCTTATGCGCATACCAATTATGGGCATGTTCGTATTGCACCTTAAATATAACATTCTATATATTATGTATGACATAAACAGAAACTATACACAATAAAATAATAAAGAGCCAGGAACTAGAGAGAATCTTTGATTTTAGAACGGAATTTGTGATACGAGTCAAAATGAACATCTATATCTGGCAATGCGTTACTAATAATATTAAATTGATTGGCTATCCTAAAAATTGGCGAGTTCTTTCCTATCTTATAATTGTTTGTATGGAAGTATAGAAAAGGGTTGTTTTTAGAATTTTTCACGCATTTTTTAATTTTCTCTTCGTTAGAACCATCCCTGTACTTCAAGGAATACGCTAAAAAAAAAGAATTAGCGAAATCAGTTCAGTCGTCCTCGAGATCCGCGTTTACCAACAAAATTAACTATTCATTTTTATATTATAGACTAGTGGACGCCCGCGACTCCGTCCGCGTGGACTACAGAAAAAACAAAATGTCGAAATTATCAGGGATAAAAAGTAGCCTATATGTTAAGTGGGACTTGTCACCATATATTCCTGAAAACTGCATCGAAATCGGTTCAGCCGTTTCTGAATAATCTCACACAAAAAATTAATTGCACAAACGCAAAGACAAACAGATAAAAATTCCAAAAATTCATCGTTTTGGGTTCTATTGCGTTGATAAAGGTCTCCTATAATATTTTTTCTCATATATC
This sequence comes from Carposina sasakii, assembly GCA_014607495.2. Taxonomy (NCBI): domain Eukaryota; kingdom Metazoa; phylum Arthropoda; class Insecta; order Lepidoptera; family Carposinidae; genus Carposina; species Carposina sasakii. The sequence continues at coordinate 12,601,381 of CP053161.1, forward strand.
TTCCATGTACAGACAGCGACCCGTTACATTTTTATTATATGTATAGATAATGTCCTGTCCCAGTCAAACAAAGATATGTAAGTAAGTATGTATAAACATAGCGAAATAAAGTTTCTGTTACCAAAGGTTTTGCAGCTCTGACCTGATATAATGTTTTTATATCAAATTACAAAAGATTATAATAATATCTAAATAAAAGTACACTATACCTACTTGCGTCAAAGTGATCTTCACAACAATGAACCATGCTTTTTTCACCAAAGGGATTTAGCCTTTTCATGGCATCTAACCACTTTATTTCGAATTTTTAAGTCCATTGGAAGTAGGAAAAACAACTTATCTGGCATCTTAGTGGTAGTACTTGTACATTTTGGCACAACGCAGAATTTTCGAGAACGAGGATGCGACATATTCAATTATTTTCAGGGAAACGTAAGGCAACAGTACGAAAGAGCGCGAACGAACTGAACGACTGTTGAGAAATGACGTCACGGGGCGCGCCGCGGATCTACGGTCGCGAGCTCACTTTAAATTCTATAACTTTGGAATTAATTGACGTATCAAAATAATTCATTCACATGTATTTTTTATTTTTGACAGAGAATACGTTAAGCTAAAATTCAAAATTAGTGAACATTCTTCATTATCTACATATTTCAATAGGGAATATGCGTCTGACACGAAAACAGATTTTTTATATTTTATTCGAAAGATATTACAAATACAAGCCGAATAGTGCAAAAATAACATCAATCGGTTAGTATATACCAAAGTTACGGGAGTTTAATCGTTTGAAAAATTTAACGAAAAAATTTATAAGATACTAGTGGCCCGCCCTCGCTTCGCTTCGGTACATATCAGTACATTAGCTACAACTTCATATGTAGGTACAGCGGTTTTCGTAAAAATTTGGTTCCCTTCCCGTGGGAATTTCGGGAAATCCGTTCTTAGTGCTCCCTCGCAGTCCCTAATGAACGTACAGGTCTGGTTTCAAATTCATATGTATCGCGGTTGTCGTAAAAAAATGAATTCCCGTTTGTCCCCTTCCCGTGGGAATTTCGGGAAATGCGTTCCTAGTGCTTCCTCGGAGTCCCTAATGAACATATATGTCCAATTTCAGATTCATATGTGTAACCGTTTTCGTAAAAAATAATTAATTCCCGTTGGTCCCCTTCCCGTGGGAATTTCGGGAAATCCGTTCTTAGTGCTTCCTCGCAGTTCCTAATGAACTTATATGCCCAATTTCAGCTTCATATGTATAGCGGTTTTCGTAAAAATTATGAATTCTCGTTTGTTCCCTTCCCGTGGGAATTTCGGGAAATCCGTTTTTAGTCCTCCCTCGCTGTCCCCAATGAACATATATCGCCTCCCGGCAAGAAAAGTGTCACAACACATGTTAGGTACGAAATGACATAATTACAGCATTAAATTGCACGAATTTCATTTGTTCGGCTGTCAAAATTTCGTAATTATGTCGCGCCTGGTTGCCACTAGATGGCACTAAGTACTCTTTTTCACGGAGCCGTTTCGCTCCGGTCACCGGCGTGAACAGTGTGACATTTGTGTTAATACAGAGTGGACGTCTACAGTATCACCAAAAAAGCGTTTTAACCTGTAATGAGACTCTTTATCGGTAAGTTTTACATTTAAATATTAGATTTATTACGAAAAAGGCGACATAATCTGTGTTGTGACTGTATTGTTGACGAAGAAGCATTGTAAATATTGCCACATCATACAAAAAAAGAAACATAACATGTATAGGATCCCTTTTATCACTGATTCTAATATGATATTCACATTTTAACCAATGACATAAAAACGCAACACATGTAATGTCATTTTTGTTGTGAATTATTACAATTATCACCAGTTATAACTCGTTATGTTGTGTTCGGTCTTTTTTTCTGTGCAATTGAACTCTTACTGCTATGTTGCGTATTTTTTAATATCTGATTTTTTATGGATATTATTGTGTATCGACTTAGGAGTTTTTTTAATTCGTAGTACAGTTCATACATTTTATTGATGTCTTTTGCCAACGATCGGAATTCCGAATGCAAACGAAGCTTCCTTAAAATAGTAGGTTTATCATTAACAATAACTTGAATTTAGAATCTAGTACTTTACTGTTGTTTATTGTGAAAACAAAACAAAACAACAATAAAGTACTTGGTTCTTACTGAACTTAAATAATAATAATATGATAAATTTAATAATTTATGGATGTATTTCTTTGTATTCGGAAATCCGACAATTGTTGAGAGAGATATTAAGAAAGTAGATGATCTGTACTGTTTTTTAATAACATTGTATTATTTTCAGGATCAACATGAATAATAATAGTCGGGCAGCATTTATAATACAACTGGCTAGCGAGAAATGTAACGAAGAAAATGCTATGAAAGAGAATGATGTTTTAATGCAACATCTGGATACATCTTCTTCGAAAAAATATGAAAATAAGCAGTACGACACTAAAGATCAGAATATTATGGATACTCAATATAGTACAAGTCCAAGCATTGTTGCAAAAGAACCTTTTTATATAGATGAAAATCCCACATCAGATAAAGAAAATTTTTATTTTGAGGACAGTGATGATAGTGTTAAAGACCCAAATTTTAAAATAGACGGTGGATATAAGAGTTCTTCCTCAGGCAGTAGTGTTGGCCAGCCGACTAAAAGAAAGCTTGTTGAACGGAATTCACAAAGATTATTGGAAGAGAAGAATGAAACCGAATCTTACGTAAATATTGGCGCAACAGATAATTTGGCTGTGACTCCTTCTACTTCTAAAAATATTCCACAGCGCAAGCGGTCCATATCTTCTGATTCCTCTTCATCGATTTCCTCGTCAAACAGTAGTAGCAGCAGTAGTAGTAATAGTAAAAGCAGTATTAGTAGCAGCAACAGCAGCATCAGCAGCAGCATCAGCAGCAGCAATACCATTTCTAAGTCTAAGTCACCTAAAAGTCACTGTAGTTCTAATGACGTAGTATCTTTGCCATGCAACCAAGAAAGTAACGTACTTAACAATAATATTCCTGAGCAAGTTACGAGTCCAGTACGTAAATCTTGCAAAAAACGTAAATCTTGTGTGGACGAATGGCTGTCAAATAAAGCAAAAATATTGAGGAATTCCGGAAAAACATACACTTCTCGTTCTAAGTCACAGAAAACAATGTCCGAGAGGTGCTTGAAACCTCCGTGTGGTGAAAAATGCAAATTTAAATGTACTGTAAATATAAATAATGATAATAGAACTGAAATATTTGATAAATATTGGCAATTAGGAGACCTGGATTTACAGCGTAATTTTATTCATAAGAGCATGAAAGCGATTATTCCTGCGTTTAGATTTACCGGTAAAACTCAACCAAGAAAACTCAACCATAGCTTTTATTTCCAAATTGATGACAAGTCCATTCGAGTATGCAAAACTTTTTTCAGAGCAACACTAGATATTAATGACCGCGTCATCAGAACAGTTATTGAAAAATCTAAGGACGGTTTTCTTGAACAAGACATGAGGGGCAAACACGGTAATCATAGAAAAGTTGCAGAATCTATTCGCCAGAGTGTCAGAGATCATATCAATTCAATACCACGAATGGAATCCCACTACATCAGAAAAAACTCGTCACGGGAATATATTGATGGAGGAAAATCTCTCAGTGATCTTTATAGAGACTATAAAACCTTGTGCGAGTCTATTAACGTGCCCTATGCAAATGAAACATTGTATTCAAGAATTTTTAATAGTGAATTCAACATCAGTTTCTTCAAACCGAAAAAAGATAGGTGCGAACTTTGTGTACGTTATGAGAACGCCGAAGGTGATGCAAAGAAAGACTTAGAAATCCAGTATTTTACACACATTGAAGAGAAGAACCTGTCTCGACTTGAAAAAGACGCTGATAAAAAAACCTTGGGTCCAAATAAAATTATTGCAATTTATGACTTGCAAGCGGTCTTGCAACTTCCGCGAGGCAATACCTCTATTTTTTATTACAAATCCAAACTCAACACCTTAAATTGTACTGTGTCTCGAATCGGTGATGATAAAACCGATTGTTTCTATTGGCATGAAGGAGAAGCAAACCGCGGAGCTGATGAAATTGGGTCTTGTCTGTTCAAGTTTATTGAAAGAATTGTGATAAATTACGATGGACCAGGCCTAGATCTAATATTTTTTTCTGACAATTGTTGCGGTCAGAACAAAAATAGATTCATAATTTCTATTTATTTGTATGCTCTATTGAAATTCCCTAAATTAAAGTCTATAACACACAAGTACCTTATCACTGGACATACACAAAATGAGGCTGACTCTGTCCATTCAACAATAGAAAAGCAAATACAAAGAAGACTCAAGTCAGGTCCACTTTATGTACCCAGTCAATACGTTGAAGCTATTAAATGCGCTAAGAAAAAGGGCAATCCATATACCGTGACAGAAATGTCAAACAGTGATTTTTATTCATTGAAGCGTCTGTCCGAAGATATTGGGTTTACTACAGCAAAATCTTTTAAAATATCTGGGGTGAAAATTTTCAAACTGTTGCAGGACGATCCTACGAAGCTGTTGTTTAAAAACTCTTATAAAGATGAGTTTTCCGAAACAGTTTTAACGAGGAAAAAAAATCTTAATTCAATTTCTCTCAAACTTGCGTACAGATCTAAACCGAAACTTAAAGAAAATAAAATAAAAGATCTATTGGATTTGTTACAAAATAATCATATTCCCCACTTTTATGAGTCTTTTTATAAGTCTCTTAAGTAAGTAATTTACCTTTTTATAGAATCACCTAAAAATATTATTATTACCTATAAAAAAAATCGTTTTTGTGAATTTTTATTCTTTTAAAAACATGTTAAAGAAAAGTTTTTTTAAGTTATTTTTTCTTATTGTACCTAAGTTTTACAAGTAAAGAGAGTTTACTAATCAAAGTAATAATAACTGTGATTGTATTAAGACGTATCATTTAATGTAAGATTACATTTTTATTTTGTTATTGGCCAAAGACGTAAGACTGATTGTTCATTAGGTCAAAACTAGTAATTAAATTAATTTTAAGAAGTTTGTTTTTGAGATTATTTTTTAAATTTTAATGAAAAGTCTGTAATTTGGTTACTTTTCTTTAAGTTTAATTAATGTTGAAGACTTTTTTATAATAAAAGTAATGGTGATTCGATACATTAAAATGTGTATTATTTTTGAAACTACAGACATTTTAATCGAGAAAAGAGTCATAAAATTCACCTAATTAAGAATTTCTTAAAAATTACTTTAAAAAAAATGCAATTTTGTTATTAAATTTTGCGCCCATTAATTACCAAATAAATAAGCTATTTACAAATGACATTTCAGCAATCTGACTATTATAGTTTTTAAATTATTGACGTATAAATGAACAAAAAATCATTAAAGTTACATTTTCTCGAAACGGCTATTTTTGCATTGTGACACTCTTCTTGCCGGGAGGCGATATGCCCAATTTCAGCTTCATATGTATAGCGGTTTTCGTAAAAAATATAGAATTCCCGTTGGTCGCCTTCCCGTGGGAATATCGGGAAATTCTTGTAGCCTATGTTCATCCAGGTCCAATAAGGATTCTAACGGTGAAAGAATTTTTTAAATCGGTCCAGAAGTTTTTGAGCCTATTCATTACAACCAAACAAACAAAGTTTTCCTCTTTATAATATTAGTGTAGAAAAGGAGTCACAACATACAATTTTACACATATTTTTAATTTATCTCATTGATTTAATAAATACTATATTAATATCTGCACCTATTAATAAACATTTCTTATTGACCACAATACAATAAAATATAAAATATTACGTTTATAAATATAAAATAAGTTTGCATTTTTTCCCCATACTAATTTGAGACGGTTGTATACCACCATGACACCATTTTAGACATTTTAGACAGTCTTTGCCATTTTAGTATGGAGCAAACGGAGCGTTCCAAAAACATTTTGCCGGCTCGTATTTTTTAATTGCTGTAAATCCAAAACGGTTAAAGTTAGATATGCCATTCCAAGGGCATACTTTATTATTTTTTTACGTAGAATATAAAAATGAAATAAAAAAATTCATGCATATACCCTATTATAAATTTAGTGTGTAGAGTACTTATCTAATTTGTACTCACCCTTGCAAAATCATATGAATATCTGTATACAGACTTGAAGAAATGTGGATCATTGAGTAAGCCTCGTAAATAGTCTAATTTGTTCTGCAGCTTCTGCGCATTGTCACACTGGAGGTCTGATAAACCTGAAAATTTCAAGTCATAGCTTTAGTACACATTCAATACATATCTTGTAAAAGGTCTATAGCTGCTATGATTGCAAAGGAGATTGTTAGAAAAACAAAAAAAACCTTTAAGAAAGAAACTTAAAAAAAAAAATTATAGATTTATTCTTTATTGTACTAAAAATGTCTACATAGCATTTTCTACTAGTATACCAGTCAAGAATGATATCTATTCAGCCAAAATGTGATGTTCAATCACATTAATATGATCCATCTTCACATTGTATTTCACTTAAAATATGATGAGCTAATATCTCCAGAAGAACAATGTAAAACTTGCTGTAGGAGCACGTGTCTGCTACTACATCCACAATTGATAAGTATTTGATAGGGTGTTGTAGAACAGGAAAGATGTGATAGCGTGATCAATCACTTTAATAACTTGAAAGTAATGATTGATGTGTGCAAACTAATTGAATGACGAACGTGAACTGAATTTAGGTAGGAAATAGCGATTTACAGAAAAGCTGACTGCTAAAGATTCACAAATGTGCAATGTAATCATACACTTACCTTTCATCCATTCTTCCTGTGTAAAGAATCCCATCTGTTTGGCATTCATTTTGTAGGCAATAACTAACATCACAATATTCTCGGGGTCCACATTAATATCCTCACAGAACTTCTCCATTCCTTCGGGACCTGAAAAAAAAAAGAATTACATGAACATTGTTCTAACAATAATTTGAAATAAGATCCTGTATCCCCTTGAAGGCATTATAATCTAAGACCAGCTTGATGACTGATTCCATAAACTCTACAAAAGCTTATAAGCACAAAACAGATTACTTCATGTATACTTAATATTGTGGTGACTATGGGCAAAACGCCCCTGTGGCAGTAGCCTTGTGGCGTGCCCTGGGGGAGGCCTACGTCCAGCAGTGGACTGCAATAGGCTGAAGAAGAAGAATAAACTTAATATAATTTAAGAGTTACAGCCCGCAATTTTTCTACCTCTGGCAGTGTGACTAAAAGGCCAGTTTTTCTTATTATCGCTTATCTTATTACTATTAATTCTATGCTGCTCTGGGAGTAAAAAAAAATAAAAAATATGTGCTGCTTCTCTTCCCGGGCATATTGTACAAGTCAGTAGAGGGACAAGAGGGTCTTGGTGTTTTGTAGGCGATGGGTTGACCACCTGTCACTACTGACCGAACTTGTACATCTCAACTATACCCTCAAAATTGGTCAGAAGTGGCACCAAGTGGTTCTATCGACCCTTGGTGCACTGCCTACTCCGTAAGGGATAAAGGCGTGATTATATGTATGTATGTATATTAAATTATTATAGCTTAGGGAGCGTTCCATTACGTAACGAATTTATTACAGTTCATCTATACAAATAATAAAAATGTAACGGATCGCTGGCTGTACATGGAAGATATATGAGAAAAAATATTATAGAAGACTTTTATCAACGCAATAATATGCAAAAGAAAGATTTTTGGAATTTTTATCTGTTTGTGTGTTTGTGCACGCTAATCTCAGAAACGGCTGAACCGAATTCGATGCAGTTTTCAGGAATATATGGTGACAGGTCCCACTTAACATAAAGGTTACTTTTTATCCCGGATAATTTCGACATTTTGTTTTTTCTGTAATCCTCGCAGACCGAGTTGTGGGCGTCCACTATACAATATACATACTATGCAAAGATTTTTTGCCCAATACTCATACTGTATTATCCTGTATTCAATTACTTTACATCCATCTGAACACAATAAGCTGAGACACACATGCAACTAACTCTTACCTAGAACATCTGGTTCTGCTGGTGTTGTGTACTGTTTAAACCAAGCTAAACATTTCTTTGGACTGAAATTTACGTCTTCAACTTTGGAATGTCTTCGTGAACTGGAACAAACATCACATTGTTATAAAAAGATACTTTCAAGCTATGCTATGATATACAACTTCCTCTTTATGTCACCGTAAAATTGTAAACAATGAACTCAACTGCACAGCATTTATTTAAGCAGATGAATGCTTAGACTTCCTATAATTATATTTTGAAATCTATTCTAATGTACTGCTATCCTACTGCATCTATAAAATAGGTACCTACATTATAATTAACTTAGTTTTTTTTCCATTTCTTAATATTATTTATAATATTATTACTCATTTGCCTAAGGTCTAAAGGTTTCTTAATAGCACTTTATACACATTTATCACTTTCGCTGCTGGCAAATTTTCTTACCATGCCAATATCAGTTCAACACATAGTGCCAAAACGCAAATGAGCATTAGCACTTCTAGAAAACCAAGGAAATATAAATAAATATGTAGTCGGTAGGGAATGTGTTAAGATAAGTGGAGAGATTTTTCTGTACAAACACTAAACTAATCATGAACCTAGGTAAGGTAACATTCTAAGTTAAAGGCTCCATACAATACCCACCCACTATTCCTAGACCGTTTGTGATGATGATGTTCATCAATAGATGTTGTGCCGGGCAGCAGGTCTGCTGGGGCACTGCTGCGAGTTCGTTTGCTGCAGCGAGGCATCGTTCCACCACCCTGAAAGTAACAAGTTTACCTTAAACACCATTTAAAATCATGATGATTATCGCAAATTATTGACAGTATTAGATAAATCAATCTTACATATAATATAAAAATGTATGTCAAGGATTACAGATAAGTAATACATATAACTACAAAATTAATTTGGGGTCACAAAAAAGATGATATCTATATTACTGTTTTGCTAAATCAACATTAAGAATAATGTAGGTAGGTACTATAACAATAGAATTATAATTAAGGTGGTCTATTCTGTGACAGAAATGTAAATGTAATGAGAAATGTAAGCAAATGTTGAATCATGTAAAAGCAATGTTCACATGGAATTCTTTTCAAGCCAGTCATATGTTTAATCATATTTTATGTATGTAGAGGTTATAACAGGATGGGCCAATATCAAATGCATATAGATATTGATATAAGCATCCATAATATTTGAATCTGAGCTGGATAAAAGTTACTTTTTGCCTGTAATGTGATTTTGACAATATTAATTGATAATTCAGGAGGCCTAAAATACTCCTGTGTAATGATTTCCTCAATAACTAGATACAAATACAAGTTGTACTTACTATTGGTGGTAGATTCGATATGAAATTGGAAAACTTGAAAGGATTGTCGTCTCCTATTTTGCGAAATTTGAGAGCACTGTCTCACAAAAAATGTCTTCTTGACAGGTCGATAATAACCTGAAATAAAAAATCAATGTGGGGCAGTCGTCTTAACACCTAAATTAGTGAATAAGATTAAAATATACAGCTGTATCGGTTTAATTTTAAATCTCGGAATATGATTAAGTCGAGAAAAGCTACATGATTTTTTAAGCATAGCCATCAGTATTTTGATATCTACATATAAGAGTAAGTTCTGTTCTCACCTTTATTTTTGTCGCAATATATTTACAAAACGTTTTAACAAAATTGAATTTTTTAAATCACACTTGGCTTCGATTATACACAAATATCAAGAATATTCAAGAAATTATTGAACGAACAGCGGCTGCTTGGGAACTTAAAACAAACGTTTTGTTCACATTTTACTCTTCGTTCATTGCATTGATCTATGCTTTCGTTTGGTGAAAAAATAAACAGTATGAGATCGATTTATTTAAAAAAATTGCTTGATTATTAAATAAATAAATCTTTTGTAGAATTTTATTATCGGCAATTATTAAATACTTTATAAAGCCGAATTTTTAATAATTTTAAATAATTATCATCAACCAACCTAAGTTCATAACAAAACGTAATATTTTGTTTCATCAAATTTTCAAGTGTTCTTTGGCCTGGGATATAGCCTATTGCCACTGGGTACGTACAACGAACAGCTTGTTCGTTCATGGGTTCATGGCTTGTTTCTTCGCTCTTTGTGCTAATGTGGTGCTAATAAAGCCCGACTCAAGCAATGTATCAAGAGTTTATTAGAGTCAAAATCAAATAAAGAGTGTTAAACTAACTATAATACCCAGAATTATTATTATGTTCGTTTCTGTACAGGGTCATAGAGGATTAATCTTATTCCTCTATGACAGGGTGTAACAAAAAGGGTATGTTAAGCGAAAGGCTATGTAAATAGCCCACTGTAGAGAACCTTTCCACAAAATTTGAGATCTAGACATGACAGACATGTTTATTTTTAACCGACTTCAAAAAGAGAGGTTATCAATTCGTCTGTATGTTTTTTTTATGTGTCTTACTTCAGAACTCCGTCATTTATGAACCGATTTCATTTTTTTTATAGTTGGTCATGGTATACTTCCAGGTTGGTCCCATATTCACCACATCAGGATCTGATGATGGGATCTTAGAGAAATCGAGGGCAATCCTCGAATATTGTAGGCACATGTATACTGTTTTTAAACTTTTACTGAGCGTTTTGGTCACCTACGTATAAAACATAACATCTGATGATGGAATCTCTAAGGAATCTAGGGATATCCTCAAATATAATAGGCACGAGTAGTCCGTTTTTAGATTTTCATAGAGAATTTTGGTCAGCTACACATAATATAAAGGAAACGAGGGTCTAATGATGGAGCCGCCGAAAAACAGATAGTGGAACTTTTTAGTAACAAAATCCCCCTATGGCAGGGGTCTAGTAGTGGACTGCAATAGGCTTATGAAGATGAAGATAATTGTGTTAAGTCGTGTAATTATATGTTGCGTTAAGCCGTGTCCGAAGTAAGATGATTATAGAGGAAGAGGTAGGGGACGGACGGGCAAGACGAATGGGGCGGGCAAAAAGAATTATTTACCTAATTTCGCGACTAATTGACAGAAAGAGACAGAAACACTGCTAAACGATGCGCTGTACCTTTCCGCGTCCCGCCAGTGCTTCGCTAGCAGCGAAATTTGCAGAACGTGGGAGTACGCGCAAAAAATACTTTTTTTTCACGAATTAAATGGATTTTTGAAGGTAATTATATAAATGAAATTGTATTAGGCGTTACAATTCGGAAGTTCAAACATTCACTATGGGTGCGCCCACCACCGGGCCCTACATTGCAAATCATACTTTATTGTTAAAACTTTCGCATAATGTGTGTATTTATCTAGATTTAGTGTAGATTGAAACAAACTTTTCATATTATTACTAGGTTGTGGCAGTTGAGTTAATATTTTTAATTGGATTATGATTCGATAAAGTACGCAACGGGCAAGATGAAACCGGGCAAGATGGATGGTATCCGTTTTGCCCGCCTATTTTGTACATCAGTTTATTAATGTATTTTGTTTTTTTAGATGGTGTACAATTATAAAAGAACAACTGACCGTGGATCCTGGTCTGAGGAAGCTTTGAAAAAGGCAATGCGAGCGGCTCAGGCTGATTCCATCACAAATGCCAGTAAGAAATATGATATTCCGTATGCTACGTTATATCGACATTTAAAGAAAGGATCTTCACAAAAGAAGCTTGGTCGTTTCGAAACCGTATTTACACAAGACGAAGAAACGAGTCTAGTAGCTTACGTTAAGAAAATGGACTTAATTTTCTACGGCTTAACACGGACGGAATTTCTACAAGTCGTCGGTGAGTTTGCCAAAAAGATTGGAAAAGAAGGCATTTTTTCTGGCAATGTCGCAAGCAAAGGTTGGTTTAATAAATTTAAGTCTAGACACCCTGAATTGGTCCAGCGAAAACCGGAACCCACATCCATCGCTAGAGTGAAAGGTTTTAATCGTATTGCCGTAGAAAGATTTTATTCCTTATTTGAAGAAGTGGTAGACAAACACAATATTGTACCTGAAATGATGTACAATATGGATGAAACTGGAGTGACTACCACATCGAATAAACCGCCAAAGGTTTTATCAACTTATGGCAAGAAACAAGTTGGGGTTGTCTCCAGCAAAGAAAGAGGAGTACTAACAACTATCATATGTTGCTGCAGCGTGACAGGGTCGTTTTTACCCCCGTTTTTCATTTTCAAAAGGAAGAAATTTGACCAAAGGTTGCTCGATGGCTCTCAGCCAGATTCAGAAGCAACAGTTACTGATAGTGGATGGATCAATGCTGAAAAATTTTTGGGCTGGCTTCAGTTTTTTGTACAAAAGGTACGTCCTACTGCAGATCGAAAAGCATTATTAATTCTCGATAACCACGAGTCGCACAAAAGTTATGCTGCCCTGGATTTTGCTACAAAGAACAACGTAATATTTCTCTCTATACCACCTCACACATCACACCGTTTACAACCATTAGATGTGTAAGTTTATGGACCTATAAAGAAGTTCTTTGAAATTGAACTAAACATCTTTCAAAAGGCACATCCAGGCCGCATTATAAACCAACTCGATGTTGCAAGACTGTTCACAAGCGCTTACTTAAAAGGAGCAACTCCATCAAATGCCATTAGCGGCTTTCGTTCTAGTGGAATTTATCCGTTCAACAGAAACGCTATTGGAGAAGAACATTTTGCGCCATCAGAAGTTTATGAACTCGTACAACCGACTTCTGAACAACAGGTTTCAATTATTCAACAACCAAGTAGACACCAAGCTTCTGAACAACAGACTACAGAACAATCTTCAGTGCAAACTCCTCCTGAACAACTAATTACACACCCAATAGTAACACCAAATCAGGCGCACGACAAAGACCAATCCGATCTTGCTCTACCGCTCGTTGAGCTCCCTAATCAATCAGCCTCCGAGAACTTTTCTACAGAAGAAAATGTTAACAATGAAAGAAGCAAACATGATGATTCCATTAATAATTTAAATATGGACATTCAACGGGCGCTTATGGAGATTCAAGAGGAGCCTATGAAGATTCAACATGAGCCTAGACCCATTCCAATGGAAATAATAAGAAAAAATCCGGGGCAGGTCGAAGAACAACCTGATCTTTTTTCTCTACAATCCGTTGAGCTACCTAAATATTCAATTCCAGAGAAAGTGCCTCTAGAACAAATTGTTAACGAAAACAGAAGCAAACATGATGATTTAGCTAACACTTCAAATATGGAGATTCTACAAGAGATTAGGCCCATTCCAATGGAAATAACAAAACGAAACACTAGAGGCCGCAAGCCACAGAGAGCAGAAGTGTTGACCAGCACGCCGATTAAATTAGAACAGAAGCAAAAACAAGCCGCTGCATGCGTGAAGAAGAAGATGAAGTTTGATAAAACTCTTAAAACTTCAAAGGTCATAGCTGCTGAGGCTGGTCCATCTAAAGTAGCTAATAAAAAAAAGAAACACATTAAATCACTGATGAAAAAGAACAAGCAAGATTATTTTTGCACTGTTTGCAGTGAAAAATATATCTACCCTCCCTTAGAAGATTGGATTCAATGTGACACATGCCAAGAATGGACACACGAAGCGTGCTCTTCATATATGGGACGAGGATCATATTTTTGTGATGACTGCTTCGATTAGTTACCATTGTTCGTTTTGCCCGACTATGCAATTCGTTTTGCCCGATGTATTCGGGCAAGACGGATAATGGTCAAGTTTTTAAAAAAAGTTAAAATTACTCACTTGTCACTATAATTTGATTATTTTGATTATGTTTAAGTAAAGTTTAATTACCAAAGTTCCTATTTAAAATGAGACTGATTACAAAATATACATTGTTTATGCGTTTTTCTTCCGACAAACTTAGCTCATTCATCTTGCCCGACCGTCCCCTAGACATGAGAATAACGAGATGACGGATAATAGGGATGAATGAAAGAAGAGTACCCCAAATGATTGGGAACAGGACGGGAAGAAGGAGTGTAACTATATGTTGCTTATATATTGTCAGACGTAAAGTTTCGAAGCCTAGTCATTTCTCTCTTTTGTCATGTGGCCTATTTAATCATTTGCTGGCATGTAAATCTGACAATATTATGCCTTCTAAACGTCGTACACGGCTTAACGCAATATATATATTCCCTTTAGTAAGATTTTATTTTAGTAAGCTCGAGTTTTGAAAGGAAGTCGGTTTTTCGTTTTAAAAAAAATATTCCCGATACTATGAAGAATTTTTAAATATCTCAGGAATTTTCATACAGTCTTGGAAAATAAATATGTGATTTCGATACTGTACAAGTCAGTAGAGGGACAAGAGGGTCTTGGTGTTTTGTAGGCGATGGGCTGACCACCTGTCGCTACTAACCGAACTTGTACATTTCAACTATACCCTCAAAATTGCTCAGAAGTGGCACCATGTGGTCCTATCGGCCCTTGGTGCTCTGCCTACCCCGTAAGGGATAAAGGCATGATTATATGTATGTATGTATATATGTGTATCTCTGTTTAAATTCTCGGGACTACAGAGACCCGGTCCTTTGAGAGATGAGCGTCGGGTCTGGGATACACATGGCGGATACCATCGCCGACCGCACAATAAAATACCCCCGGCGATGGTCCCCGCCATGTGCAAGACTATTGGAGTGCATAGCTATGTCATGCGGTGATAAACAAGGTCATGGGCTATGGGGCTGAATTTTGGGTGGGGTTGAAAAATCGGGCTATTGAAGGAGACTAACGGACACCTGCCATTACAACTAAGTCTCATAATTGTTAGGTGGCAGGCGGTGACTAGCCGACTCATTTCATGGGCCCCCTGAAACGGCCGCACACACGGAGCGACAAAGGGGGCAACATTTGGTGAGCGCTAGGATGGAGGGGTGCCCCTGGACTTTAAACCGAAGCCAACTCGCCACTTACGGACGGGCACGTCCACCCTCGAGCTGTCATAGCTCTCGCGACTCCACTCTGCCCGGCCAGCGAAGGCAAGGCTATTATTTATTATTATTAGTTCGCTGTTCGCTTCACGGTACGCCCTCATTCGGATCAGTATTAGATATGAAGGTACCTACCCGAGTAAGGTAATTTAGTATTTAGTAAACTTCTCTATAAGTAGGTACATAAGTAAGTATGTAAGTATATAAGAAATCTTAGGTACCTAATTGTTTGTTTTATTATAGGTACTTAAGATTAGCAAGTTCAAAAACAAACAAATAAATAATCAAAGATACCCAGCCTCTTATCTTAGAGAACAATGGCAAATATAATATTAGTACACTTGTACTTTAAAGTGGGGTAGAGCGACTAATCCACTGAGGGCATAATTTAGGGGAGGGTCGGTCCCCAACACCCTATCTGTGTCGGCAGTCACCCTACACGTCAACCTGTCTAGATCTGTGAATAAGGTACAGTCGCGTCCACTAGTTGTGCTAAGTTTTGTAAGTTTATACTTACTTACACATACACACACACACACACACATACACACACACACACTTTCACATTTACAATACTAGTATAGATGTCACTTCCTCCAGGTCTCTTTTGAAAACCAGCGCTGTTTGAATGGTAGCCATATCCTCAAGCAGCATTCAGCTGAAAGGGGACCTGATTGGCAGTTACACATATGCATGCACGGTAGGGGACTGACTAAGCGTATCCCATACTTCTTTGTATCGTCTTTATGTATTTGTCATTTGCCTGTACCTTTTTACTGTTATAATCTCATTGTTGTCTTATATTCTCTTTTATTTAATTTTTTCTTGATTTATGTTGTCTGTGTATGTCTCAGCGGACATAATAAAAGATGTTTAGAGTTTACACGTATATTTGTTCCACAATCCTCTACAGTACTTATTGAATTTTAGGTATATAATTTTGAGCAACACACAGAGGCTGATCTGATGCCGGTTGAAAATAGACAGCTGTCAAAAGTCGAATGTCAGGTAGCAGACTTCCGAGGCTTCTAAGATTTGCTATCGTTGTTAGCATAGGCGCTAACAGTGTATGTGTACATGCCAAAAGCCAAATAAACGATCTATCTATCTACTTAGGTACTTGTTATTACTGTAATAACAAACAAATTAAACATTTTTAAGCTAAACATTGTCTAATTATGACAGATATAATTTTTGATCACTGATTTAGATTTTTGATGTGTTTAACTTAAGACGCGGTTTTATAATCAGTAAGTACATAGCACCGTAGGTAGGTAATCCAATATAAGTACTAAGTACATATTATAAAATTCTCGTGTCGCTAGGTTTTTATCTAGTTACCAAACTCCCTCGAAACGGCTATACTGGATTTATTAAATTTGTGAAAATGTGAAGATATTGCGATCTTTTGTTTAGTTTATAGATCTTAGGTATACTTATACAAAAACAACTGAATGGAAATACCTATAGAGGGTGTCTCAAAATGGTCACGAATGTTTGTAGGACACCGACCCGCGTATTAGATGGATACGGGATACCTTACGTACTATCTAGCAGAAGTAAGTTAAAGCAACCAAGATCGCTGATAGATATTCGGAAAAAATCTGAAATTAATCTCAATCGATCTCTAGCATTCAATTTGAGATTGATTATCCCTGGACGGCCATTCCATCATTTTTATTCATCTACCTTTTCGTCTAGCTAGTTAAAAACTGGACACGACAAATTAGCATTTTATTCATATGTTAAAGTGGAATATGTCGCGAGCAAATCAGTACCTGACTGTACCCTCAATACAACTGTGTAATCGATGGCAAGGGGAACTTTTATGCAAACTTACGGTAGTGTAATGAACAAAAGTTTATTGACGTAGACACTAGCGCTCTATTGAGTTTCATACAAAGTTTGTTGGGCTAAAATTATCGATCACTGCATTCTATATTGCAAATTGCCTAATTATGAAAAGGATTTAATGCTATTAAATTATGAATATTTATAAATATCTAATGAAAATGTACTGTACTGATGCGGGACTTCACTAGAATGTAGGTAAGTAGGGTAGAGCCACCAAAGAGTGCGCATTTCATAAACATTTATTTTTGAAAAAATCAACTTTATTGTTACACTTTGTACTTTTCATTTAAGTTAAGCTTTGGTAATTTAGGAACATTATTCTTAAAAATAATTTTAGGTAATAGTTTCAAATTATTAAAAAAAAGTCTAAAACTAATATTATTCCAGTGCGCACTCGTAGGGTGCTATGTTGCAAAGAGTACGCAGTATCAACCATTCATACAAGCTAAGAGTGCGCAAAAGAGTGAAATTGAGTCATTAGCAATAATCACAAGTGAAGATTCCAATTCCGATGTAGTCCGTGCATTCATCATGCCACCAAGCTTCACACCGGTTGCACTGGATCCAATCTTCTTGCGGCGGTTCAACGTAGACTTCAAAACACAGGGGACATCTTATTGTTTCTCGACCTGTACTTGTAGTCAGCAATTGTGGATTAGTTCTAGAAGTCTTGTTTACTTTGTTTCTTTTATCTGTTGCTTTCTTATTTTTATTTCTTCCCGCTTTCTGTTTTTCTTCTACAAGTTGATTTTTATACGGTGTGCTTGTTAAAATTTCAGATTTTTTCCGTTTCATATTTCTTTTTGACTGATGGGTTGCCTTTGGCAGAGGCCGAATATCGGAAGGCTTAGTTAATCCTGATGTAGACGGTGTTGGTTCATCCACAGGTATTCTATGGTGAACACCTGAAGTAGACGGTATATTAGACACACCTGATGTGGATGGCATTGGCTCATCTATAGATGGATTGTAATGAACATTAACTAACTCAGCAGCATCAGATGGATCTGGAGTCTTTTGAGAGTGGCGTACTAATTCTTCCATGCCTTCAACAGACAGTGTTTGTAACAACGATGGGGATGACGGTACTTCAGGAGCTTGGTTATCATTTGTTTCAGACGGTTCTTCAATAGTTTGAAGACCTGATGTTCCAGGTGGTCTTGAAGAGTCCAAAGGCAGAGCTTCGCTCTCAATTGTCTCTACAGATAAATATGGACGATCTGTTACATCTGATAGAGCAAAATCTTCGTCTGTAAACAATTGATCATTGAATGGCCAGATCCCACAGGATTCAAATGACTTTTGGGCTCGTTCAATTGAAGCAACCTTTGAGTATGCTGTGCCAAATAATCTTGCAACTTGAAATTGAGTAATAGTACGCCCAGGATTTGAAACTTGCCAGTTATCGCAGGCAACAGCATAAGCTTTTTTTAATGGTCCGAAGAAGCCTGTATCCAGTGATTGCATACGATGGCTTGTGTGTGGTGCCAAACTCAATAGAACTACTCCATTTTCACGCGCTAATTCAATTGCAGCTAAACTCAAATGGGATGAATGATTATCCAAAATTAATAGAACGGGCATGTCTTTAGATGGTCTTACCATCGCAATAAAGTGCTGCAGCCACAGAACAAACAAATCAGAATTCATATATCCAGAGTCTGAAACAAGTAGCAAAGAGTCTTCTGGAGCTCCATCAAGCAGTTCTTGTTTCTGTCGCTTTCTGGGAAATATTAATGCTGGCGGCACAAACGATCCAGTGGCGCTCATGCAGCATACAGCTGTGACTGTTTGTCCTCTTTCCGCTGACACAATTTTCCCTACTATTTTCTTTCCTTTCTTTGCGTATACTTTTGGCAGTTTATTTGGTACTGTTTGGACACCAGTCTCATCCATATTAAAAATTTGTCTGCCAATAAATTTATATTTAAGAGTGACCTCTTTTAAGTTGTCATAAAATCGCTGTACCTGGACACGGTTAAAGCCAGCAGCACGTGCCAAACTGGTCTTTTCTGGCTGGCGAAGACTGAGTTGTTGTTTTCTTGCGAAACTTTCCACCCATTGCTTGCTGGCCTGTTTCTTTTCCCGATTAAATCTATGATCAAGACCATTTTTCTCTGCCAGATCATATGCTATTCTTCCTAATTCCTTCTTTGTAACTCCATAGAAACATGCATCTAATTTTCGACAGTGATCTGCCAAACTATTTACTAAATCGGGGCTAAACACGCTCTTGAATCTGCCAAGGGATTCAGGAACGGTGTCCGCTTTTAGTCTTTTTCTTAATGTTGCTTCCGGAATATTCAATGATTCTGCAACAGACCTCTTGCTTTGACCTCTTGCTATTTTTTCTTTAACTTCTTTTAGGATTTCCTCAGTAAAGACTAACTTTCTATCAGATTTTCTTTTATATTTTCCCATCTTGTTAGTTCTGCGAAATTATAATTTAATAACTTAAAATTTTAAAAATCACTTCGGTTCCGCCTTAGCTGCTGCAGCTGTGAATTTAAGAACCATCTCAGTTAGATTCCCCACATTTTTTACAGTAAACCCGCATGAAAATTCGTGCACGCGTTTAAGAGCTATAATGCCACACACATAAACGCAGACAAAGACTTACAACTTATAAAATCCCTATTAGCACAAGCAAGCTGTTACTTTTTGCTTCATACAAGCTAAGAGTACGCATGCGCACTCTTTGGGTGCGTACTCTTACCAAACACGTGTTTTTGACAATGGACCTTAAAATTTTCAAAAGCATGTGTAATGGCGACATAACCTCTCATTAAAAACAAAGTTTAAAACACAAATTTCTAATATAATAACAGTTGGTCAATCAAAATTAATCACAAACCTTACAAAACATCTATAAAGTTGATGAAAATTAAGATCAAATACTTAAAAAATCTATTTTTAGCTATAAAATTCAAAATAAATACCTCAGCTAAGTTAGTTGTTGCCCACCACCTTGACATAACAGATGACACTGACAGGTGATACTGGTGTTGCCATAATAAGAAAAAATAAAAGAACATGATACACTGCGTACTCTTTGGTAGCGCGTACTCTTTGGTGGCTTTACCCTAGGTACATCAGCTAGGTACATAACTTTCTGTGTATGTCGTAAAAGCCGACTAAGGAAATCAGAGGCATCCTCTCAGGCATAGAGGAATAAGATGTCATAGAGTGCTAATGTCATACTAACTGTTTCGATGAGATACCAAATCCCTGGTTTCGATCATAGAAATGTATAGAGGAGCTACCAAATCCCTGCTTTCGATGCACCATTGACTTTTCGGTGCCTCACGATTCCAGTCCTTGACACTTAGATTGCATTACTATACGTTACAATACATTAGTAATGTAGCACATTACTATACATTACACTAATAGAATCTAAGTGTCAAGGACTGGAATTGTAAGGCACCGGTCATATTTCTATTACCGAAATGTCTAATGGTGCATCGAAACAGTATGACATTAGCACTCTATGACATCTTATTCCTCTATGCCTCAGGCGATGGGCTAGCAACTTGTCACTGATCGATTACCTGACCCCGCTATGCTAATCGTGACAGTAGGATCTCCTCAGCGATCCAGCAGTTCTGGTTACCCTATTTCGGGAATCTGTGTCATAAGTATGTATACAGGGTGTAACAGAAAGGGTATGTTAAGCGAAAAGCTATGTAAATAGCCCAGTATAGAGAACATAGTTCCAAAATTTGAAACTCGAAATCACATGTTTATTTTTCAAGATTGTATGAACATTCCTGAGTTGTGTAGGAATTCTCCATACTATATGGAAAAATAAACATGTGATTTCGATTCTGAAATTTTGTGCATAGGTTCCTTGTAGTGGGCTATTTACATAGCTTTCCACTTAACATACCCCTTTTGTTACACCTGTATATCTAATGAAAACTATTTGTTACTTGTGGATGGATATAAAAGCTCATACCTTCAACTGTTGTATGAGATAGATAAAAAAATACATAATACTTTATTCATAAAACGAAGTTTTTTACATATTTTTAAAGCTGGTGTTCTCTTAGGTATAACATTGCCTGTACACCGCTCTTCCATAACCAAAGGTTACTTAATTTATAAGTATAAGTAAGAACAGTGAAAGTATGCTAACTAAAGTAAAAACGTTCATTAACATAAACACATACACTTAAACAACAATAAGAAATTAATTATGGAGACAGATCGTTTATTATTTTGCTTTAGGCATGAGATGTTTGTCCTAACTGGGAATTGCACCCAGGTATTGCGGTTTACGAAACTACGATTACCAAATCTGCTAATCTGTAAAATTGCTAATCTGTAAAAATAATATTCAGAAGTGGGTATCAAACATTGCATTTTACGTAGATTATCCTTTTTCGAAACGCTTAATGCACTCTTTGTGACCTACCTAGTCTTGCATAGAAAGGAGTTAAATAACAAGCACCTTAGGTTACAGTGACCTACTCTCACCTAAGAACAGGGAAATATCGAAGGGTCCAGCGTAGTCCACAAGATTACCCACTTAACTATAGGTAATAGGCAATCTAGAGGTCTCTACTTAATTAAATTCAAAGCCCAATTTCCGGGCTTACAATTTGGACAAGCAGGTAGATTAATTAGGTTGAATAACTCTCTACATTGTGTCCGAAAGCTACTTTATATTACTATTAGTGGTCATTTATAGCTGCCCAGAGATCCAGATACATCTAAGAGAAGCATCTCTAAAGAAAATACTTAGCCTCTGATGAAAGAGCACCTCAGAGAAGCACTCAGGTAAGCCACCAAATTTCAAAAAAGAATTTTAATAGAACTTTCATCATTTGAACCTTTTTGTGACGAGTTCACATCTCAGTCAGATTAATACACACATTTAGCGAGTAAATGTAGGAGTTGCACAAGGCGCACCTCGTCCATTCAGTGGGTTGAACACACACCCCCGCAGTACCCTATTCACCCTATACGAGGGAGCCAAGAGGGAGCGCACTCAGTTCGTTTCCTACCCTCCCAAAGCGAGCTCGCGCTACGCCCTCTCCGGCGAAAAATTTGCGATCTTTTTCGAACTAAACTAGTGCAATATAAAAAAAACGATTCGAATTTAAATTTTGTGTTCCTTTCTATTTAGCAATAAGGTTGTATACCTCCGTGTTTTTTGTTGTTGGCCAGTGTTGTTTTTTTTTAATTGGATTTGTTTAGTGAGTGATAGGTTAGTGATTGGCGATCCGCATTTAGCGGCCTTACGTAAGTCATCTACTGCATTGCGATAGTTTTGGAAGTTTTCACGATTTGGCAACGGTTTTACATTGAACTTGGCAGGGATTCACCTCTAAATATGTACATATCTATAAACTGGCTAGCCTTATACTTAGGTACCTACGTAATAAGGAAGCGAAAGTTAAATTTTACGGAAAGTAAAACTGTTGTCAAAATATTTCCTTAGAACTTTGTTATTTTGTATTTAGATTAATTGCGTTAAGAAGCTTTTATACAAATATATATATATATATATATATATATATATATATATATATATATATATATATATATATATATATATATATATATATATATTATAAAATTATTAATAAAGAAAATGGAAAAAATTCTTCACTCGAGTGGGAATCGAACCCACGACCGCTGCAAACCGTGCCAGCCCCTATAACCACTAAGCCACCGGGTCAATTACTCGGATAACGAATTTTACCATCTCTTTTCTAAATTACATTCCCACTCGGGTGAAGAATTTTTTCCATTTTCTTTATTAATAATTTTATAATATATAATATCTTGACTAAGATAAATTTATAAAAACACTTCTCCATTAAATTAATATATTTCTGATTCAATAGAAATGTTGCCGGCTAATTAATATGGTAGGTACTAATTAAGATTGAAACTATTATCTATGTATTAGGAACTTATTACATTACCTATCTTATGTAGCCACATCTTGTACAACAAAAGTAAATATAATATTTGAGTTTAATATTTAATTTTGAACTTAAATATCTATGTGCCTGATTATAGGTACCTACGTATAAACGGGAATAGCAAAATACCAAACTATTTTGTTTATTAGTAAGTACCTACATGGCTGTATCTCCTTCCGTGCATGTCGTAAAAAGTCGTCAAGGAACTTGGACATTTTTCTGATAAGCTAGCAATTTGCCACTGATCATTTACATCCCCGCTTTACAAAACGTAGCTGTGGGATCCTGCGATTTGGCGGGAAAAGCTGGAAGGGAGCGGGTGTAATATTCTTGTGAAAATCAAAATTTATTTGTAAATGTCTTGCATGTGTCCGTAAAGTGATGTTTTTTGGTAGATAAGTAATATTTTGTTTACTTGTTATGTGAATCTAGTGCGTGTGCATGGTTTTATATGCAGGTAAGCTGAGTAAAACTTTGGTCGGAATACGATCTCTTCATGGGCTCATGTAAGTTGTTTCTGCAATTATTTTTATTCTTACTAATTTTAAACTCGTTCTTGAGGATTTTTCCGACGTTTCCACTTATCATCATTGTCATCTATCATAAATTCAGAATACATTTTACTAAACAATGATTAGGCTGTATGGGCTTAGATCCCCTTGCCTTTCCTTCGGGATAAACTAAACTAAGTTTGAATTAAAACTAAGAATGCGTAGACTCTGGGGGGCGCAAGAATGGTCACTTGGCCAGAACTGCAGGATCCCACTCTTTTTTTTTAGTTTAGTTTATCCCGAAGGAAAGGCAAGGGGATCTAAGCCCATACATATTCGGGAACGTTGACGACCAAAAATCATCCTGTATAAAATAGCAACATGTAATCAAAAGCCACACTGGCACTTTCAAAACCAGAAGTAATACGATTTGGGACGTTCATTTACTCTTTTAGTAAAAAGCTTTTTAATAAATTCGCTCAATGGATGCCGTGGCGTAGTCACCAGACTGTGACACCACAAAATGTGAACACACATACAATGCAAACGTATGTATGTATATACATCATACATATGTATACATTATTTGTTACCCATCTTGTACTCCGCATTTTTCTGAGCCGGTAAAGACTCGTAATTGTAACACTGTTCATTGGATCACCAATTCTGCCTGCTCTTATTTATATTTTCTTCTATACTTATCTTACTTTATTGAGCTTTTCTTTGTTATTAGGCTTTCATCTATAGTAAATATTATGAAATACATATACTTAGTGCTAGGTACGTACAGTCAAGTACGGTGGACTTTCGCTGCTGCCAATAATAGGAAAACTTTTACCAAAAAAATCACCAATCACAAAAACCATGTAGATCTGAGAAATAAAAAAGAAACGGTATAAACAAATCTATGGTTCAACAAAGTTGGGCCTTATCTATTCCTTAGGGAGGTACCTACGTGGTGTTGATCAAATGCGAAAAAATTGAGAAAAATACAAAAAGGAAAGTATTGGCTCCAATAACTTCCTTTCAAGGAGAAATACCTATTTTTTTGAATACGCGAGTAACATTTTATGAAAGTGTTCAAACTTGATATTGTACACAGGGTGTGTGTAGCAGCCAGGAAAATACTGTACCTACACATAAAAAAAAAAATGAAAACACCTCAGAAAATTTTGGAATTTTCCTGAGAAAATTGTCAGTGCTTTTCACCTCAGAATCATGGTCTGCAGTCGGCATAGCAATATTTGTCTGGTTGTCACTGTATTTTAATACTAGTGGACGCCCGCGACTTCGTCCGTGTGGACTGCAGAAAAAACCAAATGTCGAAATTGTCCGGGATAAAAATATTTTCCAAAGAGTAACAAACATCCACCCATCGATTCATACTCACAAACTTTTGCGTTTATAATATTAGTAAAATAAGTTAGGCCTCATAGAGATAGAGTGTGTAGAGATAGAAGCTTGTTTCTACACGAGATAAAATACTTTTCGAGGAATTCTATATGCTGGCTAGCTCATGACGAAATAATAAATGAAATGATTCTAAGTAAAAATTTTTGTCAACTAACTGGTCCTGCATGCAGTGGAAATGAGAGCATTGAGAAGTATGTGTGGAGTCACTTTGAAAGATAGAATAAAAAATGAGGTGATCAGAAAGAAGTGTGGTATAAATGAGGACGTTGTGAAGATTGAGAAAGGTATGTTGAGATGGTTTGTGCATGTGGAGAGGATGGATGAAAGTAGATTGACAAAGAAAGTGTACAACGGAAGAGTGGATGGAAGGGTTGGAAGGAGAAGACTTCGCCGGACTTTCACCGATCAAATTGGTGGAATTCTAGAGAAAGGTCAGGTCAAGAGTACCCTAAGCCGACGAACGTGCATGAAGAAGATTATGAAAGTAGATGAAGCGAAAGAGGTGTGTCAGGATCGTAGCAAATGGAGATCCGTGATCTCTGCCTATCCCTTCGAGAAAGAGGCGTGATTTTTATGTATGTATATATATAACTGGTCCTACGAGTATCCAGTCTCTTGTGTCCAACTGGTGAAATACCTACCCGTTTTTGGTTTCCCTATCTACCTGATTCACTCTATGTGTTCCTATACTTGTCATTTATCTTAGAGAGCCTCTACAACATGCTTCAACTAAGTGAGTCCTTAGTGAGCATGCAAGCAGTAATGTATAGCTAACATTATAGCTAGCTAATGTACCTAACAAGTACAGTATATGGACATGATATGAACGGCCCCCTGATTACCTAATTTGCAATAGCAAAGCCGAAGCAAAGCGATAGCGAAATTGTACAATATTCGCCTTGAAATGTCAAAGTTCCTTTGAAATTCATTTTACGTAATACATATTTGACAAGCAATCAGCGATTTTTGTACAATTTTCGCTATCGCTTTGCTTTTGCTAGTTAGGTAATAAGGGGGTCGATATATAGTTCTGGCCTCAGGCACTCTTAGAGATATTTAATCAACTAAGCTGCTGCTTAATGAATGATCAACAAAATCAGGTACTCACTACATAGTGTCTTATTGTGGTATGGGATGTGACGTAAATGAGCCAAAATGAACATATATTGATATCGATGTTTGTTTCCCGGTCATGGATGTTTATATACTTATCTATGTATTTATACACAGTTACACAGTCACGACACAAGACCTTAGGGATCTTATTGTGGGACTAGGTCTATGTGTTGTGAATATTTATTTATTTATATTTATATACCTACACACGATTGTATTCCCGAAATGGGGTAACCAGAACTGCAGGGTCATAAAGGAGATTGCACAGCCACGTTTAGCATAGTGGGGGTAGATGCAAATGATCACTGCCAACTTAGCGCCGTCAGTTTAGCGCCTGAGAACAGGCCTTAATTCCTTAGTCGAATCTTACGACAAACACGTAAGGAGATGCAGCTCTTTCTCTTAAATTTGACCACGATAGGGACAACAACATGTATCATTTAGATAGGCTATCTGACCATTGGAAAAAATTGGCACTTAGTCTATATGGTATAGTAAATTCACTCGCATGAAACACCTAGTAGTGATGTATAATATTTATCGAATCAGCATCATCGCACATGTCCAATTTGCGGCTAGAGCGCGTCACTGGCTGATTTAACCAGAATTTCACGTGTCTGCGAAAATCGCCGGGCTTCGGCCAGTCAACGGTCGAAATTGACCTCAATGTACGCAATTTAATAACTACTTACCTATCGTTAGCTATTTATATTTATTTACAGATAGCTGCTTGCAGAAGTACAGCTATCAGCTCAGTGAAATAACATTTTGCATTTCATCTAACAAAACATCAACATCTAGGAGGTTTGAAAGTTGTTAAAAAGCTTCAAGACACCAAAAATGGGCGCCCTACCCATGTAATTGATTAGTTTATTGTTCTATTTGTGTGCACACGCATTCTTATGATTATTTTTCTTTTACAACTGGTTTGCTGGATGGAAGATATATCTTTAAGAGATAAAGACGCATTAGTACATTTTTTTGTTTCTCAACTTTATTTGTAAAAACAATATTGTGTGCAATAAAGCATAAGAAAGTAATCTTAAATCTGCCCGACTCGTACTTGACCGATTTTCTCTTCAATTCTTTGAAATGAGCAACCAAGAGATATTTTCTTTTATTATTTTTCCCATTTCCATGTCCCCTGATTAATGGACACCTGAACGTTTTATTGAACGTGGAGAGCTTTGCCGTGCCTCTCGCTGTCTGAATTGCTCTTTGTTTGCTTGGTTTTGATATTTAAATTCATGTTTTGCCATTTAGGTTTTTGGGATTTCTGTTTTTTTTTTAGTTGTATTTGTCGTAGAGGATTTTAGCTACTGGACGATATTTTGGATTTGTTTATATGTCTTTTATTTTTTGTAGTACATAATTCAAGTATAATCCGGTTAATTCAAAAGTTAAGTGTATAATTATAGCGAACCTAGACAGACCAAATTCTCATGTTTAGTTAGTTTATCAGCGAGATTATTTCCTTTTTTGAATTTTATATTTACATACATAAAAATCATATGCTTCTTTTCCGGAAAGATCCCGGATCTCCACTTACTGCGGTCCTACACCTCTTTCGCTTCATCTACTTTCATGATATTCTTCATGCACGCGGTTTAGGGTAGGTACTCTTGACCTGACCTTTCTCTAGAATTTCACCAAAGCCTATCGGAACAGCCTTAGACAATGTACAAATTTCACAAGCAACGGCGAAGATCGAAATGTTATCGCGCCTGAGCTCCTAAGTTGACACTTACGACATGCACGGAAGGAGATGCAGCCGATGTATTCTAATCAAGGCCGGCATCAGCACAGGAATTATGCGATGAAGCTAACTGCCATTGTAGTATTTGATTCGATAACTCAATCATCAAATTAAAATCACATTGTCTGTATCCCAGATCGTCAACATTGGTAACTTAGGCTGATATCAAGATCCATCCGTTTGTCACAAAAAGGTAACAACCGTTTTCGCATTTATAATATTAGGAGGAATATTCAAAAACGTTTGTGTTGCGAGTCGGGTCACGTGCA
This sequence comes from Carposina sasakii, assembly GCA_014607495.2. NCBI lineage: Eukaryota > Metazoa > Arthropoda > Insecta > Lepidoptera > Carposinidae > Carposina > Carposina sasakii. The sequence continues at coordinate 12,629,250 of CP053161.1, forward strand.
GGGTATCTAATTCGGGACCCTAAAGCTGGACACAGGTCCGTCATGAAAAGGGTCCGCAATCTGAACCTACATTAAAAGATTGATAAAGATACTGTTTGAAAGCTAGCGATATAATATAAGCTTTGTAGCAGCTATTATGCAGCATACATAAGTATAAAATGCTTTTGTCCTGAAATCACGTCACGGGTTCTGAATGACGGACGGATCAACGCCCAGCTTAAACTGTTGATAGTGGAGACCTGAAATTAATTATTATAAGAAAGAATTTTTAGAAATTTCCACGAGAAGGGAATCACGGGGTTTCTAAAGGTTATATACTGTTATATATTATGCAATATATCTAACAGTGGAAGCAACAGGCGATTGTAAGCTATGGCTTTAGGTAGATTTACAGTCTATCGTCATGTCCCTGGTACTGACTGTTGCAGATGCTACCGCCTGCAATCCAGTTCAAAATCGTACCTGTAGGAGGGATAGTCGGCAGGTCCTCTTGGATGGCCGTGCCTCCTAGCAGGTTGGGTGGTGAAATTATAAGTCCCAACAAAATGTAGAAAGGTATATATTGTAAAGAAGAAGAGAATTAGCTAACTATGAACAGGAAAGTAAAATACAAAATAGCTTAGGAAAAAATGCATGTGGACTCTACGGGTGACAAAATCTAACTGGCTCAGTGTTGCTGCTAGCAACCAACCTCCGCGGTCACTGACCTTACTGGCCGCTTGAAGTCAACAGCGTCTTATTCGAAGTTTTTACATACATATATACATACAAACATAATAATCACGCCTCTTTCCCGGAGGGGTAGGCAGAGATCACGGATCTCCATTTGCTACGATCCTGACACACCTCTTTCGCTTCATCTACTTTCAAGATATTCTTCATGCATGCTCGTCGGTTTAGGGTACTCTTGACCTGACCTTTCTTTAGAATTTCACCAATTTGATCGGTGAAAGTCCGGCGAAGTCTTCCCCTTCCAACCCTTCCATCCACTCTTCCGTTGTACGCTTTCTTTGTCAGTCTACTTTCACTCATCCTCTCCACATGCCCAAACCACCTCAACATACCCTTCTCAATCTTCGTCACCACGTCCTCATTTATACCACACTTCGAAGTTTTTAAATATTTTTTTACAAGAAAGAAGTTTTTTCCATTTTCTTTATTAATAATTTTATAATATAATAATATCTTGACTAAGATAAATTTATAAAAATACTTCTCCATTAATATAATCCGTTAGGATATGGTTGATCGTTTCATCTTTAAACATTGTGCTGAGGGATTCAGCACAATGTTTAAATCACATAACTTTATATTTTAATAATTTCTTTAATTTACCTGTAAATAAGTACATTTGAAATAAATAATTATTGCCAAGTAAACGGGTCCAACTCATTTGGTGTTTCTCTAGAAACACTCAGATTGAACCCGTAGCGCGCTAGCGCCGCCTGTGGTCGTGTGAGGTACAATGAATGATGAAAAATGTTGAATGAATATATAGTCAGACACACAGACGGCGGAGAAATCACGCGGGTTTGCTTACCTAAAATATGTATGGTGAATGAAAAGTTGATGACGATGAACGTAGCGATGATATGAGTCAGCTACATACCTAAAGGAAATATGTAACTAAATTTCGATAATATGACAAGAACAAGTTTGTTTGAATATTACTGTTTTTGCCACTTACCTATACCGAAAGTCAGGAAAAGCTACTAACTACTCGCTTCTTTTTCATTGCCCCTGTGATAATTTAATTCACATAAATAGTAAATGCCATTTAGCACATGTGATGGTAGTTAATTAAATTTTAGGTTTACTAATTCACCGTACTTATGAAACAACTTGCCTTCATTAATAATTACAATAGATAGGCCGAAAGAAATATCACTAAAAGCTAATTACAAAAATATCGCTTTCCGTCAGCTTTAGAGCAGGTACCTCTAATGGTGTGAGCATATAATGAATGAGACATGTGCGACGTTTCACACGGCATCATCAATTACGGGATGTAGGTATACTGGCGTACTGAAGGACACTCATACTGTGGTATGCAGGGTGTACAGTAGGGTAAGCTCATGCTCTTCTTATTTTTTTTATGTATTTATTTAGACACACTTACAGAACATACATTCTTCAAGGTTCTTACCTTTTTACGTGCCCTGTAAGTCGTAGCGCTATCGACTCGCAAGCAAAATCTATGAGATATGACAGTGTGACGATAGTGTTACGGACTATCGAGAGGTTCGTGCTTGCTCTACAATCTGAAGGTTATGCACGATCTTTTGTCGGTTCGTAGTAATCGTCATATTCGGCCAAACCTCACAGATTTTGCTTGCGTGACGATAGCATTAGGATGTGTCGAAAAGTTCGTGCCTCGCTCTTGCATTACCAAAAAGCTTTTAAAAGAAAGTTGTTTTGTTAATCTCGTGGTCATTATACTATAGGTACATGCCAATTATCATACCTACATTTTGGAGTTGGATCATCGTATAGATACTCTGTATACGACGTCATTTGCGTGGGTGTAATAAAACGATATGCCGTGATTTATTCTAAATATTTTGGAAGAATTGTTCCCCTTTGCCCAACAAAATTCGTCCAGTAAGTTTTTCTCAAAACTAGTAAGCAATCAGAGTTAGGTACTTCCGCATTAATAACATAAAAAGTAATCGATTAATATGGAGTTCTCAGACAGGAATCTCGATAAACTCGAGCGTAATGTTATCGTATCCGATATCAGTTCGGAACTAAACACGTTAACAGAAGTTCAAGTGGGGTTAATCGGAGTCTAATTACTATCTGTTACTAATTATCTCACGCGTGTGTTACAGTCATAACTGTACGTAGGTACGTACCTATTCTAATAAATAGTTGCGTAAGTATTTACTAATGATGCCACGGGTGTTGGCGAAACATATACGTGTCGATTACATCCATGTACATACGGCTGTGTTCCGGCGAAACGATATAGCGAGGAAAGCTGTAAATGATCAGTAACTAGTTGCTATTCTATCGCATGAGAGAATGCCTGAGTTCCTGAGTCGACTCTTACAATATGCGTGGAAGGAGAAACTAGAAAATACAATATACACACCTACGTCCGCGTAAACTTTAGGATTTCCCGTTCGCGTGGGTATTTCGATAAATAACTTGATCGGATGCTTACGACTAGTGGTGTTCAAAAAAGCTATATTCTCGGAACGCGTGAAAGTGATATGCTACATGCAAATAGCGCGCTATTTTTTCCGTGACGTTATAACGTTACGAGTTGCGCGAAAATCACAAGTCACGAATGAATGACTGAACGAATACGCTATATTCTTATCCAGCCAATCACAAGTCGTGAAAACGCTATTATTCTAGTTGACGCGATTTCATATAGCTGTTGGTAACCAATGACAAGTCACGAATACGCTATTTTCTATTTCACCCGATTTCATATAGCTGTTGGTAGTTCGGCGCCGGCCGTTACGCGCTATGCATGTGCGTGTCGAAGGCGCGATGAGTCATGCGTACGCGACACGTGAAGCATGCATATCGTTATAGCGTTTAGCTTGGAACGAGTCAATTAAATAATTGGTTATTGCGCTATGGACAAATAGCATGTTATTTTTAAAAGCTATACGTTATATTAGCTACCACTAAGCTGTTGGTAGTCCGGCGCCGGCCGTCATACGCTATGCATGTGCGTGTCGAAGGCGCGATGAGTCATGCGTACGCGACACGTTAAGCGCGCATATCGTTATAGCGTTTAGCTTGGAACGAGTCAATGAAATAATTGCTTATTGCGCTATAGACAAATAGCATGTTATTTTTAAAAGCTATACGTTATCTAGCTACCACTACTTACGACCGACATAATATAAAGAGTACTCCTTACAAGTAGGTCTCTAATATCACTAGCTTAGCTGTACGTTGATCCATCAGCTTTCATAAGTATTACAATAATACATATGTATATTCCGTCGTATTTACTTGTTTATAAATGTGTTTCTATTTCATTAAACACCCTTGAAACTAGATACGTTCAATTCTGTTATTCCTGAGTCACACAACATAATGGTAAGACCTCTTGATTACAGTGTAATAAGGCTTCAGGATACAGTCAGGCACTCTGAAGGTATACTCTACCCATATTTTGATGGATCAGATACCTATATACTCGTAGGTATAACGTTAGATTTTGGTGATCTGCATGTACAGTCGCACAATCTTCTAAATATACATTGAGTGAATTATGGTAGGCTTGATTAAATGTGTCTGCACTGTACATGTATACATGCTTGGAAAGGCCATTCTCAGGGTATTCTACAGTGAGACAGAATGTACGAAATTACGTGTACTAATGGAGATGAGACATGCCAGAGGCGTTTAGTTGGATCTGTCGTCGGTTTAAGCTGATGTTGATTATCTATAGCCTAGCGTGATCGCAGTATTTTGAAATTACTTCTGTGAAAGCCTCATTTACCATTTTCTTACCCGTTGCACTCTCATGGTCTAAACTGCCATAGCGTATCAATAATTTGAATTCAATTATTGCTCTCGAATGTATACGAGTAGTACAAGAAAATTGTATCACGTAAATGAGCCTTTGACAGACAACACACAGCTTATTAAAGAGAGTACTCGTAGAAAGCACAAGACATGCATATTCATTGGGAACTGGGAGCACTAAGAAAGTGCCTATATTTCAAAAAATTCTAACGAGAACGGACAAAATGGGAATTTTAAAGTTTACGCAGACGATATCGTGGGCGAACGGAGACAATACTTAGTGCTGCCTATCAAACCTTAAGCCAGATAATGCCTGTGTCCTCACTTCCTTTACAGCCTCGATATGACGCGGTGAATCGCGGTCCCCGATTTCATTACTGCATGCCCATCGTAGGCACGTGACGGTGAATCTACCTATATTGTGTTTTTGTTCGATTGCAATATTCTTCAGGCTTTATAAAATATTCGGTACTTTAGTAGAATTTTATATACTTCGACTTCATCCGCTTGGGCTATAGAATAAGGCTTCTTTTATTTCTCTTCTTCTCCGTATTCCCAATTATGAAAAATTTCAAGAAGTTTGGTTGAGTATATTATACATGAAGAGAATCTCTTCCGAAAGTAATTACCCTGAGTACTTTTGAATGTACTTTTCATGTTTATAACATTGAATAATATTGTAATACCTAAATAGGTAGTTCCTCCAAGGTTTACATAAAGACATGCTATTGTAGAGCGTATGTAACAGTAATATCCTGTCTGTCCTGCCTGTCTTAATGCCATCATAGGCTGATACGTCATCCGATATGCACCGGCACGTCATCCGAAATGCAAGGAATTTGGGATTCGCAATCAGACCGGAGCTGTGGTTGGACGAGACGTGATGTCAGGGTAATGTTTTGCAATGAGGTGTATTGTGTTTTGATTAACAGAAATATGTAGGTATTATGCTAAAGTAGTAAGGATGTACCATCAATGGAACTACACACTGAGAATAAAAGATTTATCATGAAATTTAGATACATATTGAATTGTATCAGGCGTCACTATTCGGAAGTTCAAATCTCTATTGAGGGATCGCCCGCCACCGGGCCCTATACCCTCCGCTGACCCTCGGATCTGCCTACTCATGATCACGAACACAAGAATTTATGGTTGCATGCTAGGTGCTTAGATCTGGCTTCTCGTTGCGACTGTAGTGTCTTGTGTTCGTGATCATGAGTAGGCAGATCCGAGGGTCAGCGGAGGGTATAGGGCCCGGTGGCGGGCGATCCCTCAATAGAAATTTAGATACATTCGTACCTACGGTTTGGCAACTTCAACTCGAAGAATTTCGTCGATATCGAGAATTTTTAACTCGTCACTTACCTATTTTATAAATGAAATTGTAATAGGCGTTACAATTCGGAAGTTCAAACATTCACTATGGGTGCGCCCACCACCGGACCCTACACCCTCCACTGACCCTCGGATCTGACAACTCATAATTGCGACAACAGGCACTTGCACTAACTACAATCGCCATGAGAAACCAGACCCGAGCACCTAGCATGCAAGACGATACATTGCACTATTCCGAAATCAAAAACTAGATAAATAATCTACATATGTTTCGCCAACAACCGTGGCATCCTCAGGATTATAGAAATTAGTAAATTAGTAAACCACTAATTATTATGAACCTCTAAAACCCAACACATTACTTACACCACTTAGTCTTGCATGCTGGGTGCTCGGGTCTGGTTTCTCATGGCGATTGTAGTTAGTGCAAGTGCCTGTTGTCGCAATTATGAGTTATCAGATCCGAGGGTCAGTGGAGGGTGTAGGGCCCGGTGGTGGGCGCACCCATAGTGAGCTTACCTATTTATTAACTAGTAATTTCATCAGCGTACACACCCACACTGAACACCGTACAGCTGTTTTAAAAGTTGTTTCTCATCCATCATACACACACGGCTGTGTTTCCAAGGGAGAGTATCGCGAATGAAATTCTACTGACACATTAACCTGGGTCATGTAAAAGTATATCTAATCGAGTGAACGCCTGAGTAAATACGCTATAACAGCCAGTATAAAAATATGTTCAACTCCAAAAACTTTTCCACGGAAAAGTCAATTTCCTTTATTTGTAAAAATAACTAGTAGAGGGTGCCGAATGGTAGTTATCTATTACCTAGTTTCCGACAAAACACGATAAATTCATAAAGGAATACGTAAATTACAGGGTATAGGGTAGTGTGCGGACTGCTTTCGAAGGGGCGGTCGTAGGACGAGGGTGCAATGGTATGTTAGGCTGGACATCCAATGTGCGATGAGTTGTACCGTCTTTCAATTACTTTTGCCCCCTTTCCCAATGGCGTGAAATAAAGTTTTTATTTCTCAATTTAAGTATTTCTACATGTGTATTTGTGTAAATTGTGTCTGTACGTACATCTTCTTCTTGATCCCGCAATTTCTACCGCTACCGCATTTTGAGCACAGACATGTGTTTAGTGTATGTTTGTTTACGTATGTTAAACAAATTAAATAATTTAAAAAAGGTGCCTACGACGGTAGCAGCGTTGCCAGACGTCCCGATTTTTTTATCAAAGTCTCGCGCGGGACTGGCTCAGTCCCGCTTTTCGGGAATAACTCGACCGTGCGTGCAGCGTACTGAGAAAGCGCGGGCGGGTGGCTCCGACAAAAGTGTAGACTGGCCTTATATGTATGTATGTATATAAATATGTAAGTATGTTTCTTTACTATGTTCCGCTTTCGACGAAAGAATCCCGCTTTTTTTCACTCAAAAAGTTCCTAAATTCCGACTTGGCAAAAAAAAAAACTGGCAACGCTGGACGGTACCTACATAAATATTTTTGCAATGATATATTTAAGCCGCAGTCTAGTTTCGTCGCTGTTTGGCGCGACTAATTAAATGATCATGAATGGCCACCCTTATTTTGGGGATGAATCAATATTCAGCCCCCACGCACCACTCCCGTTTCGGCTTAGATTATGCATATGAATGTGTGGAAGATAACTAAACTGGGGTGGAATTAAAAAATCCATTCTTTTTGATGGCGTGTTTTATGTTGGGGCAGACCATGACTTCACATTATCTTTTATAAATTGTAATAAATAAATTGTTTATCTCAAACAACTGACCTAGAAATGCTGGTTTATACAAAATAATTTTGCTGCAAGTATGAAGGTTATATGAAAGGTCGGTCACCAACCCGCCTCCCAGCGTGTTGACTATGGGCAAAACCCCCCTATGGCAGTAGCCTTGTGGCGTGCCCTGGGGGAGGCCTACGTCCAGCAGTGGACTGCAATAGTCTAAAGAAGAAGATGAAAGGTTGTTTGGTGGCTTCAGAACAAATAAGAAATGATTTGGTCTTCGTCATGAACGTATAAAGAACAACGGACGTAATGCTGGCAATGTACAGATTGAAGCACCGTAATGGCGGCGCGTTGTGCATGTTTACGTATTTTCTAGTAGGCGCCGAGCTTACTATGGTTTGTATGTGTGGGTGGATAACGCGTTAATACACATCCCGACCCCATGGAATATCATTAACGAGCTTACTATGAATGCTTCACTCTGTGTATTGACAACACTCTGTCCGTTATTCTTTATACGTTCATAGTCTTCGTATACAAATTTTTACGGATATGTTCCCATATATAGGTAATGTAGTAGTAGGTGTAGTAAAAGGTGTAGAAGTGGCGTAGCCAGTACTGTAGGATCATGAAGGAGATCTCCCAACCACTTTTAACATAGCGGAGGGGAATGTAAAAAAAAAGTTGTTAGTGCGTAAAAACTCCATGCATATTACAAAATTTATCGCTGCTTTATTTATAGTTCTGTCTGACTCTTTGCGGATTTTGATGAAGTTTGATTGATATATTGATAGTGAATATCCGGTCCGAACTAAGAAAAATTTTTGCGGACTATAATTTTTTCTGATATTCACATCTGTTTTATGGGTATTACATGTTTTTGAAAGACCCATTGATTTTTATAGTTTACAGTTAGAAATACGTGCACGCCAAGGTCTTATTATACCTATGTTATGTATGTAATTTCTCCTACTTTAAAATAAAATAAAATATTTATTATTTTTTGGTCGAGTGCAAGTCGAGTGTAATTTTTATAATGTTCGGTACCTACATATTGTATTACAGACTTACGTTTAGCATTGAGATTTGAGCAGACATTGAAGCATAAGTTGGCGTATCGGGGTGGTTTTTGGTTATCGTCGCCAGACTAACCTTCAAAAGTAAAATTATAGCAACCCAGCCAAAAGCTCGATAATATAGTCCTACTATACGTATTCAAAATCGCCTATAACAAACTCCCCCATTAGAAAACGTTCGCCCTCTGCAGGGTTGTCGCGTGACGAATGCGTTCTTATTTAATACCACCATGGCCGACAAGATTATACCTAATTGCAGCAAATATATTGGATAGTGCGTGCGCGTCGCCAGTTATGGGGTATGATCTTTTTATCAGTATTTTGGACGTGTTTTATTATGGTTTTTGTGGGTTTACTTGGGGAAATTATGTTGTGTGGTGTGTAATAAAATTTTCTGTTGCTACAAACTTGACACTTGAAGGGATCATAAGGATAAAGTACTTAACTTAAGAAATTTCATTATATTTGTAGTCCAGTCGAGATAGCACTTTAGGGGTCAAGTTACAATAATTCTCATGGAGCAAAAATTCAGTAGTAATACTCAGAAAAGCATTATAAATACTTAGTAAAAACCCCCCCTCGATACGGCATCTGGATTTTATTTAAAAGTCAATGTTGTCTTGTGTCGTATTGATGACTATTAGAAAAATAACTTTAAATACTTACTAGCCGAATAGAATGGAGTTCTATACTTTTTGCTAGATTAATTTGAATATAATTGATTCGCAAGCCTTTTAATAAATAATAAGGTGGCAAAACGCAAAAATAGGAAAACTCATACAATATGCAGCCCATTAATGGAGAAGCCGGGTCATTTGCATACCCACAGACAACCAATCAGCGATGAGCAAAAATCGGTGGCAGCCCTAACCGCGGCGCCTTTATAATTCACGCGCAACTTGCAAGGGTTGAATGTCGCCGGAGATGAGCATGGATATACTGAACTGGAAACATAGTGAAGTGGTTTGAAGAGGGGACTGAAGTACGTAGATGACAGACAAGGAGTTAGAAAACTTGATCTATGCTGATCTGAGGCTTCTCTTGCTAGAAGGATAAAATATCATTTAGAGTAATATTATGAGTAATTCTTAATAACGAGTATGAAAGTAGAGTTTCAACCGGAACTGCTTGTGTTGTTATATCTTTGTAAAGCTCCTGGCGGTCCATGCACTCCTCCATCTCCAGGGTTGTCGCGACCGTCAGCTCCTGGCGGTCCATGCACTCCTCCATCTCCAGGGTTGTCGCGACCGTCGCGAACTTCATTATAAACGCGAGCACCCCCTGGCGGCTGTTATGTGAATTAAGTTGACGCAGAATAGGTTCGGGCTCGTTAAGGAAATGAAAAGTTGCGACTGATCGATAGGGGTCCACTTTTCAAGGGTATAAGGAAAGTAATGGTTTTAATGGTTTGATGAACTTGGTTTGGTGTCAGGTGGTTAAGCCTAAAAGGTATTCGGTTCAAATCATTTAACCGAAATGGGATAAAATAAACTTACCTACTACTATGGGTAGGTAGATATACTTACTAAAAAACTATTATTTTCATTTATTATCTCTATATTATCGACTCTGATACTTCTATTGCAATATAGATGAGTATTAAATTTGTCTCTCTCTGTGTGTAATTTACCAAGATTTAGAAGGCGGATTTACTGAGCATAAACACTATAATTTGTAAAAGCTCTAACCAAAAATCGAATTGGGACCAGCTCCAAAAACAAATATTCCGAAATTGGTCAACAGGGTTACTAAGCTATACCGTCTTCTTCTTCAGTTAATACTGTTATAGGTACCAAAGACAATTATAACCTAATTGTCTTTGATAGGTACCTTACGAGTGTCTCGTCGTCGTCGTAGTAAAATATGTCATAATTCGTAAAACACAACACGCCGCTAGGGGGCGCTTACTTCTCGGAACCAAACTCACTGTTTATTACGAATTTATGCGTCCCCTACAAACATGATCGTAAATATAATGCGATTCTTTATTGCACACGTATTAATGAATTTCCTAACAATATTTCTGTAGTCGCCATAAAGCGAAAATGCGTTATATCCAAAAAGGACGGGTTTTAGACAGCAAGACATAAAACGCGTTATTGCTGTCTGTAGTTGCTAGGCGCTGCTATACATGCAAATGCATTGAATGAAACCAAATGAAACTGCGTAGAATTGTTAAGTCTTTGATGTTATTGTCATTTCATCATTTGCTGTGTGTGATTTTACATTATATTCTAAATTGTTCATTAAACATTGTTATGTGTAAGATTATGCTGGAACATTGTATAGCTTAATAGTGTAGCTAAAACAATATATATTCTTATAAAAGGGCCGTGTTTAAATCGATTTCACCGATCTTGTTAATCTCTAATTGTTTCTAGAAAATATGCTTTATATTTTAGACAAGGCCATTGCCAGGTTTTAAGATTGAATGAAATAATTATGTACTCTTCTTTCATTCATCCCACTTATCCGTCATCTCGTGCAGACTCCTAGTACACAATCCTTTCTCACATACACTTATTAGGTCTACCTAGACTCTAGGTCCTAGAGGAACCAATCAATTCAAAATTATGTAAGTAGGTAGTAGAATTGTGGGCCAGACACGTTTACTCAGTCCCCGCTTTGAACCTGTGTCAGACAAGCAAGTTCTTTGAGCGTGACTAGAGGCAAGTCATTTTGCTGAATGTAGGTCTCTAAAGCAAGTGGCCATGTTTTAAAGCTGTCGAGCGTGGAAAAGACTGAAAGATATATGAGCCAAGTTAATGAACAGATAAGGCGGGGTCTAACGGTAGAGATTTTAAAGTATTTTAAAATACCGCCATATTTATGTGGCTTTAAACCTGTTTTCTGCTGAGAAACTTCAACAGAGGTGTGAGACGTAATTTTTATTCCAGTGTAAGTACGTCTTGTTTTCTTCTAGTTACACGTTTTGTTAAACAGGGTGTAACAGAAAGGGTATGTTAAGCGAAAAGCTATGTAAATAGCCCACAATAGAGATCCTATTTCCAAAATTTGAAACTCGAAATCACATTTTTATATTTCAAGATTGTATGGACATTCCTGAGTTGTTTCGGAATTCTTCATACTATCTGGAAAAATAAAGATGTGAATTTGCGTCTGAAGTTTTGGAAATAGGTTCCCTATAGTGGGCTATTTACATAGCTTTTCGCTTACCATACCCCTTTTGTTACACCCTGTAGAAACGATAACTTGGGAAGGAAAATTTAACTACCATAACACTAATCGTTGATTCAAACTTTGGTCACATTCATTTGAAAAATAACGCTTATACAAGGTGTAACAAAAGGAGTATGTTAAGTAACTAGGGAAAAGATCATAGATCCGCCATTTTGTTGTAAGCTATTTAGGTACATACAAATAGCAATAGGAAATGCGTCCGTGTTATTCTAAAAAGGTATTAAGTATAGAATAGAATAGAATAGAATAGTTTTTTATTTGAAAAGTATAAGCTATTTAGCGTCAAAGGCGGGAGCACCACGGGCAGGTGAGGTTGACTTTGGGTCCTAAGGTATTAGTCGAACTCACTAACATCCCCTATTGCTAGCTAGTATAGATTTGTATGGATAAATATGTCGATTGTAGTCTTAGTGTTTAAGTAGTAATATCGAGCCATTAGTGAAAATTGGAACACAGTAGGTACCTACTATTTGTAGTTTTATGTTCTCCAAGAAGCAAACGGCACGGTTCCGATATGGAACTAGTTAGAGGCCAGACTTTATAGCGGTCAGAACAAATCGATAACCATGGGTCATGAGCGGCTAAGGAAAATAGGGAGATTTAGGTCACAAATGTAGGCTGATCTGAAATTTTTATGCAGTGTAGTCATGCTGTATGGCTCGTAATATATAGCTAGTAAGTGGGGCTAGAGAGCAAACTATGTAATGTAAAAATATTATTTTGGCCAAATAAATGAATTATTACCTATATATTAGCCGCGTGGTGCCGGCAGAGTAGTATTCGTACCACCCCATATCTACCCGTGGGATTAAGGGTTTCCGGGAGGTGGGCAGCAGCGCATTCCGTGTTGACAACACAGTCCAAAATTAAAACTGCGGTCACCAACCCGCCTGCCCAGCGTGGTGACTGAATACCCCCCATGGTAGTCTTGTGGCGTGTCCTGGGGGAGGCCCACGTCCAGCAGTGGACTGCAATAGGCTGATGATGATGAAGTACCTATACAGGGTGTAAAAAGACAACAATTTTTTTTATACCTTGTATTCTTTGTAAGGTTACGATCATTTTATTCTGTGGAACCAACCCTGGGAAACGACAATAAAATTATGAAAAAATACTGTCATTTTATTGCAAGCAATGTATTCGTTTGATGCGTAAAGTACAAATATACCTACAAAACTAACATAACACTTTGTCATGGTATCTTTGAAAAAAAATGTTGTTAACCGATTTCAGATGGATTTATGTAAAAAAAATTATAATATTAATGTAATTTTGGACCTCAATATCTTGGAAACCCGTGGCTTCCCAGGGGTGCTTCCATATAAAAAAATGATCGTGATGTTACAAAGAACACGAAGTATTAAGAGAACAAAGTTGTCTTTTTACACCCAGTATACAAGATTTTCCTATTGCCAAGTTTAGGCCAAGGACAATTATGAAACAAATGCCAAATCTTTAGCTCTGCAAAAAAAAAACAACCGTTGCATAATGGGATAAGGGCACTAGTGGTGATCATGGATCTTCGGTATGATTAAATATAATTCTTATTTTTATATGTTAGATCAGGGGTGGTCAGTGCAATCTACCAATACTAATTTTAAACAATACATGCATATTCATATTTTTGGCTATGCCACGAACGATCGTTTGGTTACCCCTGTGCTAGATAAAGTTTGACCTCAATCAGCTGGCACGATAAAAATATGATTTAAGAAGAAGGAAATTACAAGACATTATGGTCGATTCCGGCAGTCACACTTAAACCTAAACGTAAATTAAGTCCTGCCTGTCCTTTTCTCTCTCAGCCATTTATGTTAAGAACGGAGAGAGATAGACCTGACCAAGATTAGGTTTAGGTTTAAGCGTGACTGCCGGAATCGATCCTATTATGGCTCTAGGAAGCAACCGACGCACATTTATCTCATTATCTTTAGTAGATCAGTAAATCATATTCATAATTTATTCTTTAGAAGTAAACCAGAACAATCATTTTAATTTGATAATTAACACAAATAGAACCTCAAGGGAAGCAGGACCATAAAGTTTCATCTTCACGGCGAAATTAACACGATTTTGAATTTGAATTACCGGGAAATATGAAAATGGACGCTCGCGTGACCGCGTGTACCGCCACAAACTTATTTACACCGGTGTCCGAAGTTGAAACTAATGCAATGGTATGCTATTTTGCGGTAAAAATATCGATGACAGCAACACTAGCGACACTGTGATGTTGGGTATAAGTTGGTGGTGCTATGGTGGTAAACCTTGGCATTCGTTGTTGAGCGGAACTGTCACGAAGATAAGTAAACGTTGGGTAATAAACTATGCTTACCTACACTACAGTCGTATAAACATACAACATATATACCCACGGCTGTGGTCCCGAAAGCCAGGTAGCCATAAATGCAGAATTAGCAGCCAGGTTCAGCATAGCAGGGACGTACCCATTCATATAAAATATCGTCGTGATATCTTGACGGCCGATTGGTCTAGTAGGTAGTGACCCTGCCTGCGACGCCATAGGTCCTGGGTTCGAATCCCGGTAGGTGCAAACATTGATATGATGAATATCGATGTTTGTTTCCGAGTCATGGATGTTTCTATACTTATCTATGTATTTATATACCGTTGCTTAGTGCCCACGACACAAGACCTTAGGGATCTTAATGTGGGACTAGGTTAATGTGTTGTGTAGTGTGTGAATATTTATTATTATTATTTATTATTTATATTATCTAAAATCATAAAAAGTGGAAAAGAAAAGCTATGTACTATTTAACAACTGTAATAACCTGTGCATCACAAATAAACTATTTGATTTGAGAAGACAACATTGTGTGAGGACTATTTCTGCGCTGATCGAATATACTTATAAAGTGACACTAACATGAGATTTATTATAATGCAACCTAGAATAAACATTAGTATTTTAAAATGCAACGCTGCCTCTCGTAATAATACTCGTAAACTACTTACCTGCAAGTATACCTGCTTGCTGCCCAAGAATCTTAAGAACTAGGTAAATACATGACTTATTAAATGAGCTCTACTTCCAGACCTCGACTTAAAAGATTAATCTTCAAACAAATTTAAGTTTAGTTTAATCCTAACTACATCATAGAGACTTAAAACTGGCCAAGAGTGAGTCGGAAAATCATGATAGGTTACACAACTTTTCTGACAAAAAAACCTTTTATTTATCAGCTCTCGTATCGGATACCTTTATCGACAGTTTATAAACTGTGATCTGATCATTACATTGATCACTCATAGAAATTTTATGAACTTGAACGGCCCCCTTTTTACCTAACTAGCAAAAGCAAAGCGATAGCGAAAATTGTACAAAAAACGCTGATTGCTTGTCAAATTCGTATTACGTAAAATGAATCTCAAAGGAACTTTGACATTTCAAGGCGAATATTGTACAATTTTCGCTATCGCTTTGCTTCGGCTTTGCTATTGCTTTTACATAATCAGGGGGCAGGTTTGTATATGTGTGTTGCATTTTCTTAATATTCTACTCTGCAAGACAATAAACGGCCAAACATACTGTTCTGTTTTCGAAAATAAGCGTTTTTAAACTCTTTATACATTCTATGTTACTCGTACTCGTGTACCTACTATAAATTTCAGTTTATATTAATTTTATTAAAACATCTACTAAAAACTGCTTCTCTTCCCAGGCATACTGTACAAGTCAGTAGAGGGACAAGAGGGTGTTGGTGTTTTGTAGGCGATGGGCTGACCACCTGTCACTACTAACCGAACTTGTACATCTCAACTATACCCTCAAAATTGGTCAGAAGTGTCACCATGTGGTTCTATCGGCCCTTGGTGCTCTGCCTACCCCTTAAGGGATAAAGGCGTGATTATATGTATGTATTAGTATCTACAAAAAAAAAACAGCTAATTGGCCAGGGCTCAGTAGCCTACAGAACCCTAAAATGAGATATAAAGGATAAAAAGAGCGTCCCATTTCCACGTCGAGGGCAAGCTTAAGAATATTTTAATTAATTTAAATATGAATACTTGGACGGTAAAGACAGGCTCCCCCTTCCTAGTTGAAAACATGTCTTGTTCAGAAAGTTTAGATAGTTTACTTCACATACATAAAGTCACCTATGCGTCGATCTTGCTATTATTTTGATTATTTTTAGGCACTTTGGCATCGATGTTCGTTGTCTCAACACTGCCACCAATGCGCGAAAATGAAGAAACAAAAGGGGTGTAACTAAAGGGGTATGTTGAGCGAAAACCTATGTAAATAGCCCACTAAAAGGAACCTACGCACGACAGATTCGAAATCTATGTATACTTCTTTTTTCAGATAGTATGCAGAATTCCCAAACCAACTCGGGAATGATCATATAATCTTAAAAAATAAACATTTGATTTTGAGGCTCAAATTTTGGAAATATGTTCTCTATAGTGGGCTATTTACATAGCGGTATTGCATTTACTAATTACATAGGGTATGTTAGGCGAAAATTAACATACCATTTCTGGTACATCCTGTATATTCGTAAGTCTTTTCTAGAATTAACTTGTAAGGATTCAGCAGATAGAGTTACTTCGAGCTGAGGGTGACCTATTATGGAAGGTCATTCACTTTTATCAATACTTTGGGCCGATTGTTTTTAGAACATATTTAGGACTAGTGGACGCCCGCGACTCCGTCCGCGTGGACTACAGAAAAAAGAACAAAATACCGAAATTATCCGGGATAAAAACATTTTCCCGGGATAAAAAGTAGCCTATATGTTAAGTGGGACCTGTCACAATATATTCATGAAAACTGCATCGAAATCGGTTCAGCCGTTTCTGAGATTAGCGTGCACAAACGCACAGACAAACCGACAAACAGACAATAATTCTAAAAATCATTGTTTTGGGTACTATTGCATTGATAAAAGGCATTCTATAATATTTTTTCTTATATATCTTCCATGTACAGTGTACAGCGATCCGTTACATTTTTATTATATGTATAGATTTGTGGTTGAAATGTTTAACCGTGATACTTAATATATAAAGTTAAACATGTTGTTCAGGTTAGATTGGATAGTAAAAATTAAGTAGGTATTAAAAACTTCAAACTAGAAGGAACATATTAGGGTGTATAACATAACATACATACATATACACTAGGGTTGCCATCTCAAAACTTTGAAAACCAGGAATTGGGGAAGAAATACCAGGACATTTCGATTAAAAGACAGGACTTTACATGTGCGAGCTATGTGCCTCATAAAGAAGCTCAGGATCGCACAGCGAGCAATGGAGAGAGCTATGCTTGGGATCTATCTGTGTGATCGAATCAGAAATGAGGAGATCCGCAGACGTACAAAGATCACCGACATAGCTCAACGGTCCAGCAAGCTGAAGTGGCAATGGGCAGGGCACATAGCTCGAAGAACTGATGGCCGATGGAGTCGGAAAGTTCTAGAGTGGATACCACGTATCGGCAAGCGCAGCGTGAGAAGGCCACCCGCGAGGTGGACGGACGACCTGGCCAAGGTCGCGGGCGTAGGTTGGATGCAGGCTGCTTCCGACTGGTCGGAGTGGAGGTTGTTAGGGGAGGCCTATGTCCAACAGTGGACTTCTCAGGGCTGTAAATGATGATGATGAAAAAAAAATGATGAGGCTTTCTAGAGGTGCCGCTGACGCTTATTTTCCCGATGTCGGCACCTTTAGAAAATCTGCCGACAGCGAATGTGGACTTTAAAACTCAAGACGATGCTTAAAAACTATCCAGGACAGCCCAGGGCACCCCAAAAAACAGGACATGTCCTGGGAAAACAGGGCGGTTGGCAACCCTCACATACATTATCACTACATATTATAAAACAAAGTCGCTTGCCGCTGTCTGTCCGTCCCCATGTATGCTTAGATCTTTCAAACTAGGGAACGGATTTTGATGCGGTTTTTTAATAGATAGGGTGATTCACGAGGAAGGTTTATATGTATAGTATCAGCACTGCACCGTGCGAAGTCGGGGTGGGTTGCTAGTATAACATAAAATTAACAACGCAGGTCAGATTTTCTCAAATGTTTTAGACTTCCTTTTCACTACGCTATGTTGGTATGGATGCGTTTGATATGCACCAATTAAATAAATTGACATCACGGTGCAATGAATTTTATTGCTAGTTATAATAAACATAGCATAGGATATTACTTTGGTCATACAACACCGAATAACACGATTACAGTTCTTGAGTTTGATCATTTTTAATCTAGTCCATCTAGTCAAAGACACCAAACCCTCCCACAACTTTTGTATAGATATAGGTACACTAACATAGTTTTAAGACATTTGTTACTAACTAAATATGGGTAAAGCCTGAAATAAATGAGTTTTATTTTATTTTATTTAATAATTCTGTGATGGATATACTACGAAATAAAAAGCTCTTTCTAAATATTTTCATTCATGTGATATTATTACTTTTGTGCGGTGAACTAAAATATTTCTGCTTCCACGTGGATAAAGTTCAGAATAAAGTTACTATGAATAAAAATAAAATGCGAAAATGGGGAAGGCTGGGCAAGAACGATAGTTAATAGTAAATACCCAAACAATTTTATCTAACAAAAGCTGGTTTTTATATTTCCAAGTTTACAAAGTGTCCAACAACTTGAAGAGGCTTATTACACCAATAAAATAGTACTTATACACTTTAAATATCTCTGATGAGAAGTTTGTATCTAAGCCACAGACTCAAGCCAAAGGATAATCCTTTCGCTAATCCGCGGGCTTGCTCGAAATTTAAATGTAACCAGAACTTAAACCTGAGATTAAACTAACATATCATGTTGAAATTATGTGGTCGAATTTGTTGGACGTAAATAGGATAACTCAAAAAAGATTATAGTGACATAGGTATACTTATGTTACTATAATCTGTTAATAAGTGATGCAAAAAATTAATTCCTATGTTTGGCTTTTCATGTGTTGGTTCATGAAAATATAAATTTTGTTAATAAATAATGTAAGTACAAATTATAATACAGGGTGGAATGGAAGGGTAAAAAACGTTAACGAATGTTTAGGTACTAATATAAATTATTCTGAAAAACAATGTTTTTGAGTCTGATATTTCGTAAGCTGTTCTCCGTATACTATTTTCATTCCCCTTATAGATTATTCAGTATTACCAATTTACACTTCGATAAATAACCTCTATAAATTCTGTAGAATCTTCGATTAAAATATAAATTCTGTTGATTTTTTTATTGTAATTACAGAGCGGTATGATAAATAGCTTTCACCGAAATCCCTATTTGATTTATGTCCTATTTATAATTGAATTATACCGATTCTCGGTCATCAAATCAGGTGTTAAGCCAAATTGCTTGCTAACCATTAAACTTTCTCCTTTCCAAGTATTTAATACATTATAATTCCTGGCATCAATGGCCGGCTGTTCATTAATCACTTCTCTGCCCGGTAGCATCATTTATCATGTTTCTTTCTCGTATTTACATACTTTTTATAACGGCTATTTTGAAAAATCCATTTTTTATTGCCGTGTGATGATGCGACAGATTTTTCCGGAAGGCAGTCTGTGCATTAGGAATAGGAAAGGATTTTTGTCAATAGAACTCAAAGAATCTTTTATACGTTTGCTAGCTGTTAGTTTGATTTGTCCTTATAATTTGATGTTTTTAAACGTTTTCTGTGTAACCACTATTCAGGTTTTTCATGTGATGATACATTTCCCGGAAAATACTATAGGTATATTCTATGATTATACTCGTATATATTATTATACTGGCAAATGAATGAACAACTTATATTTAATCAGTTTTCAAAAGTGTAACTATCATTTTCACGGTAGCAAAAAGTTAATTCAATTTGGAAATAAATTGCTTAAAATACTGTAAAAATATATATTTAACCGCTAGGATCCAACTTTATCAAAAGCTTTTTTAAGCATATTTTTGGTTTGGTGAAAAGCAAAAGAAATCCATAATTACCCACAAAGGCCACAAACAAGGTTTCATGTAAATACGGCCCACATTTTTTGTTAAAGGGTGTTAAATTCTGTCTGCTCTATTTGCCCTTCTACTTACACCTTTATGTTTGTCCGGCCCTGTTGTTATTGAAATTGGCTCGTTTACTTACTAGTTGGTTTAGGATAGGATATCTTTGCTCTAAGAATAGGAGGCTTAGATAGAGTTTCATTGATTGTTGTTGTAATAATTTTGTCCATTGCTTTCATGTAACGCGATTCTTTTAAACTATGGTTTCCTAGGACAGCAGCGTCACTATACAGCGAACTTAATTACAGCAGTGAAATAACTTCAGTAGAGTCACTGCCTAGCTCAGTCTTTTCCGAAGTGGGCGATAACGCCCCCTCGTGGGCGTTGGAGGCCTAGAGAGGGGCAGTTAAGGCCCTAGAAAAAAATAGCGCAACTAATATGCTATTGATATTTCTAAGGTGAAATAAAAATGGAGGGCGCTACTGATTTTCGAAGTGGGCGTTAGACGAAATAAGTTTGCAAACCTCTGGCTAGCTGCTCCAATAGACTCGTGATGTCTCACTTTCACGACCTATAGTGGGCGTTTTTCCACGAAACGATACGACACGAGGACATTTCGTCATTAAGGGAGGCTGTGTGGTGGTCGTGTCGTCTAGTAAAAAAAACGAGCCATACTATTTAATACATTTTTGCTTCTAAAAAAGTCGTGTTCGTATCGTGGCCGTACCGTCCAGTGGAAAAACGCCCAATATCAGTAGATAGCTTCTAGGATCGCTTCAAATTCATCATGTTTCTACAAATTTGAATGACTGACTACCTACTAGCTATATATTCGAACGTTTAAGTAAATACTAGGTACAGACAGAGGGTTCGAGGGTGGGGTGCGATGGGTTTAAATAATTGCCGTTCGCCGGACTACAGGGAAGGGGCGGACGCTCACGTGGAAAAGTCTGCGGAATTTAAAATTACATTTTAGATTCTGGCGAGTATATATTTACGATAATATTATACCTTGGTTTCGTGTGCTGTTTGCGGGGCTTCACTAAAATAAGTTATCTGCATCTTCTTCTGATACATGTCGCAAAAGTTTCAGCATAATCTTACTCTTATATATGTTATCCAATTGTTTGGTGGACGACATGCCTATTAGATATTATATATTTACATACATACATAATAATCACGCCTCTTTCCCGGAGGGGTAGGCAGAGATCACGGATCTCCATTTGCTACGATCCTGACACACCTCTTTCGCTTCATCTACTTTCATGATATTTTTCATGCACGCTCGTCGGTTTAGGGTACTCTTGACCTGACCTTTCTTTAGAATTTCACCAATTTGATCGGTGAAAGTCCGGCGAGGTCTTCCCCTTCCAACCCTTCCATCCACTCTTCCGTTGTATACTTTCTTTGTCAGTCTACTTTCACTCATCCTCTCCACATGCCCAAACCACCTCAACATACCCTTCTCAATCTTCGTCACCACGTCCTCATTTATACCACACTTCTTTCTGATCACCTCATTTCTTATCCTATCTTTCAAAGTATACTTCTCAATGCTCTCATTTCCACTGCATTCACTTGACTTTGATGTTTTGGTTTCTGCCATACCCAACTTTCACTTCCATACATAAGAGTCGGCACCAAAACACCTCCATGAACAGCCAGAAGTGCCGCTTGCGACACTTTCTGGCTACTCATAAAAGAATTAAGTGCCCCATTCACCCGATTCCCAGCATTCACTCTCCTTGCAATATCTTTGTCATGCTTACCATCCCTTGTAAACAAAGTCCCCAGATACACGAACTCAGTCACTTGCTCCAATCTTTATTATTATTTATTATTATTATATATTTATCAATAACTTTTTGCGTTGCTGGTTGGTTGGTTTTTGTGTACAACATTAGGTATATTTATGCAGTGATGGACACTATTTTCCCATTTATTTTTAAAGCAGTAAAAACTAAAGAATTAAAAAAAATTATTTGATCAGTAAAGCTCCCAATTGGTTAAAACATCAGTCAGTCTATAGTATTTTGACATATTTTTCTATGAGTTATACAAGCTTAGCAATGACTACTGATAAAACAAATATAGATACAGACAAACTAGCCAGATTCTAGCAAATGTTTCCAAACGGTTATAAATTCCAAGTCTGGGGAGATTGGGAACGAGAGCCAAATATTCAGAATTACTGAAAGGGTTGCGTTAGGACGGCCATTAATTACCCGTGTTAAGCGTCCTATGATGTGGTTTGTAAGTGGATGGGTTTAATTCCTATGTTATTAATTATAATAAAGGTAATGTTATGTTGTGGTGTTTGGGAGAAACGGGTATAAAAAATATTAACATAAGTAGCTGTGTGGTGCCGGCAGAGTAGAGTTTGTACCACCCCATGTCTGTCCGTGGGTATCGTATGAGGCGATTAAGGCTTCCCGGGAGGTGGGCAGCAGCGCCTCCCGGACTGACAACATAGTCCGAAAATCACACTGCGGTCACCTACCCGCCTGCCCAGCGTGGTGACTATGGGCAAAACCACCTAGCCTTGTGGCGTGCGCTGGGGGAGGAGCCCACGTCCAGCAGTGGACTGCAATAGGCTGAAGAAGAGGTAGCAGTATCACCTAGGTATATACGCATAAAAATGATCTACAGCACAAATTGCTATAGCTGTACGGTATGTTTAGGTAAATATTGAATTTTCGTGTAGGTGTTTACCCATATTTTTTTACAGCGAATTTCAATAACCGATCTCGAGAGATTTTTTGCGTATTTCAAATAAAATGTTCCAGTATTTTTATATAAAATAGCGGACGCCCGCGACTCCGTCCGCGTGGACTGCAGAAAAGACAAGAATTCAGAAGGCGCCATCTGTTGCAGACTTATGGAACGTACGATTAATAACAACAAGCAACGTTGATGATCAGTTTTTTATTAATTATTACTTATTAAGACCATTAATTTAAATAATAACTATCCTATCATCTAAGTTGGACCAAATTACATATGTATGCCAATTTTCATGAATATCAGTTGACTCGTTTTTGAGTTTATTCGGAACATACACAGTGACACGGATTTTTTATATATTAAGATTTTAAATTTAAAATATCCCAATTTCTTTATGATCTCTTGTATTGAAATTGGCCGTTAGTGGGGTATTATCACTGCATTTTTGTTATGTAGGTACACCTAGTGTAAAGATAAAAATGATTAAATTGTATTAGGCTTTATTGCAATTTTAAATTTTCAAATGATGCGAGCCCACACCCGGGGTAAATCATAAATTATCAATATGATAATTTTCTTCAAATTAACTATATTTTTGTAAGTGAATACGTTTAAAGGGTGCAGACATTTGCTAGTGAGGTATATTTTTATACGTTACACATCACGTTTCCATTGTTTGCGGCGGACCTCAGGTGTCTCATGTTTGCGGTTTGCCTTCTTCTATTTATAACCGCAGGCGATGTCAACAATATTTCTTTTTAGCGCGTAGTTTCGCAGAACGAACATGATATTATTGAGCATTTTCTCACAAATTCATATTAAAATGTGCAGGGGTTATTTAGAAAACTTTAAGAGGTAAATCAACGTAAATAATGTTTGAATATTAGAATTGTTTCTTAGATATTTGAGTGTAAATCTTTACATAGGTATCTACTCTCTCACACAAACACATTCAGATACATATATACATGGTATTCACTACACGATGGAAACAGAAACACAATAACAAACAGCTCACATGATTTTTGTATTTAATTTTAGTAACTGGAATGTTGAAATGTTGTAATTTAATTAGATTTTTGTTTGTAATTTGATTTAATTTAATTTAATTTAATTTATGAGAATAAAACAATAAAATGTAGGTAATTAAAGTATAGTTAACGTAAATTTTAAACTAAGATAGAAAGACCTATATTAATGTTGATAAATATGTATGCGCTAACAATCAAATAGGATCTCCTGTCACAGGTTATTATTAACTTAAAAGGATATCCGCAATGTTTTATGTGATTTTTATTTGTCAATAAAGAATTTTGATTTTTTTTTTAATATGCATAATTAACTTTACCATAATAAGGTTTAAATTGCAGGTTCCCTCCCGTAGCAGTGCTACGGACTACTACAAGCTACTACGAATATTATAATAATAATAAATAAGCCCGCAGGGCAGATTGTGGCATGCTGTTTGGAGGTAGCGTTCCCACGGACCTGAAGTGCTCCCGGGGGCGACCCTGTTCCTCATCTCCGGCGCCGGAGTGAGGTCTGACGAGGAACAGTTCCCCCACCTCTGCCTTGCCTTCGCCGGCCGGGCAGAGTGGAGTCGCGAGAGCTATGACAGCTCGAGGGTGGACGTGCCCGTCCGTAAGTGGCGAGTTGGCCTCGGTTTAAAGTCCAGGGGCACCCCGCCACCCTAGCCGCTCACCAAATGTTGCCCCGCTTTGTCGCTCCGTGCGTGCGGCCGTTTCAGGGGGCCCATGAAATGAGTCGGCCAGTCACCGCCTGCCACCTAGCAATTTTGAGACATTGTAATGGCAGGCGTTCGTTAGTTTTCTTCAATAGCCCAGTTACTTAACCCCGTTCAACAATCACCCCCATAGCCTATGACATGACCTTATTTTCCATCGCATGACATAGCTCTGCATTCCAATATTCTTGCACATGGCGGGGACCATCGCCGGGTGTATCATATTGTGCGGTCGGCGATGGTGTCAGCCATCTGTATCCCACACCATATCAAAGGCCAATGGACTCCGAGAGCTAGATTACCGTATGATATGAAAAGCACATGTCCCCGTAATGCTCTTCAGGGACTGAATGAATTTACATATCAAATGTTAAGCTTCCATTCGTTTTGTGTGGCAATGTTGCATATTTGCCATAATGGTCGTAGAAAATTAAATTGATTTATATTTTTTAATTACTATAGAAGCTTTTTCATGGGTTAATGAATAAAATTATTTTGATTTTTTCGTAGATACATACATAGATACAGGGTGATTTTTGGTCGTCAACGTTCCCGAAAACTACGGAATCTCCTCATCATCACGATCATTTTTCTCCATGGAAGCATACCTGGGAAGTGTCTGGTTTCCAAAATATTAGGGTCCAAAGTTGAGTAAATAGACTGCGTTTTTCTGCATAAATGCACATAGACGCGCGTAGCAGGATTTTTTCACGAAAAATAAAATAATATCTGTCTATAAAAAAACTAACATAAACACTAGACACTATAAATTTCGCACGATCAAGGAATTTAAATTAAAAAAAAAATATATTTTTTTTCCCAGCATTTTTTTTGGCATAAACTTACTTTATTTCATGTATAGAATACGTACCCTTCGTTAAAGGTGGCCACTAAAAAAAATTTCCTGTATAGTAACGCCTATTATTCCTATAGGAAGGCTTTGGACAGCAATAAGCAAATTACACTTACTGTATAGGTAGTTAGCCTATTGCCGCTTATTTTACGTCATAGAATTTTAGAGAGTAAATCATATTGTGCGGCCACTATTTCCAATTATTTTCATGTCCTACCTGTACCTTTATAGCCCAATAAATACATATTACGAGGCATACTAATTTTGTCTGCAGCTGAAAGATATGTTACGTCAGCACAAACTTTCTACAAACTCGCTATCTATAATAACTATCTCACATCTAGCTAAGCTCTATATATCTTAATAAACAAGTAGGTATAATATAAAAGTTATTTTAGTTTATAGTCGACTAAAGAACTCTGGCATTCTCTTTTTCAGGCGATAAGCTAGCAACTACTTCTTAGATATGGATATATTTTATGTGTCGCGTAATGAATTCAGAAATTTAGCAGTTGGAGAATTGGCATCTAAATCGAAGATATAATAAAAGCATAAGTAGGTATCAATGTTATTAATTTTATGTTTATGATAAGTTGAAGTATTATTGTTTCATTTACCTATAGATGTATGTATGAGCTTGTTAGTTTTGCAGCATCCATGGTGGTGCTATCTCATCAGTGATGTATAGTCTTGTATAATTTTCTTTTAAGTAACTTGTGGATAGTGTAGTGGACTGTGTACTTATTTATACTTTAAAAACAATACCTAACTATGTATTTTTGTGTACAGTTGTTAACTGTCCCAAATAAATAAATAAACTTGTCATTGGTCATTAACACCTCTCCTCGCTGTACTAAATATGACTGTGGGACAGAGGCGGCTCCAGGTATTTTTAGATGGGGGTTCACATTTTTTTATTAGAAGCAAAATCCTCACTCTTATTAAAATTCAGAGGACCTAATGAAACACATTAAAGGCAACCATATCGCGTTCTAACTCGGACTAAGCGACATTTAGTGGCCGCATACGTACACTACGAATTAATGTGAGCGGCGCTCCAGATAAGGCTAATTTTTCATACGAAATCTTCTTTTTCACGCGCCGGCCTATGTCAATATGTCTCTTTCGCACTCATTGAATACTGTACTAGGAATCGTACCAATTTACGTTTCATTGGAGCGCGATCGCTAGCGCTCCACTCGATACATAAGATTACAACTTACTTGAGACGAAGACACTATTGTATAAACATAGTAGAATTGAAAGATAGTTATAAATATAGAGAAATATAGATTGCCTATGTAATCTTTGTGGGGTGGGAGTGCACTGCACGAGCGCTTCTTAGGACGAGCCGCCAGTGCTGTGGGATATCTTTTACGATCCTGCAGTTCTGGCTACTCTAATTCGGGAACACAGCCATGTTATTTTAGTCAAATATATATATATCCTATAGAATTGTTCAAAATTAAATTATATCATTATCATTTCCGTACACAGCCCACATGTCCTATTGTTCGTATTCTGTTCATAACACATCCTTTGTTTACTCCAAACTTGTGAGAAATAAACCACAAGGAGGAAGAAAGGTTATAGGAGTTGTCACCATACAAGAGTATGAATGCTTAGAGAAAGATGGTAAAGGTAGATCGTAGAGTCAAGGAAGGATTCAACCAAGACGCGCTTAAATATGGTGTTAAATAACCATAAAGAAGGTATAAAAGAGGAGGTGGGACTATGAAGTGAGTTGTGTGGCAATCATGAGGCCATGACGTCATGATAAGGGCAGGGCTTCAGCGCCAGTGTAACGAAGTAGCTTTAACCACACGCTTGTGCTCCGAAATGTAATCGTATTAAAATTACAAAGACACTAGCGCTTTTATCTGGGTACTTTATTACTAAAACGTAGTATAATGTTGCCATCTAGTGATGAGTAATTGCACTAGTAAAACAATCTTGAACCATATTGATAATGAGCATTTTGACTAGTTACTACTGACATCTCTGGCCGTCACCGCCTGTGCCGCTTTGGTAATGCATTCTGCTTGAAAGATAGTATTAACCTTGTCAAGGGTGGTGGATATTTTTATATTCATGTCATTCGAGAAAATTCCGGCTCCTGTGCCATACTTGGTTTTAGATCCGTCCGTGTATATTCTGACTTCTCTAATACCACTGCGGCACACTATGTATTTTTGTATGAAAATATACTTGTATATATATAGCCGCTACTCCTCTTCTATTTCTTCTCCATGTAAATAACTCAGATATTGCTATTTCAGATACAGGTTTTAATATTTGCAAATAGACACGGCTGTGTTCAAATAGACACGGCTGTGTTCCCAGAAATCGGTTAGCCAGACCTGATAGACATCATACAGCCACGTTTAGTATAGTGACAAGTTGCTAGCTCACCGCATGGGAATGTCTCGAGTTCCTTAGTCGACTCATACCTCCATTACGTCAATTATAATTTCATTTCTATATTTTAATATGTTGAGATATTCGTCGTACTCGACTCTAATAAATAATAATAATAATAAGAGTAATTGACCCGGTGGCTCAGTGGTAAGAGCGCTGGCACGGAATGCAGAGGTCGTGGGTTCGATTCCCACCCGGGTGAGGAATTTTTTCCATTTCTTTATTAATAATTTTCTAATAAATAACTTCATAGGATTTTTAAATTGTTATCAAAAGCTTACTCAAAAGTTACTTAATAAAAGTTACTTAATATACATTAACAGTTTTTAATTTTCTTTTAGTTTGGTGTTCTGTTGCCCTAAATTCTTGGATTGATGTAAGCGAAAACTTTATAACTATTCACACGCTTTAGACGACTTTATCTTTTTCTATTTTTGTTTCGATAAAGGATCTTTCGCCGTAAAACATAATTGTACGTCATTTTCAGCCATGAGACGTCCACTGCTAAACGTAGGCCTCACAAACATAGGCACTTAAATTGTATCTCTAATATCTTTTACCCACTTATTTCTGCAAACGTTTATGGACTTAATTTTGCACCAGTCGCTAATTTATTATTAGGTGATTCTTAAAAAATTGTCGTTGGTCTAATACCGCCCGATATAAGTAATTGGAAAGTATAGCAGTCGGTGTAAAATTTGTCTGTTCACTGTAATGTTATTAAAAAAAAATTCAGATAGATAAACTAAACAAGACCGTGTGGAGACTTACAAATAGTCTCGATCTTCTAGATAGTTCTTCTCGATAGTTGATCTTCTCATGAAGGCCTTTCTTGTACTCTTTGTTTATACTATAGATTGTTCAATACAGACCGGTGAAAAGTTCATTGACTTCTAGGTGCAGAAGCTGTTTCCAAGATGGTGTAAAACAACATAGTTTTTTCCATCGGTCCAAAGGTAAAACTAACCTTATTGTCGCGTAATAAGGGTGGTTGTGAGTGATTGCGGTGGCGTAATAAAATCGAATGTATCTCAGGAGGACTGAGGGTATAAATTGAACAAACAATGTATTGCAAATGGCCGCGGAATCGGCTACGGTGGCCGGGGGAGAGCGGTGCTCAAACTATTACTAAACTTTAGCTACTTTGACAAAATATAACATCGATCTAACTAAGGTTTAGTTAATCCATAAAAAAAATTAAACGTACCCCAACAAAGTAGTATCTACTTATCTACCTACCTTAAATAGTAGAGGCTTGGACAAAGAAGGAAATATCTTGATTAAGATAAAAACACTTCTCTATAATATAATCCGTTAGGATATGGTTGATCGTTTCATCATTAAAACATTGTGCTGAGGGATTCAGCTTTGTTTGCTGAGATTTGGCTTATGTATAGCTATCGGGATGAAAAATAACGTTTCCAATAATGTAATTTCAAAAAGAGATGGTAAAGTTCGTCACCCGAGTAATTGACCCGGTGGCTCAGTGGCAAGAGCGCTGGCACGGAATGCAGAGGTCGTGGGTTCGATTCCCACCCGGGTGAGGAATTTTTTCCATTTCTTTATTAATAATTTTATAAAGAAGGAAATATTTTATTTAACATTTTGAAGCTAAAGAGAAACATTTTAAGACTATACATACTTATTTAAAAATCCTCTGCCATTAATAAATTCTAGTCTAATTACATAGAAAGTAAAAAATACATGTTTCAGTAAGTGAAAATTAATTACTTTTGAAGATAACTTTAAGAAACCTAGAAACTGAAGAATAATTATATTTAAGCCAAAGCCTACTTTTAATGATTCTGTAATAATGTGAATTAATTATTCAGACTCCTAAGTAAATATTTGCTGCTTAATTTCTAAAACGTAAACTTAGGCGAAGTTTGATCACTTCGAAACTAGGAATTTGTATCGTTTTATAATTAAAGGATCACATTTTAATTATAAACTATCGAAAACAGATTTACAGAGAGCTTAATAGGGAACTCAGGGAAGTTTTAGAACAGTTTCACCAGCGATATTGTAAGTTACTTAAGAAATATATTTCCCGCAATATTGGAAATTTCATCACTTAAGTTTAAATAGTGATTGGTATTCGTATAATGTTGTGATAATATAATAACGAATATCATAACGATCACATACAACTACAATTTATTAATGAGAAACCAGCACCGGTAGCATGAAATTGGCGAGAGAGACTTATTATTCCAGTAACATATGCTACGTGAACCTCCGAAATGACGACGTTTTCTGAGAAAAAAATATACATAAAATAAAAATATACATACATAAATAGGTATACTATATACCATATAAAAATTACTCTTGTGTAATAAATTATGTCATGTGTAGATAGACAAAGCAAGGTAGGTACTTTACTTTACTTTATATTTTATTTAAAAAAAAACTTTATACTTTATTGCACTCAAATTAAAAATATACACATAAATTATACAGGTACTGGAGAAATGTACAATGGCGTGCTTATCTCTTCAAGAGATTTCTTCCAGCAGACCAAAAGAAGTGAAGGAATAGAACAAAAGTAAAGGGTAACAGATGTGCACAAACAGAACTAGAAACCTAAAACTAAGAGATTGCAGGAGTGTCGAATCCTTTAAAGCAAAACTAAAGGAGCACTATCCTTGTGTTAGTATAATTTTCCATATTTGTTTCTTATCTTTTCATTGTATTATATTATTGTATACAGGATGTTTTTTTGTGGCCACCTTTAACGAAGGGTACGTATTCTATACATGAAACAAAGTAAGTTTATGCCAAAAAAAATGCTGGGAAAAAAAAAATTTTTTTGAAAATTTTTTTTTAATTCCTTGATCGTGCGAAATTTATAGTGTCTAGTGTTTATGTTAGTTTTTTTATAGACAGATATTAATTATTTTTCGTGAAAAAATCCTGCTACGCGCGTCTATGTACATTTATGCAGAAAAACGCAGTCTATTTACTCAACTTTGGACCCTAATATTTTGGAAACCAGACACTTCCCAGGTATGCTTCCATGGAGAAAAATGATCGTGATGATGAGGAGATTCCGTAGTTTTCGGGAACGTTGACGACCAAAAATCATCCTGTATATTTATTAAGTATCTCTTTACTTCATTGGCTTGCTGGAAGAGATCTCTGGTAGAGATAAGCTTGCCATTGTACATGCATTTCTTCTTTACTGTTGTATGCCATATTTCTTTTTGTGTATGTGCAATAAAGAATAAGAATAAGTGTATTGTATGTACGTAAATG
This sequence comes from Carposina sasakii, assembly GCA_014607495.2. Classification (NCBI taxonomy): domain Eukaryota; kingdom Metazoa; phylum Arthropoda; class Insecta; order Lepidoptera; family Carposinidae; genus Carposina; species Carposina sasakii. The sequence goes on from CP053161.1 coordinate 12,660,109, forward strand.
TAGTTTATTTGTTATAAGTATATATTTATTGAGTAGTTTTAAGGTTAATTATTTAGGTTTCTAGATTTGTTTGTGTCTTACATTAAATATTGTGTTACAGTTTACAGTCAGCACCACATCATACATATGAATATATAGCGTACCTTATAATATTAATTATTATTATTATATAAAGTCAATTGATTAAAGGCTATATTTTATAAAAGTAGCTATTATGACTCCTGCAATATTGTTCTGGGAGGTTGCGATGGTTGTATAAATAGCAGGGTAGAACTAAATGGTGTCACTTTATTCTTGACTGTTGAGTTTGTAAGACGTTACTCTGCTCGATCTCTGTTCTATTTAAAAACATTGCAACGATATAATCTATTTACGGCGAATCGGGTTTCTTGCTGCTTCTTTCCCCGAATGTTATATCGCCTGAAGCAGCTTTAACTGTATAAGTGATAAATAAATAGTTCTACATAGCAACTACGATGTTTGACTCCGCATCCTGAATATACTGCTGCGCCAACGAGTAATCATCGGTGACACTTCAGAAGTGGGATGCCGGAAAATAAACCCGCTCTGCCCACGGGTGACGACTGCAAGAAAATATTTGCGAAACATGGCAAAATCGGTGAAGAATGTACACAAAAAGATGGAGATTTTTTTTTTTTAATGGACAACTGGAATATATTCAACATGAAACAACAAGAAACTGGAGAAACAAGAAAATGAAGACAATGTAATTACTAGAACCCAATCAATGATGCTGCTGTACTACCTAAATTCCATGCTGTTGCTGTTGCTGTTAAGAGCGCCAGTGTCAAGATCTTTTAATGTCCATCTGCAGTGGGAGCCGATTCCGCATCACAACTTAAAGGTTAGATATATTTGTTTGTTAGCTCTGCTTATGTGGATACTTATACCAAAATCCTTGCTTCATACCGTACCGTTGGTACGTGATTTTTGTTTTAGTGTAGTTTACGGTTAGCGTAGGTTACTGTACGTAAATGTGGGGCCTGCAAAACTAAATTCTTGGAAGTAGAGAGAGCACAGAGATGTCTGCTGAAGGTTGCATTCTTAAAGCCCTACAGATATCCTACATTCGATCTATATAAAGAGTGTGATCTTCTTTCTATGCGCAAATTATATATCACCAACTCAGTTATTAAATTGCATATGACCTTACCATATTATCCACAACAACCATCACGAAGGAGAAACTACGTGGTGGCTTCTATACCAATTACTAGATCTAAATTTGCTAAAATACAGTTCGGAGCGCAATCACCTTATCTTTATAACCGTATTAACAAGCTAATCAATATTTACCCATTACAAACTCGCTTCTGTAAAACAGAGATAACATCGTGGTTAAAAACCTTATCCTACGAGGATGTGGAAGCATTAATGGCTTATGTAACATAGTGTCCACCTAAACTATACTATACAGCCTTATATAGCTAATAAATAGTTATGTGCCAGGCTAACACTTTTGACTCATACACACAGAAGCACATATATATGAACAAATACGCACACACTTTATACACACACACACATACATAGACGCTCACGTATATACATACTTTATTTGAATATGATTGGTTAGTACTTAATGTATACTACATTGCCTTAGAGTAAGTAGTTTTAAGTTTTAAGTTTTGAGTAGACTATGATCTATTATAGTTTATACCTGCACATGTAATGGAAGAGCGGGGTTTCCTGACACAAGCATAAATCTTGCTTAATAGGAAGCCCCAACCTTTTTAAATTGTAAACCACATGATTTTACCCAAATAAACTTTTTCATTTTCATTTTCAAATGTCGTACCTACCAGAAAGAAAAACTATGTTAGTTGCACAAACAGTACGTAAAGAATATTCATATCAATTTTTACAAAAATCTCGGTGCACAAAATGTATCTATTATGCGTTTGACTTTATTGGGGGTACCTAAGTATTTCAAATAATGTTCCGTTATTAAGTTTTAATTACCACTGCAGGTATGTTTGACTAGCAAGATTTATTTAGTTAAATTTAAACAATAATGTCAGTCCATAATCGGTAATATTGTTATACTAAAATATGTAAACTATAAATTGTATTGGTGGTTTGTTCTGTTGGAAAATGAAGATTTTTGTCAGCAAACCAGCAAACACGTTTTTATTACGTGGAGTTTTGTAGTAATTTACTTACATGCTATTTAAAATATAGGTACTTTGAAATCTACCCACACTAGGGTAATTATCGTTAAGATAATTTGGTTCTAAATTATGTTCTCTTGTTTCATGATCTAACATGCATCGGTGTTCATGGTTATTTTTCCGGAGACCGTCGCCACCGCTTGGGGCCGTACGGGGGTAATCTGTGGGCCGTACAAAAGAGCACCTGGCTGTTGTGGCGTATCAGGAGCTGCTTATTCTGGGTAAGATCGAAACATGTAATTTGTTTAATATGCTGTGTGAATTTTGCAACTTTAATCTAATAGTTTATGACAGTTTTTCAAGATACGGCTTTCGTGTATCCATGCCGTTATCATATAAGTTACGACCCGTTTTATTATATTATGTGTAGATATGATACGAATAATATTCACCTTACAATAGATTCAAACCATGGGGTGTAGTAGCATAAATGCGAGACTTTTGTCTGGGCTTTATGTTTCTGGGCTTGATTGTTGGCATCTTCTTGCTACGCCATGCTTAGTATTTGGGAAGGTGATAAGAGACTTTTGAGAAACAATATGATATTGAGTATGTGTACTGACACACGAAAGTATTATTTAGTATTCATTGCAACTACAATATAATTATTTGATCCTTATATATTTAGCGGGTATGCCGTTATTAGCAATCGTGATAAATAGGAAATGGAAGGTAAATGCGGCATAGCAATACGATACCCTAGTTCCTATAGTAGGTATATAGATAAATTAGGTAGTACACTCGTAATAATGCCATGCATCTTGGTAATACAGTTTGCTAGTGCAATTTTAGGATACAATTTAACGATGCAGTTTCATAATGCACTTTAACAATGCGTTAAAACATTAGAGTTTCTGAAGTTCACAACAGTGTTGGTTAGAAATTATTAGTTTAGATATGCAGTTTTCCTATTAAATTTTTGAGTGCAGTTTAACAATGCAAATAGCAGTGTAGTTAGCTATGCAATTGAGCAATGCGGTTATAATACGGTATAAAGTTTGGTAAAACTATCTAGAGATGCAGTTCACTCTTTAGGTTAGAAATGCAGTTGACTAAACAATATACCTATAGAGATACAGTTAGAAGTACAATTAACTATAGTTAGAGGTGCGGTTAACTACGATTAGAAGTGCAGTTAACTAATATAGTAAAAGTTTTAGTTAACTATACAGTTAAGAGTTATACTAACAATAGAGTTTAGAGTTTAATTTTTTAGAATTTAATAACAGTTTAGAGTTTCAGTTAAATATACAGTTTAGAGTTGCAGCTGACTATACAGTTTAAAGTTGCAGTTGATTATACAGATTAGGTTTAAAGTAGCAGTTAACTATACAGTTTAGAGTTGCAGTTAACTATACAGCTAACTATACAGCTTAGAGTTGCAGTTAACTATACATTTCAGAGTTGCAGTTAACTATACATTTTAGAGTTGCAGTTAACTATACATTTTAGAGTTGCAGTTAACTATACATTTTAGAGTTGCAGTTAACCAAACATGCAGTTAACCAAACAGTTTAGAGTTGAAGTTAACTATACAATTTAGGGTTGTAGTAACTATACAGTTTGGAGTTGCAGTTAACTTTACAGTTTAGAGATGCAGTTATCTACACAGTTTAGACTTGCAGTTAATTATAGAGTTCAAAGTTGCAGTTATTTATATAGTTTAGAGATACAGTTAACTATACAGTTTAGAGATGCAAGTAACTATACCGTTTAGAGATGCACTTAACTATACAGTTTAGACATACAATTAATTATAATTTAGAGTTGCAGTTAACTATACAAGTTAGAGATGCTTTAACCATAGTTTGAAAATGCAGTTAACTATACAGTTTAAGGATGCAATTAAGTACATAGTTTGAGGATACAGTTAACAAAACAGTCTAGAGATGCAGGTGAACTTAACTATACAGTATAAGATGCAGATAACTGTACAGTTTAAACAATTGAGTTTGAAGAATAAATCAATAAATAAATCATTTAAAATAAATAAATAAATTTAAATAAATGAATTTAAATAAATAAATTTAAATAAATAAATTTAAATAAATAAATTTTAATAAATAAATTTTAATAAATAAACTTTAATAAGTAAATTTAAATAAATAAATAACTTTAAATAAATTATTTAAAATAAATTTAAATAAATAAATTTAAACATATAAATAAATTTAAATAAATGAACTTTAAAACATTAAATGGTTAACTTAAAACAAATTTAAGTAAATAAATAAATTTATAATAAACTTAAATAAATAAATAAATTTAAATACAAAATTTAAATAAAATAAATATAAAATAAAAAGATATAAAATAAATAAAATAAAGTTTAGCACTGTAACTTAGTGGTGCAGTTCAGAAATACAATTAAGCGATGTTCCTTAGAAATACAAAGTAGTTAGCAATGCTGTTAAACAATGCAATGCATTTAAAGTTTACAGATTAGGAATACTGTTTAGAAAAGCAACCTAGCAACCTATAGACAGGTTAGCAATACTAATAAAACCCAGCAATGTATAGAAAGTTTATGAATACATACATATAACATACATATAATCACGCCTTTATCCCTTACGGGGTAGGCAGAGCACCAAGGGCCGTTAGAACCACATGGTGCCACTTCTGACCAATTTTGAATACAAGTTTATGAATACAAGTTCACAAAATCAGTTTAACAATCCAGATGAGCCAGGCAGTTTAAGAATATGTTTGAATCACAACGGTTAGCAATAAATACAGTTTAGTAATATGGTTTAATAATCCAATTTTACAATGAAATGTAACAGTGTAGACCTGAACTGTAACTTAGTAGTTTAATTAATATTCATATTACAGTATAGAAATACTTTGCGATGATAGATATAATACAACAGGAAGTTAACATAATAATGCTAACATAATAGCATAATAAATATAAATAAAACATCGTGAAAATATTTAGCAAATTTAATGTGCCTCTGCAAAAGTCTGATGCAGTTTCAATAAAATAAACCAGTTCGATTAATGTAGATCACTTAGAATAATAACGTACCATATGAGAAGTAGGTACCTACGGTTCATGGTGTTAACAAGTCGTAGATACTGCTAGTAAGAAAATTTTTATTAAGGTTATTCAATTGAGTTCTAGATTTCTAATATTAGTTCAATGTGAAGCTAGTAAAATTTATAAAATAATTAGGAAAAATTACGGGGAATGTTAAAACTTATTGGTTTAAGGCTATGTTTGAGGAAAGTACACAATGATATGAATAGTGCCTAGAACTAAGTAAAGTCTATCACTGAGCTTTAACTGAAACCTGTAGAACTTGTCTTGATGTTGTATATGTGACTTAGTCTCTGTGACATAACCCACATTGTGATGTATTCAATCTATGTCTCCTAAACAAGAATCTACTCCTACTTAAGAAATGGAAACAGCTTAGAGTTTTCGACCTTGTTCTAGCTATTCTCCTCTATGCTTGTACCGAAAATAATAATATTAAGTGTCTTTGTGACGTATGATCTATATGACGATGTTGTGTCTGAATTATCCATAGAAAAAAAGGAATGAATTATCTACCTATTTATTGCAATTATTATACTTCTAGTTAGGTACAAAAAGGGGGAATCGTCATCGTTTTCAGCCAATTGCAGTCCACTGCGGGATGTACGCCTCCACCAGAGCACGTCACACTACTTGATCTCCCATTTTGTCATCAAATCACTGCCAGCCCCATTCTTTAAGTCATCAGTCTATCTGGCTGGAGCGCGTGCAACGCTACGCTTACCGATGATATTTAAAAAAAAATAAGGGGAAATAGAATAAACAAAACAATAAAATAATTTCAGTGTAGGATAATAACTTAAATATTATACATAGGTACTTTTACAAGCTTCAGAAAGTTAATTACAATGAACTTATAAGCCCCAAATAGTTAGCCAACTTCTGTCCAAAAAAAAATGTACTATGTGAACCCTCCAAACTTAAGCGATTCGTTCGCCCACTATAATTGATCAGCTACTACTTCTCTACTTAGAATGCATGATTATAATAATTGACTCTACAAATAAGTAGATAAATAAATACTTTTAGTACACACAGTTAAAAATGAAATAAGACTTAAGTACCCGAATCAAAACGAAAGAATCGCATACCTACCCGTTTGCAAAAGATGAAGACAAAGAATAATGCAGTTTACTGTCAGGTCTGCCATTATAACGACAGTGTGCTTCCATAATTATTATAACGTTGTCTATGTGACGCTGTCTATGTGACCCTGTCTATGTGACGCTCGCTGTCTATGTGACGCTGTCTATGTGACGCTGTCTATGTGACGCTGTCTATGTGACGCTGTCTATGTGACGCTGTCTATGTGACCCTGTCTAGGTGACGCTGTCTATGTGACCCTGTCTATGTGACGCTGTCTATGTGACACTGTCTATGTGACGCTGTCTATATGACGCTGTCTATGTGACACTGTCTATGTGATTTAATGTTCTTTTTTTGTGTGATATTATACTTATTGGGAACAGCTGAAATCTGCGTGAATTTTATTTTACAGATCCTCGTCCAACCCACTAAGAGTGAGCGCCGTGGGACACGGCTTATGCAGGATGGCCGAGTGTTACAGTTTACAGTCAGCACCACATCATACATATGAATATATAGCGTACCTTATAATATTAATTATTATTATTATATAAAGTCAATTGATTAAAGGCTATATTTTATAAAAGTAGCTATTATGACTCCTGCAATATTGTTCTGGGAGGTTGCGATGGTTGTATAAATAGCAGGGTAGAACTAAATGGTGTCACTTTATTCTTGACTGTTGAGTTTGTAAGACGTTACTCTGCTCGATCTCTGTTCTATTTAAAAACATTGCAACGATATAATCTATTTACGGCGAATCGGGTTTCTTGCTGCTTCTTTCCCCGAATGTTATATCGCCTGAAGCAGCTTTAACTGTATAAGTGATAAATAAATAGTTCTACATAGCAACTACGATGTTTGACTCCGCATCCTGAATATACTGCTGCGCCAACGAGTAATCATCGGTGACAATTGGCATGGATAACGAGTGGATCTATTAGCTATTATCTATTAGCTTTCCTGCTAATCCGTCTATTCAGTCATCTATTAAGTACATGAAACTTCACTCAATACATGTCGGCGCGGTTGGTTGAGTAGCAACCGCGAAACATTCGGCGTATCAGCATCATTTGAATTGCAAACTTGTCGTGCCTAAAGCTGATACGCTTAGTGGAATCCTGGTGGGTTTTACTCTACATTTTGGGCATCACGCGAATCTGTTTGGTGCAATGCCAACAGCACGCAATAGGACTGATTTGTGAATCAGTGAATTTGCATCTGTATTTGTAAAGCTTCGACAAAGGCATGTGATGATGTGTATAGGCTCATTCAAAAGGCTTGTTATTGTTATAAAAAATTAAAACAAAATCGCATTAAATTACTTAACCTAACTTTCTACCGTATTTGTTTAGAGATCATGACAAAATACATTTTCGAAACACATTAATTTAACAAAAGTTAAACCCAACGTGCTCGTATATCACACGTCGACGTGGACTGAAACGAATAACTTCATTACAAAAGTGGGTCGGCACACTTTGTGGGCCAGCACGGATAGTTTGGCAAGCAGTGTGTTTACTTAGTCGGACAAATGTTTTGGCGTGTCTGAGAGTTTGCCAGCAGAATATGAATTTAACGGTTAGACTAGTATCTACCAAAGACCTTGTATTGCGCATTTGGGTGTCTACAGTGCGTTCTATTATACATTTGTGTTGCAGTACTGCTTTTGGTGGAAAACTTTGAGATCCACTGGAAAATGACCCTCTCAATATATTACGGTACATTGCCCCTCATCCCCTCCACCGGTATTTCACACGAATCCCCTGATAACATCAGGACAAAAACTCCTAAACTGACATTCCTCTTTTTGTGTATTTTTGACGCGAAATTTTATGAAGATTGGACCATATTGATGAGTGCTATTTTTCAGGAGTGCCTGGCTTTCCTGGTCGTCCCTCGCCGTAAGTTTGTGTCGGCGGGTCATTTGTAAAGATGAACAAATTTTTTGTAAATTCCCGTCAAATTCCGTCTATAAGTTTCCTAGGCATTTTTTATAAGAAATATTTTTTAGTTGACGATGTTATAAATTGCTTGGACAGAAAAAACCTAAGCGTGAAGATACTCTGTATGTTAATATGTATCTAAAATTCCTGATAAGCCGCACATTTAAATGTAGGACAACATTATATATACTCTACTATCAGCAAATTGTACCGCAACATTTATAAAATAGTCCAATAAAAAATTAAAGTATCCATTAACTTTATCTATACCATTGAAAAGGGAGCATGATTCCTGAGGGAGGTTGTGAGGAGGACTTTTTTGCACCTCATTAAGCGTGTTTAGAAACTCTGACATTTACAAAAACAGGAATAAATTTAAAGTGAATGCTTGTACTTTAAAAGCGGGCGCTGTAATCGTTTAGTTGTGTAGGTACCAAATAGTTCATTTAAAGGGGTTGCCAGTGCTCATCGTATGACAATATGATTTATGTAACTACATATAAAATGTTTATTTTGTTATTACAATGAAAATTAAATATTGTTTAAGCTAAAAATTTATAAATTTGACAGATATACTGCAGATATACTATTCATTTTGTTGTTAAATGCCATTTTTAAAAAGTGTCTTGACTTTAGACAAGGTTTTGCAAAATCACCACCGTTAGTTTCTAAATTGTGCACTAGAACTATGATATGAAACGTATCCTATCCTAATATATATCTAAGAATTTATACTAAAGTTTTAAAATTATAGCTTTGAACACTATTTATAAGAAAGATAGTGTGAACAATATTTATTCTTTCTAAGTTTTGTAGTTGCAAGAAATACATTTAATATTAAAAGATACAAAAAGTAACATGACTAACCATGTATATTCAAACAGCGATATACCTCTCTGATTTACAACACTATTAGCTAGGGAGGTTCCCCTGCAGCCATAAATTAATTTGTGCCTAATGAATGACACGCCAGTTTCAGTGAAAATTGCTGTGACTTTATTTCTATGTTAGTATTTATTATTTCGTTATTGTATTGCGAAACAATGATATAAGTAAGTAATTTCGAAAGAGTAGACCAACTAACTAAAGCCTTAATCACACGTACCGACTAAACGGGCCAGACAGTGAACTTTGGCGAGTGCTCGGCTGGCCAGAGTGGCAAGACAGTAACTCGGAGCCTGTTCTATTTACTAGGCCGAGTGAGCTCCTCGCCCACGTCACCGTCACGGCCGAGAATCATTTTACTGTCTCACCCGTTTACTCGGTACGTGTGATCAAGGCATTAGTCGTGTTATCTCAGGCGATGCGCTAGCAACTTGTCACTGATCATTTTCATCTCGTTCTGCTTTGCTTAAGGTGGCTATGAAGATCTCGTTCATAATCTTGCAGTTCTGATTACTCTATATTAGGATAACGTATACTCCCCTCATCTATGACCACCTTATGTACTCCACTCATATATTTGAAACTGTCTTATGATGTTTACATACATACATATACTAATCACGCCTTTAACGCCTTTATTATTACGGGGTAGGCAGAGCACCAAGGGCCGATAGAACCACATGGTGCCACTTTGATCAATTTTGAGGGTACAGTTGAGATGTACAAGTTCGGTTAGTAGTGACAGGTGGTCAGCCCATCGCCTACAAAACACCAAGACCCTCTTGTCCCTCTACTGACATGTACAGTATGCCCGGGACGAGAAGCAGCTGTAGTATTATACTTTTTTTTTCACTCCCAGAGCAGCATAGATGTTTACAAATCAATTTTTTTGTTTCAGGTTGAATTTACACGGTGTTTTGTCGCATCAATCATCAATATAAAGGTGAGCTACTTTAAATTTAGGTACATGTTAATTAGGATACTACGTACCAATAAGGGCCGATTTTTCCAATGATCCAACTGAAGGATAAAGTAACGCTGTCTCTATCTCGATCAAGTTTTAAACAAAGACATCATGAGGTTTCCCTTGCGCGCCATGCAGGTTGTGGATGCTGTCTACCTTTAATATAGTTCTTTATCTATTTATTTGTCCTTGTATCTTTATCGGTGAACAAATTATCCCAGTTTGGGGGTGTACGATGCAAACATCATTTATCTAGTGAATTGGAATTAACAATACCTAAAGTTCTGTTACTAATTATATCATCGGTATCCAAATAATCCCAACCGGTTTTTGTTTTACCGCGTAATCATGTTACCTATGTAAAATATTTAAATAAATAAATAAATTTTAAAAAATGAAGGCTATCTGGCCATTGGAAAGCTAAGGCCCCATGTTAAATAGGCTGCAGTAGTTATATAAGCTTTAAAAGGGCAGTATTAAAATTATAGAGCACAAAATAACAATAGAGCTCATTCGGGAGTAGCGCCTGTGAATAAACAGAGTTTAATTTTACCGGTCGCTACCGAATCCAGGAAATAGGTATATTACTATATCACATCCTATCAATATAATTTATTAATTTCTGTCTGCTCGTCCTATAATTAAGCTGTACATTAATAATTTCCGTATAGGGATATACTTTTAGATATGAGGTTCATATGCCTACTATCCATTCTAGAAATAAAGTATTATCAATGGATCAATTGTAACCAAATGATGACATGTGATTTCGATTCTCAGACAGGTTCTTTATAGTGTAATCTTTATAGCAGTTCGATTAACATATCCCTTCTGTTACACACTATACATATAAACAGCGTAGAATTAAATTGATATGTCGGAGGTGGTTCACACCTGTTATGATAGACAGTTTAATTTCCTGCCATAATAAATAAGGAAAAGCGAAAATACCCGAAGCCGATAATGTGTCATGTTAGATTATTTTCAACGCGGCTAGTCCAGTCAAATTGTAACTATATTTTCAGTAGAAAAGTTTTGGGGTAGCTCTAATTTCTTTCATTCAAAATTTTCATTTAATGAGTTTTGTGAGTGTATTGTGGTATATAATAGTAGACGCCCGCGACTTCGTCCACGTGGACTACAGAAAAATCCATCTATCCATCCACACATACTTACAAACTTTTGCGCTTATAATATTACTAGTGGATGCCCGCGACGTCGTCCGCGTGGACTGCAGAAAAAACAAAATGTCGAAATTATCCGGGATAAAAATATTTTCTCGGGATAAAAAGTAGCCTATGTGTTAATCTAGGGTGTCAGCTAACTCCATACCAAATAATATTAAAATCAGTTCAGCTGTTTTTACGTGAAAGAGTAACAAACATCCATCCATCCATCCATACTTACAAACTTTCGACTTTATAATATTAGTAGGATAATTTAATAAACATATATCAGAATTGAAGAACGACCTAGCAGCTATGGTCAGCACTTGTATTTAATAATTTCAGCCATAGAAAGTCCACTGATAATTTCTATGAACCTGACATAGGCACTGGGGGGCATAAATTAAGAAAATGCAATTGGGATGTGCTGGACCTTCGTTCAGGCATTAAACAGGCGTAGGGACCAAAGAACAAGTTTTACACTGTACGGTTATGTATCTTTGTACCAATAAGAAGCTTTTATTTTAGGTCGTTCTTCAATTCTGATCAATTCCAACCGCATTTGGTGAGAGTGTTGCCACAACGAACGTCGATACCAAACGATGTCACGTTGTCTAAGAACTCTGACCACAAGATATCCTTCAGCAATGGAATCCCTTCGACTTGTGTACCAGAGCGTAGTAAGAGAAACTTTAAATTTTTCCTAAGTTGCGGTCAATTTGAATCTAGTTTATTTCTATTAACCAACAAGACCATAAACTTGTTTTACTGTAGTGTTAACAGTCCACAGTCAACTGTCATTGTTCCCCGACTATTATAGTTTAAACCGCTATAAACCAGGAAAGTTACAAAGTACAAATTAATAGAGCGCGGTCTCGTTGCACCTGTGCTCGACGGGGAATTTAATATCCTCCTCACTTTGGCCGGATGCTATTTGGTTTGATATTATTTCAAATGGGTTTTTTAATACCTTTTCGAATGTGTTTGTATCGAGCTGTGCATGTGTTCATATGAGGATTTTCATGACTTTTTAACTTAGCCGTATTATGACGTATATGGTTTATATAACTTTGACGTCTAGTCAATTTAACTTGATTGTTTATTTTTTGAGATTGTATGTAGGTATATTGTTCACAGGTATGTACCTCCTACTATCTAGAAAAATAAACATGACCTATTAATTAAAATTTGAGTACTGTGACTATAATACTCTCTCATCAGCCTATTGCAGTCCACTGCTGGACGTAGGCCTCCCCCAGGGCATGCCACAAGACTGTCATGGGGGGTATTTGCCCATAGTCACCACGGGTTGATGACCGCAGTTTGTATTTTGGACTATGTTTTCAGTACGGGAGGCGCTGCTGCCCACCTCCCGGAAACACTTAATCACCTCGTACGATACCCACGGGCAGGCAGGGGTGGCACAAACTCTACTCTGCCGGCACCACGCGGCCAAATACTCTCTATAGTGGACTATTTTCATAACATTTCGGTTTACATTCCCCTCCAGTTACACCATGTACACAGGAAGTTAGTGCCAAAAAATACTACTAATCTGGTCTTACCCCTGGTATATCTACGCCTTACCTAGGAAACATACCGATAGTTTCTCGATCGAGAGTGTACATTATGCCAGGCGCCATTTTGTTTAGTATTTCAATTCAATTGCAATTTCTCTAATCTGTAATTGTTGACTTCAGAGTTTAAAATAGATTACAAAACGAGAAAACTACACGGCAAGACGGCCATGACACGACAATGAAAGAGGCCTCCTCTAGCGGCCAAAACTGAACCTCTCGTTTTTTATACAAACAAAGCTAACATAGAAACTAAACCATACTGCCACCGTATTATTAAATTTATACTTTAATACTCCCACTTAAATTTATAATGAATACCTATCCAAGTTATTCTAAAGAAGAGAACTTATCTAGCCTTTGACACAACTTAAAGCTCATTCTCAAGGTAACCTACCTACTTACGTATTTAGGATCAATACATTATCTCTATTATCAATAAATTTACCAGGAGGTAAGGCTTTTGTTAAAAAATCTGCTAGTTGACACATACTCTGTACATACTTAATATTAATTATATTCTCTTCAACTTTTTCTCTAATAAAATTGTACCTTACATCTATGTGCTTTGTTCGCTTATGAAACACAGGATTATGAATTAATTTGATAGCACTCTGGTTATCTATGCATAAGGTTATTGCTAATTGAGGTTCATCTATATCTTTTAATAACTGCCTAAGCCATAAAATTTCTTTGGCAGCTTCACTTGCGGCCATATATTCTGACTCTGTAGTTGACAAAGCCACTGTATTTTGCTTTCTACTTGTCCAGGTAATAGGCCCTCCATTAAACATAAAAATATACCCAGTATTTGATTTTCTAGAATCAATGTCTGAGGCAAAATCAGAATCAAAATAACCTACTAGATCACTATTACAGTTATAAGTTATAGAAATATCTTTAGTTTGTAATAAATATCGAAATATCCTTTTAACTGCATTTACATGATCCTTACTAGGATTGTTTAAGTATCTGCTAACTATATTCAATGCATAAGAGATATCAGGTCTAGACACAGATGATAAAAACATAAGGGCTCCCACTGCTTCCCTATATGGAAAGTTTGTTACACTAGGGTAAGTGTGGGTATTACCGCGGCTAGATGTGAACGTCTAACTTTAAAAGCATATTTCAAAGATTCACTATAAAATATCGTCTTAATTTTTTTTTCTTATCGATAATCAACTTATTTTAAACTTTGAAAAAAATTAAGAGTATGATTTTATGTTGAATTCATTAAATAATTAACATTTGAAAAGAAATTATAAGTGCTAGTATTACCGTGGACCTTAAAATGACTTGTGACAATTACCGCGCTACAATTACCGTGGACGTTACAATTACCGTGTGACAATTACCGCGGAATCTGATGGAAAAAAAATTAATAGAATAAATTATAAGGACAAACGTTTAGTAAAAACAACAGTTTTTTTTATAAAAAATTAACTTTAATAAGGCACAGCATGTTTCAATTTTGGTATAGCTGACTAATACAATTAAAACTATTAAATACATAAAAATATTTAATTCAGTCAATATCATTATTTTTCATTTCTGCTTCTTTTTTTTTGAAGTTCAGCGATTTGTCTTTTCAATTCAGCTGCTTCTTTTTTTTCAATAATGATTCTTCTTTTATTTTGTTTTTAATTTCAATTTCTTTTATTTTTTGTTCTTATTTTATGATTTTTTGTTTCTCTTTCTTGAGTTTTATTTGCTCCTTTCTAAGTATTTCTTCTTCTTTTCGAACACGCTTTCTTTCTTTTTCTTTTTTCATAATCTCTTGTTTTTCAATTTTAATTTTTCTTCTTAAAACTATTGCTTCTTTCTTTGACTGTATTTCGTTTTCTTTGGCTTTTTTAATTGATTGCCATTGAGTGCTGGTCAGCACAGATGGAACTTTCATCGAATTAATTGCACGTTTTTTATTTTTTGTTGAAAGATCACACCTTGGCCAATGTAACAGTTTTTTAAATGGATCAGAGAATTTTTCAACTTCTAGGTCACAATTATTAGAGACATCTTCAAGTGGAAGATTTTTTTCCCTGTCAAAATTTTCAGAAGATGCTAGAGCTACATCAAAACTATGAATTTCTAATTCTAGAACGTTTGGTCTTATGACTAGTAACTTTTCAGGAATAACTTCTCCTGATTCAGGTACTTTTATCTCCATAGCGTCTGAAGCGACATTTGGAGTTTCTTCAATCACCAAAAGTCGTGGTTCTGGTGGTATTAGTGAAATGGTTGGCGTTTCTTGATTGGAGAGGACAGAATCTTCGGGGACTGGTGTTGAGGAAAGAATGTCCGTAGATTGGTCAGAGTCAATCACAACTGGTAATTCTGGGGTCAGGAAATTCTCAGTCAATTGTTCTGTTGTATTTAAATCCTGAATCAGATTTCCATGCATATCAAACGTCAATCCCAATAACAAATCAACGTTATCATTTTCCATAGTCTCATCATCTTTTGATATATCCTGAAAATTTTTCATTAAAAATATTATTATATATGAATCATAAAACAGCCTGTATAATTCGTAATTATTTTTTTTTATTTGAAACATGATTTATAAATTTCTTAAATTCTATCAGTTGATGTTCAAACACACCAATGAATGATCTAGATTATTATCGCGGCAGAAAAAAATGGATTAATATTTAAAAAAATGGATTAATATACATACAAATTGATTAATATTCAAAAAAATTGATTAATATAAATATAAATTGATTAATATTAAAAAAAAAAGATTAATGTAAAGATAAACTGATTAATATTAAAAAGAAATAGTGCTAAATTAATTTTTTTTATAAGTATCAAATAACGTGGTAAAGTACGAAAACCGCGGTAATACTGACATGCAGCAAAAGTCCGTGACAATTACCGCGGCAGTAAATTAAAAGTGATAATCAATTAAAATTCAATATTTGCTAGGATTTTTAAGCATTAAAAAGTATAATCTTACTCTAAGATGTAATAAATATAGATCTCAAAGCATTAATTCATAGAAAAATACATTTTAATCGAACCTACAATTGCACACTAACTGCAAAAAAACGATGACATTTTCTTTTCAAACGATCAATCAGTTTTCAATCATTTATAACAAACTAAATAATTAAATTTCATACCGGGTCGTTTGTTAATTACATTTTAGAATTAATATATTACTTGCTGAATTTTTTTGAAATTACAAACAATTGTGTGTAATTAGTTTGTAATGTAATGAAAAAAATCCGCGGTAATACTCGCACCCGCGGTAATACCTACACTTACCCTATCATTTACATTTTTCGTTAAAATTACATTATTATCAGCAGGAGTAGTACAAGGGCTAGCTTCCGACATATTAAATTTGTTTATTATTTGTTCAATATAGTATTTTTGGCTTATAACAATTGACTCCTTATTCTTAGTTATCTGCATTCCAACAAATATATTTAAATCTAAAATTCTTAGCTTAAAACTCTTTATGAGATCATTTATAATATGTTCTAATGTATCTTTATCTTTTGACAATAATAAAGCATCATCCACATACAATATCAAGATAACCTTATGTTCATTAAAATATCCAACAAAAATACAGTTATCTGAAGGACATACTTTAAAACCATAGGTAGTCAAAAATTAAGAAAACTTCCTATTCCAACAACGCGGTGACTGCTTTAAGCCATATAAAGATTTACGTAACTTACATATTTGCCCTTGTTTAGCTTAAACCCCTTCAGGCACTTCCATAAAGACATCTTCCTTCAACTCACCATAAAGAAATGCTGTTTGTACATCAAACTGCTTGATTTCATACCTTTCCCGGGCTGCAATAGACAATATAACTCTAATAGAATCATACCTGGTTACCGGGGAGAAGGTCTCTTTGTAATCAATATCTTTTACTTGTGTGAATCCACGTGCACATAGACGAGCCTTGTACCTATGTATGCTACCATCTGGGTTACTTTTAATACAAAACACCCACTTTGAAGTTACAGTCTTCTCATATTTTCTATCTATCAGTTCCCAAGTTTCATTCTCTTCAAGTGACTGTAATTCTTCCTTAATAGCTTCCTTCCATTTACAACTATCTTTACATTCCATAGCTTGCTGATATGTAACAGGTACATCAAATTCACAAAAGTTTAATTCTTCAATCAGATGTCTTCTAGGTCGTAATGTAATGTTTCTTTCATCATCACTGGAAATTAATTGAGATGGCTCATAAGTCGGATCATTTTGACTATTTGTACTCTCAAAACTAGAATCTAAAGTATTTTGCTGCTCCTGTATATCTGGAGAATCTCTAGATTCATTCTCTTCAGGCAAATTCTGTTGAGAGTTATTCTGTATCTCACAATTCATATCATCCGTAATATAAATTGGATTAATATTCTTCCTTATTACAGGTACATTATACTCATTAAAGCTTACATTCCTGCTTATCGTTATTTTTCTAGTCTCAACATCAAACATTCTGTAATTCTCATTGTCATACCCTACTAATATCATTTTTACACTCTTTTTGTCTAATTTCTTCCTTCTTGCATCAGGTATGTGAACATAGCCTTCTGAACCAAAAACTCTAATATGTCCAAGATAGGGTTTATTTCCATTCCACAACTCATATGGTGATATATCTTTTGTTTGACTTGACGAACTTCGGTTCAGCAGATAAACTGAACAATTTACTGCTTCAGCCCATAAATATAATGGCATATCGCGAGAATACAGCATTGACCTTGCACTTTCCATAATCGTTCGCATTTCTCGTTCAACTTTTCCATTTTGTTCTGGCGTATATGGAGCAGTGCATTCATGAGCGATTCCTTCGCCATCTAAATAATCTTTAAACTCATGGTTTATGTACTCACGTCCGTTATCTGTATGGAATATGCGAACACCATGACCAAACTTGTTCTTTACTATTGTATTGTACATTTTAAAACAATCTAGTGCATCACTTTTATGCTTGATAATGTATAAATACCTGTGACTTGTAGCTCCATCTTTAAATAAAATAAAATATCTTGCACCAGATACAGATTCCTGTTCTACAGGTCCACAAACATCACTGTATGTCAAATCACCAGGTTGACATGGTCCTCTGTGTGATTTATGGAATGGCAGATGGCTCTGCTTGCCATAATGACATGCTTCACAAGTAAACTTCTCGTTATCTGTCAAAGTCACTGGGATTGCTCCATTTTTGCTCATATTTTGGACTTCTTTTATATTCAAATGTCCCAGGCGCTCATGCCAGACTTTCAAACTTGTTTGTGCTAGATTGCAGTTTACTTGAACAATAGTTTTAATGTCTACTTCATACAGATTATTTTCCTTTAATGTTGCAGTCATAACAACAAAGTCATCTTTTAATATCAAGGCATCTCTATTTCTCTTTACAATCGCATAACCTTTTTTAGTAATCATTCCTTCAGAAAGTAAATTTCTATGTAAATCTGGTACATAAAGAACATTTTCCAATATACCTTGCTCGTAGACTCCATCCACACATCGTCTGAACATGACATTGCCAAGTCCTTGTACGTTAAGTTCACTTTTATTCCCCAGTCTAACGGTTCTCTCTCGACAATCATCCTTGTTATACTCTTGTAGATTACAAAAGAAATCCCGTCTATATGTCATATGTACAGATGCCCCGCTATCAAGAATCCACTTATCTGTATCTAATTTAGATTGTAAACACTCCTCCACACTAAATGCAAGAGGCTTTTGCTCGTTGGGTTTCCCCGCCGACTTCTTCGGAACTCGACAGTCTTTAGCGAAATGCCCTCTTTTGCCACAATTATAACATATAAATCGATGATGATGTCTTTTGTCACTTGACATATTATTATTGCTTGACATTGATTTATTTACATTTTGATATTTATATCTCTGTTGCTTTGTGGCAAGTAATGCAGTTTCTGCTTCTTCCTCATTGTACAAACTTGCTTCTTCATCCAATAACCTTGCTGTTAGGTTATGAATTGTTTGTAGCTTGGGGTCCAATGATAGCCACGCTTGTCGCAAGGAGCGATACTTACTTGGTAGAGTACTTAATATTTTAGTAATAATGGCTGTGTTGCTAATTTCTTCACCACTTTCTTTTAATTGTTTAGCCAGATTTTCTACTTTAGCAACATGTGCCGCTATGCTATCAGTCGGCGACATTTTATACTGATAGAACTTCTCATGCACAATCATTTTGTTCAACTCGGACTTAGCTTCATATATAGACTCCAATTTCATCATTATATCTTTAGCCGTTTCGCAATTTTCTATTAGCGATATTTGACTGAGATCCATTGATGAAGTTAATATAAACATGGCCATTCCGTCATTCTTTGACCACTGAGTAATATCACCCAGGACTGGTTTTGGCACGTTAATATCTAAGCCTTTTGCTTTTAGGGCACAATTTATTTGAAACTTCCACTGCCTGAAGTCTTTGCCACAAAATTTTTCAATTTTCATTGAATTCGAAACCTCCATTGTTCGTGATATTTTTGTTTCTTTCTTTCTTCGTTTTAAACTGCTCTTTACTTAAAATACTGCGTTACCTGGGCCCATAACCTGTTGACTTCAGAGTTTAAAATAGATTACAAAACGAGAAAACTACACGGCAAGACGGCCATGACACGACAATGAAAGAGGCCTCCTCTAGCGGCCAAAACTGAACCTCTCGTTTTTTATACAAACAAAGCTAACATAGAAACTAAACCATACTGCCACCGTATTATTAAATTTATACTTTAATAGTAATGTTATTCGTTGCAAGCTTCTATTACATCGTATCCCTTTATCCATAGCATCACACTTAACGTAAAGGGGTAGCGGGTTTGCGTCGACCACAGTATAAATAGTATTAGTGGTTAAACTTTCAATTGCAACCAAAACTGAAAAGTTACATCGAGTTGGAATCAATACTAGCAGACATTATAGACCGTATAGAGCCTAAATTTTTTAAAAATATATTTACTTATAACAATAAAATAACAAAAACTCAAACTCCACACTACATAAACTCACATAAACATGCAATATAAACTCTATGCCTTGTAAAGCGCAGGTATTAAGACCATATTCCACTGAGAGCACTGGCCGTGAATGTATATGGATATTGGTTATATGGGAAGACCTAAAGAAATGTTAGATGGATTGTATAAAAAGATGATGTATAAGCATATAACGGATAATTATGATAAGAGAAAGTAGTAGATATTGTGTACAATTGGAGGCAATTCTTGAAATTTTTTGAGCCGAAACGCAACCACTAACGAACCGTTAACGAAACGCGATGTGAAGCAATATATACTTACCGCTTGAGTAATCAGGTATATTTTAGCACGCATCGGTCGCGAGTGTGACAGAATAAAAACAAATATCTGTCTCGTGCTGAAATGTGTCTAATTATGTCACCATAAAGTAATGATTTCTTTGTTCTGAGCGTCTACAACGGTTCCTTTTTGGCTTCATTCCAACTCGAGACTTTTCAAGAATTGGTCCCATGTACAACTCCGAGTCAATGACAGGATGAATAAGTAGGCGCTCCTTATCTTTTTCAGTCATACTAAAGTTCTATATGCAGTACAGTGTATTTCCGTAGTCGTGGTTCAAATTTCTACAAAACTTACAAAAGTAAGTCCTGTCTTCCACCCTGACTTGCTTCACTTCGGCTTTATAAGAAACAACTTTCGACGAACAAGTTTGCTCTTTGAAATATGCTACCAAAGATTCCATTTTGGGTTAGAATTTGTATTGGATAAGTTTTAATTTAAAGCTGCATTTAAGTATTCGAGGGGTGATAATTATAAGGAACATAGCTATTGATTGAAGAACTTCCTTTAATGTGTTTTTGTTTAATTTATTTAGTCTTGTGAATTAAAATATACATACATATAATCACGCCCTTATCCCTTACGGGGTAGGCAGAGCACCAAGGGCCGATAGAACCACATGGTGCCACTTCTGACCAATATTGAGGGCATAGTTGAGATGTACAAGTTCGGTTAGTAGTGACAGGTGGTCAGCCCATCGCCTACAGAACACCAAGACCCTCTTGTCCCTCTACCGACTTGTACAGTATTGATTATGATATCTACCTATTATTTCATTATCACTTTAATTAATGATACAAGTTAAGTCGGACCATTATTGCAAGATCGGAAAGATAATGAACAATACGTGTGTTTGTTATCTAGCTCTATCATCGATTTATGAATGGTTCCATAAACAATGTAGGCACTGAAAATATTTGTGGAATATTAGTTTTTTCCTGTGCTAGGACATTTTCTTTGGCGATAAGCTAGAAACTTATTACTGGCCATTTGCATATGTCTGCACTATGCTAAACGTAGCTATGGGGTCTTCTTTGTAGCTCTGACTACCGGGATAATAAGTAACCTTTGCCTATCTCAGGCTCCTACCTACCAAATTTCATTAAAATCGGTTCAGCAATTTTGGCGTGAAAGCGCGACAGAAATTCGCATTCATAAAATGACGATTAGTAAGGAAGTTAGGATAGGTATTACAAGCTTTCCAAAGTTATGTTTAACATATTAATTAAAAAATATGTTATTGTTATAAAAACACTGAAGTGTCGTTACTCTGTGTTGTTGTGCTATAACTGTAAAGCTCATGCATTGTAGGAGACAGTTTTACGAAGGTTCTTTATGGCACCTTTGGCTTATGACGCTGAATTTTAAATTTTAATCGAGTTTCAGCTTCACCTTCACTCACGCATGTTATTAAATGTTGCGGTTTATTATAAAAAGAATTTTTGTGTACACTTTGAACATTTTTTCGTTTTTTGGCCGAAGACTTTGAGTTACAACAAAATTTTAAAATAGGTATGTTAACGCGGACGAGTTGGGATTAAAACTTATACTCATATTACAACTTATAAACGGGGGCGGTCTATTTGGTAGAAACTTGATACTCCGAAACCTATTTGGGATAACTGACTTCGCAGAAACTTCTTTAGTCGATCATTTATTAGGCATAAAAAATATTTGACATAAATATTTTTAGGTATAATGTGCTTATGACCGAATTTAGAATGGCATACATTTAAGATAGTAGAATTTTTATTGGCATATTTACCTTTGGCATAGTTATAATTTTGTATAATATCATTTAGCATAACGTTCATTTAGAGTACAGATTATTTGGCATAATTTAACTAGGCATACTATGAAGATCATAGAATTTCAATTAGAATAATATAGATTGGGTTACTTTCTTCTTTAAAAATGCGTAGGTTAGGTTAGGTTAGAACTGTGACCTCTTATGCACGAGCCGAGCGAGCGAAGCGAGCGTGCCGCGGCAGCGGCCGGCGAGTGCCAGAAACGAACATGCTCTCATGGGCAAGGATATAAAAACCAAATAATTATCATTAAATCAACTTTTATTTATTACAATTATTAGAAAAAAAAACAATTAAATTAATCATTTATTACAATTATTAGAAAAAAAAACAATTAAATTAATCAGAAAATAAAATTATACTAATCTTATATTAGCTCCTATTGCTTTAAGGTACCCACATTCTGTGTAATCAGTTATGGTTCGAAATGATGGTTCTACTTTTAAATAGTTATGGATAAGAAATATATGCCAAAAGATGAATCTGGTTTTGAACTTTCTGCGATGTGATGATTATACATTGTGATTATTATGGATACCAAAATTATGCGTACAGATAATTCTGACTTACAGAAATATGGGTTTCAATGTATGCTAAATGAGTTAATGCCAAACGATATTCTGCGAAAAGAGGTTTATGCTATTAGTTGTTATGCAATATAAAATTATTACTTAAAAAGTTCTACTATAATAGGTATACCCCTTATAAACTATGGAAACTAACACGAATATAGCAAGTAACTTACTTTAATTCCAAAATACAAGATACTTATCCGACTTACCGTTGGTAATACATTCTGAACATAGTAAATTCAGATCTTTTGCGAAATGGAGTCCTTCTGAATTCGAACTAAAGCAATCGATTCGAAGACAAAAGAATCGATTCGCTCCAACGATTCCTTTGCCAATAAACTAAATGCAAGGAGACTACACGTCAACCAGCTCTAAACCGTATCAAAGGGGAGCTAAGTTGAAACTCATGTGGTCACAATTTAATTTGGGGTTAATTTTGTAGGGTGGAAAATGCGAATCGAATGTTTATAGAGATAACATTTTAGGTGACGCTTTTAGATATCTGGTAAATATCGGTTAGGTTTTAAAGTGCTTCTTTATTTGTATTTCGTATATGGAATCGATAAAAGTTCTTAGGGTAGGTAAACAATAGCCCACTAAAATATATATTGTGGTATGTTATTTTTGGCACCACATGCGTAAAACGAAGCGTGTTATTTAACTAGGTTTTGATGACTACTACTTTTATTCATGGCTTATTTTAACATTTTTTGTATGCAGTTACACCATCATCTAAGAGTTACACAGATAATGTAGCATACATACTCAAATCAAATCAAATGTGTTTATTTGTGGATCATAGGTTAGGAACAGATGTTATACATAAAAAAGGTACCTCATGTGACTTTCTATGTCCCGCCCTATAGGCATACAAATGTGTATTAATTAAATTGCACAAGAAATTAAATCATGCATCATTAAAAAATCAAATTGGTAACATGCGAATGTCATATTAGGCCACACACATTTATAATTATTATTTTAATACAATTAATTAAAATTAAATACCTATATATAATGAATATGTACGTAAACATACACACATTGTTAAAATTTGTCATTAAAATATTCTTGCACCGTGTAATATGCCTTTTTTGCGAGAAAAGTATGTAATTTACATTTGAGTAACCCTATAGTACTCAAATCACGTATGATCCTTGGGAGCTTATTATAAATTTTTATTCTCATGCAAAATATGCTGTCCTGTAGAAGTTTAGTTTTCGAAGGTATCAAGCACAGCTTGCCCATATGACGCTGTCTTTTACAAGTTTCAAACAAGTGCATATTAGAACGAACAAATAAGACGGATTCATAAATATATAATGAAGGCATTGTTAATATGCTTACTTTTATAAAATATGGTTTACAGCTCTCTATCATTTTCAAATTACACATGGCTCTGATACATTTCTTTTGAGATCTGAAAACATCGCTTTTGTTTGTCGAATTACCCCAAAAAATAATACCGTATCTAAGGGAGGATGCTATATAGCCATGGTAGGCCGTGAGTAGCGCTGCACTATTTACAATTTTAGCAAGATGAAAGAGTGCATATGAGAATCTATTAATTTTTTTGCATAGGGTTTCAATGTGAGATTTCCAATTAAGTTTATTGTCTATATGTAGTCCCAGAAATTTCGTAACCTTAAACTCTTCAATATTTTTTCCGCCATAATTTGTGTGATACATTTGTGTTATAGAGTCTCGTTGTCTGAAGTTCATAATTTTCGTTTTGTCTAAATTATTTAATTGTAACCATTGAATTATAGTTTTAATTGTGATAGACTCGTACATAGAGCATAACTGAGCGCCATTATTTAAAGGAACTATTAAATGTAACGCACTATATAATACCTACTTTAGTTTACCTACGTTTAGTAGCAGTCCCATGGCATTGGACTAGCTAATAAAAGGTAATTTACAATGCTCTCTTCAAATATTATATCCTCTTAATATATTTTATGTTGTCTCTACTCATAGTATCCATAGGAATTGAAGACATGTTGTGTTTATTCTTATTTCCTTACCTTATCCTTGCTCTGCCCGCCAAAAGTACTTAACCGATTTGAATGAAATTTGGTACACCGTTAGTCTCGAGAAAGGACATAATGTACTTTTTACTTTGGAAAAATATTAGGTTTCCCGGATAATTACGATATTTTGTACATGCGTACAGAGTAGTGGGCGTCCACTAGTACCAACCATAACTCGTACCTACCAACCTTTTGAAACGTATAATATTCAGTGGTCATCAGAGGTGAACACTGAACACGTTATAGTAAAGTTACCAATGTCAGTCAAAGGCCCATGGTTGAGGTTGGCTCGAATTACTCAGGCACAAAGCCTGACAAGCGACATGACCAAGTGATGCATGTAACCATATTCAGAGAATAACGCCTGTGGCACACCTCCCTGCAAAACTATAACAGTGGAATCACAGTAATTTCGCTATATCTTGTCTGTATGTAGGAGAATCGCAACGTGATTGCAACACTAGCGAAATTGCCTGTCGTCTATCATTTCCACAAAAAAATCCGAAACGCAACCACTAACGACCCGTTATCGAAACGCGGTGGGAAGCGATATTTACTTACCGCTTGAGTAATGAGGTATATTTTAGCACGCAGCGGTCGCGAGTGTGACAGAATAAAGGCTTGAGCACACTGGATGCGTGTGCGTGAACGTAAGCGTTGATGTATACGTACCTCTGAGTTGTAATGTATGGAACTGTATAGGCACGGGCAGACCGGATGCGTATGCGTAGACGTAAGCATAGACGTCAAGCGGTGACAGTTCTATACAATAAACTCAGAGGTAAGTGTACGTCTACGCTTACGTGCACGCATACGCATACGGTGTGCTCGAGCCTTTAATACGAAAACCTGTCTCATTCTGAAATAAGTCTACGTCTAATCTTACGTCACCGTAAAATAATTATTGCTTCGTACCGAGCTTCTACAAAGGTCTAGTTTCGGCTGCCTTTCGGTTCAAATTTCATATATCTTTCATGTACAGACAGCTCATATCCATAACATTTTTATTATACAAATGTATAAATAGATAGTCACGCCCATAATCCCCCAAAGAGTGCAAATTACACACTCAATTTTTACCAGTTACCCTATTAAATCCCACGTGGTAAGGGGTTAGCCTATCGGTCGTCGTGATTTCTAAATAACTTCAATAATTATTTTTCTCATCGAACTGCTCAAGAAGCCGTAGATAGAGCACATTAGGTTAGTTACCCGTGTCTGGGATAACGAGTTTGGACCCAGTTTCAGAGGCAATTTGCGTCGGACTCCGGTTTAGCATACTAATTATTTCGAGCCGCGCTCAAGTAAAAGAAGTATAATGAGCGCTTATTCACTTCCGAGTATTTCTATTTTCTACGTTATCCACCAGTAAACATAAATGTACCTACTAATTTTATATTAACTACTTTATAATAAGTATTGAAGTTATATACATGAGTTATGTATATTAATATCCATTCACAAAAATGTAGTTTGATAAAATAATATTAAATTACTACAATTTTTTGCAATTATTAAACCTTATAACACAATGCTATGAATAATCACAATAACACCAATAAACTACTTAAAATCTATTGAAAAATTATAATGTCTAAAACAAATCAAAACTCCAGACCAGCAGTTTCATAGATGCTTTCCCAGAACTTCGTAACATCTGCACCCATGTCCTTGTGTATGGTGAGTGTGTCTCCGATATCCACGTAACTCAGGGTGGTGGTATCAAACTCAGGCCAAATCACGCCGAGGGTAGGGTCCGGGGTAGGAGTACTGTAAAAGATAGTAATTACATATGTACATGCTTAATGTGGGACCAACATAAGAAGATTCTGAGGCATCTATAAGAAGTGAAGGTGGCCAGATAAACTAAAGTAGCTGGCTACCAACAAATTAAATTTGTTAATATGTAGTAAATAAATATAAAACGATAGTAAAGTAAATGTTGCTACGTAAAACGCTTCCGGTTTTATGACCTAAGTGGAATTTTTATATTTTAATTTAAATAAAAAAAAACTTCTGAAGCTATAATTTAAATTAAGGTTTGTTTATTCTTTTCTTTTTTTAAATGTTTGTACCGTATTGTATCGTAACTAACTACCTAAATTTTAATAACTTTTTAACTCACCCATATTTCGCAAAGTTGGTAAAAACTTTACACACCAGTTGTATCAATTCATATTCTTTACTATTCTTGTCAACTTTAACATCGAGACGTTTGGCATCAAACAAATACATACAATCATCTAAGTGAGCTGCACCTGCAATATTATATTTTTCCCCTTGAACTCCGAAAATATTGCGGCCTGAGTAACAAGAGAATCTGTACATAAACTTCTTTCCTTTTCCGATTTTTGATAAACGTCTAACGAATCTGTGGATATCATAAATGAACGTGGAATCTGATACAAAATTAACAAAGTTCTCTACGGTGTCATGGCTCAATGGTTTCTTTCCAAAGTAATGTTCGTGTATTTTCTCTGATAGCTCCAAAATTGTCGAAGGCGTGTTATTAATAAGTATTTTCCTTGGCACCAACAGCTCTGGATATCTATTGAAATGTTCGATCATTTCAGACTCCATAAGTGTAATTGCAATTAAAGCTTCTCCATTCGTATGCCCAAATAGTACATCAACATCATTAATTTCCCCTTTTTTCAATAGTTCAAGAGAATGCTCAGTGATAAAATGTTCTCCTCCAAAATCTTTTTCAATAACAGGGGTAAAATGGTACATTTTCAGTATGTTATTTGATGCCACTTCTGAACTTAATACTATAGGACTAGTATTTATTAGTTTCTCAACAGGTAACCCTTGTAAGAACTCCAATAGTTCATCGGGATCATTAGTCTCTTTGCCTAGAATTTTTCCGAGAACAAAAGCTCTTTTTCGCGGTTCAAAAGGAGTTGCCCAATCGCAGAGTGGTACACCGCTCATGGAAATAGCTCTTGTAAATAGTCCATTAGACATCGGTGATAATACATGTAAAGCAGTTGAAGCACCTCCAGCGCTCTCGCCGAACACAGTTACATTTTTAGGATCTCCACCGAAATTGGCTATGTTATTTTTAATCCACTTAAGTGCAGCCACTTGGTCTTTCAAACCAGCATTGCCAGGCACATCAGGAGTATCTAGAGTAAGAAAACCAAGAGCTTCGAGTCTATAATTGATGGTTACTAAGACAACATCGTGGCTGACAAGGAAATCAGGGCCGTAGTTGGATTCATTCCCTGAGCCACTTTTAAATCCGCCGCCGTGGATGAAAACCATGACAGCAAGTGGTACCTTAGGAGTAAGGTTTTCTGTGTAGACGTTGAGGTAAAGACAGTCTTCGTTGCCAGGAATCAATGTGTTAGTGAATATATCTCTCTGGGGACATGTTGGACCATGTTGCACAGCTTTTTTTACGCCCACCCATGGCGTAGGTGGTAATGGAGCCTAAAAATAAGTACTTAATTAAATCATATATGTATTTTTTAAAACATGTTCCTACCACTAATGTATAGCTCATTCAGGGAGACGTTAAAGCGATTGAGCTTCAGATGTGATGTGAGTTATCTCTTTTATATTTACCTCAATGATCAACTTTAGCTTTGTTTTAGCATAGTAGTTTTTTATAATTATTATCTCATCACTGACAATCTTAGGGGCGTCTAAAAGTAATTGAAGGTCAACATTTTATATTGTGTTTTGATTCTTATTTTTTGTTATCTGTCTGAATTGCAATGGTAATGGTAATACCTACCAATTTATATTTTTTGTTGCACTAATGTCTTATTTATAGTACAACTTGTCTTTGTTTTTATTCTTGTATCTGTACTTTGAAATTACCTACCTTAAATCTGAGCTTGCCCACCGGTGGGCTGGCATACGGGATCCCCTTGAAGCTGTAATATTTTCCATCTCCAGTACTAAGATCTAAAACTTCTCCTTCCAGCCATCCTTGTTCCACCTGTATTTTTGCCATGTTAATGTATCTGAAAATAATATAATATTTAGGTATGATAAGTTATTCTTTACGGCAAAGAAATAAAACGTGAAATCCTTCATTTCTGGCTTTAGCATTTTGGCAATGAAGCCGTGTCTATTTCAATGTATATATACTTACGAAAGTTATATACATGGTGTTTTTTCATTACAACCCTTAACGAAGGGTACGTACTCTATACATCAAATAAAATATGTTTATGCCAAAAAATGCAGGGAAACGATGTAAATAAAAAAATTCTTGATCGAGCAAAATTTATAGTGTCCAGTGTTTGAGCTAGTTTTTTCATAGACAGATATTAATTATTTCTCGTGAAAAAATCTTGCTACGCGCGTGTAAGTGCATTTATGCAGAAAAACGCAGTCTATTTACTTAACTTTGGACCCTTATATCCAGGGAACTAGACACTTCCCATGTATGCTTCCATGCAGAAAAATGATTATGATGATGAGGAGATTCCGTGGTGTTCGAGAACGTAGACGACCAAAAATCATCCTGTATACTGTAATATAACTTAGATACTTTGAAATCTGAAAATATATAAATATACCTATCTAATCTACCTTGAAATAATTTCTGTTTATCTATATTATCTTAGTGAAGTCGAAAATATCCTCGTTCAATTCGCAATGTTTATTGCACGGACTTGATATTTTTAATGTACCTACATACATACATACCTATCACGCCCTTTATTCCTCAAAAAGGTTGGACAGAAGTGTGCTCATTACATACCTATTATTAACCAATTAGCCTTATTTTTAATACTTATACCTCCGTAAGTATGCACCAATACAAGGCGGCTTTGAGTAAATTAACAAATGTTATATTATGAAACAACATTACGATAAAAACAGTTCAATGTCCATGAAATCATTATCAGTAATTTTTATTAAAAACAATACGATATGTGGTGACAATAATCCTTCGAATCTACAATAGTAATATGCTTTACAGTAGGAGTAGGCAGAGCACTAAGGGCCGATAGAACCACACGGTGCCGCTTCTGACCAATTTTGAGGGTATAGTTGAGATGTACAAGTTCAGTTAGTAGTGACAGGTGGTCAGCCCATCGCCAAAAATAATAAAAAATTACATCGTTTCCCAGCATTTTTTTGGCATAAACTTACTTTTTTTATGTATAGAGTACGTATCCTTCGTTAAGGGTGGCAACGAAAAAACACCTGTATACTATGGCAGTCTTAGAAGTAATACATATTATCAATGTCTTAATATCAATATCTTTACTTTGATCCCCAGAATATCACAAAAAATCCTATTTCATATCTTCATCTGATATGAAGAAATTACTTTTTGCGGTGTATCAGAATACTCCTACGTACATCAGCTACGAGTACATCTCGTTTCGTGCATATCGTAAGAGTCTACTTCTTCTTCAGCCTATTGCAGTCCACTGCTGGAAGTAGGCCTCCCCCAGGGCACGCCACAGGGCTACTGCCACAGGTGGGTTTTGCCAATAGTCACCACGCTGGGCAGGCGGGTTGGTGACCGCAGTCTGATTTTCTGACTATGTTGTCAGTACGGGAGGCGCTGCTGCCTACCTCCCGGATACCCTTAATCGCCTCGTACGATACCCACGGGCAGGCAGGGGTTGGTACAAACTCTACTCTGCCGGCAGCACGCGTAAGAGTCTCTACTAAGGAACTCGTTCTCCCAGGTAATAAGTTAGCAACTATCACTGACCATTTACGTTTGCCCTTGCTATGCTGACCGTGGCTGAGGTATTTCCTTTATCATCCTGCAGTTCTGGTCTCGGGGATATCGAGATATACGTGTATATCGAGGGGTAATAATAGGCTAAGGCAGGATATTGAGTTATAATTATATTATGATGTATGTATACAGGATGTAACAAAAAGGGTATGTTAAGCGAAAAGCTACGTAAATAGCCCACTGTAGAGGACCTATCCACAAAATTTGAGACTCGAAATCATATGTTTATTTTTCCCGATAGTATGGAGAATTTTTAAATATCTCAGGAATTTTCATACAATCTTGAAAAAACCCTTTTTGTTACATACTATATAGTATTAACAACAAAACTTACTTCCAGGAATCCTATTAATAAATCTTGTGTTTTATTCCAGCCGACTGATTAAAAACACCGCGAGAGTAGTCTTATAAATACAGCTATTAATTAATTAATCACGCTCGACTCGGCATGTCTAGCCGTTATCGAGTTTCAGAATTAACTAAGGAGCACTTAAGTATTCTGAGGTGGGATTTTAATTTATGCTCACAAAACAGACTAGCAATGTACTAATGACCTAGCAGCTAAAGTGTCACCGCTGTTAGTATTTCTATTTTTATGTTAAGCTGTTCATTCACCGTGACAGTATTACATACATACGAGTATAGTGTCGCACAGTTATCTCCCAAAGAGGTTAGACAGAAGTGTAAAAGTTACACACCCACTTTTCACCAGTTAGTCTATTAAGTCCCACGTGGTAGAGGATGAACCTACCGCCGCCATTCAGGCACAAATACAATAATCTAGTTACCATTAACAAATCAAATGGAAAATGTTACCGAGTCATTCTAAATAGGTTTTACAAGCTTTTAGCGTCAGATCCTCGTCCGTTAAATAGCGGGGTGTATCACGGGTAGCCCTTTATTTAACACTTTTTCTTATTTTTCTAAATTTTTAAATATGACTTATTACAATATATAAAAGTATAAAATAAACATTTAAAAATATAAAAAACAGCTATACGCCTGCAGCGGGAGTAAGTTCCATGCTACCGGCGGTCAGAGTCCCAGAGAGAGGAACCTCCTCACGATGCGTGCCGTGTCGAGGAGTACCGCCTTCTGTATCTGATTCCTGACCCAGCTGCCCAGTGAGAGTCTCTTGAGGTGTTTTACCTTTTATTTATTATTATTATAAGTATTTACTATATAAAGGTATTGAACCCACTTACGACCCAATAATAATAAATTAATTAATATCCATATATATTCAAATTCTCTACAACACAATGACCTAGTCTCACACTATAACATCCCTCGAGGGTACTAAGTAACAGTATATAAAATAAATATATAGGTAATATCCGAACATCCATGACTCAAACATCGATATTCATCATTCGATGTTTGCATCTACCGGGATTCGAATATTAATTTGTACCATTCATCTGAAATCGTGGAATTAATATTGAATCAGTACCTACATAATGTTACAAGCCAATATCCCGAGTCAGAGACCACCTTTATGGTTACGATACGAGTATAAATGATAACCTATCAAAACGATAATAGAAACCTATGTAATTAACATTATATGGATAATTATTACTTGCAGGACATTGAACATGCAAGAAGAATGAAAAAAAAACACATACCTATACTTATAAGATATTTTATTTAAATAAAATAATACAGGGTGTATGGAAGAACCAGATAAATATTGAAAGGCGACTTAGATCATGATTCTGAAGCAAAAATAATAATGTATCATAAAATTTTCGTGAATTTCTCGTGAGAAATGCTACTTCTACGAAATTCTGTTTATAGTATAAAAAAATAAAATCAGCCTTAAATAAAACATAATCAAATTGAAATATAACTCCGGCAAGTAAAAATACTCCTGTCTTTTTTATAATCAATCATATGCACCATAGTTCTTGTCTAGCTGTCCTCTATACCTATAATATCAAACTATACATCAGTATCACAATTTTAAGATCTCAATAATGAAAGTAGATTAAAATTCCAGGCCTGCGTCCTCAAAGATACTTTCCCAGAACTTCAAGACGTCTTTACCCAAGTCCTTTTTAACGGTGAGTTTGTCTCCGATGTCCACGTAGCTCATATTGGTGTTCTCGAACTGAGGCCAGACCACACCGAGGGACTTATCAGGGGTTGGATTGCTGTAATAGAAAGACAATTTAAGTTAGAATTAAGTCTAAGAAATAATTTTAACGCTATCAAGCTCTACTACGCTTAGTCAACGTCAACTTAGGAAAAACGGAAAAAGAACTGGTTCAATTTTAATACAGTATGAACTCGCATTCAGTTTCCTAATCTTTCATCAATAAAAGTGAAAATTACAACATATAATAATGATTTCATCAACTCACCCGTATTTCGCAAAGTTGGTAAAAACTTTACACACCAGTTGTATCAATTCATATTCTTTGCTATTCCTGTCCACTTTAACATCGAGACGTTTCGCATCAAACAAGTACATACAGTCATCTAAGTGAGATGCTGCTGCAATATTATATTTTTCACCTTGGACTCCGTAAACATTTCTATCCGAGTAACAAGAGAATGTGTACATAAACTTCTTTCCATTTCCAATTTTAGATAAACGTCTAATGAATCTGTAGATATCATAAAGAAATGAAGACTCAGAGAAAAAGTTAACAAAATTCTCTACTGTGTCAGGACTCAATGATTTCTTCCCAAAGTAATGTTCGTTTATTTTCTCTGACAGCTTTAAAATTGTCGATGGCGTGTTATTAATAAGCATTTTTCTTGGCACCAACAGTTCTGGATATTTGTTGAAATGCTCGATCAGTTCAGATTCCATAAGTGAAATTGCGATTAAAGCTTCTCCATTCGTATGTCCAAATAGTAGATCAACATCATTAATTTTTCCTTTTTTCAATAGTTCAAGAGAATGTTCAGTGATAAAATGTTCTCCTCCAAAATCTTTTTCAATAACAGGAGTAAAATGGTACATTTTCAATATGTTGTTTGATGCCACCTCTGAACTTAACACTGTAGGATTAGTATTTAATAGTTTTTCAACGGGTAAGCCTTGTAAGAAGTCCAATAGTTCATCGGGATCATCAGTCTCTTTGCCAAGAATTTTTCCGAGAACAAATGCCCTTTTTCTCGGTTCAAAAGGTAGTGCCCAATCACAAAGGGGTACACCACTCATGGATATAGCTCTCGTTATAAGACCATTAGACATTGGTGATAATACATGAAAAGTAGCTGAAGCACCCCCAGCACTCTCACCAAACACAGTCACATTTTTGGGATTTCCACCGAAATTGGCTATGTTATTTTTAATCCACTTAAGTGCAGCCACTTGGTCTTTCAAACCGGCATTGCCAGGTACTTTAGGGGTATCCAGGGAAAGGAAACCAAGAGCTTCGAGTCTATAATTAATGGTTACTAAGACAACATCGTGGGTGATGAGGAAATCGGGGCCGTAGTTGGATTCATTCCCTGAGCCACTTTTAAAACCACCGCCATGGATGAATACCATGACTGCAAGTGGTGCCTTAGGGGTAAGGTTCTGTGTGTAGACGTTTAGGTAAAGACAGTCTTCGTTGCCAGGAATTACCGTATTACTTAATATATCAAACTGAGGGCATACTGGGCCATGTTCTACAGCTTTCCTCACGCCGATCCATGGCTTTGGAGGTATGGGAGCCTGAAAATAGAAAGAATCATTATTGTCATTCTCTTAATTAATACTTAAACGGAACTTTTAGGTTACCGAAAATATTTTTTTTGAATTGAATTGATGTACCTATTATAGCCGAAGAATATAGCTTTTTTATTATATAAAAGGGGTAGAAGCTTTGCGTACTGCATTAATTGCATACGTCAATCCTACGAGTAATTATGGGCTTGTTTCATTGAATGTACTTTATTTTCTGAATGAAAGAAAATTTTCTGAAAAAAATCTGCAAATCATTCAATAATGATGATACAAACGCAAAATCTTTAGCAATGTTAGGAATATCGCTTTTGTCAAAAGTCATACTGTATCGATCCCAAAATATAATGGAACTAGCGGTCGCCCACGGCTTCGCCCGCGTGAGAGTGCATTACTACCGTTCGAAGTAGGGGTGGGAATCACCCTATCTATGAAAAAACCGCATCAAAATCGTTCTCTAGTTTGAAGTACGAGTATTATTCCTCAACGAATACTACACCTTTCCAATTTAGTTTGAGTTAATTTTTCCTAATTTACCTACCTTAAATCTGAGCTTGCCCACCGGTGGGCTGGCATACGGGATCCCCTTGAAGCTGTAATATTTTCCATCTCCAGTACTAAGATCTAAAACTTCTCCTTCCAGCCATCCTTGTTCAACTTGTATTTTTGCCATGTTTTATCTGTGAACATTATCATAAAATAATAAATTACTTACTAGGCTCAGGATTATGTAGAATTTTGTATCAGCGTTGCACCTGTGCGAAGCTGGGTATATAATATATATATATATACATGGGCCAAACAACGACTAGTGGCCCGGTGGGGCCGAAAGCGCTTCCCTTTACACCACCCCCACATAACCTTCTACTTCTTTTTCATGAATCACTTTATTAATTTTTAAAAACCGCTTTAAAACGTTTGCGTATTTTTTAAAGATCTAAGCATACACAGAGACAGACAACCGCATTGCGTTGCGTCTTGGTGTGGATTGCTCCTTACATTAATTCATTGAGCGATGCCTCGCCCTAATCTATGTCGCAGACAGATAGTACCTATATAATAACAAGATTGTATGAAAATTCCTGAGATATTTAAAAATTCTCCATACTATCGGGAAAAATAAACATGTGATTTCGGGTCTCAAATTTTGTGAATAGGTTCTCTACAGTGGGCTATTTACATAGCTTTTTTTTTGCTTAACATACCTTTTTTGTTACATCCTGTATATTGCCCGGTTATTTTGAATATTATGAAACAATGTACAAAGAAGTTTCCTATTAGAGAGATTAAGTACTACGAGACGTTCCATGCAATAACAGTATCTAGCTAGGCGCTTATCTCCCGCAATCTCAGGGATTACATATTAAGAAAGAATTATAAGAAATTCTGCCGTCTATTCTGACGCTTACCAGATTTGTGTCAATTTGTAAATGGCTTACATATACAAAATATATATAAATATAAATAAATGGCACTCGCCATGTTTACACATTGACATAGCATACAACACTCATGCTTATAACATATCGGCAGTGTCTAAAAAGTTCTAATAAGTTGATCTCGTTGGAAGGAATTTAAATTACATTGAGGTGAAAACATTGTGTGGCGAATTTTATAATAAGTACTATGATAGTGGCACTTACTTGAGATACTATGTATGGAACAAAACTTACGTATTTTTTCGGCAGTTTTTCTTGCGTACTGATTATAAATACTATGACCATAATCTTATATATCCAGTTTAGTATTGGTTTATCATGCTCGACTCGACTAGTCCTTATCGAGTTCCAGAACTAAGTGAGGAATACTTAAGCATTGTGATGTAGCATTTTAATACTTTACTCGTAACAAACTAGCAGCGTTCCAATGACCTAGCAGCGAGCGAGTCATTGCTGTTCGCGTTTTTATCATCATTAAGGTTTTCCTCACTTTCGTCTGTAATGTAACGTTCGTCAATCTGTAATTTTAATACATTCGTTCAAAATTTTATCCCTGTAGAGTACAGAGACATTGCATCATATTTTTAGGCCCTATGGTCCAATTAATAAATCTAAATAAACAAAATATAATTAGAAATTATAAATTGTAATCGTAAGTTCGTCAGTGAGTTTCTTTTCAATTATGGCGCTGGTGACTCTATTTATGACTACATTATCGATGTCACTGCATTCAAAAATATTACTTCCGAAATTCGGCAAAGGAGTACTGTAACTTAATATTCCAAATCGAACCTGTAATGTTACAACACAGGTGCTGCGTGTGGTGTGAGTGACCACCTTAAGGGTGACGATATCTCACCTAATGATAACAGTGGTAACCTACGAGTACCAAAACGATGTCGCATGAGGCATGACACGTGTTAGTGGATAAATAACAACATGAGTGACATAATCACAATACATACAATCTTTATATATACAGGGTGTTTTTTCGTTGCCACCCTTAACGAAGTGTACGTACTATATATGTCGCAGGCAATTTGTATGATTCGTCTTTATACAAACGGCGTCGTCCGTTTATAAACGCTCGCCAGGCATTTTGAATAGTATGAGAGAAAAAATTCCTTTTAGCACTTCGCCGGTCGCTGCAGGGACATGCTCGCTATGCTCACTCGACTCGTACGTTGTTATTTTAACAGGTCTAACATAACCTAACCTAATTAATTAAGCAGACCAATTGCTAGAAGCCAAATTGTCTCGCTCCAAAACCCATACTATTCAAAATGCCTAGTCGTTTTGTATAAAGACGAATCATACAAATTGCCTGCGACATATACATCAAATAAAGTAAGTTTATGCCAAACAAAATGCTGGGAAACGATATGATTTTTTTAAATTACTAGATCGAGCGAAATTTATAGTGTCCAGCAGTGTTTATACTAGTTTTATCAGAGACAGATATTAATTATTTCCCGTGAAAAAATCTTGCTACGCGCGTCTATGTGCATTTATGCAGAAAAACGCAGTCTATTTACTCAACTTTGGACTCTAATATCTTGGGAATCAGACACTTCCCAGGTATGCTTCCATGGAGAAAAATGATCGTGATGATGAGGAGATTCGGTAGTTTTCGGGAAAGTTGACGACCAAAAATCATTCTGTATAACTACACTCCTAAACTCATATTGGGCTGAGATGATTGTATCAATACTTTAGGGCCGGACATTTTAGCGAAGCGACGTCTGAACTTGTAAGACAAGAATACAAATTTTGACATCTATTTGTATTATTCACATGTCCACTGATGCCTCGCCTTAAAGTAAAGTGGCCATGGACTGTATGAGATAGAATATACGTGTACTGGTTGTGAGCAACTGGGATAAGTAGAAGGAAAATACACAATAGGCCCCCTGATTACGTAAAAGCAATAGCAAAGCCGAAGCCGCGCGATCGCGATTATTGAGAGTGTGTGCGTGCGCGCAACGAGCGCTCGGTGTCCTCCCGCGCCCCGCACCACGCCCAAGCACACACACACACTCTCAATTATCGCGATCGCGCGGCTTCGACTTTGCTATTGCTTTTACGTAATCAGGGGGAGGCTCGATTACGGCAGTCACACACACTTAAACTTAAACCTACTTAGTCAGGTCTATCTCTCTTCATTCTTAACATAAATGGCGGAGAGAGAAAAGGACAGGTAGGACTAATTTTACATTTAAGTTTGACTGCCGGAATCGACCATAATGCTATTGCTACATTTAGTAAATGTCAACAGGCAGTAGACCGAAGAAAGGAGCAAAGACGACTACGTAACAATTATTTATCAATTTCATAACGAATTAGAAACTTTCTCCATGTTAATTATATTTGTTCGACCTCCAAACATTCCCAAACTAAAAGGTTGCGGCCGAAAAGTTTGCGATAGCACCTAACTTGTTACACTATATTTTAATGAGATTGTGCTAAATCGGATGATTCGATAAACTTTGTTGTGTATTTAGGGTCAATACGCAGGTATATTTATAATAATCTGAGAGATTCCTGTGTTGATGCCGGGCTCCGCTAGAATACATCAGCTGCATTTTCTTCGAGTCTAAGAGTCGACTAAGGAACTCGGGTATTCTTTCAGGCGATAAGCAACTTGTCACTGACCTTTTACATCCTGTTCTTGCTATCCTAAACGTGACTATGGGATCTCCTTTATGATCCTGTAGTTCTGGCTACCCTATTTTAGGAACATATAGCCGTGTCTAAATGTATCTGAAAGATGAATTTTCTTTTCTTTCTCTTGAATACTACGTGAAAGCTCTTTAGTTTTAGATACTAATTTACGAGTCGCATCGTACGGCGGACACATCGTACGGATTCACGGACGGCGCCGGAGTTCCTCTATGCCGGAGTGCAGCGCAGCGCATTTTATACTGTGCTTCGGGAATGAATTTCCACTTCCCATTCCAGGAATGCGGGGGCTTAGAAAGAGACAAAAAGTAGCCTATGTCACTCTATCCCTTCAACTATCTCCATTTAAAAAAAAACATGTCTATTCGTCGCTCCGTTTTGCTTAACAATTTCAGTTAGTTCACATGTCGCAACTTTATCCGCGATGGGTGGAGGTTATCCTCCTCTTTTAAATTTGTTTTTTTTTATTATTCAAAAGTATATACCTAAACTTTTATTGGTCAAAGTTATTATAACAATAACTTCTCTTATCGGTTAAAAAGAGCTCTGTATACTTTGTTTTGACTTTACTTTACACACAACCTTTTATGATGATGGTAGGGATCTAGCCATAGGCTCAGCTATTTCTTATGAGCATGGTATGCAGAGGTCGTGGGTTCCATTCCCACTCGGGTGAAGATTTTTTTCCATTTCTTTATTAATAATTTTATTTAAAAAATTTATTACGTAGGTAGTTATTTATTATACTATGACAAAATCGTTGAGGACGTATTATAGCTTTTGTTTTATGAATAGGCACGTGGAAATCAAATGAAGAGTATCTTATAGTACCTATAACTGAATAGGACAGTACCGAATTTTAAGTTTATTAATTTTTTTTATCAAATATCACAAAATATTGTAACATTTTTCTAATTAAGTTTACTAACGTTAAGTTAATTTAATATTTCAGATCCCCCGGTTTCCAGAACGGTAAGTGTACAAAGGTTTTTCTTAATAATAAACTTTTTACAGTCGATTCTAATTTTCCCGGAGAAGTTTTTTAATTTTATCACTTCTTTATAATCTGATATCTGTTTAAAAGTTTTTAGGTAGGCCCTCGGGACTGTTGATACTCTTGATAATGTTATATTAAGAAATCATTAGACTATGGTATTCGTGTTATTTTAAAAGAATAATTTGAACATTGTTTAAGCTAAACATTATCTAATTTTAACAGATAATCCATACATTTTGTGGTTTTTAAACAGTGTCTAAATTTAGACGCGGTTTTATAATATTTTCATATGTTTAACATTTTACACTATTAGGAACGTACGATAAAATAAATACGAGTAATCTCTGAAGTCCTTCACAAGTATGCGACCTCAAAATTGTTTTTGAACTAAAACCTGCGTCCCTCTAACTTCCTACTTCCCTCACGACCTAAACAAATTATATTCGTCGGTTTATGTATTCAAATCACGCTGACTCTTTCGTGATAGTGTTTAAGTGCGATGTCAACGATGTCGTTTAGATGATGACGCGTAGTTTCAACAATGTTTATTTGTATCATGTATAGACACATGACATGACATGATGATGGATGAATAATGGATATATAAAAGGTTGTATTTTTGTTACTCAATAACGCCAGAACGGTAAAATAATATCATTTACATCCGATAGATTATATACTTACATAAAAGTAATCCCGCATTTCTATGTTTAGAAAACATGATACTCGTACGTACATCAATAAATACACGGTGTAACAAAAAGGGTATGTAAATAGCCCACTGTAGATAACCTATTCACGAAATTTGAAATTCTAAATCAGAAGCTTATTTTTCAATGTTGTATAAAAATCCTGAGATGTTTAAAAATTCTCCATACTATCTAGAAAAATAAACATTTCGAGTCTCAAACTTTGTGAGTGGGTTCTCTATAGTGGGCTATTTACATATCTTTACGCTTAACATACCCTTTTTGCTACACCCTGTATAAACTTATTGTTTTTCGCTTATTTACGTAGGCAAAGGCCACTAATAGTACTCGGAGCGATACTTATATGACGATTCCGTTTTAATTGTAAATGATTATCAAGATAAAAAAATATTTCCAGCTGTTAAGGAGAAACCTTACAATGCATATAAATATATTTACAGTAATTATTGTTAGAGTATACGATAATATACTACGTACAAAAGATATGATAATCTCCGACCGTATTTCGGTCAAGGCGACCAATCTCTACGGAGATTAGTCAGGTACGCAGGAGATTATAGTTAGTTAGAGAGAATATAGTACAGGAGATATTATAGTGCGCAAATGTGTGCGCAAACACAGATGCACTCTCTATTCCGTTACCCTCATAGTCCGGTGGGACGGAAAGCCGGCACGACCGGAGAGAAATCAGGCGCAGGACCAACGGTTTTACATGCTTGCAGCTAAGTGACAATTTTGCAACATTAAATCTGTAAATGAAATAAAATCATTGGTACAGGCACGTGACTGGGATCAAACTTACGCCTCCGCTTGGAAGGTGCACGTCTTAACCACTGGGCTATCACCGCTATACTGTATGTATACTCTATACAAAAGATATACAGATATAGTAACCATAAATATAGATATAATAGTGATAAGCCGAATAACGATAAGCTAATATATCGATTGGTCCGTACGTAATCAAGGCGTGAACTTATTTTGATCGGGGTAAGCAAGGAAAGTAAAGAACTGAACAACAAACTGATTTAACGTAGGTACCTTCATTACATGAATTTATTGAACATTTTAGAGTCTTGGACTTAGTAATCTGTACATGGAAAATATATGAGAAAAAATATTATAGGAGATCTTTATCAACGCAATAGTACCCAAAACAATGATTTTAGAAATTTTTGTCTGTTTGTCGGTTTGTCTGTGCGTTTGTGCACGCTAATCTCAGAAACGGCTGAACCGATTTCGATGCAGTTTTCACAAATATATTGTGACAGGTCCCACTTAACATATAGGCTACTTTTTATCCCGGGAAAATGTTTTTATCTCGGATAATTTCGACATTTTGTTTTTCTGTAGTCCACGCGGACGGAGTTGCGGGCGTCCACTAGTAAACAATACTTGCGTGAACTAATGGACGAGTGAAAACACAACGTCGTAAACCTTTATACTTAAAATATAATGGAAATAAAAGGAAGATAGGCCACGTAATCCCGTACGTGCAGTGCTAAATTAAGAATATGAATGTGATAATAATTTCCCTATTATGCAGTACGTACGGATAACCAATTCCGCCATAAACATCTCCACTAATAAATATTCTAATTTCTAGCACACCTAGCGCAGGCATTCCTTAATAAGTCCTAACAATGTCTCACACCGATTGACGCGCGAGAGGTCAATGTCAGGCAACGGCTACGTGACGACAGACGGGACTCTCCAAATTATCCTCCCAGCAACCTCAGACACACCATAAACGATACAACAATGGACACTAATCCCAACCATACCGGTATAAATGCTGGCTGCAGTATCTGCATCATCAGTCAATCATCACACACTAAACATGAAGGTACTAATCATCGCTTTCCTCATCGGAGCGGCCGTCGCTGAACTGCCTCGCTTCAGACCTGCGAGGTTCAGATCCCAGCGACAGGAGCTGGCCCCGACTACCACAGAGTCTACTGTAGAGTCGACCACTGCTGATGATGCACCGTACCCAGCGTCGGGATGGAAGCCAGCTGGACAACCGTTCACACTGCCGAATGAAACACCGGCAGATGCTTATGGGGCTCCTCAGAGCGCGCCTTACCCTCCAGCTGGATTCAAGCCTGCACAACCTTTCACTCTGCCCAATGAGACTCCAGACACAAGTTACGGCATCCCTGATAACACATACGGAGCGCCTACCACTGAGGCTGCAACCACGGAGAA
Organism: Carposina sasakii; assembly: GCA_014607495.2. Taxonomy (NCBI): domain Eukaryota; kingdom Metazoa; phylum Arthropoda; class Insecta; order Lepidoptera; family Carposinidae; genus Carposina; species Carposina sasakii. The sequence continues at coordinate 12,702,152 of CP053161.1, forward strand.
CCCGGAAGCAGAGAAGATAGAAGGACCAGTGGAAGTCCAGAAGAGTGCGGGAGAATACTACGTGCTGTTGCCAAATGGGCAGCTGCAAAGAGTGGAGTTCATGACGGAGAATGATGTTCAGAACATGAAGTATACCGCAAGGTTACAGTTAAGGAATCCTGCACCTTTGTTCTTGTTCGCGCCTGCAAGAGTTTAAATTGAATGTTGCGTGGTTTCTGTGATGATATTAATAATTGATATTAATATTTGCGTATAATATATATCTGTTTAAACATAATGCAATTTTCTGTTACTTTTAGGCTACCGTTCCACTTCTAACTGTGAGTTGAAATAATACTATAAACACGGACTAATTTCTTATTGAAGAAATTTGTCGAGTGTAGAATGTAGAACATTGCACAACTTCGTTGTTCGTTCTTTTAAATTCATATTCAATGAACATGAATAATCATATAAATATAGTAAAACTTAATATATTTTCAATAAACTTGTTAACTAAGTACTTAAATAATAGTTATACATCATTGAATATTTAATTTTAAGATAACTGAGAAGTTTTCGCCCGAAACATGGTTTTATTGTTTCTAAATGCACCTGAAACAAAGAAACACCTACATAAATACCTATAGATAAATATCCGCACATACTCGTAATGCCTGTCACAACAATTGCTCTTTACGTTTCAATACAATAAAATGTTACTAATCATAATTATAAATTATCACAGATCAACATAAACATCCCTTACGGGGTAAGCAGAGCACCAGGGACCGATAGGACCACATGGTGCCACTTCTGACCAATTTTGAGGGTATAGTTGAGACTAGTGGACGCCCGCGACTCCGTCCGCGTGGACTACAGAAAAAAAACAAAATATCGAAATTGTCCGGGATAAAAACATTTTCCCGGGATAAAAAGTAGCCTATATGTTAAGTGGGACCTGTCACAATATATTCCTGAAAACTGCATCGAAATCGGTTCCGCCGTTTCTGAGATTAGCGTGCACAAACGCACAGACAAACAGACAAAAATTCCAAAAATCATTATTTTGGGTACTATTGCGTTGATAAAGGTATTCTATAATATTTTTTCTTATATATCTTCCATGTACAGACAGTAATCCGTTACATTTCTATTATATGTATAGATGTAACAAGTTTGGTTAGAGTCAGCACACACAACACATCACAGATCATTATCTAAGTTTCACATATACACACGACTGTTTGCCCGACCTGCCAGAATTGCAGGATCGTCAATAAGATCCCACTCTCACGTTTAGCATGCTGAGGATAGATGTAACAATCTTCAGTACTTACGGTAAATGACCATTCCGTCAAAATAGTTGTCCTTAATAATCCAGAAGTTGAAGATCCATATGACCACACCCCTGATGCAGCCGTACGCGATGATCAGCGGGATCCAGGTGGTGTCGTGGATGACGGCCTGGCCGAGGTTGGTGAAGCTCCTGCCGTGGAAGGGTTTGCGGATCCACATGAGACTCTTCTGGTCTTCATTGATGCATGACAGTAGTTCCACTGAAATAATTGATAAATATTTACATACGTAGGATCACGAGTCAAGAGTTAGCCTATTAAATCCCACGTAGTAGATTAAGGGGTGATCTATCGCCGCTTTTCGGGCACATAAACATTTACTTAATATCTAATGTTGACAATAATGTGACCACGGACATAGACATTTTGTTAGTTGTTGTTGGCTAGTTTCCCGAAACGGGGTAGCTAGAATAGCAAGATCATAAAGGAGATCACACAGCCACCTTTATTGGTTGAGAAAATGCCGAAGCGCCTTAGTTAGCCTTAGCTAGCCTTACAGTATGTACGGAAGAAGAGGCAGCTGATGTTCCTACTGTCCCGCATTAGCACAGAACTACATGTATATCGGGTAACATAGGTACATACCTACATAAATTCATGCCACTTTTCCGGAAGGGTAGGTATAGAGACCACGGATCTCCACTTGCCGCGGTCCTGACACACTCTTTCGCTTCATCTACTCTTATGATATTCTTCATGCGGGTAATATTGTTAAATAATAAAATGATCATAACAATCATAATTACTTTCTCCCTTATAATTAACCGTTTCCGTTACAAAGATGCAGGCAAAGACGATGTCGAGCACAAGTAAGGCGGCACCGACTAGGGTGAAGGGTATGACTCCGACGTAGAAGCCGTAAGGTCTTCCTCTAAGCGTGACCATGGTGAAGCAGAACACCGCCCAGACGATGTGCAGCCCGAGCCAAATGCGTACACGACTGAAAAGTTAAAAACAAATTGCTATAATCACATTTGTAGAAAGTCAATTAAACGAATTACAATTTAGAAGGAAGTCAGTCAATCAGTATTGAACAATGACCGTCAATGTAGCCTAAAAACTACGAAGCGCAGTTTGAACCAATCACCGGCCTGTAATCTGCTGCCAATGTAAATAATATGACGTGCGACGGCGTCACTGTTACATTAATGTGTTCTATGTACACGTGATTTTAGTTACACACTGAAAGAAGAAAAAAGATCTTGAACAAAGTCTTACCTATTGGTTTGCTGGAAAAATCTCTCTTAGATATAAGTACGCCTTTGTACATTTTCTTATTTTTATCCTTCATTGTACACACAAATAACACGTAGTTACAAACAAAAATAAAGTATGCACTTATCTACTACTCGTACTACTCGTATTGACCTATCTTTACATTTTTTGTATACAAACTCATTGGTATACAATATTAGAATGAGAAAGATGTAACAATCTTCAGTACTTACGGTAAATGACCATTCCGTCAACATAGTTGTCCTTAATAGTCCAGAAGTTGAAGATCCATATGACCACACCCCTGGTGCAGCCGTACGCGATGACCAGTGGGATCCAGGTGGTGTCTTAAAAATTGCTTCACACAATTATGTAAAAACAAAAATTAAAGCTTCCAACTCACACTCGAAACCGTGTCGAAATAGGGTTCTGCGTCGGCCACACAATGGTCGCCAAGACCTTCCATTCGAAGACCCTGGTGTAGTTGTAGAAGTAGACGCGATCACAGTCTTGGGGGTCGTAGAGGTAGAGGACCTTGATCAGTGTCACTTCGTGCAGCTCGGTGGGCTTTGGGGCGAACTGGCAGGTCAGGGTGAACCAGCTGAACAGGACACAAAGGAAGGCTGCAATGGAGGAATGTCGCTATAGGGAATGGAGACACAAATATACCGGAAAGTGAACCCATTTAAATTTACTGCCATGTGATAGGTTTGACTACTTAAAAACTTAGAACAGTTAACTCACTGCTTGTATGTGCCCTGGTATTTAACGGATATGACTCAACGAACTAGAACTGTCAGATAGAAGATAGTAAAGACAACTTTTTTATATGTCAATTAACTGCATTTTGTTGCGAGTAGCCTTTGCAGTATACATAGTAAGCTATAGAACGCCAGTACACGTATAGCTTCGTTCTAATATGCCCATCAAGTAACATTTTCTTGTTTTTCTACTGATCACAGTGATATGGATATAGCTGCCTTTTTATAATTATTTGTGCTTACTACTACTAATTACTATTTTCACTTAACATGATGCACACAAATCGCTTGAGAAATCTACTTTTCTTAAACTGTGTGTAATGCGCAAGTAAAATAAAATAAGCAATATACCTATATTCTTGACTTATAAAATAAGGATGATTGTATAATTAAATTAAATTTTAAAAGACGCGCTACATAAAAATGAAAGCACAAATTCTGCAATTTATTCTGTAAACAACTCCAGAAATGAAAAATGTCGCGAAATTTTCTACAAATATAAATTTTAAACTTACTCTGGTATGAAACTGTCACCAAGGTCCACAAACAAAGCGTAGTCATTTTCTTATTCAATTACGTGTTTTCACAATTTCCTATTTACCTTTCAATTTAAATTGCTTTCGGTAATGCTGAGTCTCTTTCAGAAATCCGACAAAACAATTTGGTCTCAAACAAATTTCAAGTAGGTCCCGGCCGGGTATAATGTCACCGATTTGATTACCGGTAAGTCCAGAATTAATGGCTGGCCTCGAGGCGACGATGTGATAATGAAAAATTTCATAGCATTTCACCATTTAACGTTTAAATTGAATCTTTTGGGAATTGGATCTCATTTGGAGGGTCCTATGTAAAATCCGCTTTGTGTATAGCTATCAGGATGAAAAATAACCTTGCCAAAATGTAATTTAAGAAAGAGATGGTAAAATTCGTCATCCCAGTAATTGACCCAGTAGCTCTGTGGTAAGAGCGCTGGCACGGAATGCAGTGGTCGTGGGTTCGATTCCCACTCGGGTGAAGAATTTTTTCCATTTCTTTATTAATAATTCTATAAAATAATTTTAGTAAATGCGCGATTCGTACCTTAAGTACTTAAATAAAATGAAATGATATCTTCAAAGAACTTATTTATTCGTCCAAATATGGCATACACAGAAGCTTTATGATTAATATACAAACCTCTTATAATTTTTATTTATAATAGAAACTTCCACTTAATTTTCTTAAATTAATTTATTAAAACACAAAAGCTTTGGTGGAACTAAGCTGAGTATAGGGGTTCTTCTCTGAACTTCTATAGAAAAGCGTCCCCTCACTGAGGTCTATATTAGCATGCTCGGGAAGTGGAACATTTTCCTCCACCATGAGTCTCTTCCGGACCTCACGTCTTGTGATCTTGCGTCTAATAGTGTACACGACTTTACACTGATAGATGTTGAGGCAGAGCAAGAGAACGCCTCTCGTCCAACACAGCGACGCTATAATCGGAAGCCAACCAGCAAAGCCACTATGGTCTTGGAGAACCAACTCGTTGGCCCAACCGCTGTACCTCACCACCATGCCTTTGGTCAAACTCTGCTGGATATGCGAGAGGTAGACAAATGCCATTGACAAATCGAAGACTATCATCACCAAGATTGTGTAATATAGGTACGTTGTGAGGGCATATATCCGCGCTGGTCTTTTCGTGGCTTGAAGTAGGATTCTCATTACAATGGCAAGGGTCATCCATATGATGTGTAGAGCGATGCTTATTAGAACATACCTGTGGGTGTAAATATTTATTATATTGAACACTGGGAGGGAGATACTTGTGCAGTAGTGGAAATAGACCGTCATTATAAGTACTTACGTCCTTGTCTTCTCGGAAAGCCTAGTGGAGACGGTGACCATGGCTCGTTGCCACTTTATGGGTAAGACCGGCATGCCGTAAGTTTCATTGCTGAGTACCTGGTAACCATGATTATAATATTACGGTGGTAGTAGAGCAAGTAATAAATATAAGGGAACGTTAAGTTCGAATTATCCTTTACCCAGCAGTGGGACAATACAGGAATGGTAATATTATACATATTGATAAAGTGCTTTGACCTGAATGACTGACTGATGGAGCAACTCATAGTAAACCGCTGATTGTAGAGATATAAAACTTGGAGGATGTGTTTTTTGTAGGCGTAGGCTTCGTATAACAAAGGGTTTTTCGAAATTCCCACAGGACTTTTCGTGGCAATCGTCGCTAGTAAATAATATAAATTGTATTTACTAAGTTGGTAATCCATCCCTTATCGGCATCAGCATTAAGGGTCATATTGCCGCAAATGTTGGGGTCGTACAGGTACATGACTCGGGCTAGCTTGTCGAAGTCGGACTGCTCATTCGTCGGGTACCAGATGCAAGATAATATCGAACCTGCGCCGAAAAATACCAAGATACCTGTAACATTAAAATTATAATAATTATTAACCTACCTGTGTCATCATTTTCCTACCCTTACGGGGTCAGCGCAATATAATTTCTTTCAAAAATCTTATTGCCAAGGATTTGGCGTTTGTTTTATGGCTGGCTGCCTGCCGGTCGCCAACTCTCCTCCTAGCTATGTGACAATATTAGAATATCGAAATCTGTAGATAAACGTGAAATAAATATAAAATGATTATCCTATCAATACAATATAAGCCTACTATATAGGTATAGGTAGGTACGTATAAAAAATGATGGCACCAAGTAACGTATCTGCCCTACCAATTCCGGTCAATTTTCTAGTTGAAATGCAAAGTACAAATTCAGTTGTAGTTTAGGTCGTCTGCTGGATGGTTAATGCATAAAATATATTCGGTAGGTATCGCTGCTATTGGGTGTAGGAACAAGCGATGGGAAACCAGTGTCCAATTTTAAAATAGTTGTACGGTCCGTGTCCCCGTTAGGACAATTTGTCGCGCTGGATGCACTATACTTTAAACGAGAAAGGAGTATGCACTAGAGTCAGTTTCATAGAATAACAAAATAATGTCAAATTTTTTATTTGCAGACTACCGATACGACTACACACACATAGTACTTGAATACATAGAACTATTTGGGGAAACTCTATTTGTGAGTCAAGTAAAGAAATCAAAGGACCATAGGCAAACATAGGATACATTGTCACCTACCGGACCCCCAAAAATTTATAACGAAAAAGTTAGATGGAATTTTTCAAATAGGGTTTTTGCTTAGAATAAAGATTCGCTCCGCTTCCAGAGCGAAGACCTATCATTAATCTAAGGTTTTTTGATATAAATTCTTGGAGGTTGACACTAAAACGAGAATATAACATACATTGAAGCAGTACAACCAGCAGGATGCAGGTACAGCTGATCAGATCAGAGCTCTGTACCGACACCGGCTCTGCAGCTACCGATAAACTTTTCTTTAACATTTCACGTATGTAATTATTCAATAATTTTAATATCTTATAATACGGCCACGCTAGTATTTATTGACGAGTTGTCAAAATCGAATGTCAATTTTCGTGTTAGTTTAGGTATTTTTTCGATATTATTGAAAATGTACGAATTTTATTGTTCAGCCACACAGTTAAACTATAGAATAAGGAAGTTCACGCGACTTAAATTTTACGACATACACCTACAGAAGTTGTACGAAGACCTAGAAAGCTCTCGACCACAGAACTGCCTTGTACATATTCCCAATTCCCTTCGCATATGCAATCACAAACGACTCGTACGTAACTATCTCCCTAGGGTCTCTTTATGCGGGGAATGCTCACTAATAGGCCCGGACACACAAAGCGCTAAAACAGAAGTCGAGTATTACTCGGTCGTGTGGCTTAAGTATGCTAACTATTCCAAACAAGCAATGAATTATTATCAACCAATGGTCTGCCCTCGCATTGCATTGCTATTCTTTTACCAAGGCTTTATGTTAGATCTTTGCTTTATATGTCACCTAATAGACGTCCGACTTTCTCTACATGTTCAGTCTAAATCACTATAAGGACATAGATTTTCCGATTCCCCGTCGGTAACTTATACCGAGATAAAAAGTATTTCACATAACACTATTCCATGATAAGAAAATTTTAAATTTGCAACTATTTCATGCTCGTAACAGATTCCCAGGAAAGCCTCCATTTATTTTTCAAACAAAAAGGAGATTTAATATATTATAATCAAGAACAGAGAATATACTTACTCTCTGACATCATGAACGTATAAAAAATAACTGACAGAGTGTTGTCAATACGCAGAGTGAAGCATGGAGAAGGTATAAAAGAGTAGTGGACTGAGTCGTGTGGCAATCGTGAGGCCATGACGTTATGATAGGGGCAGAGCTTCAGGGCCAATGTGTTTAACGCAGTAGCTGTAACCACACGGTTATGCAAGTAGTTTGGCTAGTCACTATAAGATGGTTTCTATGTAAATGGGCAGGCCCATACTTCACCCCCGCTCAGCGGCACAATATTTTTGTATGAAATTCTTCTCCATTCATAGTAAGCTCGGTAATGATATTCCGTGGAGTAGGGATGTGTATTGACGCATTACCCATCCACACTATAAGCTCGGCGCCTACTAAAAAATATGCATACATGCGCAACGCGCTTTCATTACGGTGCTTTAATCTGTGCATTGACAGCATTACGTCCGTAGTTCTTTATACGTTCATGATTATAATTAATACTTTTTTGTACAACAACAAGAGTACAACAAAGGTGAACTTAATGCCCAAAGTGGCTTTCTCTACCACTTACCTGGTTACTTAAGTAACATTACCCATTTCGATTAGGGATAGTACCTACATGATTTTTATGGTGAAAGATTTTTCCAAAAACCAATGCTATGTACCTATACGTATCTACATACCTAGTAGGTACATACTGATATTCACTAAGCTAATTGGCTTCAAGTGAATTAGGTCAGCGTTTTCCGTCCCCCATACATTTTGCATGCGATTCGTACTGAGCCGGATTTACATACATTCATACAATGGACGGTGAATGTTCCTATTTAAATGCGGATACCGGGCAAGGCTACACTCAGTCATTGAAAGGAATGGAGAAGACCAGGGTAGGCAAACCTTTATGCATCAACGTGCCAATTTATCTGAAGAAAGTTTTAGAAATGCCTAAGGTCACACCTTTTTCTTAGTGTATACAAATGGGTTAGCTAACAATACAACTCAACCAAGCTAAGTTTGCACTAGGCTGGAAAGCGTCACGCCTATTATTGGATTTGATTATTGAGAAGTACTACGCAATATTAATTATAACACGAAGTTGACCTTTGCGACAGTAATCCTTTTTAGCTAGATGATCGATATAAGCGAGATGCAATCTTAGCTTGGTGGAGTTGTAGACATCTTCACAGAAATGAAAACAATAGTAATTAAAAACAAAAACTTAACATTATCTTCACTACACATTATAATAAAGTCGTCCCTCTGTCTGTCTGTCTCTATGTATGCAGATCTTTTAAACTACGCAACGGATTTTAATGCGGTTTAAAATAGATTGAGTGATTCATAAGGAAAGTTTATATGTAGGTAAAAGGAGGCGGGTCGCTAGTTTCAGTAAAAATAACAAACCGTAACAACATAAACGCATTGCCAAAGTTAGGAAATGGATTGGATTGCTGGACAAACAAGTTGACTATGCAGTAGTACGAACAGTCAATCTTGGGGAAAAGCCTTTGGAGAAGCGATCAGTCAACGTCAATCGATACGTGAGAAATCTTCGATAAAGGATGTGAATTGATGCCAGAGATTTAAAACTTCGTCGCGGTGTTAAAGTTATTAATTGGGGATGTTACAAGTTGTGTATGAGACCATGTATTTAATTGTATCATTGTTATGAGGACTATAGTACAATCATATCTGTGCTGTTACCAAATATAACAATACTAATTGGTGAAATTTGGGAAGTTTGAATTTAAACACTACTGCGAGTTGGATTAAACTAAACTCGGTAATAATTTTAGGGAAAATTTTCAACAAGTCATTTACCTAAAAATCAAACTATTTCTCCGCCATGTGGTGTCGGCAAAGTAGAATAACACAACCCTGTATCTGTCCGTAGATATCGTAAGAAGCGATTAAGGGCTTTGGTAGGTGGACAGAAGCGCCTCCCGTGTTGACAACAAATTCCGAAGACCAACACTGCGGTTATCAAGCGTGGTTTTATAGCTAATTGTTGCCTAAATTTTTCATTTTACTGTTCAATGTCATTTTTAATCAGTGTCTAACTTTAGTTGTAGTTTTGTAATAATATCTACAGACAATGGTTCTTAGGAATTTGTTTTAAAGCTTGATTTTGCTACCTATTCACAATCTAGAAGCTGAATTTACAAAACCCTTCAGCCGTCTAATTTGTATGTCCTCTCAGAGCTGTACGCGTTGACCATAGACAAGTACAGTCGGATTCAGTTGACTCCACACGAGTGTGTGTCCACTAGTGTTGTTGAGTGTACACAGTTGTAGTCATGGAGGTAGGACGATGAGGAGATGCGACGCAACGAAGCTTAAGCTTTGGTTTCCTAAGAAAACGATGCCGCTATAAATAAGTAAGTATGTAATATAAAATAAAATCTTTTTTTTAAGACAAGATAAATTTTTGGTAGTACCTACTTGGTAGTACACTTATATCTACTTATATTCTACGAGTGACATCGTTCGTTCATTTTAATGTAGTAATATTCTTACTGTGTCCTATGCTTTGCTTCACAAGAAAGCATCACCTGCATCTCCTTCCGTAAATATCGTAAGAGTCGACTAAGAAACTCGGGCATTCTCTCAGGCGATAAGCTAGCTCAGTAGTTCCCAAAGTGGTCCAGGTGGACCCCCAGGGGTCCACAGGAGACTTGACGGGGGTCTACGTTGGCGTGAAAAAATGGGGGTTCACAATTAATTTGTGTGTGGTATAGGCCTGAAGGGGGTCCACCAGAAACAGTTAACTTTTAAATGGGGTCTATGAGGAAAAAAGTTTGGGGAACCTCTGACCTGACCCCGCTATGCTAAACTCTCTTTTTCATGATTCTGTAGTTTTAGCTACCCCATCTCAGGAACTATAAAATTGTTACTCAGCTGTTTCAAGTGCCTCCTTCCTATTGCACTTCCTTCGTGTCTGTAGCACTTCGAGCCGTCCGCAAACTTGTTCAAACAAGATTGCACAGGATCCCCGCGGACATGGCCGGACTTGGGATAACATGTTACCAATACGTTTTACTTGTACCAGTGGTAGGAGGAAAATTTACGTTAAATCAACATGGAAATTCGTGTTTTCCGTTGGCATCTGCTACATATTATTATTAGTTAGTAACTTACTAACCTATAATATTATAATGAGAGATTTTCTGACAAGTTAAAATAACTGTCAAAAATAGATGGCGTGAGAGCATCACTCTTCCTAGCTGCTCCCCCTGCACCTCCTCCTATGTCGTGTCCAATGACAAAACAGAATTTCGGGATGGAAATGCGCTCACGCCATCTATCCGGGTGATTTGTACTAATTTTTTTTTACTTTTAATAGTTGTCAGAAAATACCTCATTGCTATGATTTCTGGTTGAATATTTATCTTTAAGAAAGAAATTGCACAATGCAAACACATTGAAAAATGGGCTCTCAATCCAGATGCACATGTTAAAAATTACTACTAGTAAATCTATTACCTTTATCCTGCGTTACACCAAATAGTTCCTATGGATGATGGCGCTAGTTACAATATGCATGACATGTATTTATGTCACTATATATAAAAAATGTTGAGTTCTGAAATCAGGCATAGGAGTTACGAGTAGTCTATGACACGGACTCTACCTTGATTTACAATGCTACTTACCGACGTAAGATTTGAGATGCCATTTAAGTAAACGTTATGAAATGATTTGGCCAACCCAGGGATTTGGTATTTCCTCACATTTCTATGTCCTAACCTCATCAACAAAACTTTAGAACCACAGATTGTCCTAGGTCAGAGACAATGGCGTAGTGAAGAGGATGTTAGCCTTTACTCAACAATGACTTGACTTAAGGTCCTATGTAACCTAGATGGGGCAGAGGACTTCCACAGTGCGTCGCCTTCCCTCTCGATTTTGATTGAGCTTTGTGCTTGATTTCACTCCAGGTTCTCCCCGTGGGTTAGAAAAAGGGTTATCTCGGTCAAAGTGTGGATAAACATAAACCACAAGCTAAAAAGCTAATATAAGAGCAATAACCCACCGCAATAACGCATAGCCTCCATGCATTAAATAATAATGAGCCTGAATGGTGCTAAATGAAGTAATAAATAACCGAGCACACGCATTGTTCTGCCCTATTGTAGTTCAGAAACGTGTACAAAGTGACGTACAATGGTGATGTTAGTGTTCCGCAGGGTACTGTACTAGGTCCCGTGTTGTACGTATATAATGTTGGCGTTAAAGTTACTTCTTATTATTCAGGATACCGTGGCAATGGTAACAAATTTGACAGTCATAAATATTACGTAGTTTTGGAGATTGTATGATAATTATTAGGCGATTTATTTTACTCAATTTAAAATTTGATGTACTCGTATTTACTAAATTTAATACAAAATTACATCTAAATATTAAGAATGTACAATTACTTTCTGATAAATAAAGCTATAAATTGTAAAACGCAACAACAACAACCTAGCTACAAGTTAAAAGTAATAAAATCCAAATCCCTATTCCCGTTCGTGTATTTATTTACCCTGAAGCCGTTGCTATCTAGGAAATAAGCTTTCGAAATAGATAGCTCCAGGCTTACAGATGTAACCTAACCCTGAGATGCACTTATATTTTTATAGAGCGGGTAGGAACATGGTTAATTCGTTCTTGGAAAAAGAATATTAGATTTTTTTGGCATAACATTTAGGGGTCACGTCACGGATAAATAAGATCAATGGTGAAATAAATATGATACTTGCTGGACGATATGATTTATTATCCAACTACGCTACAATGAAGGTTTTGTTTTTCGAGTATACTCGTATGTCATGTATCAAATCAAAAATCAAATCAAAATTTCTTTTGCAACATTAGTTGTACACATAATAATAAAATCAAGTTAAGATTACAAGTATTAAAAGAGTAATATACATATGTTGCAAAATGGTCCCAGCTCAGCATATGCAATATTTAAAAAACTTCCGCTGAGGCCTTTAGATACATATACACACATATATACATACATACACACACGTACACACACACATACCCACACACACACACACACACACACACACACACACATATGTATATGTATATATATATATATATATATTGCAAATTGCAAAAACACACCTGACACAACATATTAACCTAGGCCCACACTAATATCCCTAAGGGTCTTGTGTCGTGGGTACTAAGTAACGGTATATAAATTCATAGTTAAGTAAGAAACATTAATGACTCGGAAACAAACATCGATATTCATCATATCAATGTTTGCACCTACCGGGATTCGAACCCAGGACCTATGGCGTCGCAGGCAGGGCCACTACCGACTACACCAATCGGCCGTCATAAAAAGTCACTTTACACAGCGGAGTAAAGTTATTCCGTCGGTACTCTACGTGTACTAATACTCGTACATGATTTGGAGTGAACGTGTTTCACAATATGCTCATTAGTCCATATTAAGCAATTCTGGTACCCAGTCATAACAAAAGTTTTTTAATTTGTAAAAACTAACGCTCTCCCTGTAATGTATTGTGTTGTAAATACGAGTATGTTCTGGTTTAGTTACAGCATTGTAAATATTACAAGTGGGTAATGCTTGTTGGTATAGGACCACCGATGATAGTTCTTTTGTAGTTACGTAGTACGGCTGTGTTCACAAAATATGGTAGCCAGAACTTGAGGATCCTAGAGGTGATCCCAAAGCGACGTTTAGCATAGCGACGGCAGATGAAAATTAATTGCATATTCTGGACACGGTGGACGGTAACTTTGTAAATATATTTCGTTTGGTGTTGGGTAAATTGGTTTTTAGGTTTACATTAATGTACCTATAGTAGTTTAGTTAGTATTTTAATGTAACCAATTTACTGTGTAATATTTATACCCATTGCATATTAATATTTCTATAATTACAATTTGAAAATATTTTAGAGTTACATACTTAGTTTAAGGTTAAATATTTTTTAACCTAGGACTATATCATAGACAATTACCTTACTTGGAATTCTCACACTGAAACCCTATGCAAATAGATTTTCATAATATTAATTATTTTATCTTACTGAAAAAAATGAGCTACTGAAACCAATAGCTATGGAACACCAATTGTAATGATAAATAGGAAGTTCTCGTAAAAATAAATGAAACATAAAATTATGTAAAACAGACGATTTATTAAAACCCTGTGAATAAATATTACATAAAAATTTAAATATTACGGCGTTTCTGTAAAATTCCGAAAAATTAAACCGACGGCTTTTAGGATTTGCTACTATTTTACATTTGGGATATTACTTTACTAGTTGTATGTATGCTGCGGACTCGTATTGCGGGATTTGAGGGAGTTGTTGAGTGTACACATATAGGGGGGCGCGGTCTTCGTTCCTGTACTGCAAGCGAGCGGTATACGCCATGTTGCTTATATCGTTTTCCGTTTGGAACTGCACTCTCTGCAGTTGAGATCCCGGTAGGAGCACATAGTACGCGCCTTGCACACTCACTACTTCGGAATCATTGGGCTGTTCTTCAAGATTTTCTTTATGTTCCGTCTTCTTTTCACTTCCTTTTATTTCAAATTCTTCCTTACTTTCTTGTTCGTTATGTTCAGGTGTTTCTACTTCGGTGATACTCGGCACGCCGTATTCTGATTCAGGAGTGGAGTAGGTACGGAAAGGTACTCCGTAACTGTCTTGAGGGACTCCGTAAGATGTGCTGGGAGGAACAACTTGTTGACGCTCAGTAGGTAGCTTGAATTCTTTTGACGGCCTATATCCAGCGGCGGGGTAGGGAGCCTCATTGTGTCTGGGTGTGGTCGCTTCCTTTTCCCCTTCCTCTGCCGCGCTCTCTTGCCTCTGAAGCCTGTACCTCGCAAACCTGTAGCGAGGAGGCTCAGCCGCTACAATAGCCACCAAAGCGAGTATGCACACATACGTCTTCATTTTCACCTGGTTGTTATTGCTTACACAGTTTGAAGCTAACTGATGCGGTGTGCCAAATATTTTTTCCTTTTATACAAATGCTCTTAGTTGCAGATGTTTAGTTTCCGTTTTGCCCGGATGTGTCATATTCTCCTTCAAAATCGATATTCTGACCGAGTGGGCCACGACATTGGCCCCCTAACGCGAGGATCATCGGTTGTGTAACGGTTGCCGATTAGGAGCCGTCATTGTTTGCACGAACGTGACAGGAATACTCCGCATCGCGGTCTGTGCTGACGATGTTACAAAAACTCCTATTACAGCTTAATATTCAGCTCTGGTGCAGAAATCTTTCTTTGCTGTCGCTAATTAGAGTTTCGCGGGCAATATTTGTCCCATTGTGGCTATAATAGGGTAGGAGCAATCAGCAAAGTGTCTAGTAGAAGGCTGATAATTAAAATCGCTTGGGACAACCGTCGGTATTGGCGTTGCTGTCGAATGCATAATGAATGATGCACTCCCTCGTCCCATTATGGCGTTCATTGGGCCATCCTATGACATTGTTATTTGCAATGTCGAACTGTTATTTTGTTAATGGACATGCATCTAATTATTAAGGTCGAATGATGTGATAATGTATGATATTAATATATTATCTACCTATAGGTATATTTCTATGTTATGGAGTATACATGAACCTACCTATATATTATATATACATGTGTTATGGAGTATCTAATATTAATAAATTTTATTTAGACATAATTGAGATTATTTTGTGAAACATTCAAAACCGCTATTCTGATTTTAACTAAACTTACACTTCTAGAAAAAGATATCTCCAGCATACTCGTTTACTAAATAGTTAACTAAACAAGGCAAGTGGTTGTTCGAAATATATAGGTAAATACGCCTCATAATTGAATAGCAAAGGTTCTCTGGTTCATTCAGCATTCTGATACAATGTCTGACCAAATCACACAATTAGTTTACCTTCCTAATTCCTATCCAGATGAGATTATTTTGCTATGTTCAGAGGCAAGAAGTGTGGCGGAACTGTGGACATTATATAAAAGTTGTTTTATCTCTATAATATAAAAATGAATCGCTAAATATATTGCTAAGTGCGAATCTTGAGAGCGGCTGAACCGATTTCACTAATTCTTTTTTAGCGTATTCCTTAAAGTACAAGGAAGGTTCTTACGGAGAGAAAAATAAAAAGAATGCCTTTTCCACTTTTCTATAGCGGTGGCCCAGGACTTTGTCCACGTGAAAGAGCATTACACCCGTGCAAAACCGGGGCGGATCGCTAGTTAGTAATAATGTTATAAATATACATATCAAAAGTTTATGGGAATGGACATGGTTTCATTCAAAACTTATTTTATACGTTCATCATTATGTTTCTTCTATGCTGCTCTGGAAGTGAAAAAAGAACGTATAATACTACGGCTGCTTCTCTTTCCGGGCATACTGAACAAGTCAGTAGGCGATGGGCTGAGCACATATGACTACTAACCGAACTTGTACATCTCAACTATACCCTCAAAATTGGTCAGAAGTGGCACCATGTGGTTCTATCTGCCCGCGGTGCTCTGCCTACCCCGTAAGAGATAAAGGCGGGATTATATGTATATATGTATCATTATGTTATAGGGAAGTCACAAGCGTTTCTTAGCATATATCACTGGAAAATTCTGCTAGTACCTACTCGTATCGTAAAATGATAATTTATATGTGGTTGGCGAGTCTGGAGTCTCAAGATCTTTTACATCTCCGGAAAATTTCTTATTCGTGTAAATTTTCCGATTGATTTTCTTGTTTACAACGTTCGACTAAAAATGCCTTTATAACTGACATATTATTAAAAGCCTAACAATCAGCACATCACCTACATTCTGCGAGGCTTCATAGCCGCGGACTACTCGTGCTGCTAGGCGGTCAGCTGCAGGACCACCTACCTCTTCTTTGGGTCATTTACCTCGTGCTTGGACTTGTGACCGAGAATTGTATTGAGAACCAAGACTTCGTTCCCTCGACCCTAATCAATATAATTTTGTAATTTCAATATTCTTTTATTTCCATTAGTTTAGTTTTTTATTATTTTTATTATTTGACCCTGACTAACAGTTAAGGCAATGCGTAAACTATAGTAGTAGCAAGTAACCTATTATCGTTGGCAATTTTCAATATTTTTTTTTACAATTAGCTAGGCAAACATTTGACCGCCATCGTGCCTGATGTTAAGCAAGATGCGGCCTAGGGTGGCCATGTTTGCTTAGAAAGTGCCTATTCACTCTAGCTTTGAAGAGACCAATGTTGTAGTGCTCGGGAAATACATCGGCAGAAAGTGCATTGCACTCTTTAGCCGTTCGTATTACAAACGAGTTAGCATAACGTTTGGTGCGGATGGGTGGGATATCAACAACATAAGGGTGATACACTAGTCAGCGTCTAGTATCCCGACGGTGAAAACGGGCTGGTGGCAACTGTATTGTGAAGTTCCCACACACACTCTCCAAAGTTATATTACCTGCCACTGGTTTCTCATGCATACAAATACGGCTGTTTTCCTGAACTGGGGTAGCCAGAACTGCGGGGTCGTAAAAGAGTTCCCATAGACACATTTAGCATAGGGGAAGACGTTAATGATCAGTAAGAAGTTGCTAGCTTATAGAGAGAATGCCCGAGTTCCTTAGTCGACTCTTATGGCATACACGGAAGGAGATGCAGCTGATGTATTCTGCTGAAGCCCAGCATAAGCACAATGCCCACATTAGGATAGAATCCACAGATAGTAGGTACAAATTGATCATCAACTGTCAACCATTAGATTTCGGTCGGATCGAAGTCACAGAAAACAGATACAGATATATGAAACTATCATCGCAGATTATTATTTATTATATAAATTGTATACACGTCGACGTGGTCCAGCAAACTTCAATAATGTTTCAAAATATGCAAACAGGTATTTACCCTTGCTAAATATTTTTTGAAAGCATCAGAAAAACATGTTAGGTTTAATATTCATTATTTACGAGGGTCCAGTCGCGGTACCGGCTCATTCAGGCGCGATTTTATATCACGCACAAAATGGATGCCTGACGTTTAATTACGCGCTCAAAATGGCGGACGTCTCGTGTCGCGCGGGAAAACATGCGACTTACATGAAATATTAAAAGATAATCATCGTTTTTAGGATGTTTTTTAGGGATTTTTTTTATGCCGTCTGAAATTGTAAGCTGTGAATATAATATGATGAGTAATTGAGGATATATGAGACGTGCGCCAAATGGGAAAGGTTTTCTTCCTGAGTGGAATAATGTAATATATTCACGATGTGTGAGAAGAGGGATTGCTATGGGTTCTATTCCCTGAAGCTATACGATTTTAGTAAGAATCTAGACCAAAATTAATTTTGAACTTTTGAATTAAGTATTGCTTAAGTATAAGCTGTTTTTTTGACCGATATACTTAACTAAGTACATTTATTTACCAAATAATTTGATTGATTTATTTACCAAGATTCATTCCAGATAAATAATTTCATTTAAAAGCTGAATTTTCAAAAATTAAAGCCATCGGAATTTACATGGAGTACGTATGGATTGAGTTGAGACTGTTACGTGGGTACATGTAATTAAATACCCTATTATACATGCGGAGTGGGACTATCATTAAAGTACCCGACGAACCTTAAATAAAGGCCTCGGGATAGCTAATTAAGAGTACTTTGTCAAATAAAATCGGGCAGGAGTAGAAACCTTCTTCAAAATATTATACATACATACATAGACGTATAGTCACGTCCATCATCTCCGAAGGGGTTAGGTAGAAGTGTGCAAATTGGATACAGAGGCGCAATTTCATCAGTTAGCTTTTAGGACCAAATTTTTGACTTTCCAGGCACAAATAGAGCAATTTAGGAATCCAATCTTGTTATAGGAGGTTGGTTGATTTAGGGTCAGTAAGGTCTAACCTACCAACACCAGATAACGTTCCATGTTACCGTTAATATATTTCTCGAGGTTTGGGGATTGTTTCAAAATGCCCGAGTGATGATATTACAAAAAATGGGGTAGATTCCCTATTTTTTGTTGGGCCGTTTTTACATAAATTGGAAAACTTTTGCCTAAAAAAAAAACTGTAATTCGGGGTTTATTTTATTGGGTTTCTGCTCCCATGCGGGAGAATAAATTGAATTTTTCAGTTTTAGTAGCATTTATATTTTGCGATTTGTTCTATTGGAACACGTTTCAAAGCGGGTCTTGCTAACGACGTTTTCAGTGGAAATCCCTGTGTAAATGTTTCTGTTTCTATTGTATGTTACTTTGATATGGTTCCAGCGGACTTCTCTCAGTACTTTTTTACTGTTTAAAACACATATGAAGCGAAAGAGGTATTGGGTAGCAAATGAAGGTGCTTGATCTGTGCTTACCCGAGAAATGGGAGTGATTTTATATTGCAATATGCATTGATGTGATTTTTGAAGATGCCTATATTATCTACTGTCTAACACCACGATTTCTTCTGCGTGGATCAGAATAAAACATTACATTTACGATTTATTTTATTCGTCATCATAAAGGAATGAAAATTAGTATAATGTCTTGCAGAGTCTCGCTTCTACTTTAACAGTTCAATATTTAGTCCTTTAGAAATTCGCACGTTCATAGAAATTGACGATAATACCTAAAGTTATAAATCTAATTAAATATTAATTAAATTACGAGTAGGTCATTATAATAAACTAAAGACCCTCACTTCGCTCGTTTTCTATCTAACCTCTTTATTTTTCTATTATTTTATCTCTCTCGTCAGCCTTTTGCAGTGGATGTAGGCTTAATTTTTGTAGAGGATGTCACAAGTATCGATCTTCCGTTTAGTTTATCTATCTGTATCGTAATATTTCCCCTCGTCTACAGTAGTAAGTAGGTAAACACTCGTTCCGTCCCGCTAAATCCCGCGGACAGGTATTTCTATTACTGACTACTTATGCGAGTCACGAGGTCGGTATTGTATACCCTATTCCGAATCAATTTGCTTGTAATCTGAACTAGAAATATTTTAGAAATGAGCAAGCTATGTTGTTAACAATGTTATATCTAGAGACTTTATATATAATTTGCATTTAATTGTCTTTATTTTTAAAAATCGTAAAAATGGTAAAATTCGTCATCCGAGTAATTGACCCGGTGGCTTAGTGGTTATAGCGGCTGGCACGGTTTGCAGTGGTCGTGGGTTCGATTCCCACTCGGGTAAAGAATTTTTTCCATTTTCTTTATTAATAATTTTATAATATATAATATCTTGACTAAGATAAATTTATAAAAACACTTCTCTATTAATATAATCCGTTAGGATATGGTTGATCGTTTCATCTTTAAACATTGTGCCGAGGGATTCAGCTTTGTTTGCCGAGATTTGGCCAGTGTATAGCTATCGGGATGAAAAATAACGTTGCCAATATGTAATTTAGAAAAGACATGGTAAAATTCGTCATCCGAGTAATTGACCCTGTGGCTTAGTGGTTATAGCGGCTGTCACGGTTTACAGTGGTCGTGGGTTCGATTCCCACTCGGTTGAAGAATTTTTCCATTTTCTTTATTAATAATTTTATAATTATATTTATGTAATGCGTCATAATACAAATAAGTGAGGGTGTTTCAAAGAGCTAAGTTTCTGGTCTCGTCTCTAAGATTAGGTTTAGGCTGTGTATTGTTCCGTCAGTCATTTAGGACAATGTATTTACGTAGGTATTTACGTGGATAGGTAAGTGAGGATAGATTGTATCAAAATGGTCCCTTCTATGCCCCTAGGTGACTCTTCTTATTGTTTAAGTAGGTTAAAATTAGGTAGGTATATTGATTTTTTTGTAGGCTACCCAGACGAAATCACAAGGACCTCAGTCCCCTCAAACCTAATGGTAATGGAGATGTTCTTGATGACATGATTGTCTACTCCACTACAATTCTCAGAACTTGTGTATGCGGCACGTGGCGAGACCCTCACTCCGAGGCTGCCGGTTGGTTTCCTGTTTACTCGCCGTGACCTTTGTTTTGTTGAGGAGGTAGATACATTGAAATTCAAGGTTTGTTAGATAAGGATTTTGAAAATAAATACTTTTATCCACTTGAGTGGATTGGGGTGATGATTGATTTGAAATGTAATTTTATGCTTACCTTATCAGAATTTGTGATCAAAATCATACCTATCTATAAAATTATAATGTCCTATTGAGGTAGCAATAATCCTTCAAAGTTGGGTGGACAATTTATTGAAAATAACATCACCCGACTACCTGCATTATTTATTGCAACTTTTGCTATTAGACACATTTATAAAATTTAAATTTATAGAACAAACGCTTTTTTACGCGTACATGTAGATCAACTTGAAATCATAGTAGACTATATATCTATTTGTATGGAGCACTTATGAGCAAGTCTAAAATTGTGATTTTAAAATTGTTCTATCTCGGAAAAGCTTTCACGCTAGCGAACTTATTCATTTTATGTTTCATTAATTGTGTGATCTCTCGATATAAATACATATAAAAATACTATCATCATCTTCATTATAATATAAAGTAGCTTATTATTTCGTTTCCAATCTAAGAGCCTATTCTCCAATATCAACAGTCAATATATATATTTTCTTCAGCGTTGAATAAATAAAGCTCAAAAGCTCTTGTTATTACTTAATAATGTCAAGACAATTGCGCCTATTCCGGCAGCTAATTAAGTAGCCAATTACTGATATTAAATGGATCTAATTATCTTTCGAGGCTCATATTAAGGCTGTATCGTGTTTGATACTTGAGCACGTGAAACTGATGCCATCGTCGAGTAATAAGTGATACATACATAAATTGTTATACAGGGTGTAACAGAAGGGATATTATGTTAAGCGAGATGCTATGAAAAAGTTTATTTTTCCAGATCGTATGGATAGTATGTATATGATTTCTATTCTCAAATTTTCCAGAATACCTAAACATAGAATCTTGAAAAATAAACAAGTGATTACGAGTGTTTTTTGGTGTATATTGCCCCGGTTTTGCAGCGCCTCGACTATGTTCTCGCAGACGCATACAGATGATTTCAATGCTATTATCAGAAAGTGGAGCGCCTCGCTGCTTCACCGTTTTCGCAGCAGTAATAACAGTATCCTGAGTGCATCCCGAGTCACAGGGGTGGGACTCGCCAATGGTGCACAGGTGGATGAGGTTGCATGTCAGCTCATCACCTCATCACATTTGTTAAGTTAATTTTATTGTTATCTATTAATTTGAATTAATACTTAATTTGTGACCTATTTTATTTTATGATGTTCCTATGATCTATAATTGATTGAAATAAATATTATTATTTGTATCTCTGTTAAAATTCTCGGGACTACAGAGTTCCGGTCCATTGAGAGGCGTGCATCGGGCCGTGGCCAAGATGTAGAGGCCCTTTTTAGAGAACTTTAATATGGTGTGGGATACACATGGCGGATACCATCGCTGACCGCACAATATGATACACCCGGCGATGGTCTCCGCCATGTGCAAGACTATTGGAGTGCAGATCTATGTCATGCGATGGAAACAAAGGTCATGGGCTATGGGGCTGAATGTTGGGTGGGGTTGGGTAACTGGGCTATTGAAGGAGACTAACGGACGCCTGCCATTACAACCAAGTCTCATAATTGTTTGGTGGCAGGCGGTGACTCGCCGACTCATTTCATAGGCTCCCTGAAACGGCCGCACGCACGGAGCGACAAAGGGGGCAACATTTGGTGAGTGGCTAGGGTGGAGGGGTGCCCCTGGACTTTAAACCGAAGCCAACTTGCCACTTACTGACGGGCACGTCCACCCTCGAGCTGTCATAGCTCTCGCGACTCCACTCTGCCCGTCCGGCGAAGGCAAGGCAGAGGCGGGGAACTGTTCCTCGTCAGACTTCACTCCGGCGCTGGAGATGAAGCGAGACGTTTCGCTTAATATATCCCTTCTGTTTCACCTTGTATTAGTACCTACTAATAATAAGAGCATTATATTTACATTTCTAGTTATTTGAAAAATACTCGATCTCATGTGATTATTTTTCCTATAGAGAGATGTTGGAGAGAGTTGTTTAAACACAAATTAGATATGTTTATATTTATAATCTCGAATAATAAACATACTCGATAGGTATATTTCTGCGTCTCTAATTTGGTGAACAAGATTTTTATAGTAGGCTATTTTCAGCAATTCGTTATTAATACCCCTATGTACCTACTATAAAACGTTTATTTTCATACTTCCTATTGGTGTTAATGATCGGTAAAGGATTATATTTGCTTATTTTAGATCCAGCTAGCTGAAATTGTTTAAGGTTTCTGGAACGTGAACTGAATTCTGAACATCTAGGATTAGAATATCAAATGAGGTGAGGTAGTCTGCATAGCCTCTATCTAACTCAAATCTTTTAAGGCTTCTAGTTAAAATTGTTAAGATAATAATCGCTTATTTAACTTAAAAATATAATATATATGTCGTGGCCATATTGTTAAATTGATCATTTCATGAAATGGTCGAGCATTTCATGAAGTGGTCGCATTTCATGAAGTGGCCAATTCAATTTGACCAGATCGTTAAATCGTCTACATTTCACGATTTTGTCATCCACGTTTGGCCAAATCGTATTAACAGGGTGTCCATAAAATCCGAATGTGGTAAGAGCTTATATAAATAATATATACCGTACACCATATATAAGTATACCATAAGGTATGATGGTATGATTTTTTTTGCTATTATTTATGTGATATTTTCACAATATAATATTTAAAAACATAAAAGACTTTACAAAAGCGATTCGCATCTGGCACATCGCCGGACGCTGCCTGGGCACGCTCGCTCCGCTCGCTCGGCTCGTGCGTCATTTGTCATAGTCTAACCTAACCTAACCTAACCTATCGTAATCTAAGGTTTTTGTTTAACAATATTATTATAAACCACCATTAAGTCTAATATACATTATACAATATAACACACTATCCGTGAACTTCTTCTGCATAGTCACCCTACTCTCTTTAATTTGTTTTATAACCTAAAAAGAAAAATCCGCCATCTTCACACATAAATAAAACGCGCGCAGCGCCTCTACCGGTGATTCATGTAACTATTTTACGATATGATCAATAATCTTGACCACTTCATGAAATGATCGGGCGTTTAGTTGCCCATATCGAGAAACGATTTTTAATCATCGATCTGCCCAAACCATATCATGATGTGGCCAATAGACAGTTGAACTTTTCATGAAATGCGACCATTTCATGAAATGCTCGACCATTTCATGAAATGATCAATTCTACGATATGGCCACGACATATACATATAATAAAATTGTAATGGATCCATGTTTGTGCACGCTAATCTCAGAAACGGCTAAACCTATTTCGATGCAGTTTTCAGGAATATGTTGTGACAGGTCCCACTTAACATATAGGTTTTTATCCCGGGAAAATGTTTTTATCCCGGATAATATCGACATTTTATTTTTTCTGCAGTCCACGCGGACGGACTCGCGGGCGTCCACTAGTAAAAAATAATACAGCCAACCAACACTATAGGTACACTAATCGAACATGTTTTGCTCATAATCATTATCTTCGCTAGTACATAGGTACCTACAATATCAAAGTAGAGGAGACCGGAGATAGTTGACTATAGGGGTAGGTAGACTAACTGTCAAAAACTCATTCGGTGCAATAGCTATAAGGTAACCAGTGATGCACAAGAGTCCGTCACTGACCTGCGCACAATCACCAAAAATATGACGTTGCACACGCAAGTCGCTTGAGAGTAGGAACGTAATGTTTAAAAAGAACGCATGCTAGTAACTATTTTTGTCGTAATGTTATTTGTAATAATGCCTATTTATTCATGATTATTGATTGTTTAAGCATTTATAACGAATGTTTGATTCATGTTTTTTTTTATGTATTATTCTATTTGATTTGGACGCAGCATTGAGGTTATGGCCCTTGATAAAAAAAAATTAACTTGGTTGACCTATATATATAATGACTATTACCAAATAACAAATATAATTTCATTGGTTACACGAGATTATTTATTACCAAATAGTTAAAGGCTATAAACAAGTTGTCTTGTTTTGTTTGAAAAACTTAGTAACTTAGTACTTTGTTTGTTTTGGGTACTCAAATTGATTGTTTTATTTTTATAACTTGAATTTTATTGTGTTTAATCAGAAGTTGTGAAAAACCGTCTATTGAATTTAATTAATAATTTTCTATACATTTCTGTGTATTTTATACAATTCCCTCGTAAATTTTGCCCTTTTAACGTCATTGTTCACTTTACCCCAGGTGAATAATCAACCTACCCCAAGCCTGGGGTAAGTTGACCAGTTTTTCCTTTTGTACGAAAGCTGGTTTGTACTCTATATCATAATGAATAACGTGCATTTTTCCACTTATTTCTAAAGCTTAATAGTCAATCTAATAACTGTACCTATTTTTAAAATAATAGATGTAAAGAAATAAAAATAGACACCTCTAAGCTGAAAATTGGTCAACTATCCTCGGTCTCCCCTATATAAAAACAACATACTGTACTCATACCCTTATAAAAAAATATTGACGTATTATATATTCGTACTATATGTGTTCATTTATTCAGGCAAATTATTAAGGTAAGTACAAAATATCTGTAATAAAACCTTTATATTATAAAAGCGCAAATTGATTTGCCCCAGTTAGGCGTATTTCAGGCAATTCATTTGAAATTCAAAGTGAGAAGAAATATTTTTATCAGACCCAATATGTTTCGGTATTGGCCCTAAAATGTAGGTACGGTTCGCAATGTAAGTTTTTGTCAAAGATGAAAGAGAAAATTCCCAAATGTATTAAAAGTTTATTCATAGTCGAAATAATATTTTGATATGGAAATTTTTTTCTGTGTTCATAAGTATTTTTCTTAAAAGTTAGGTATGGTCTGAATAAATTTTTGTGCCGATACTAATACTTATGTGAACCTGACAAAACATAAAATGTATTTTAACTATAAGCAAATCCATAGCCAATTTAGCCATAGAGTAATTTTTTTTTGTACAATAATATTTTCTTTAGCTATGATGAGTATTAAACTTAGCTGTGTGATACTTTTTTTCTTCACGCCATGGATTCAATACGATATGTACCTACACCCGAAGTCCAATTTCGACTCAACTTTTAGTTTAAAAAGTTGTGACAAACTTTATCGCATGATGCAGTCATTCCATTACCTAACTGTCACACGCACAATTCGTCACATGCACTCGTATTTATTGTCACAGTTTTGTACACAATTTATTAAGGCGATGCAGGGCAATGAGGTTAGGTAGGCATAGGCAGGCAAACGAAGTCTCAGGCAACCGTTAGTAGCAAAAGTGGTTTATCAATAAAATATGAAAAACTACTTTTATTCTTCTACTTTTTTTGCTGTTAGTACCATTAACATTATTCGGACCATACTCGTTTCCAAGCGAATTGTTTAAGGAATCGTATATCGGGTGAACTGATTCCGCACTCATAGTACTATATCCGTACCGTTGTATGTCCGTGCCATACCTTTATGCTTTCGTGTGGATATCCATTGGAGTGTTTAATGTTTAATTAATATTCATTGGTGCATACGACTTTATTATATTTTGTTTCGTTTGGGAAAATATGGAGGGAATCGAATGTTCTTTTTTATACATATATTTCGGTTATTTAATAAAGATTTTAAGGAACCTATACATAGATCGCCCTTGTATATAATGTTTTTGTAGTACAATAAATATTTTTATCTATAGATACAATAGTGTTACTAACTTGGTTCTGCACACTAGTGTGGTAGTTGAAGCTGATGATATACTCGTAGAAGCACAGCCCAACCTAACGATGTGGATTCAATTTCAGACCGTGTTTTAAAGTCTAAAAAAATGTTCTTCTTCTTCTTCAGCCTATTGCAGTCCACTGCTGGACGTAGGCCTCCCTCAGGGCACGCCACAAGGCTACCGCCACAAGGGGGTTTTGCCCATAGTCACCACGCTGGGCAGGCGGGTTGGTAACCGCAGTGTGATTTTTGGAGTATGTTGTCAGTACGGGAGGCGCTGCTGCCCACCTTCCGGAAACCCTTAATCGCCTTGTACGATACCCACGGGCAGGCAGGGGTGGTACAAAATCCACTCTGCCGGCACCACGCGGCTAAAAAAATTTGGCTATAGTTAATCTACTCATAATGAAATATAGTGTAGGTATTATACGTTGCAGCTAAATTAAAAATCTCGCATTTTATAAACGGTTTTTGAGGGAGATATTTATAGGAATCCTACAAATGCCTGCCTACGCTATTTATATTCCAATTATCACTACCAGCGTAGGGGGAGCGTAAATTTTAATAACCTTAATCAAACATTTTACGTCGACTATCCCAACCTCGTGATGGCCCTTTTAATTAATTTCAACGTCAACTACGTTACTGGCAACACCATTATAACCTTTACATTATAAGCAAGATGAAATACAACTTAACATACATACATATAATCACGTCTTTATCCCTTACGGGGTAGGCAGAGCACCAAGGGCCGACATGGTGCCACGTCTGACCAATTTGAGGGTATAGTTAAGATGTACAAGTTCGGTTAGTAGTAACTTAAACATTAAGCAAAATAGTAATGTGGATACGGAGATTTATTACAATATATCAGCTGCATCTCATTTTGTACATGTCGTAAGAGTCGATTAAGGAACTTAGGGGCGCTTTCTCACGGGCTGAGCTAGCAATTTTGTTACCGATCTCTTACAATCCCTTCCCACGGTGCTTGTCGGTGCGGGCTGGTCTGCGTCCGCCTACATTTATCACCGTGCATCGAAACGCACCGCAACGGACGCGTCTGCATTACCACGGACGCTTCCTTTCCCACGGTCTGTGGTGCGGGCTGGTGCGCGTCGGTCCGCGATATCACGCACCATGGGAACCCACCTTTACATCTAGCTGTGCTATACTAAACATGGCTGTAGGATCATTCTACGTTACGTAACTACCTACAATTCAGGCATAGAGGAACGACAGGTCATAGAGTGCTAATGTCATACTTACAGTTTGGATGCACCATTAGACTTTTCGGTGCCCCACAATCAGGGATTTGGTATCTCCTCTTATTCCAGTCGCAGTCCTTGACATTTAGGCATTGTGGTTTTGTCTATCCTACTTTGCCTAACTACCGAGAAAAGAGGTCTGCTTTCGGTGAAGTGCTAAAATAAGGTCTAGAGGAAAATGCCATTGTTTTGATCCTGTTCAATAATCCCTAAAGGATATATTGCGGAGCGTTTCTGCTACATCTGTATTATGAAATCAACGTCAAGGACACTCAATTCACAAAAAGTTGTTCACTGACTCGTCAATTTCAACCTCACAGCAATTTGAAAGCAAATCATGGAAGGGTGAGGATTGACGAATTGTTAATTATTTCTCGTCTTGCGACAAATTAATGGATTAGTGAAGCAATTTGCAAATCCACCGAAACGTCAGGTGCTAACGAGGTTATAGGCGCTCGTGTTTTATGCAAAGCTTTTGTTGGCTGGTTCTTACTCATTATGTTATCTACGTGCTGAAATACAATACTCTTTACTATGTTTCCTGCACCTTTCGAATATTTCAGTTAGAAATTAATGCACGGTATATGGCCGTTAGAATATCTTGATTTTAAAAAAGCGATCCATGCTCACATTTCAATTATTAAAGTTTATTCGCTTTCGCGTCTAGCAAAGCGTCTTAACCGTAATATCGATATACTTAAATTTTATGAAGCAAACACGTAAACTACTTTTTATCGTAAAAATTTTTTTACACACCCTTTCACCAATCAAACTTCATCATTATCAAGGGCAAATTGTAATATTATCGGTAAAATAATCTGTAAGGATGAGAAGTAGTTATTTTTACATACATACATAAATATAATTACGCCTTTATCCCTTACGGGGTAGGTAGAGCACCAATGGCCGATAAATAGTCGTTTTTAATACCAATTATTGCCAATATCTATATACCTAAATATGCTTTGTATATTAGTAAAGAATTTTATACCAATTCAACAGAATAATAGCCTTCGAGAAGGCTATAGAGTGCTATAAAGATGATTGTACATCGTACAAAGAGGCTGAAAAAGGACAATGCTCACAATGCGAAGCGATCCCCATTCCTGGCTGTCAGTAAACAATCCACAAAACAATAGAGCCGCTTCCCCGGATTATGAAAATAACGAGTTCCCTTTAAAATTGTGAGAAATTCCCATTTCATAGTTATTTGCTGAATAAGATTCGTAATGGTGTCGATTGTTCGCGGTATTAAGATGTATCATTTAATTGATGTACTCGTATATATACAATGCTGACTTGTAAATTTTCTTGTTTATGGAGAAGAATAATAAACTACAATCATCTGTAGTCTTTCTGAGCAATGGCAATTAGTTTAAGCAATATCGAAATCTAAAAATTTGCCATGTTATTTACCTAAAAAATCATTGTGATTTAATTATTCACACACTACACAACACATTAACTTAGTCCCACATTAAGATCCCTAAGCTCTTGTGTCGTGGGTACTAAGCAACGGTATATTAATACATAGATAAGTATAGAAACATCCATGACTCGGAAACAAACATCGATATTCATCATATTCATGTTTGCACCTACCGGGATTCGAACCCAGGACCTAAATTAACTAACTAAATTTGGGTAGTTTAGACACATCATTTTGAAACTCCCTTCTGAAAGTCTCAAATCAGTCCATTGTGTATTGAGCTATTTTTATTTCGCATTTTCTTAACATACCCTCCAGCTACATACAATATGATATGCAAGTATCTCTGTGTAAAAATCGTCTGTTTCTAAAAATGCATGCTTCAAAAACTTACTATATTCCTGCGTATACTGGTAGATGTATCAAAACTGTCACCCGCTTCCGTAAGCCATTAGTCTTCCTTCACAAGTCACTGCATCAGCAAATGATGCTTGGCAAAACAAAGTTTTCTTATAAAGTTGTTCGTACAGTCGAGAACATTCCTATGTCCACTTTCATGTCTTTTTTCTTTATTTTGAGACCAATAAATGGCATTTCAGTTAGAAATACGGGCGTGTATACGGAGTATCTACCTAAAAGTGATATTATACTTATTCCTTTATAAACTACTGCACGAACCTTCCACGCTTCACTTACCGCCAATTTCTATAACTGATCTTTGAGAGATTTTTTGCATGATTTAATCTTTAATTGTTTTCATACAAAATTTCAAATTAGGAATAAAAGAATCCAAGAATCTTTTTGATCTCTCGTATTGAATATAGGAATACTGGCTATCCTTATTGTATATACAGGTGTAACAAAAAAGAATATATCCACAAAAATTGAGATTTAAGGAAAAACCAAAACAATTTAATCACATATATTCTACGAGTATCATCCTAGGTAGGTACACAACCAGTTAATCAGCCCGAGTGGTTCTTCACTCCATGTCTACTCCTTGACAGTACAGATTGGTTCTTTTTAATTTGTCACCGGAGCCGGTCCGGCTAATGGCCTGTCCGGGCCGGAAACAAGGGGATTCTACTTTACCGGACCGGGAATTCCCCGATCAAACTGGCAACTGTAGGAAAACCGAGTAATTCGTTCAAGATTGAGTGCGAATGTGTTTTTTTCTGGTCGCCTCTGTTGATCATGGCTTACAGGAGTTGCAGAGACGGGTATGAGTGGTTGGCCAATCCCGGTATAAGTGTTTTTTCTTAAATAAAATTTTCGTAGGCTATTTCCGGGAGGTGGGCAACAGTGCCTGCCGTGTTGATGATATACTCCTAAAATCACACTGTTGTCACCAACCGGGCAAGCAGTGTGGTGACTATGAGTAAAAACCCCCTATGGCAGTAGCCTTGTGGTGTGCCCTGGGAGAGGCCTTCGTCCAGCATGGAATGCAAAAGGCTGGGTATTTTGTAAACATATATGAAAATACCATGAAGTAAGCTCGGTAACGTAGTAGGGATGTGTATAGACGCGTTATCCACCCACACATACAAACCATAGTAAGCTCGGTGCCTTCCAGAAAATCTGCACACATACACAATGTGCCGCCATTACGGTGCTTCAACCTGTGCAGTGACAGCATTACGTCCGTTGTTCTTTATACGTTCATGGAAAATACCACATAATAGCAAACCTAAGAATAGGAAAAATAGCATGTCAGAAGCATATAAATGCTAAACCCACTATATCGTATCAGCTATAACATATTTCATAAAATACCTACCCTATGAATAGGAATTGTTAGACTGTTCGTGCTCGACGTCTATTCAACCAGTTCCTCGCATAATTTCAATAATAAATTCAATCTTGTCGGATATTAGCAAAGACACTACAGTCGCAACGAGAAGCCAGATCCGAGCACCTAGCATGCAACCATAAATACGAGTACATAGCTGCTAATCCGAAAACCAATTAAAATTTTAATCGACATAATATGTCGATTAAAATTTTTATTATATTTCGCCAACACCCGTGGCATCATCAGGATTAGTTTTCCATGTTAGTTCTATCTACCGAACCAACTAACTAACAACTAAAACTAATGTATTGCTATGTCGATTAAAATTTTTATTATATTTCGCCAACACCCGTGGCATCATCAGGATTAGTTTTCCATGTTAGTTCTATCTACCGAACCAACTAACTAACAACTAAAACTAATGTATTGCAAATCAGGGTGGTGGGCGATCCCTCAATAGAGATTTGAACTTCCGAATAGTGACGCCTGATACAATTCAATATTAGCAAAGGACAACAATTGTACCAATATACCTTATAACTTATTAACTTCTTATGAAAGAAGGGATATTTTAAGCTAACATGGCAATGTATAATGGAAATGTAGGTGCTATGGAAATTAAATAGGAAATAGTTATAATTTATTTTCTCAGAAATGCTTCTATTGCTCTATTTATAAATATAAATAATGATGAACTTAGCTTATGTTATTATGTTCGCACTGTTCTTTACTCGTCTCCAAAACTGAGACATGGTAACATTTCTTATGTTTAACAAATTATTTACGTTTAGTTAATAACTATGTGTCCTTATCTACTTTTTTTTTTTTTTTTTTTTTAGTTTATCCCGAAGGAAAGGCAAGGGGAACTAAGCCCATACAGCCTATGATGGATATGAATGATGATGATGAATGGAAACGTCGGGAAAATCCTCAAGAACGGGTGTAAGTTTAGTGTAGATCAAAAAGAATTGCAGAAACAACTTACATGAGCCCATGAAGAGGTCGCATTCCGGCTAAAGTTTTACTCGGCTTACCTGCGTATAAAACCATGCACACGCACTAGATTCACATCACAAGTAATCAAAATATAACTTATCTACCAGAAAACATCACTTTACGAACACATGCAAGCCATTTACAAATATTTTTTGATTTTCACAAGAAAATTACACCTGCACCCTTCCAGCTTTTCCCGCCGAATCCTGTCCTTATCTACGCAAGTCGATGTAGAGTCAAGTCTATTTTTACATGTCAAATATTTTTACATGTCAAATATTTTTACATGTCAAAATCGAAGTCACATCATCATCATCATCATTCTTTTATCGGCCATCCTGCATTGAGCTTTGACAAAACTCCTAAAACAAGCATCTACGAGTACTTACTTGTAAAATAAACCCAATTTCCATATTCATCGGGATATGTAATTTGACTGCTGCTACCGACTCCTCGAACTATAAGTTCAAAAAGGGCTCAAAAGATGTTTCTCGAACCGTACTTCTATTATACTTTAATTTGTATTTTTCCTATTGTCCTGCTATACAGGATGATTTTTGGTCTTCAACGTTCCCGAAAACTACGGAATCTCCTCATCATCAGGATCATTTTTCTCCATGGAAGCATACCTGGGAAGTGTCTGGTGTTACAGTTTACAGTCAGCACCACATCATACATATGAATATATAGCGTACCTTATAATATTAATTATTATTATTATATAAAGTCAATTGATTAAAGGCTATATTTTATAAAAGTAGCTATTATGACTCCTGCAATATTGTTCTGGGAGGTTGCGATGGTTGTATAAATAGCAGGGTAGAAACTAAATGGTGTCACTTTATTCTTGACTGTTGAGTTTGTAAGACGTTACTCTGCTCGATCTCTGTTCTATTTAAAAACATTGCAACGATATAATCTATTTACGGCGAATCGGGTTTCTTGCTGCTTCTTTCCCCGAATGTTATATCGCCTGAAGCAGCTTTAACTGTATAAGTGATAAATAAATAGTTCTACATAGCAACTGCGATGTTTGACTCCGCATCCTGAATATACTGCTGCGCCAACGAGTAATCATCGGTGACACTGGTTTCCAAAATATTAAGGTCCAAAGTTGAGTAAATAGATTGCGTTTTTCTGCATAAATGCACATAGACGCGCGTAGCAGGATTTTTTCACGAGAAATAATTAATATCTGTCTATAAAAAAACTAACATAAACACTAGACACTATAAATTTCGCCCGATCAAGTAATAAAAAATATAAAAAATCCCAGCTTTTTTTTTTTGGCATATACTTACTTTATTTGATGATTCGTTAAGGGTGGCAACGAAAAAACGTCCTGTATATACAGAATGCTGGGAAACGATAAACAATTTTTTTGAATTTTTTTTTCTAATTACTTGATCGGGCGAAATTTATAATGTTCAGTGCTAGTGCTAGTTTTTTCATAGATTATTTCTCGTGAAAAAATCTTGTTACATCTATGTGCATTTATGCAGAAAAACGCAGTCTATTTACTCAACTTTGGACCCTAATATCTTGGGAACTAGACACTTCCCAGGTATGCTTCCGCGAAGAAAAATGACCGTGATTATGAGGAGATTCCGTAGTTTTTGGGAACGTTGACGACCAAAAATCATCCTGTATACATATCTATTCTTGTCATATTTTCGGGTAAATGAATCCGGGAAAATTATTTCGGGTTTGGGAGTATCCGGGTATGTTAGAATATCTAAACATAGTATTCTATATATGTATAAGTAGGTAAGTATATTTACTCATAACTCGTCTTTGACATTAGTTTTACTTTGTATTTACTCTCATAATATTAGAATTTGTGAACACAAACTGAAACTTGATGTTTAGTTATCATTATAGCTGCGTCAACTAATGAAAGATTGTTATTTACAAAATTCGTGACATTATTTTTAGGTTTCACTGGTTTCAGTAGTCCTTTCAAGTAGGCTGTAATTACAACTTTATAATTAATTTATATTTCGCTTTTTGGGCGGACCACCTTGATAAGTTTCTGCCAGGGTGGCCGAAGTTAGCAAAAAACCAAAACATATAGGCTCTAGGTATCCAAATACGGGTAGGGTTAATATAAAAGAATATTTTTTTGTGGCATCATGTGGTTCTATCGGCCCTTGGTGCTCTGCCTACTCGGTAAGGGACAAAGGCGTGATTATATGTATGTATGTACTCGTATTTTTTGCCAACTCCATCCAACACTTTTTCTTTCTCTCTAGGATATATCTTCTACCTATATATCTGTTTCTGTAATATATAGCACATCGCAGACAGATAAAAAATAATATAAAATACTTATGGACTTTTGTCAATTCCCGCTCCGAGCGACCTATAGATTGGGTTAACTGGTAGAAAATGCTATGTAGCATTAAGTTCGCCCATGTACCAACATTTTTTTTGTGTGTACAATAAAGAATTTTATTATTATTATTATTGTTTTACATATAAATAAATAAATATTCACACACTACACAACACATTAACCTAGTCCCACATTATGATCCCTAAGGTCTTGTGTCATGGGTACTAAGCAACGGTATATAAATACATAGATAAGTATAGAAACATCCATGACTCGGAAACAAACATCAATATTCATCATATCAATGTTTGCACCTACCGGGATTCTACCCACTAGACAAAGCGGCCGTCGTAAATAACCCCGTATAACTTCCATTCAATTCCATTAATTTCAAAGTCCCCATAGAAGTCCCATTGCAACAGGAAAAAGTGGAACTACAGAAATAGTATTTAATTTGAGCACAGAACCGGTGACGTATTCAGGGAATGCGTAGAGAATAGAAGGAAAACGTTGGAATATTGTCCCCATTTCCTGTCTTTCCTGATCTAGGTTTCAATGGAAATTTTTTTCTACGAAACTATTGAATGGCTTGCTGACATTTTACTGTTTTCATTTTCGTAATACTACTTTTCTGCGTAGTAGTGTATCCCTACCTATACATATTATAAAACAAAGCCGCTTTCCGCTG
Source organism: Carposina sasakii (assembly GCA_014607495.2). Lineage (NCBI taxonomy): Eukaryota > Metazoa > Arthropoda > Insecta > Lepidoptera > Carposinidae > Carposina > Carposina sasakii. The sequence goes on from CP053161.1 coordinate 12,736,923, forward strand.
TCTTTCTGTTCCTATGTATGCTTAGATTTTTCTAACTACGATTGTTCAAGTGATTCAAGAGGAAGGTTTATATTTATAGTATGCACTGCACCGGTACGAAGTCGGGACGTGTCGCTAATTATTTATTAAGGCGATAAACACACTGCCACGCTCCACGCTGCATGTTGCGTGTTGACGGACCTACGCAGGTACGCGTGGATGCATTTTCTGTGTGTTGGACCGTGCGTGTTTTCTATACAAACGGAGATACTTACAAGCAACGTTAGAAAACGCATTCACGCGCTACGCTGCATGGTGCGTGGCAGTGTGATAATCGCCTGATATAGAAATTTCGCCATTGATTTCTGTCTCACTATAAAAATAGGCACAGGAAATCACCGAACATTAACATCATCATTAACATCTGTCTCCACAGTGCTGAACGTGGCTTTGGGAATACGATCATGCAGTTCTATCCCACTTCGGAAGTACAGCCGTACTTCCATATATGATGATTTTTGGTCGTCAACGTTCCCGAAAACTACGGAATCTCCTCATCGTCACGATCATTTTTCTCCATGGAAGCATACCTGGGAAGTGTCTGGTTCCCAAGATATTAGGGTCCAAAGTGAGTAAATAGACTGCGTTTTTCTGCATAAATGCACATAGACGCGCGTAGCAAGATTTTTTCACGACAAATAATTACTATCTGTCTATGATAAAACTAGCATTAATACTGGACACTATAAATTTGGCGCGATCAAAAAAAAAATTTTTTTTTCTTAAAAATTTACATCGCTTCCCCGCATTTTTTGGCATAAACTTACTTTATTTGATGTATAGAGTACGTACCCTTCGTTAAGGGTGGCAACGAAAAAACATCCTGTATGTATGTAAGTGACAAGCCCGTAGACTTATAAAAGGAGCATCATTACATCCCCGCTTCTTTCTTGTAACACTCACAAAAACTTGCAGTTTTCTTAAAAAGCCCCTTTTTCCACCGTCGCCGGGACCCCTTTTGTGAGGCTTATGTCGCCGCTTGAGTATGAATGCTCATTATGAGGCATTCTACACTGCAGTCAGAATAAGGCTCATAACGCGAACTCGAACTGCATTTTTTTCACCGCGTCTTTGACGTGAGTTTTGAATTTTGCCGCTGTTAAGTTAACTGGTTGTCTCGATAAAAATTACGAACATCTTTTAAAAGTGGAGTTCTCTTAAAACTAACCTTTTTAAAGCCATGTTAAATGTAGGGATCTTTGTAAGACAGGGAAAAGTAATTACAATGTAATCCGTTTACTGTGGCTTCGCCTATATTGACTCTTATATGCTACGTTTCTTTCGATATTCAAATTGAACATTTTTTTAAAATAGCCTATACTGTGTCCCACTGCTGGGCAAAGGCCTCACCCATTTGAGCCCACACTTATCTTGTTTCCGCTATAGGGGCCCAATTCGGCAGAAACTTATCCAGGTCGTCCCTCCATCTTCTCCTAGGTCTTCCCCTACGTCGGTTTCCGTCTGTAGGCACCCATTAAGTGGCTATATTTGCCCATCTGTCTATATAAATATTTATATATATAAAAAAGTAACAAAACGCTTTGTATGACATCCGCTCATTATCCGTCAATTCCATTCAATGTCATTCTAAACGGTTTCCACTGCATCTAAACATCCATATTAACGTAGAATCTTGTGGTTTGAATCCAGTTCAGTACTTTTATATCCATACTCGTATCCAATGTATATTAAACATGTTTGGATAGAACGGTAGCTATTTAAACTTGTTCCCTGTACTACGCTGGCAAAAGTTAAAATAGTTTGCTCTGCGAACTATAGTGTACAAACTCTACATTTTAGGTAAATACTGTTCTAATAGTTTATAGATAGTTTGAATTGACCATGTTAGATACGAGTATAGTTAAGTGTATTATTTATTAGTGTATTTTTAGTTGTTTGTTTGTTTGTGGACATTTGTTTTAGCTATCATGTGATGTGTTTTTTTATTTATTGTAGTTATAGAGATAAACTTGCATTTATACGATAGTTAAATAATTATGTTTATATTTATTTATTTATGTGAATATTATTTATTAATAAATATAGGGCGGCGATGGTAATGACATATTAATATGTTCTTCTTGGTGTTTGACTACAGTCATAAAAGAGCTAAAGATTCTGCAGGTCAAACTTTCATGGGTGAATCGTATCAGATTATCTAAATTCAGACAGAGAATGCCCAAGTTCCTGACTCTTACGACATGCATGGAAGGAGATGCAGCTGATGTATTCTAGTGAAGCCTACTTATCTAATTTAATCATATTTAAAATCTCACTTCATGGCAAAGCAGAAAATATAATTATATAGAATCATACCAAATAAAAATAATATAGGTACTATACCTACCTAAAAGTACCCATTTAGATATGCCAATAAATATAATCCCAGAATAGCCAATGCACGCTTCCAGATAGGTATACATATAGTGGTGGAATACTGTATATCTCAGAAGCTAAGCCAAGAGCTATCGTCTACAAGCTGTGCTTAATAAGTGGTCGGATTGGACTGGGTTTACCGGCGTATTTATGTTTCCATTGACATTGATAGTGTGAGAGCTTGACGAGGTTTTACGATGCTAAGATTGTGGCATGCGACTTCGTCCACGTAGACTATGTCCTTCTCCGTACTTTCATGAAGTCTATAAAATATAGCCTATGCCTTCTCCGTACTCCTAACTATAGATATGTATGCAAATATTTCAAGACGCTTGCTTGAGTAAATGTCCTCTTGACCGGAGATTGACGAGATTTATTATTTGCTAAGCCGAGTGCATGTCACTCAGAGAGCTATGGAAAGGTCAATGCTCGGAATCTCGCGAATGGACAAAGTCCGAAATGAGATTATCCGACAGAAGACCAAAGTGACAGACATAGTCTCGAAATGTAGCAGACTGAAGTGGCAGTGGGCCGGCCACATCTGTCGTAGAACCGATGGACGGTGGAGTAAACGGTTTCTCGAATGGAGACCGCGCCTCGGCAAGCGTAGCGTTGGGCGCCCTCCGGCCAGATGGACCGATGACTTAAAGAGGACGGCTGGTAGTGACTGGATGGCAAAAATGGGAGATCGAGCCATGTGGCGTACACTGGGGGAGGCCTACGTCCAGCAGTGGACTGCAATAGGCTGACGATGACGATGAAGCCGAGTGCAGAACGTTGCGTGTACCTATAGGTACAATGTAGTTATAACCTTAATTCGGATGTTTACTATGGTTGAATTTTAATGACATTTTATGCTTATCAGAATAAATAATCAAAATCATACCTATCTAATTAAGTGTCCAAACGAGGTCATAATAAGCCTTCAAAGTTAAGTGAGCAAGTCCATTTTTCAAATGTGAACTTAATTGAAAATTACAACATCACATGTCCACCTGTATCATTTACAGCAACTTTTGCTTTATGACCATAATTATAAACGCAATATTCAAAATAGCTGCAAAAATAAAGTTCTTTTACGCGCATACAAGTTACTGAAGAGTGTTCATAAGAACATAACAATACAATTTGTATGCCATAGTATATACGAAACTACGGTCAGCTCCTGGCTTTAATACACTATTGTCTGTAACCGCAGAACAGTTAGAGGGCAACGGAATCTTCCCCGACAGCCAGAGAGGGAATTAATTATTGAAAACCAACCGAGATTAAGACATTGATCCTTACATAGGAATGAATAGGATCTCGCTGAATCTATTGTAGAAATTGAATGGAACATTATGTAATACCGACTAGGAACTAGTTAACTTATCATACTTCGTAGTGGTACTCATTTGATTTTGATAACCCTGAGGTGCCACGGTTGTTGGCGAAACATATGTAGATTATTAATCTAGTTTTTGATTTTGGAATAGTACAATGTATTGTCTTGCATGCTAGGTGCTCGGGTCTGGTTTCTCATGGCGATTGTAGTTAGTGCAAGTGCCTGTTGTCGCAGTTATGAGTTATCAGATCCGAGGGTCAGTGGAGGGTGTAGGGCCCGGTGGTGGGCGCACCCATAGTAAATGATATTGATCTGTAATAACCTGCGCGTTTGTTATTTAAAGAACGATACTATAATAAAACAATTGTTTGAAAAATTAATTACGCATGCACGTATATATTTTACTTAGATTTAAATTTTAATAATTCGATAGCGCAGCACGTTAATGGAACCTCTTGTCATCAAGTTTGCTATGATTATGTCCTTCTAAAAGTGTTCAGAGGGTTCAAAGATCAGTGGGGTAAGCACGAACCTTTTTCCGCGGCGTAACGCTAGCGACTCGCTAGAAAAATCTATGGGAATTGACAGTTTGACGTTACGGACTATCGAGAGGTTCGTGCTTACCCCTCAGATAATTGTTGTATGCATGTATTTTATTTATGTAGATTATATCAAATGAATCTCCTTCCGTATATGTTGTACAAGTGAACCAAGGAACTCGGGCGTACTCTCAGGCGATAAGTCAGCAATTTTGATCTGATCATTGACATCTGTCCCAGCTATGTTAAACGTGGCTGTCAGATCTCCTTTATGATCTAGCAATTATGATTACAGGAAATACAGCTGTGTATTTTAAGTAGGAATCATTTTATTAGGATCATCCGTGTTTGAGCTCAATTTCACCTATAATAATAACGCCTGTAACAAGGTGCTCATTTGCAATGCAAATACCACTATAATAGTTGCTGCAATTAAGTTTACTTTGCAATGTCGTCAACGAGAACTTCCGCCGTTTTAGCATAACCAGGCTTAAACTGAGATTCAAACTGAGTTTCATACTCCGAAGGATGAAAGTGTTATCGGAGTTGAAAGAGTAGTATACATATAATGAATGGTACGGGGCGGTATGAAATTGATAAAGGAGAACTGTACTACAATGAATTTGGTGAGAGCGAGATGTCTCACTTTTAAATGTCAAATTCACAGAGCTATTAATAACTAGATAAACTAAGTGTAAGTACATTGCATGTAAAAATAAACTTAAGAATTAGAATAGACACCTCGCTCTCAAGCCAGACTGAGTGAATTAGGGCTGATAGAAGTAGTTTGCAATCCCTTTTTGCACACCAAGTAGAAATATTGGCCTTGTCTAGTTATTACTTAGCTCTGTGGATTTGACGTTTTAAAGTGAGACATCTTGCTCTCACCAAATTCATCATACGCGTGTTGATCTTAACAACTCTCCTAGATTTCGTCTTTAGGCTATTATAACTATTTATTAGTTTTACCAAAGTTTTACGTAGGCGGTCATTAAGCTCGGAAACGTCAACTTATGAAGGGATAGCGGGATACCTGGCGAGAATCAAAGGTATTCTCTCAGGCGATTAGCTAGCATCTTGTCACTGATGATCATGTACTCGTACATCTGCCCGGTTATGGTACATCTCGCCCACGAAAAAACTCGTCCACGGGCCAAATGTCTACTTTTAAAAATGTATATGGGTATGTATATGGCCCGAATCAGTGTGGAAAATCGTAGGTACCATATGTCTCCCATTAAAAACTAAAGAGATGTTTCGGCAAAATTTTATGTTTACATTGAATATCGACTGATTCGGGCGAATATACCCATATACGTTTTAAAAAGTAGGCATTTCGCCCGCGGACGAGTATTCTCGTGGGCGAGATGTACCATAACCCATCTATCTGCCCACACTATGCGAAACGTGGCCGAGGGAAATACTTATTTATGCCTTCGTGTGGGCTAATACGACTTCTTCTTCTTTTTCAATCTATTGCAGTCCACTGTTGGACGTAGGCCTCCCCCAGGGCACGCCACAAGGCTACTGCCATAGGGGGGTTTTGCCCATAGTCACCACGGGTTGGTGACCGCAGTGTGATTTTCGGACTAAGGCTCAATTTACACCGCCGCGGAATGGAACGGAAGCGACTTTTTGCAACGAAATCGTATATAGCATAATGAACTTTATATCATCAGCGTCAATTTTCAAATTCCGATACGTCAAATCACCGGAGAATTCTCAAGAATGCGCGAGAATTCCGCGAAAGACGCGCGTCCAATTTTTTGACTCGTATTTAATTTGTGTGTTACACCATTGATATAAAGTAGGCCTTTTTAATTAGCAAGCTAACTTAAACAATATTAGAGTTATATCGCACCTATATATACAGGATGTTTTTTCGTTGCCACCTTTAACGAAGGATACGTACTCTATCATCAGATAAAGTAACTTAATGCCAAAAAATGCTGGGAAACGATGTAATTTTTTTTATTAAATTCCTTGATCGTGCGAAATTTATAGTGTCTAGTGTTTATGTTAGTTCTTTAATAGACAGATATTAACTATTTCTCGTAAAAATATTTCCTACGCGCATCTATGTGCTTTAAAATGCAGTCTATTTACTCAACTCTGGACCCTAATATTTTGGAAACCAGACACTTGCCAGGTATGCTTGCATGGAGAAAAATGATCGTTATGATGAGGAGATTCCGTAGTTTTCGGGAACGTTGACGACCAAAAATCAACCTGTTTGTCCTTTGTAACATCTCCGCTAAACAACTTGCGTCCGTGGTTAATACCGCGCGCGCAGCGGTCAAGGGCGGTCGTCGTGCCTAAGTCTGTATGCGCAGTCGCAAAGCGAGTTCAAGTAATAACTATATAAAATGGCGGAACCGCGAGTAGTGATTAACGAGCTTTTGTGCTTCATAATGTGCAAATCGGATGTTATGGACGAAATAAGCCTAATACAAATATGTGACACCAATTTTACTGACGCAGAAGTTGACCTAGCAAAAAATCTGCTGTTTGAGTGCTGTACTGCACGTCCTATAACAAGAAAAGGTGATAGCAAGCGCAAGAAAAACATTCAAGATATCATTAAAGTAATCAAGGAAAATGAGCCAGACATGCTGCCTGTATTTGTTGCTAAAGACCTGAACAGACTGCCACCTGTGACATTTGATCATATCGATGTTACCGCCTTACTAAAGGAAATTGTTTTGCTTAAACAGGAATGTACCAATATAACAAAAAACTACGTCAAGAAAAATGAATTAGATACAGAAGTTCGAATATGGAAAGAACAGTTAGCGGAAACTACCTCATTAATAAGACTAAGTTCCGCAAGTACTCGTGAAGGTGTAAAGGGATCAACTACAATTAGCTATGCGGGTAGTGTGAGAAACAACCGTTATCCGGGTAACACAACTGCTATGACGCCGCTAGTGCAGGTCCCTTTTTCGTGTGGTCAGCAGCCGTCGTTCCAGGAGTTCAGGTTGACACAGCCGGGAGAGGAAGCGGTTGGCAATACACAGGGTAATTTGTTTACACCTGGCACACCATTACTGGCTCAAACGCAAAGCAATAACATGAGTAACATGGAAAAGGACGGATTTACGCTTGTGGCTCATAATAAGCGTAAACGCAGACGTGTAGATGTGGAGGAAGTGAGGACCACCGGCCCATCAACAACAAGGCGACCAAACCGCAGAGGTACAAACCAAGTATCTAAACTACAAGCAGTGGAACAAACAGTGCCAATTTATATCTCACGTTTTAAGGAAGACTGCACAGTGGAAGATATTGCGTCATATTTTGAAGATAGTGGGAACAAAGTTTTTGGTATCGAGTTGTTAAAGCCTAAATTTGAGACAAACTTCAGGTCTTTCAAAGTAAATGTACTCAAAAAAGACTTGGACGCAATATTAAGGGAGGAGTACTGGCCGGAATCTATTGTATTTAGAATATACAAAGGTAAACAAACACGAATACCGAATACAGGATGACATTTTACATGATACAATTATTATATTAATATGGATAATACAAAAACAATAATATACCCTATAAAATTTGCAACGTTTAACTGTAAGAACATAAAAAGGTCGTATCTACATATTAAGGACTTGTGTCATGACTATGATATTATCGCATTGCAAGAAACTTGGCTGTTGCCGGACGATATACCATTTATCGGTCAAATTGACACCGGTTTTGAATATCACGCTGTATCAGCGGTCGACACTTCAAGCGGGCCACTGCGCGGCCGGCCGTACGGGGGCGTTGCCGTACTGTGGAGGAAGAGTATGTTTACCAACGTGACTCCGATCAGCTGTTCATCGACCAGGATAGTGGCAGTGCAAATCTCGTTTGCAGATCGTAGCCTTATTGTCATGTCTGTTTACATGCCCACAGACTGTAAGGATAACTTGCCTTTATTTACGGAATGTTTAGGTGTTATGAGTTCGATACTGCAAGATAGTGATAATGAGTGCGCGCTTATGTTTGGTGATTATAACGCGGCGCCGGGACGTCTGTTTGGCAAGGAACTTACTAAATACTGTGAGGATCAGGACTGGGTATGTGCTGACATTCAGCTGCTCGGTAAGTCTTCTGGAACTTTTACTTATCTCAGCGAAATAAATGGCAAGATGAGTTGGCTTGACCACTGTGTAGCGACAGCGGGTGCTTGGAACGTTATAAGATCAGTGCGTGTCATAAACGAAGTGTCATGGTCTGATCACTTCCCGTTGGTGTTTGAGTGTGACCTTAGTGTGATTTTGCAAAAAATAACTGTAAATGAATCTTTGGTTAATAAAGTTGTATGGGGACATCGAACTTCCGTCCAGGCCGACATGTATAATAATTACTGTACGCAATACTTAGAAAATATTTCGATGCATATGTGTGACTGCTCGGATGCGTCATGCAAGGTCATTTCGCATCGTGATCATATTGATAAATTTTACAGTAAAATCGTAGATTGTTTGCGTTGCGCGGCGATTAAGTCATATAAATATAAAAAGCGTAGTAAAAGCTATATTACTGGTTGGAACTGTTACATACGGGGCTTGCATGAAGCGTCTCGTGTGGCTTATAGAATGTGGTTGTTGTATGGCCGGCCTGGCCAGGGAGCAATATACGAAAAAATGTATGAAACTAAACGTTTATTTAAAAATAAGGTTAAATGGTGTCAGAATAATGAATTACAGATTAAAATGGATATAATTACAGGGCACAGATCATCGCATGATTTCGGAAAATTTTGGAAATCAACTAATTGTTTGTCTTTTAAAGCAAGTAGACCATTGACAGTAAATGGTACTCAATGTCCCCAAATGATTGCGGAGATGTTTGTTAAGCAATTTAAATATGCCAATACCACTACTAGTAACAGTTCTGTGAATCAGTGCGGGGGCCGTTATGCCTCAGCGTCGTCACTGCCGCCGCCGGTAACTTCTAGTTTTACTATTAGTGCGGAGATGGTCCGTGCGTGTGTGTGTAGAATGAAGCGAGGTAAGTCGCCGGGGCATGACGGTCTCAGTGTTGAGCATATTTTGTGTGGAGGTATGCTTCTTTACGAGAGGCTAGCACATTTTTATAACCTATGTATAACACATGGCTATTTCCCTAAAGATTTTATGAAAACTATTGTAGTTCCTTTGGCAAAAAACGGGGCTGCTGATCTGTCAAACCTATCCAATTACCGACCAATCTCCTTAGCTACTGTTTTATCAAAGATCTTCGAAAGATTGCTTCAGCCGCAGCTGGATAAGTACATACGCCTTAATGACGCACAGTTTGGCTTTCGTACTGGTCATTCCACAGATATGGCTATCTTTTCACTAAAGAACACTGTTAAATACTATCTACAAAGAAAAACTAATGTATATGCTTGCTTTCTTGATCTTAGTCGTGCCTTTGACACAATTGACTATAACATCTTATGGTCAAAGATGGAGAGGGTAGGTATTCCACTCGACATAATCAGGTTAATGAAGTACTGGTACGGGGGCCAGATGAATGCTGTGAGATGGGGCAACGCTTTATCTACTGAGTATTCGCTCAGCTGTGGCGTTAGACAAGGTGGTTTGACGTCACCAACCCTATTTAATTTGTATATTGATGAACTGTTAGATAAGCTTAGTAATACCAAGGTAGGTTGTAGTTTAAACAATGAAAGTGTTAATAACATAAGCTATGCGGACGATATGGTCCTGTTGAGCCCTTCTGTCAAGGGATTAAGACTGCTGCTTGCAGTGTGCGAGAACTATGCGATAACTCATGGCCTGACATACAATGTAAAAAAGACAGAAGTTGTTATCTTCAAGCAAGGAAAAGACCCCCCATTTATTCCACAAGTAAGGTTGTGTGGCTCACAACTAAATATTGTTTCTAGCTTTAAGTATTTAGGACATGTTATTAATGATAGATTAAGGGATGATGACGATTTAGAAAGGCAAAGACGTTCCACTGCTGCCAAAAGTAACATGCTCGCACGACGATTTGCGCGCTGTTCCAAACAAGTCAAAATTACCCTGTTTAAAGCTTATTGCCAGGCATTCTACACCAGCCAACTCTGGAATAACTATACGCAGCGTGCTTACCACGCGATGCGCGTGCAATACAATAACGCCTTCCGATGTATGCTCGGCTTGCCGTGGCGGTGTAGTGCGTCCGGCATGTTTGCAGAGAACAGGGTAGACGATTTTTATGCCGTTATTCGAAAGAGGCATGCCTCCTTTATGGCGCGGGTCAGAGAGACAGACAATGGACTGCTGAGGGCTGTATATGAGAGCTGCAAATTCTCCATTTGCGGTCTTTAGTACGTCCAGCTACATAATCTTATTTATACATTGTTTTAATTTATTTAAATTTTTAATTGTTAATTGGTTTTTAATTGTTCTGATTGTATGTCTAAATTTATAATATGGGTGTATACCTGAAATAAATGAATTTATTATTATTATTAAGCACAGGTCATTAAGAACAGTTAGTTTAGTCTTGATTTGAAGTATTTAATACTTGCTGTATGAACCTTTTGTAATAATAGTAGATAAACCAGGTGTCGCTAGTATTATGAGCAACTACGACGGAAGATATTTAATTAAAAACGTACTTATGGTTCTCACTATTAACTGGGTATAATATACCGAATGTTTGCCGTTTCATATAGTTTTTATACTGCGCCAAAACCTTATCGAACTGTCTAATAGATAAAATTTGTCTTCTAACACCTCCATTATGAGTTTTAATTGATTCAGTCGCTTTTGATCTGTAATTTTTAAAATATTTTTTACAACATTGATCTGTTTTGAACTAAAATGTACTTACGTAGATCGTGAAATTCATAGTAGTGGTATAAAATTCTATTATTTTGTCAAAATATAATAAAATATAAAAAATAATATATGAAAACACCCTAAATACAAACAAGCTAAATAAAGCGGTTCACAGAAAACATCTACCTATTTATTACCAAGTTTTAGCTTAACATAGTTCTTATAGTTTCGAAAGAAAGCGGCTTCAACACACGGACGGACAGATAGACAGACTGAATCTATAAGGATTCAGTTTATGCCATTTGGCTACGGAACCAAAAAAAAAACCTTAACACAAAATTAATTTTGCATGCTTACGGCATAAATTTTTATCGACCAAAGTCGTTACGAAGTCGATATCGAGTAAGTTGAGGAGTTAGCAACTCCCGCGAGCTTCAGTTCCTCAACTTGATATTACAAAGGATGGAAAGTAATACCTCTTGCTCTTAGCAATATTGGTTTCAAAAGATTAGTCGATTGATAAATGTTAAGTTGTTTTAGCTCTTTATACATACAGGGTGATTTTTGGTCGTCAACGTTCCCGAAAACTACGGAATCTCCTCATCATCACGATCATTTTTCTCCATGGAAGCATACCTGGGAAGTGTCTGGTTTCCAAAATATTAGGGTCCAAAGTTGAGTAAATAGACTGCGTTTTTCTGCATAAATGCACATAGACGCGCGTAGCAGGATTTTTTCACGAAAAATAATTAATATCTGTCTATAAAAAAACTAACATAAACACTAGACACTATAAATTTCGCACGATCAAGGAATTTAAAAAAAATTTTCAAAAAAAAAAAAAATTTTTCCCAGCATTTTTTTTGGCAAAAACTTACTTTATTTCATGTATAGAGTACGTACCCTTCGTTAAAGGTGGCCACTAAAAAACACCCTGTATAGGTACATACATACCGGGAGATTACCGGAGGCTTTTGTGATTTCATATAAAATATTTGTATTAGCTTCAGGTAAACATGAATTGCCATGGGTTTTCCGGACCTGGTCGTCCTTGACGCAAAAATACGCTTCGGGTTGCGGGCCCTGGGGCAACCCCCGTGCCCGGGCAAAATTCTCGGCGCGCGACAACGCGCCGGTATCTTAAGTGGTCAGAGAGTCTGACCCATTTGGGAAGGGGTAAGATGCGGCTGGCCGGGGGGACGCGGGTCAGGCTAGTCGACCCCTGGTATTACCAGGGTGCACCCGGCCACTTGAGCTGCCACTGCCGCCGGCCAGTTCGCGAAAGAAGAGGAAGGAGAAGAAAAGGAAGGGAAGAAATGATGAATTAATTAATGTGATCTGAATTAATGCTGGCGTTTTCCGAGCGATTGATATGGCACATAGAAACAGAAAAGTCTGGATCCAATGAAGATGCACTTTAAGAAAAATATCATTTAAAACTTTTACTTTATCACTTCTTCTTCTTCTTCTATTCGGGTAGCCAGAACCGTAGAATCGCGAATATAATCCTAATGTAATAGATCAATGACTCTGCTCTGAATGCTTACTTCTAAGAGAATGACCCGTGTTCCGTAGTCAACTAGATTGTAGGTAATACCTAAGCATAAGCGTAGCGCACACAGTGATGGAAGAAATGGTTACCCCCTAACCGCTTAAATTCCTTGTAGCTTGGGAGGGTTTATCTGAGATGTCAGTAGGTACAGTTTTTCCTCCTCGTAGCTCGTAAGATGTCGACTTAGTGTCGAGGCTGACACTATCTGCATTTCCCTGCATCTAAAGGTAGACGTGTGACCGGGGAGCTGTGTTATCTTTATATTGTTATAACTGTTATAAGATATCTCTTGTTCTGATATGGGGCTTCACTAAAATACGTTAGCTGCATCTCCCGTGCAGGTCATAAAAATCGACTATCGAACTCGGACATATCTCTCAGACGATAAGGCAACTTGTCACTGATCTTTATATTTGTCCTCGCTATGCTGAACGTGGATGTGTGATGTCCTTTGTGATCTTACAGTTCTAGCAACTCTAGTTTGGGAACACAGGCGTGTATATATACAGGATGTTTTTTTGTGGCCACCTTTAACGAAGGGTACGTATTCTATACATGAAAGAAAGTAAGTTTATGCCAAAAAAAATGCTGGGAATTTTTTTTTTTTTGAAAAAAAAAAAAAAAATTAAATTCCTTGATCGTGCGAAATTTATAGTGTCTAGTGTTTATGTTAGTTTTTTATAGACAGATATTAATTATTTTTCGTGAAAAAATCCTGCTACGCGCGTCTATGTGCATTTATGCAGAAAAACGCAGTCTATTTACTCAACTTTGGACCCTAATATTTTGGAAACCAGACACTTCCCAGGTATGCTTCCATGGAGAAAAATGATCGAGATGATGAGGAGATTCCGTAGTTTTCGGGAACGTTGACGACCAATAATCACCCTGTATATGTATGTATGTATGTATCATTAAATTGAGTATACGATATGTCAGTGGTCATAATCGTTGTCAGATTCAGAGTGAAGGCTGTATTATGTATATACACTGAATGCATTTTACGATACATTAAAAATAATGAAAAGTAATTTTGAGCTTGTTTACTACTACGCTCGCTTTGTAATCCTCTTTGGCTTTTCTTTTTAATGAGTAACCTATTTTTATATAGGTTTAAGTTGCATTCAATCATGTACAAAATGAAGTAAAAATTTCCAATAAAGTGCTCAGTAGGTAAGTGTACAGACATTCCTTAACTGCTTTCTTAAAAAAATAATTTCGCCACTTACCTCTTATTCGCCATAACGCACGGAGAATCATATTTACCCAAGCTAATATTATATTTAGCTTATATTTTTACATGAGATCAAAATAGCCTCAGGTAATCCCGGAAATAGTCTTTGATAAATATGCTTCAATTTAGTCACTTTATTTTGCCTTATATTCGTTTACTCTGTAACAATATTAATGTATGCTTTACATTATTATTTGAGAAGGATTGTGTTCTTTTGTATATTTACTTTGATCAAGATTTACCCTCTTAGGTATATTTAACTCTGATATCTTTTTATGGTTTGAGAGAAGAGCCTTTGTGCATTTTATTAATGTAAGACTTTCCTATATTATTTAATGTTTCTATGTACAATAAAGATCAAGGAAAGAAAATAGGGCTCGTTTTAAAGGGTCATCATGACCCTGCCCTTATCCCATTGGTTAAGGGGTCCGCGTAATATGTTTTTTTATACTCATATTGCAAAGTAAATCCTTTGTTTTACCCAGCTGCGCAACACGCGTTGTTATATGTAGGGTACGAGTATGCATTAGTTTACATTTCCTTTGTGGTACTCTAGTGATCACACGCTGTTTCTTACATCAATCGATTTGCTGCCTATGCCACGCCAATTCTTCTTGGAAAGACATTGAACGTCATTAGTCAAGGAAAATAAATCTCTTTTTCTTATATCTACGGCAATGTTAGATTTTTCTTTTCCAATATGACGCAGAAGCAAATTGAAAGCCTCTTGTTAATACTTGAACCAGAAGTATTTGTTCATTTCTCAGTCCTTTCTCCTTTCAGCTAGACTTAACGCGACGTTCAGTCCTCAGGCACACTGTTGCGGTGAATATATTCGGTTTTACTACAAAAAATGTTAGCTACCTCTTGAGAAAACTTTTCTTACTGTCAAATGCATTAAAAGCATTTCAAAACATGTAAATCGGCTGTGTTGCCGAAATAGGGTAGCTAGAACTGCATAACCATAAAAAGAGATTCCACAGCCAGCATAGCGGGGACAGATGTAAGTGATCAGCGACAAGTTGCTAGATAATCGCCTGAGAATGCCTAAATTCCTCAGTCGACTCCTACGACATGCACGGAAGGAGATGCGGCTGATGTTTTCTAGTGAAGCCCCGTATCAGAACAGATTATTTTAACGAAAAATATGGTTTAAATATCTTTAAGCCTTATGTCCTTACAAGAGTCAGAATTTAGAAAAATAGGGAACTTAAGAAAATGTAAGTTTTAAGCATAACTACATTTTTTTCTTGGGATCTCTACGTAATCTATTATATATAATCCTGACTGAGTACGGTAAAAACATCAAGTCTGGTCAACGGTGTGACCATGCCCCCGTAGAAAAAGCTAGTGCCATAGCGTTCTGTCATCGTTTCGCTGCAACTAATCTCGTTAGTCGGAGTAACGTTCTAGTAACGTTGCTGTAACGTCTGCGTTACATTAACGTTATTAGTTCTTTGAGTGCAGTCGGCTGGAAAGGGCTTTGAGGAACACTGCGATGTGAATAGGTATGATGGAATTAGAAAACCTTAAGCACATGTAAAGATATATTCATAGAAAAATCGTCGTATATGAAATCTTTAGGATACACTTGTAATTAAACAGAGTATGTAAACAAGAGGGGTATGTTACCTGTATACCTATGTTAACATGAGACTCGAAATCACATGTTCATTTATCAATATTGTATGAACATTCCTAAGGTCCAAAATATTTGTCTTTCCTTAGTTGAAGGTGATTTTGACTAGCTGAACAATCCGACAGGGCATCAATGTACTTACAATTACTATCTTATGTACTTACAATTGCCGACCAATGTGAACAGTGAACAGACTGGGGGATTGACAGAGCTATAAGCTAGGAAATTGCAAGTGACAATATTGGCTTACCAATCCGTCGACGATTTCACTTCGCTGTACCAATGCCAATTTTTACCGTATTTCCTGAAAACTACGGAATCTCTTCATAATCACGATCATTTTTCCCCATGGTAGCATACCTGGGAAGTGTCTGGTTTCCAAAATATTAGGGTCCAAAGTTGAGTAAATAGACTGCGTTTTTCTGCATAAATGCACATTGACGCCTGTAGCAAGATTTTTTCATGAGAAATAATTAATATCTGTCTATGAAAAAACTAACATAAACTCTGGAAACTATAAATTTCGCCTGATCAAGTGATTAAAAAAAATTCAAACAAATTTACATCGTTTCCCAGCATTTTTTTGGCATAAACTTACTTTATTTGATGTATAGAGTACGTACCCTTAGTGACGTAGCTACCTAGAGGCTAGGCGGGGCAGTGCACCGGGGCCCTCAAGCTCAGGGGGCCCTCGAATCCTTACCGTGAATTCCTGGGTAGAGCTTGAATTTTCAAAAAGTAATACACATGCTATTTGAGTTTGTTAATTAAATATAAAACTAACTTAGAACTACTTAGATCTATGGTGTACTTGTGGGAGATCGGTTGACCATCCAAATTTTTACAGGATGGTCAGCCGATCTACCTTATCAGGTAGCGTGCCCAAAATGCTGGCTGCGTTGCCGCGCTGAATGGCTATGCTTATTCTTTGGCCTAAGTAGCAGCCAGCATTTTGGTCACGTGTGGACTCTACGAGCCGCCCGGCCAGGTCCCTGTATGTTTTGAGCGCCGCCGGTCCCCAGGGGCCCAGGGTCTCCACGCCGAACGGCGCAAATAAGTAGCCTCTGTCGAGGCTGGAATATTTGCGCCGTTTGAGGGATTCCGCAGCTTCAGCAGCGCCGCCTGCTTTTTGCGACGTTTCAGGGAGATGGGACGGTACCAGTGTGTCCACGCATGTAGCGTCCCACACTAAGGGCCGTCCCATCTTCCATGGAATTAGTGTCATGCCGTCGGGCCTTTTCCCGTCATCGCGCGTTAAGCCATTTGGCTCTAGTACGGCGGCGATGTTCGCGGTTCCTAAAGCCCGGCGGATGACATCATTGATAGCGCTATGGCGCGCTATGCGGCCCGCGCTTCTGCTGCAGGATAGTCCATGGTGGCCGAGGCGCTCTACCGTTTCACCACAGGCGCATCGGTGAGGCACTATACATGGGGCACCAATGCGCAATGAAACGGCCAAGCGGAAAGTGTTATTGTCAAGTAACGTTCCCAGATTACTTGACGGAGGGGCCTGCAGCCAAAGACCTGATTCCCAGCGGGATACAGCAAGAAGACGCGCCCTCTCAGTGGGGTTGCTGGACGTTTCTAAGAGTCTATTCCGTGCCAGCTTACTGAGTGGGTCGTCCCACTGTTTCTGCGAGGACAGGTCCTTGGGCAGGCTGCTATTTGGGCAGGCTAAATTCCATGCATTCATGGCCTCTGTTGTGTAGGCGGTGTCGGAATGGTTATTGCTGGGTGCCAGAATAGTTTTTATCAATTTTTCTGTGCCCATAACCGAGGACAGGAATGCCGGCAGCGATACACTAGAAATTTCGCGGATGCCAAGACCTCCAAACCTTATTGGGAGTTCTGCTTGGCTCCATGTTCGATCGTCCAAAGGGATGTTAAAGATGGTGGTGATTGTATCCTTCAAAATACTGTCCACCTGTTGTAAAAGATTACGGTACTTCCAGAGTTGACAGCATCTTAAAGCATATGTGAATTTAGGTACAAAAAGGCAATATTTTAATATTACGTAGGCCATATGCATGTTAATTTTATCGAGTCTATCCGAAAAAGAACGAAAATTTTGAAGCTTTTCCTCGACAAAGTCTGGTATAGATTCGTCGAGGATAGGGGAACCTAGAAGGCGGAGCGAGCTATTGTTTAGAATTTTTATGTTTGGTGCCAAAGTATTAAACATTTTGTAAATTTCGTTTCTGGAATGGCATGTTTCTTTTACATAGAGTTCACATTTTGAAAAATTTAGATCTAAGCCAACGGTTTTAAATTGGGAAATTAAAGATTTCAGATCATTAAAAACGGTTTTCGGGTCGCCTCCTAAGGTTCCGTCGTCTAAGTACCATACATTAAATTTTGATTCCAAATTCTTAATGATGGGATGAATCGCGAGACTGAAAATAGCCGGCCCGAGGGGATCCCCCTGTTGACACCCTGTTTCAGAGGAGAGGATGTGACTTCGATATATTAATTTGGAATTTTGGCCATAGCACTGTAAAAGAAAAGGAAAGAGGTCAGGAACTTTATCTTTAATTTCCGTCAACAGTGTAGTCCTGTCGACGGAGTTGAAGGCATTTTTTACATCCACCTTCAGCAGCACGTCACCGCCATCGCTGTTTGAGAGATGCGTGCGGAGCGCATGGACCGCTGCCTCACAACCGCCACGGGACCCGAAGCCGAGTTGTGTCGGTTGAAACTCTTGCGACAAAACTCGGCTTTTGGCCCTACAGCATATTTTGGCTGTAAGACGGCGATACGTGGTGCCAACAGCAATGGGCCTTATGCCACCATCTTTTTTGGTGAGGGCGCATAGATTAGCGCCGTATAGAATACCTAGAATATTTCCGTTTACGTGGCCGGCTAGCATGAAGTTGACCAGATTGGTCAGAGCTGCAGTTAGACTCTCGCCAGCGCCGCCGCAGCCGGGGCCTGTCAGGTCCTTGAGGTGCTGCGGTGTTAGGCCATCAAGTCCGCCAGCCGAGCCACTTTGGAAAGACCCTATGGCATTTATTACATTGGCGGCGACCACAGAGAGCGCGTCATCCTCGGGTGGTGTGGGAAAAATGGTGTGTGGTGCTGCAGATGGATGTTTATCCTGCAGCGCTGTTAGGGTTTCAGGGGAATCTGTAGCAACTTTGTCACTGGAGAATAAGAGACGCGCTGCACCTCTGATGTCCCCATCATTTAGTTTGTTTTCAACTAAATGGTAGGGGACAGAAGAGGCGTGGTGATTAGATGGAGTGCGCGTATTAAAAGGTGCGCTAGCAATTGGCGAATTTTGGCAGTTATGTTTGATCCGGGTAGTTAAGGAGGTCGGGTTTGTTTGTGAGCGGGGAACATGTAGGATTCGGTACGGGAAAGTCAATAAATGTTCCCAGGCTCGCTCAGAGTTTTCCTCGTATGCCTTTTTTATATCCCCCGTAAGGTGCTGAGCCACAAGAATACGAGCGCCTCGTGGAATACGCTTAACTATTGGTAAATTTCGTTTTAATTTGGATAGGGTTTGCCAAAATGGTGTCTGGTTACTATTGTTCAGCGGTGCGTTCAGTGGTAGGCTATTGTTGATGACAGGGGGGCTTTTCGTATTCTTGTGGACCTTACCTACGTGGATATTGAGGCCCCTTAGGGTTTTAAAGCTGCGCGGCTGGGAACATTCGTTGCAGATGATACTGTTATCCAGTGACGAAGTGCTTTGGGTGACATTCCGGTTGTCCATACAGGCACTTGGTAGGGATTTAAAATTAAAGCAAAATTTGCTTATTACTAAACTAGCACTAGATAAAAGTACCTAGGTAAATATTATTTGAAAATAAATAATAAAACATTCAAAACGTCATCGTCCCCAAGTTGTCAGCTTGGTTATTTGTCACTGTTATTTGTCACTGTGATTTGTCATTCTTCAAACTGTACTCAGATGAATGATAAAATTGATAAACAAAACTGTAGCTTCGATGACTTCAAAGAGTAGCTAGATTTGGGCAGCAGGCAGCAGTGCCGCCGTTGCCAGGGAACCGGCGTTTATAAGTCCCGTCTGTCAAAGTTTGTTTATCTGTCACGGAGAAGAATACATCCACTTTTGTGCAACAATGCGGGCCGGAAATCCACTCCACCGGTCAGACCAACACCTGTGCAGCAGGCCTAGTTGTTTGCAGGTCCGACTGTTACTTCAGCCTGCCGGCAGGACGGCTATAAATAATTTTAAATTTCAAAAACATTGCGGAGGCTCCCGTATGACATCTGAACTTTTTTTTTTTTTTTTTTTCTGCTATTTGAGTTATGTGGTAAGTACGAGAAAAAATTTCGCGCTTGCTCCGCTCGCGCATCTATTATGCTTCTTTCAGTTTTCAATTATGGGGCTCGTATACTCTAAAAGTTCTTGGTAATGTCTATCCGATTGTAACCTATCTCATGTTTTATTTAGCAATGGTCAGAAATCCTCGGTAGAGCTTGAATTTTCAAGAAGTAATAAACAAGTTACATGGTGAATACGAGAAAAGAATTTATTATAAGAATGTATTATCTATCTTAGCAGTCTTTCAATCATGGGTATCTTTAATCATCGTAAACTTCAAAATTCTTGGTAATGTCTAGTCACGTGCAATAAAAAGAAGATAGTAAGCAAAAATTGCTCAAAATCGATAGTTGAGATAGCAGTGGGGCCCCATTTTTTTATTTGCCCCAGGGCCCCTAGTTACCTTGCTAGTGGCGTACCCTTCGTTAAGGATGGCAACGAAAAAACATCCTGTAGAATTTATTCGATTTCACAAGAACACATCAGCTGCAAATCCTTTCGTGAATGTAACTAAAGAACTCAGGGGCATTCTCTCATGCGATGTCACTGAGCCATGCTAAACGCTAAGAATCTCGTTTATGGTGCTGCAGTTTTGGTTACCCCATTTGTATGTAGGTATGTTGAACGTCTGCATGTTATCCTATTTATGCTCCTCTTTAGTGAAAACAATTTCAAATACTCGTAAGGACCTCTCCATACATCTTTCCGACGTGAATTCGAGGCACATAATGTACGAGTACTCGTATGAAGCTCTTCATATATCGCTGGAGCGGCGCTAAGTTGACACTTCGTGATTTCATTACTGCTCTCTCGCACACTCTTCAGCATATTGTCGTTAGTGCGAAGAGGACACTTGAATTTACGTGCTAGCAAATGTTTTCTTGTTTTTTCGAATTTCAGACAAAAATATCGTATTTGTGTCATTGCAACTTTGGATGGAACAAATCGTTAGATTTCAGCCCGCGTTTATTTGAAAATTTGCGTTTATATATTTTTATGGGTTACGTAATATGTATTAATATTCTATTATTTATTTTCAGATAAGCAGACATTGGACTCAATGCATGGCTGAGTAAGTATACTTTAGTAAATTTTTGCACGGGTAAATAAGACTTTTTAGACTTAGCAAGAAAAGTCGCATATATAACAGCGTACGTATATCTTATTTTCACTGAAAATGCGAAATCCATACCGAGGCCAATTCACGTACTGGAGTACGTGAAATTACTCCCTTGCACAATTTCGTAACTAATATTTTTGTATGCAACACAGATTATAAAAAAGCCTTATTAATATGATACCTACAATTTTCTTGCTTCTCGCATACCTACAATTTTAGTGAAGCAACAGATGACTGACATAGTCTAAACCGCCATTTTTGACACATTGTTCAAATTACTAGTAAATATATTACCATATTGTATTCAGTGATTTGCTCTTAAATGTTCAAAAAGGGCTTTAAGCCTCGAGCACACCGGATGCGTATGCGTGCACGCAAGCTTCGACGTACACGTACGTCTGAGTTGTAATGTATGGAACTGTATAGACACGGGCAGACCGGATGCGTTTGCGTAGACTTAAGCATAGACGTCAAACCGTGACAGTTCCATACATTAAACTCAGAGGTACGTGTACCTCTATCTGAACAACTAGCGCTACCATTTTGTAATTTAGGTGCACATTTACTTCTAGTTTCCGTGACCAATATGATATACAGCCGACATTTTCCTCAATACCACGGGGTGGGTAGTTCATAGGCAATTATTCACATTTATGCACATAACCGC
Source organism: Carposina sasakii (assembly GCA_014607495.2). NCBI lineage: Eukaryota > Metazoa > Arthropoda > Insecta > Lepidoptera > Carposinidae > Carposina > Carposina sasakii. Next base: position 12,758,468 of record CP053161.1, read on the forward strand.
TCCGGACACGCTCTTGGACGGACGCCAACCGTGCCACGGTCAGGCGGCGTACCGGATAAATCATCTAGTTTTCTCCAATGTATATGGGTTTAAGATTTAGGCATAGAATGATTATTATTATTCTATAGATCTAGGCTGTATTGAAGTGTCATCTTTTAGTTATATACCTATCGTTCAAAGGACCTACCATAGAATAGCGGTGCCGTTATACTCATAAATAACTGTAGCAAAAAAAATTGTTTACAATATGGCTTCTAGAATATAACGCCCTACCAGATGATCTACGATCACTGTCTGTCTGGAAGACCTTAAAAAAAAGTTTACATGGCTGGCTATTTACGAAATGTTTTTACTCCATTAGAGAACTAAATGTGACACTCGGATGATTCATGACTATCTATGATAATGTATAACTGACTATTATTAAATGAATTAAATTGATGTAGATTATTGTGACAAATAATTTTATGTAAACTATTTGTGGTTTATACTGTATGACATTTGCACGCTTAAATTTAAGTAGATTTAGTAATGGATGAAATTGTAATCTGACATCTTATTTTACAACCAAAATCTAGCAAATAAACTTTATTATTAATATAGTTTTCGGGAACCCTTAATTGCCTCGTACGTTACCCACACGGTGCTCAAGATAGTCATACCTATAGTTACTTCGAAGGATTTTTTCACATTTCGGCACCGTTAACATAGCTGTGTTTATGTAAGGACGCTTACCTAGAAATCCATACTTTTAAGAAGTGAAACTTAATAAGCTAACGCGCTGTATGTCAAGGCAGATATAAAAGCGTGAAAAATAAACTCGGTCGCTAGCAACATGCTCAAACAAAACAAACATCTTTATTTAAACCAAAATAAATCACAGGAAAGGGTACCCAAAAACTTGTTAAAATAACAAAAATGGCTACAACCTACCGTAATCCGTAACGGTCCGGTGGTAAAAGGTAGAAGGTTAAATCATAAATAAACAGACTCCATTTTAATATGTCTCTCTTGGTTACAACAATATATCTATGCCAACGGATACCCTAATTTAAAGCAAATATTATTCACCCCAAAACGTTTACTCACTAAAAATTTCACTATCTACATCAGGGATTCCCGAACTTTTATTCCTCATAGACCCCTTTCAAAAGTTATCTGGTTCTGGTGGACCCCCTGGACTCCCTTCAGGCCTATATCACATATAAATTTTTTCACGCCAACGTAGACCCCCATCGAGTCTCCTGTGGACTTCTGGGTGTCCACCTGGACCACTTTGGGAACCACTGATCTACATGATATAATAATTATCATATTCAAATTTTAATGTTACATAATATTATGTGATTGTGCATTACACATTGTCTTGTGATAAGATATTCCTCGCGACTCTGTTCACGTGAAGTATACAGGGTGTAAAAAGGCAACGATGGTTTTTTTAATACCTCGTATTCTTTGTAAGGTTACGATCATTTTATTCTATGGAACCATCCCTGGGAAACAAAAAAAATATGAAAAACACTGTCATTTTATTACGAGCAATATATTCGTTTGATGCTCAAATTACAAATGTACAAAACTAACATTATAACATTTTGACATGATATCTTTGAAAAAAATGTTTGTTAACCAATTTCAGATGGATTTATGTAAAAAAATGATAATAATAATTGTATATTGGAAACCCGTGGTTACCCGGGTGCTTCCATAGAAAAAAATGAACGTGATGTTACAAAAAATACGAGGTATTAAAAGAATAAAGTTGTTTTTTTACACCCAGTATAAATAGGGTGTAGGTAGCTAATAGTTATTTTTCAAAAGTCTAGTGTGATTGAAGGTTGAGTCTACAACTAATGATATGGAAGTTAACAATATTTAGAGTCATCTGTATATCTATAATTTGTATATGACTATTATATATCTATATACAGAATGTTTTTTTGTGGCCACCTTTAACGAAGGGTACGTATTCTATACATGAAATAAAGTAAGTTTATGCCAAAAAAAAAGCTGGGAAAAAAAAAAATTTTTTTTTTAAATTTTAAATTCCTTGATCGTGCGAAATTTATAGTGTCTAGTGTTTATGTTAGTTTTTTTTATAGACAGATATTAATTATTTTTCGTGAAAAAATCCTGCTACGCGCGTCTATGTGCATTTATGCAGAAAAAAGCAGTCTATTTACTCAACTTTGGACCCTAATATTTTAGAAACCAGACACTTCCCAGGTATGCTTCCATGGAGAAAAATGATCGTGATGATGAGGAGATTCCGTAGTTTTCGGGAACGTTGACGACCAAAAATCATCCTGTATTTTGACTGAATCATGAGATAAAAAATACTAGTATTGGCATATGAAACTTGGATATTAGCCAGATGCACGTATATTTGATGAGGCAATGTAAAACGCCACTCCGAGGCATTAAACTGCCAATAAAACTGCGGTTTCAGCAGTTTTCGGGAAAATATTGACTCTTTACGACCCTGTAAGTACGTATGCAGATAAAATACTTTGCTTTATTATTTTGCAACGACTTTGGATATACTTATTGTTGGAAACATTATTTTAAAACTAAGTATCGAAATGTTTGTTTCTTACACTACCTACATGAATCATTAGGTATAATAATAATAATAAATAAATATTCACACACTACACAACACACTAACCTAGTCCCACATTAAGATCCCTAAGGTCTTGTGTCGTGGGTACTAAGCAACGGTATATAAATACATAGATAAGTATAGAAACATCCATGACTCGGAAACAAACATCGATATTCATCATATCAATGTTTGCACTTACCGGGATTCGAACCCAGGACCAATGGCGTCGCAAGCAGGGTCACTACCTACTAGACCTATCGGCCGTCTACTTTTACAACTTTTAGAGTCCACACGGTCCGGTTATACATCAGCTGCATCTTCTTTAATACATAATAACAATATCACCCATGGTGGTGCTTATCCCACTTTGTCTTTTACCCCTCGATATCATAAGTCGACTGAGGAACTTAAGGAGCTCTCACAGAGGTCACAGGCGATGAGCTTGCAACTTATTACTGACCTTTTACACCTCTGCTTTGCTAAGCGAGTCTTTAGAATGTCCTTTTAGATCAACCGATTCTGGGAACACAGCCATGTGTACCTATGGAGTGCACTTCCTGCCGATGTATTTCCCGAGCACTATAACATTGGTCTCTTCAAAGCTAGAGTGAATAGGCACTTTCTAGGCAAACATGTCGTCTTGCTTAACATCGGGCACGATGGCGGTCAAATGTTTGCCTAGCTAATTGTAAACAAATATAGGTATGCAAGTATTTTTTATAATATCGGTGCTACAGTTTCAAATTGCCTATTTTGTCAAACAAAGGTTTATAAACAAACCTTAATGGCCCTAGTATCGCGTGACAGCCTGCAAGTTCGTCGACCCCAGGTAAGGCTTCATGAAGACATAAAAACTCAATCATATGAGTGCATTCTTGTGTAGCTGTATGAAAAATGGATTATTAAGGGCGTTTCAGGAAATTTGCTACTGAAAAATTTCCTTTCGCACCATGGAATAAGGTGTACGAAGGTGTAAAGTGAGTGAATGCTAGAAAATTATACTGCGTTATTGACGTAAAATGTGCCTTGTTATTAAATAGGGGGACCATGATTCATTTGAATACTCGGATATTTTAATATTCGATGACCGGGTTGGAAATACTGCTGAATTTATTTTAGTAACTATATAAATAATTTTAATTTAGGACTGATAAATTTATGATTGCAGTAGAAATTTGTGCTCTACTAAAGAAATATTAAAAAATGTAAAAATGTAACTTCGAGTTCGTAGCATTTAAAAATAGGTAGCTAGCAAAAATAGGCATATTCTTGTAATGTAAAAACAGACTAATATTTTGTTATTTCTTTAGGTACACGAGTACTTAATATTGTAAAAACAATCGGGATTATTGTATTTTGTATGGACATGGACAAATTATCAAAACAATGTTCTCCAACCAAATTAAAACCAAACATTTAACATTGGAACATTATAAAGTTGTTTGAGTTCAAATATCAGCATTATTATTTCGCGTTAAAGATTGTTTTCCCCTATAATACAATTTCCCCGAAGTTCGGAGCTCATCTCCTTTCGTAGGCGGTAAAGTCACATAAAGTTCTATTTTGCAAGGATAAGATAGCATTAATATTTTTACCCTAAAACTTCTTTTATTGTTTCGAAATTCTATCCTCAAATTTCGCGTTACCATATTTTTTTGCTCATTTTGATTTAACTTTGTTTTTATATTAGTTTTTTGGGGAAACGATTGATTTTATTTTTTACTTTTGTAGATGACATTTAATAATAATAATATTCTTTTTTGTACATTATAAATGAAAGTAATTTCTTTGTCTGTCCCCAGGGTTATTTTATTACTTTTAATAAATCTTTAAAAAGTCTACGTCTGAAACAGAAATTGTATAATTCCTACGTAAACACCAGATACATTAAATAAATTATGTACTAAATAACATTATCTGAATGTAGCTTCAACCTTCAACTACCTTGAAATCAGATAAGCGTTCTTTGACTCGTTAGTTCCCGGTAACTTAACTTTATCAGTGAAAGTACTATCTTTATAGTAAGTAGGTAGATAGTACGAAATACCGTAGCGTGCAGACTGCATCGACCGGCCTTCAATGATTCATGCCTGGGGTTTCCATTGACTCAGTAGGTATTGTTGTAACCATGAATTTATAGTTTTTCAGGATATACTTATTTATTCATTATGTTTATAGATTGTAGGATATAATGGAAGATGTAGATGGAAGTATTGGATGGACTGTGTGAGAGAGGATATGGGTATACTAGGAGTGAGAATGAATAAAAGAAAAGTACATATTGCGCCGACCCCAAATGAATGGGAACAAGGCAAGAAGATGATGATGTTTGGATATGGATGGTTTACTTGGGATAGAAATATAATATATGGAAATTGTGTATCACGTAATCTGTGGTTGTATTTTGTATGAAATTTATTTTATAATATAAATAATTACATTTTATTTTATCTTCTCAAATATCACCCCAATTACTAGAAGCCACCACCGTACTGTGTACAAAAAGTTAGTTTAAATTTGAGTCACAGAAAGACGCACATAAAGTCGATCATTTGCCAATGCTATTTGGTAGTTCTTTGATTGCTTCTCTTCCCGGGCATACTGTACAAGTCAGTAGAGGGACAAGAGGGTCTTGGTGTTTTGTAGGCGATGGGCTGACCACCCGTCACTACTAACCGAACTTGTACATCTCAACTATACCGAAGTGACACCATGTGGTTCTATCGGCTCTTAGTGCTCTGCCTACCCCGTAAGGGATAAAGGCGTGATTATATTATGTATGTATGTATGTGTATTTGATAGTCGCTGATCTACATTTATATTGAAACAACATTTTTAAGCTATATTCCAATTTGGCTCAACTTCTAGGTTCTATCTAATCTAATGGCAAACAAAAAAAAAAACACAAAAGCGCAGTTTTAATAAATCCCTCAATTGTCTTTTCGGAATGGCGGAAACAATTTTTTCAAGTTGACTGACCTTTGGTGGATGAAAGTACAATAGCGTGCAAAATTGCATTGGGGGACGAGCGGTGGGTAATTGCATTTGTTTTTTATCGGCACTCCGTTCCGTTTCCAAATCCGACCCCGAATGAGAAGATTCGGTGAGCTCTTTTTTTATTCACCTGTACTTTTGAAATGGAGTCTTGTAGATTGGCAGTTTGCATGTTTCTTTTTATAAAGCGCGGAGAACAATTTTTTATTCAATGTTTAGATAAATAATCAAGCAAGTACAGCTACGTTAAATAAAAATAATAACAACTTGTAGCCTCATCGTTCTATCGGCCCTTGGTGCTCTGCCTACCCCGTAAGGGATAAAGGCGTGATTACGAGTATATGTATGTATGTATGTATATAAGTAGCTTAACTAATTCAGGTATAAATATAACGATTTTGCTCTATATAAAGCTCGGAAGAAAATTTTTAGCTTATTTCATAAATTGGAATATAATCCTGATAATAAGAGCGGGAATGACAACAGCAAAAGTATTTTTATTTCCACTCAAGCTTATTTTTCTGCGAAACAGTCTTCAAAACAAAACAGCAATGTTTGCAACGTTAAGATAAAACGTATATATATTTTTATCGAATACAGATAATTCATATTTTAAGACACGATTCACGAGATAAAAATGCTCAAATGAGACGTTTTTTAATATTACCCTCGGTAATTGGCCGACTGTGTTTGGGCAAGGTTGTAATTTCGGCCGTCAGCTGGCCGTGATGAATGGGAGATGGCACGCAATAGGGCCCCAATAGGCCCCCACCTGAGGCACACCTTAAGGGGCCTTAATAATTGATAAGATACGGGTCAATAATTTCGCACGCGACTGTACTGTCGTTTATGTGATACTGACTGTGGTACCGTTTTTAAATTTTAAAATGACTTAGAGGTAACGGAGAAAACAGTGGACTTCCTATGGCTGAAGTGAAGATGATGAAATATAGCCAACTATCCAACAAGACTGATGTAGATCATCAGTTGACACATAGTACTAACGTCAATTAATCTGTAATAAATAACATGTGATGTGTACCTACGTGAATTTGCACAAAGGCATGCCCAAGAGATTAATTTATTCTAAAAATCAAAAAACAAAGCGAGGTTTGTAGTCTGTTTATCGGAAATGAAATTTCATTATTTTCCGATATTTCGATTTCAGTGATCTCTTATTGAATTTATCTACCCACTCTACCCTAAATTGAGTCCAAAAAGAGTTTCCTGTTTTCTTCGCACTTCCTTATTTCAGTTTTAACCCTCTGTTGCGTAGGGGTGCAAACTTATTAGGGGTGAAAAATTGATGCAACTAAGAAATTGTTAGTATTTCGAATTGGTTGCATAAATCAGATTGTTAAAGAATAAAATTGAGATAGATTTTTAGAAAATATAGAGAACACAATGACTTAAAAAATCATCATCATCCTAATCATTACCTAGTTTGATTGGAAATTATAAAATAAAATAAATTAAATTAAAAGATTCATTTGTCAACAATAATATTGAAAATATGACACATTAGTTAAGTAATTTAATACCACAGAACTTTCCAAATTATTTAGTATTGCTAAAAGTTCTCTCAAAGTTTCTAAAGAAAATTACATAAAAGAAACATTTTTAATTATGTGTCTAACGCGTTCTTCGGTATTTTAATTTTATTCGTAAAAGTTGGTCGACCCAAAATTTTTCGGATATTTTCATAAACATAATAACCTAGTTATCCGATTGATATCTATAGTTTTAATACTTATTTTCGTCTTATCGAAGGGGTCATTTTATGTTCACAGTTATTGTTATTAGAATATGTTATACCTACATACACCTGGAAATAACACTGCAGAGAACACGATAAAAAATTATAGTCTCGTCATTTAGGTAGAATATGTCTATACATTTTAAATCAAAATACAAATAATTTAAAAAGTTTGGTCGAAGAACGAATTGTACGACCTTAAACTTGAGCGAAGCTCAAAAATGTCAAGTGTGACGCTGAACAAACATCACTCTACATGCGTCATAATGAAGTCACAATTTCTACAAAACTGCGAGTGCACTTCGACTAAAGTACTTATTTGGACTCCGTAAATTACGGTAGTACAAGCAAGCGGCAGTAATACAACTTTATTATGGGGTTTGTTTTCGTACGATAATGAAATAAAAAAAAAAACATTTTTTTTTACTTTATGAAATTCTCAGTCTGTTAAAATAATAATACGTGTAAGGTAGACATACATATTATGTGCTAGTTGTTTATTCACTGCTATCACAGATTTTATTATACAGCTAAGCTATTTTGGTTCTTACAACATTTAGATTAACTATAATCTCACCTAATAATCATAAATTTATATTTGCAAGCCATAATGTAAAGACAGAAAAACCCATAACAGATAAATATTTAGGTTACTGCATTATATCCACTCTATACCACTAGAAGCTGTGACGCAGAAATTTCGCAAACATTGTACAGAGCCCTCCGTTTTGTGCCAATTCTCCCCCTTTACCCCTACTCCGGCTTTTGTGGCGAAAATATCAATAAAACAAACGAAAGGAGACTAGACATACGTCCTGAGTATATTTTACTTGAAGAAATATTATTTTAGGAATAATTTGAATAATTGTTTCGATATAAGCTTAGATAAAAGGTCTTTTTTGAGATTCGGAAAAAAGCGTGTTAAATTATTTTTAGATACTCTTATAGATAGAATAATGCTTTTATTTTTTGTTTGTATGCGTTACGTTTATAATTGTGACCTTTGTATTTTTTAAATGAAATTAAGATACTCAAAGTTCGAGTAAACCGTTTTATGGCGATGAAAGATACAATAAGGAAATAACATATTATTGTAATGCAAAAACGATATAATGTATCATCGAATGCGCAGAAAAATCCCTAAAAATGCACGAGAGTATGAACCACTGTAAACGAGTATCATACTACAGTTGCCAGGATTTTTCTGTGTTCAAACTGAAAATATTCCTCATCTTTATAAAGCATTCTAATTGTTTGTTCTAGCAGATGCGCTCAACAAAATTAAAAAATAATACCACCGTAGAGTTTGTACAAAGCTCAGCGTGGCGTTTCCCTATCAATTTTGCCACAAGTTTTCATAATCCTAGACTGTGTGGTATAAGTTACTGAATATTAGAAGGTTGCTTATTTTATTTTCAGCGCTAATTCATCTTGTAATTTTTTTTCAAACGAAGTAATTTAAAGTGAGTAGGACACGACAAAGTTTGTGTGTGTTTGTGTGCATGTTGAAGAGCGGCTAAAGTGAAAAAATATTTTTACTTTACATAATGATTATCTCCGGCCGTATTTCGGCCAAGTTGACCAATCTCTACGGATATAGTGCACAAGTGTGCGCGCAAACACAGATGCACTCTCTGTTCCGTTACTCTCATAGTCCGATGGGACCGGTGAGACATTAAAATCTGTACATGAAATAAATTCATTGGTACAGGCCCGTGACTGGGATCGAACTTACGCCTCCCGCTTGGAAGGTGCACATCTTAACCACTGGGCTATCATCGCTATATATATATACTTTACATAATATTATAAATACAAAGCTATTTATTACTTTACTTGTTGCATATTCGCCGCAAAAACTTTATTTTACTAAATAAAGTGGTGAACCCTTGGAACAAACTATCAGAAGAAGTGGTTTCGGCACCAAGTGTCAATAATTAAAAAAAAAATCTTGACAAACACATTAAAGAATATAGAAAAACCTAAGAAGAGAACATTCAGATACAGGTAAAATCAGTTACCTCAATTGCCTGCCTGTTTACATATACAGGGTGTTAACGAATGGTACGTACTCTATACATCAAATAAAGTAAGTTTATGTCAAAAAAAATGTTGGGATTTTTTTTTATTTTTTTTTATTTTTTTAAATTGCTTGATCGGGCGAAATTTATAGTGTCTAGTGTTTATGTTGTACTTTTTTATAGACAGATATGAACTATTTTTCGTGAAAAAATCTTGCTACACGCGTCTATGTGCATTTATGCAGAAAAACGCAGTCTATTTACTCAATTTTAGACCCTAATATTTTGGAAACCAGACACTTCCCAGGTATGCCTCCATGGAGAAATATGATCGTGACGACGAGGAGATTCCGTAGTTTTCGGGAACGTTGACGACCAAAAATCACCCTGTATTTCAATTTAAAAAAAAATAAAAAAAACTATTTTTGATCATGAGAGGATAATCCACTTCTCTTTTACATTTTATCATATTCATATCATATCATATTCCTCATGTCACAATGTGCTCGTGAACATAGCAATTCTTTTTTTGCTTAGCTGATAGTTTTGTACATGTTTGCTATCTAAAAATATAATCTCTATATAGTAAAATAATTTAATTTTTTTAGTACTCAATAAATCGCTCGTATCTCACAAATGCACCACACGACTGCCACGCTAAGGGACCTCGCAATGAGTTGTTTATAAAAGGCTTTTATTAATTATTGTGAAGGTAAAGTGAGGCATAAGTATGAAGGATTTGCGCTAATAGAGTGCACTCTTTGTCTAACTAAGAAGGAGGGAGAGAGATAAAAGTGTTGTGGTTAATATTCTGCAGGATAATTTAGATTAGGTTCTGAGTTTTGGCTTTAGTTTTGGTCAAATATTATATTAGTCAAATAATAGTAGTTATGGGCAAAACCCCCCTGTGGCAGTAGCCTTATGGCGTGCCCTGGTGGAGATCTACGTCCAGCAGTGGACTGCAATAGGCTGAAAAAGAAGATTATTAAAATCACACTGCGGTCACCAACCCGCCTGCCCAGCGTGGTGACTATGGGCAAAACCCCCCTGTGGCAGTAGCCTTATGGCGTGCCCTGGTGGAGATCTACGTCCAGCAGTGGACTGCAATAGGCTGAAAAAGAAGAAGATTATTAAAAAGGTTAACATAATTTTAAGATAAAAAACAGCGACCTAAATAGATAGAACAAAAAATAAATTATTTTCTCATTAAATTAAAATATTCTTAATATATTATTATTTATTGATGTGATACTTTTGTGTGCTAGTGTGTGTGTGTGTGTGTGTGTGTATTATAAAAAACCGCAGTTCGTATTTAACTTATATCATCATTATTAAATAATTAATTAGTGATATAAGTGGTGTATATCTATAAAGTCAGACATTTTGTGAGCAGCCGTCAATACATTTGGTGATCTTTCTGCTTATTCTCAAGGTAAGTTGAAACATGTATCTAATTTTTATATTATAAACTACTGTAAACACCTAATAAATCTAATCTTCGAAGTATGCAGACAAACTTTATAAAACACCGGATATACAATCTTATTATTCTAATGAAGTGAAAATTTCCTTTAATTAGAATACTTATTACGGCTGTTGCCGAACTTTAATTATTATAAATTCCTTTTTTCTATTTATAAATTAATATATTAATTGGACGTCAAACTCAATCGTTTTTAATTAATAGGAATAATAGTCGATCTAATACGAGTACAAGACGAAATTCGGAAACAAAACGATTAGATGTGTCCCCAAATCAGGATGATTTTAATTAATTTGTGTAGCCTGAATAATTGGTCAATTGAATGGAATAATTATTTTCCGTTACTTTTTGTCAATTAATTTCGATATACAAATAAATATCAATGAAATTGTATTAGGCGTTACAATTCGGAAGTTCAAACATTCAAATGAGTCTGTCTGTTATATATTTAATTAATAGATATTTATGTATGTTTATGTAGGTATATTTTATTAATTATATTGATTAGATTAGGGTATCTATTTGTTAAATTCAAATTTTGTTATACATATATTCCGTGTACACGCATATCTACCTTTTATATTTAATTATCACTTTCCCAGATGGTTTGCTGGAAGAAATCTCTTTCAGAGATAATCACGCCTTTGTACATTTTCTTTCATAATTTCTGTCTGCATGAAATTGTATGTGTACAATAAAGAATAAGAATTCACTATGGGTGCGCCTACCATCGGGCCCTCGTGGCGATTGTAGTTAGTGCAAGTGCCTGTTTTCGCAGTTATGAGTTATCAGATCCGAGGGTCAGTGGAGGGTGTAGGGCCCGGTGGTGGGCGCACCCATAGTGAAATAAATATAATTTTATTCTTGGATTTTTTTTTCATAATCGTTCCTGTATTGATGCAGAGTTTCAATGGAATATAAATACATCAGCTGCAAAATCTGTTTTGTGGTTTTTGCGTGAAGTTAATGAAATTAATGAAATAATTGACCCGGTGGCTTAGTGGTTATAGCGGCTCGCACGGTTTGCAGTGGTCGTGGGTTCGATTCCCACTCGGGTGAAGAATTTTTTCCATTTTCTTTATTAATAATTTTATATATGAGAAAGATTTTGATTTGAAATGGGCTATGTTAGCGAAGTTCGCAAAGTTCATCATCATCATCGAATCATTTACATCAATAGTGCGTAGATTTTATCACGCGCTAAATAAAGACTAGGTATTCCTATTGGTAAAAATGGTTCGATAACTTTGCGATCTTAGCTGTCACTCTTAAATTGTTACATGGCCTAAGGCTTTAGTGTCTAACAAAGATAACGATATGCAGTAGGTAAAATGTAATCAGTAGCTATGTTTCGCTCTAGTTTCGCTTGACTTATACTCGTATGACTGAGGGACTCCAAAGTTCTCCGCCATCCCGCTCGGTTTTGAGACTCGCGTTTTATTTACAACGTTTCGTTATTCGCATTTTATTTAATACTGTTTTTAAAACAAAATGATTTTTTTTCAGATGAAGCTGATCATTCTATCGATTCTGGTATGCGTTACCATCATCTCAGCGGAGGTGAAATGGGATGAAGACGGCCAGTACCGGATCATAGCTTCCGATGCCGTAGTACCGGAGTACCGGATCTTCTACCCTCGGACTCCAGAGTACCGGCGGCTCTTGACGTACCCTGGTTATCGGATTATCTCCTATAGAGACCATGAGCCGTTCTTCTACTCTTACAGGCAGCTTTTGAAATGATTTTCTACGATTTGTAATGATAATGTTTTTGAAAATAAATGACTTGGCATGTTGTTTGGTTTTTGGATGTTTCTACCTCGTTGAGATGTTATGGTCACGTCACTAGTTACATACCTATACATACCTATACCTAACCCAAAGTCTCACGTAAGGGGCCTGCGTTATTTCGTTTCTAGACCATATTTGACAGATGTATTGAATGAAATTGTATTAGGCGTTACAATTTGGAAGTTCAAACATTCACTATGGGTGGGTCAGTGGAGGGTGTAGGGCCCGGTGGTGGGCGCACCCATAGTGAAGATATATTGAAATTAAAGATGGAAGCACTTTGATAACATATTATTATTATACTGGAGGACGCCCACGATTTTATCCACGTAGGTATGTACCTAAACTTTAGTTCTCGTTTTTTACATTTCTGTGGGATTTTCGAAATCTACGTCATACTGTTGCCGTACCCAGGGATTTGGTATCTTGTATACATGTCTATGGCCGTACCTACTTCATTGTGCAACTGATACTGAAAACTGTCAAAAAAACGCCACGGGCATCATCATCATCATACATACGAGTATAATAAAATTGTAATGGATCGATTTTTGTGCACGCTAATCTCAGAAACGGCTGAACCGATTTCGATGCAGTTTTCAGGAATATATTGTGACAGGTCCCACTTAATATACAGGGTGTTTTTTTGTGGCCACCTTTAACGAAGGGTACGTACTCTATACATGAAATAAAGTAAGTTTATGCAAAAAAAAATGCTGGGAAAAAAAAAAATTAAAAAAAAAAAAAAAAAAATTAAATTCCTTGGTCGTGCGAAATTTATAGTGTCTAGTGTTTATGTTAGTTTTTTGATAGACAGATATTAATTATTTTTCGTGAAAAAATCCTGCTACGCGCGTCTATGTGCATTTATGCAGAAAAACGCAGTCTATTTACTCAACTTTGGACCCTAATATTTTGGAAACCAGACACTTCCCAGGTATGCTTCCATGGAGAAAAATGATCGTGATGATGAGGAGATTCCGTAGTTTTCGGAAACGTTGACGACCAAAAATCACCCTGTATAGGCTTTTTATCCCGGGAAAATATTTTTTTCCCGGAGTGAAATTCTCCGCGGATCAGTCAACGCGGACGGAGACGCAGGCGTCCACTAGTTATTTAATACATATTCAACTACTAGTGGTTGCCCGCGACTCCGTCCGCGTGGACTACAGAAAAAACAAAATGTCGAAATTATCCGGGATAAAAACATTTTCCCGGGATAAAAAGTAGCCTATATGTTAAGTGGAACCTGTCACAATATATTCCTGAAAACTGCATCGAAATTAATTCAGCCGTTTCTGATATTAGCGTGCACAAACGCACAGACGAACAGACAAAGCGACAAAAATTCCAAAATCATTCTTTTGGGTACTACCTATTGCGTTGATAAAGGACTCCTATAATATTTTTTCTCGTATATCTTCCATGTACAGACAGCGATCAGTTACATTTTTATTATTTGTATAAAAGATATAGATATTATCAGCTTTGGTCCTTGTGGTACATGCCTCAATACCAAACCAAGCCAGCGCTAAATAGGCGATTTTCTAAACGCATTCTTTTTAAACTTGGAATGTGAAAACCTGACATTGGTTGACAAGGGTTGGCGTCAGGCAGGCAGCCGGCCGTAAAAACAAATGCCAAAACTTTGGCAATGTGAGTTTCGAAATAAACCATATTGCGCCGACACCATAAATAATTGGATAAGGGTAGGAAGATGATGTGTAAACCTGACATATATTATACAGGATGATTTTTGGTCGTCAACGTTCCCGCAAACTACGGAATCTCCTCATCATCACGAACATTTTTCTCTATGGAAGCATACCTGTGAAGTGTCTGGTTTCCAAAATATTAGTGTCCAAAGTTGAGTAAATAGACTGCGTTTTTCTGCATAAATGCACATTGACGCGTAGACACTGGACACTATAAATTACGCCCGATCAAGTAATAAAAAAAAAATCAAAAAATTTACATCATTTCCCAGCATTTTTTTGGCAAAATCTTACTTTATTTGATGCATAGAGTACGTACCCTTCGTTAAGGGTGGCAACGAAAAAACACTCTGTATATTAGTACTTGATATAGCTGTGTAAAAGCAGGTATCGTCATAGAGGGACATATCTAATATTTAGGTCTGTGGGAGATAGGAGTATTTGCTTTTCCCCATCGAATAGCATCGAATTTCACCAAACAGTTCCTTTGAACGATGACGCTAGTTGCTTAGTGTTTGCCACATAATCTGTGTAACTACATACAAAAACATTCGTTTGCAAAATATTTATGACCATAAACCGGATGATTGGAGTGCACGATACGTGCAACATCTTTTTTAGTTTGCGAGTAACTATGAGAGATTTGTTTATCGTAACGCAGAGCAGTAAAGAACTTTTTAAACAATAGAGTTATGAAAGAATCTCGATTCTTTTAATGCCGTTATTGAAATTTTGTATTAAGAAATGGCCAACGCTCTTCCAAAAAAATGATCCAGTCAACATAATGCATTAGTGTAAGTACTTCAAAGTCCTATCATAGAAGAAAATAGAGTAAAGTTTATTAAAGTGAGCCTTAAAATAGAGGCGTATCTACCTTATCGCTAGCTTCTCATTATTATTCTGCAAAGCACGGTCAAGAGATATTTATTCGTTGGCTCTTTACAAATTATGAATGAGGAAAATAAGGTAAAGTTTTAAGAAAAATTTAAATATTTTTCAAAGTAACGTTTCGCATACATTTAATCAAAGGTCATGGTGGAGCTTTGTCTATGAGGTCTACATAGCATAATATGGATATTTGTTATTCATTCACCATTATTTAACAATTAAAATAGAAAGAAAATTAAAAGAAGAATGTTATATGAATGAACGTCAAACTAATATGGCATGGGTTACAATAAGCGCCTACACACTGGTGACCATGATCCTGGTGCTAATGAGGTCTGGATTGTTATATGTATATGTCGTGGCCATATCGTAGAATTGATCATTTCATGAAATGGTCGAGCATTTCATGAAATGGTCGCATTTCATGAAAAGTTCAACTGTCTATTGGCCACATCATGATATGGTTTGGGCAGATCGATGATAAAAATCGTTTCTCGATATGGGCAACTAAACGCCCGATCATTTCATGAAGTGGTCAAGATTATTGATCATATCGTAAAATAGTTACATGAATCACCGGTAGAGGCGCTGCGCGCGTTTTATTTATGTGTGAAGATAGCGGATTTTTCTTTTTAGGTTATAAAACAAATTAAAGAGAGTAGGGTGACTATGCAGAAGAAGTTCACGGATAGTGTGTTATATTGTATAATGTAAATTAGACTTAATGGTGGTTTATAATAATATTGTTAAACAAAAACCTTAGATTACGATAGGTTAGGTTAGGTTAGACTATGACAAATGACGCACGAGCCGAGCGAGCGGAGCGAGCGTGCCCAGGCAGCGTCCGGCGATGTGCCAGATGCGAATCGCTTTTGTAAAGTCTTTTATGTTTTTAAATATTATATTGTGAAAATATCACATAAATAATAGCAAAAAAAATCATACCATCATACCTTATGGTATACTTATATATGGTGTACGGTATATATTATTTATATAAGCTCTTACCACATTCGGATTTTATGGATACCCTGTTAATACGATTTGGCCAAACGTGGATGACAAAATCGTGAAATGTAGACGATTTAACGATCTGGTCAAATTGAATTGGCCACTTCATGAAATGCGACCACTTCATGAAATGCTCGACCATTTCATGAAATGATCAATTTTACAATATGGCCACGACATATATAAGTAATCATGTGGAGCCACATACACACTAAAGGTGGCCGTCGACGCTCACTTTTGCGCGTCACAACGGACGTAAAGCTGTGGTGTTACTCCAAATAAAAGTCACATCGTCAGTTAAAACTTTGGAACGATGATTCTTAAATCACGGTCCTTCGGAGAGATGCCACAGATTAACATGCGAAGTGACGCGTAAAAGTTATCTCCACCTTCTGTGTCCACAAAGTGGCCACTACCTAACTAGGAGATACATGGAATCAAATTATTTACATATACAGTATAGGTATATGTGCGTACATCGCAGGTACCGAATACGTTGTTATAGCTTAGCTTACTAGTACTTCATACCACAGAACAAAATTAACGTTAATACTCGTATCACAATAAGAACGTGCTAGAACCGTTCACGACTCCATTAGCTCCCAAAACTCTTAGGTAAATTTTTATCACACAAGTAATTAAAAAGTAATAAATTTCCTCCCCGTTAGCACGTATATTATAATGACATAATATATTATTTTACTATTAATAGACTTTATTAGGTAATAATAACACGTGGAAATTAAATTGATTGATTCGAAAAAACTATAAAAGTAAAATACAACTTGTTAAAAAACAGTCGTTATTGCCAGTCTGGGATGAAAGCAGTTTTTCCAAGGTAAGCCTAAAAATATCTGAGAGAATATTCTTGATCGTATTTTTATATGCTCTGAAGTTTTAAAAGTAGTAAAATTTACCCTTGACTTTTAGGAGAGGTGTTATAACTTTGTTCTCATAGACATATGAGCTATTGTTCCTTTCCAATGGTTGAGTAATGAAGTTCAATTATCTCACCCGAAGAGAGATATTACTAGTTTTTTTGACATAAAAGTTATTTTTCAACGGTTAAATGTAATTGAAGGTTGAGTCAATAATGAATAACCTACATACGTGAGCCTATCCAAAACAAAAATATTACATACACATACATATATACATATAATCACGCTTTTGTCCCTTACATGGTAGGCAAAGTACCAAGGGCCGATAGAACCACATGATGCCACTTCTGACCAATTTTGAGAGTATAGTCGAGATGTACAATGTAGTGACAGGTGGTCAGCCCATCGCCTACAAAACACCAAGACCCTCTTGTCCCTTTACTGACTTGTAGGTACAGTATGCCCGGGAAGAGAAGCAGCTGTAGTATTACATGTTTTTTACACTCCCAGAGCAGCATAGAATATTATCTCTTTAAAATAGTAATAATAATAATTTATTAACAGATGAAGCTATTTTTCCTCGTGCTCCTCGCCACTTTCGCTTACACCAACGCAGAAGAAGAACTCAAGCTCAAGGAAATAGACTGGACATCAATATACGGAGACTACGGCTTCCGGAGAATTGTACCGTTACGGTACGACGTACCGTTAGCGTACCGGTACCTCGATACCATCCGGACGGTACCGTACCGGACTCTCGCCGATTATAAGGCGATTGAACCGTACCGGATTATCAAGGGGTCTTTCGATCCAGAGTATTTCTATCACCGGTTTGGTTACTACCCTGAACACTGATTTGGAAAATGACCGGAAAATTACTAGAAAATGACCGCGGCGAGTTCTAAAAGGTTTTGAACTTATGTTGTTAATGTTAAGTGAATAAAGTTTGTGAATGTGTTTTTCAAATTGTAATTTTAATTATTCCTTCATCTTGAAATAATTTAATTTGTAGCCAATTGGCAATTATAGCACTCGATATCAAATTCAGACATCCTATTATACATCAAGTTTTCTCTTGTTTTCGAAAAAATTACGAATTTAGTACTCGTATCAAAGCATCTTTGAATTATTGTTCTCTATTATTGCAATTGGCTGTTAATGGCGGCACCTTTTGCATGTGTGCGTATTTTCTGGTGGTCGCCGAGCTTACTATGGTTTGTATGTGTAGGTGGATAACCTGTAAATATACATCCTCCATCATTTTACTATAAATTCTTCAATCTCAACAATGACAAAATTCCGTCCGTTAATCTTTATACGTCGATTTGTTAATGTAGTTAAACACTATGTACTTTAACGTAAAAACACTAAAGTTTTAAAAATATGATACCACTATAACAGAAAATGTCATATCAAAAGATATAGTGGCAAAGTTTGCAAAGATATAGTGCATAACTACATGTACGGACTGTGATAAAACATCGCATAGTTGAAAACTGCAGGTTGTTGTGAAGATTAATTATTATATCTTAGACTTTTAGGTTAAACTATACAGGGTGTAACACAAGAGGTAAGTTAAGCGAAATGCTACAATTATAGCTCACTATAGCCCATCCACAACCCAAACACTAGAGACTCGAAATCACATGTTTCTTTTTCAAGTTTGTATAAACATGCCTAGTTGTTTAAGAATTCTCCTTTCTTAATCAAATGCACTAGTTCAGAAATTACAAGTATGCTCAAAAAAAACTGATTGTAAAGAGTTATATTGTATATACTGGTTACCAGGTTATTGCTATATGATAAGTTGCTGTAATATTTTTAAAAGTAATTACGTATATCTAAATCTATTTAAATACAAAATTTAACCAAAACTTTTCTATAGTTTGTGATCTTAATAGGTACGCCTTTTCACGACAACTCTCCTATTCGAAGTCTGAAAACTTCGAAATGATTTCCACAAGTTCTGCTAGAATTCTAAACTTTACAACTACCATTGAGATTGCGATGGTGTGCGGTAAATGTACTATAGGTAAGAAAGGGATAAAGAGTTTTAAAGGACTCAAGATGAAAAGGGACAAATGGTGTAGCTCAGTATATAAATTGAATGGGTATGATAGTTAAACTTTACCAGCCGCGGGGCTAAACTATATCCTACCTACTGTACTATCATAAATGTGAAAGTTAGCGATTGTTTATATCTTTATTAGTTTTCTCACGCAAAAACTATTCATGAAACTTGGCTGTTATACAGGGTGTAAAAAGATAACATAATATGTTTTTTGATACCTCGTATTCTTTGTAACGTTACGATCATTTTCTTCTATGGAACCAACCCTGGGAAATGACAAAAAAATTATTAAAAAATACTGTTATTTTATTGCAAGCAATGTATTCGTTTGATGCTCAAAGTACAAATGTACTTACAAAACTAACATTAAACTAGCAAATAATGTTTGTTAATCGATTTCAGATGGATTTATGTAAAAAAATCAAAAATAAAATGCGAAAGTATGTTCACGCATAGTCGTATGTCGTTGGTTGTTGGCGTCTGCTAGTAGATTATATTCTTTTTCTGCAGCATACTAAAATAAAAAGTGCAGTTTATAATACCATCTATTATTGTAGAAGGTTGTATGTACAATAATGAGGTAGAAGATATTAGGTAGTCTCAGGGAGTGCGTACGTATGCAAAATTCGATTCACTTAACACAGTAATCGGAAAACTACTTTCCTGTCGCTTCCAGCGAAGACGCAGGACGACGCCACGAGCAGCATCCGTTGACGTCTTGATACAAGTAGAAGGCAGAGTAGAGTAGGATCTGGTAGGTAGACTAGGGTAGGCGGAGTAGGTTCCGGTAGGCTAGGGTAGGAGTAAGGTAGGGTCCTCTAGAAGAGGATTCGCTACACGCTCGTATTGGCCATTGTGTTGAGTTATACGATAGTGTTATTACTCGCAGGAAATGTATTTTTTATTTGATTATCAGTAATCTTTGCTCTCCGCGCCAATTGTATCGGGCGATCCTGTGTCTAATTTAATGGGCTTATTGGGTATTGTATGCCACATTGCTGTTTTTTGGATCACTTGTGACTCTCAGAATCATGGTCTGAAGTCGTGGTATTAATATTTGCCTGGCTGTCACAAACACCCTGTATAATGTTGCGTCAAAGTCAGTTTACGACCCTCATGACAAGAAAGCAGAGGAAGAACCTAAAATATCACTTATCCTTACTTCTAGCTGTTTAAATAAATCAAGATGGCCCAAATCCCACAGTCTTGTTAATTCCCCTAATCTAGTTTGAATGGTTTAATTAAAATATAGCAAACGCAAATTACGAATCATATAGTGACAGAGCGTATGAATGGAGGTTAATGATGTATCAGCATGAGGTCGTGACTTAAACGTGACTTGAGTTCCGGGGGTATAGGATAATGCAAGTTCTGATACCCGCCTCCATATAACGTATCTTTAGACAGCTCTTTATACTCAAGATTGTGACGACTTCATCCAAATGTTTCTCCACTTATGTCTAGGTAATTGATCTCAAAGATGTATGAATACTGTTGTAATATATGTTAATTAATCTTTCAATGTTAAAATCTCTGGAAGTGTAGAGGAGTCTACGCCTGGTATAACACTTTATACGAACTTTTTAACTGAAACTAAATGTTGTATGTCCTATATCGTCTTGGAGTCGTATATTCATCATATAATCTTAGAGTACCTTAGAAAAGCCTTCGACTTAACAATATACTTTCAATTCCTCCTGCATCGACGAAATATCGTCAAAATACATCACTTTTGCGAGCGGATAATAACTTCAATGAACTTTGTAAAGGCGTAGAGCTTGATCTCTTCAATACCAGTTTTAACATAGTGAGGCGTGTGCTTAGTGATTTTTTTCCGTTAATAACTTAGTAGGTACCTAGATTTTATCTAGTACCTAAATTGTTTTTATATGTTTGTTATTGATCAGTTTGTTAGGTTTTGTGGAACTCTAATTTAATGTAAATTGTGTGTGCATCAGTGTCTGAATAGCTCTCACAATGCTTCTATAAGTGTGGACCTGTTATTGGTTTTATGTATCTACAATTTTAACTATAATTATAAATAGCTGTTGGTCTTCCTGAAAATGTAAAATAAAATTGACATTATTATAGAACTGAGTTCGTTACCTACTTTGTTAAGATAAGTATAATATGAGAATGTATTTTTGAACAGTTATCTCAGAAATATCTTTGCATCTGTGATTCTGATATTTTTCCCCAATTATTGATAGCCCAATAGTTAAGGCCTTTCAGTCGGGAGGCGCAGGTTCAAATCTAGTCACGGGCCATCACATGAGGATGGTAGGCGCCAAACAAGCATTGTCAAATCAAACTGAATTAAATTAAGTCGTGAAGAAACCACATTACGCCGGCTCCATAAATATAGGATAAGGAAAGAAAGATGGTGATTCACACATTATTCCTTGATCGGGAAAAAATTAAAAGCAAAAAGACATACATTTTAAAACATAAAAAATTTATTTTTCAAGGCCATGCCCATCACAACTGAATGTAAAATCAGTAGATGTACGGATAGGCGTACCGGTAACCGTACGGGTATGTCCGGTAGTAGCTTGGGTATCCGTATCTGTAGTAGTCGTAGTATCTGTACGGGTCGTATCCGTACCGGAGGCTGATCAGGCTCCGTTTCTCCACGTTCTCAGCAGCCAGGGTCACGGCAACAAAGGCCAGCAGCATGAATAGGAAGACTTTGGTCATCATCTGGGAAATAACGTACATGAAAATTGTTGGTTTTTGAAAGATATGACTTTATAGGGATATTAGTTTATTTATATGTCCATGGGCATAACCAACCCGCCTGCCCAGCATGGTGACTATGGACAAAAACCCCCCTGTGGCAGTAGCCTTGCGGCGTGCCTACGTCCAGCAGTAAACTGCAATAGGCTGAAGACGGTTGTATGTCATTGTATATCTATTACTTAGGAATAGATGAGAAGAACTATCGAATAGTTTTACTACGGATGTTCGTTAGTTAGCGGGATAGAGCCACTTCTCATTCCAGCCACTGCAATTCCTGTAAAGTCACCTTTTGACAGTGGGATGTAATGTAATATTACAACTTAAAATGTAAAAATTTATAGTACGTCATCATGTACGAGACCATTCACACTGTGTAATAATAATATATTACATTCCGTAACAGTGACTATCTGTAAGTATTATATAACACAGTGTGAAAGCCGAAAAGCAGGATCCACAGAGGTGACCAGAGAAATGCATAAACGCAGCTTTCATACTATAGGGGCACAACTCGAAAAAAAATGAGTTTAAGATGTAGCCGTGTTGATTTTGTGCCCAAATATAATAAAAACTCGAAATCACAAAATGTTCGAGATGTGTCCCTATAGCATAGAGTAATGAGATGTTATAGAGGTCTATGGTCATAATAACTGTTTCGAGGCACCATTAGACTTTTCGGTGCCTCACAATTCCAGTCCTTGACAGATAGATTCTATTAGAGTAATGTATAGTAATGTACTACATTACTAATCTATTGTAACGTATAGTAATGCAATCTAAGTGTCAAGGACTGGAATTGTGAGGCACCGAAAAGACTAATGGTGCATCAAAACTGTTAGTATGACATTAGCACTCTATGTCTACATCTTATTCCTCTATGACTATAGTATGAAAGCTGCGACTAGTTTGGTAGCCAATGGTTGTGTGAGGTACGGATTTGTGCCTACTACACACTATACCCTAAAAAGTATGTCTTTCTATAGGTTAAGAAAATTATGTCTTTCTGGAGCTCACTTAAAATAAAATAATATAAAATAATCTTACCTTGAAATATTTGTATTAGCCGAAGTGCACTCGACAAGAACACAAGAGAGTATAATAATTTCCGAAAGACATTCAGCTTAAATATCAAACTGTACTTACTAATGATTGGGAATATTTTCTTTTCGTGGGTAATTATCAATGTAATTATAATTTGTGGTCAAACACTGATTTATGACGCAGTTAGAAAAATTGTAGTTTACCTACTAATATATAACGTTTTTATTATTGGATATATCCGTCTCTGCTATGCCAAGCATGGCTATGGGTTCACGGTTATGATTTTGCAGCTCTGGCTACCCCATTTCGGAAACACACCCGTGTCTGTAATATAATATATATTCACACACTACACAACACACGAACCTAGTCCCACACTAAGATCCCTAAGGTCTTGTGTCGTGGGTACTAAGCAACGGTATATAAATACATAGATAAGTATATAAACATCCATGACTCGGAAACAAACATCGATATTCATCATATCAATGTTTGCACCTACCGGGATTCGAACCCAGGACCTATGGCGTCGCAGGTAGGGTCACTACATACTGGACCAATCGGCCGTCTGTATGTATGTATCCGATGGCTCTTCTTATGCGGGCTTCGCGAGAGTACATCGGCTGCATCTCTTTTCGTACATGTCGTGAGAGTTGACTAAGGAATTCCCTGAAAGCGTTCTCTCGGATGATGAGCTTGCAACTTGCTATGATCTTTTATCTCTTGCCCTCACTATGGTTAACGTGGCTGCAGTATCTCCTTCTCCTTCTTCCTGATCCTTCTTGATCCCGCAGCTCCGGCTAAGCTAGTTTGAAAATACTGTCGTGTGTATATACAGGATGATTTTTGGTCTTCAACGTTCCCGAAAACTACGGAATCTCCTCATCATCACGATCATTTATCTCCATGGAAGTATACCTGGGAAGTGACGGGTTCCCAAAATATTAGGGTCCAAAGTTGAGTAAATAGACTGCGTTTTTTTTGCATAAATGCACATTGACGCGCGTAGCAAGATTTTTTCACGAGAAATAATTAATGTTCATCTATGAGAAAACTAGCATAAACACTGGACACTATAAATTTCGCCCGATCAAGTAATTAATTTTTTTTTTGTGGCAACGAAAAAACATCCTGTATATGTATGCAGGCTTTTGCTACTGATTCCACCAAGAGAAGGGCCCTAATACACACCAACCACCTATCATTGGCTGGCGATTGCTATGAATTCTGCAGATGATCTGTGAAAATACCTATAAAAATATCCAACATTTTCCGAAAAGGATATATGTATCTTATTCTGGAACTTATTTACCCGGCAAAATAATTTAAAAAAAAAATCTTATTTGTCGGCATGGACACAGAAGACGGGAACAGCGTCCCTACCCTATAAAATGAAAAATTAATGTCAACGCTAG
Organism: Carposina sasakii; assembly: GCA_014607495.2. NCBI lineage: Eukaryota > Metazoa > Arthropoda > Insecta > Lepidoptera > Carposinidae > Carposina > Carposina sasakii. The sequence continues at coordinate 12,782,879 of CP053161.1, forward strand.
ATGAGATGACCTACGACCTGCATTACCTAAGCGCTACGTTCCACTACAATTTGTTTCCTCCAAGAATTGTTAGTTCAGAAATAGCTGGGCCGCATGCAGGCTGAATATTAATCCATATGAACTCATTATTGGTACATGGCCTCAATTCTCAGTTATCGCTCGACCTGTCTAGTCTACTCGACATATTATTATCTGTACACACAAAATAACTAACGTTACCGGTCGCTAGAATATTGTATTTGTGCCCGCAAAACGGAGGTAGGCTCACCGCTTACCACGTGGGACTTAATAGTCTAACTGGTGGAAAGTGGATGTGTAATTTGAAATGCTTTTGAAACGCTCTGTTTCCTCCATACTAAAATGGCATAGACTTTGACGTCATAGTACAAAACCGTCACAAATTAGTATGAAAAAAAAAATGCAATCTTATTTTATAAACTTTATATAAAAAAATTAAGAAAATATCGGAAAATTTTCGAATCTTCCTGCGAAAATTTTCTGTGGTTTTCGCCTCAGAATTATGGTTTGAAGTCGCCATATTAATATTTATTTGACTGTCACAAACATCCTGTATGTATGTACCTATATGTAAAATAAATGAAAAATAAAGTGGCGGATATTTAGACAGCTGATATTAACAGTATAAATATACAGTATCTCGAGATGGTACCTAATACCATTAGAGATATTACACCTACTACATACTAGGGACAATATCCGCTGGTTATTAATCTAATTTTCTTTTTATCTATTTGTATGGACAAAATGTTTAATGTAGGTAGGTATATATATAAGGCTCAGTCTCCCGTCTTCGGCATCCAGCCTAGGTATACAGTATAAGTAGTCTTCATAGTTTTTTACCAGAGATCAGAGCAATGTTGCAGACAGTCATAGATTTATAGATTTTAGTTATTTAGTGCAGAAGGGACAAAATATTCTCCGCGACACTACCGGTACTGTGGTCTGGTAGTGTCATGGGTCAGAAGGGATAACTTTCAACAAGAAACTCTTTAACAGTTCCATAGCCCTTTGGAACTGTTAAAGAGTTTCTTGTTGAAAGTTATCCCTTCTGAACCTTAAATCTTAAATCTGAAATTCAAATTTCAAACGCTTAGACATTAAGCAGAATTTGCTTACGGACGCCCTAACACATTAAGAAGGTTGTTCCTGCCCTTAACAGTACCCAGAAACTGCCCTATAGGGCCCTTAGGAAGCCCTTTAAGTTCACAGACCCCTGTTTAGATATTTATCAGGGTTAAGTACTTTAAGGGCTATTAAGTTTATTGCGTACGAATGGGTCTTCGAATTATCTGTTTTTTAAGTGTACAGATGAATGGTATTAAGTTTTATTAAAAAATAATTTGAAGATGCATAAGTAGTAATGTATATCATCGTTTGATAAATATAAATAGATGCACAGTTCGGTTAGTAGTGAAAGGTGGTCAGCCCATCGCCTACAAAACACCAAGACCCTCTTTTCCCTCTACTGACTATACAGTATGCACAGGAAGAGAAGCAGCTGTAGTATTACACGTTTTTTTTCACTCCCAGAGCAGCATAGAAGAAGAAATATATGATTTATCAGTAAGTAACTTATTCTATTATGCCAAAGTTGTTCGTCCTGTAAAATATGTGAACCTTACCTTACCTTATGTTACCTAAATAGGTATCAATGATTTATATCAGCCAAAACTATTCACCAAAACTAGTTAGACATAACAAACCATTAGTTAATGCAGATTCTAGTAATACCTTCCACAGGCGCACAATAATTAGTCGGCTGAGAAATGGCGGCCACCAATCAGGGGCTTTCCCATCATTACTCAACTTAGCCGTTAATTTTGAGGTGGAATGCTCTCAACTTATGGGTTATTGTAAGCTGTGAAGCAGGTTTCTACAGGGTATAACTAAAGGGGTGGTAAATGAAATGCTTTGCAAGTCCACTGCGTAGAGAATCTTCCATAATATTTGGGACTAATAAATATTGTTTTTAATTAGTTTATCATGTTGTAATGTCGTTTTTAGACATTTCTGTGTGTTCCCAAAGTGGGATAGTCAGTACTGAGAAATCATAAGGGAGATCACAGCTAAACTGGTCGTGCTACACAACCGCAGTAGTTGTCCATATTTACAAAAGCACTATATAACTGGGCCAGGCGTGAAGAGATGAAAATCGGAGCAAATATTATATAGTATACCTAACTAGTAGACGCTCGCGACTCCGTCGACCGCGTGGTCTGCTGAAAAAACCAAATGTCGAAATTATCCGGGATAAAAAGTAGCCTATGTGTTATTGTAAAGGAGGCAATAAAAGGGTGTTGTTGGTTCGGAGGCTGAGTCTATATTGTCTTATAAACCTAACTTATATACTAAATATATAGCTATGAGTGGGAGAGTGTCACCACACTATATTATTCTGATATGTAAGCTATACCTATATTATTGTGAAGTTTCATAAAAATCCATTCAGTAGTTTTTGCGTGAAAGAGCAACAATTTCTCCTTACATCCTTTCATAAATCCTCACAAACTTTCGCGTTTAGGTATAATATTGGTAGATTAAGTAAATTTTTTAGTCCCACACTAAGATCCCTAAGGTTTTGTATCGTGGGTACTAAGCAACGGTATATAAATACATAGATAAGAATAGAAACATCCATGACTTGGAAACAAACAACAATATTCATCATATCAATGTTTGCACCTACCGGGATTCGAACCCAGGACCTATGGCGTCGTAGGCAGGGTCACTACCTACTACACCAATCGCTCGTCAAATAGTTGCAATACATACTCGTATCTTATATCTATTGTAACGTAAATAGCTCGTACGGTGTACACTCGGCATTAGTTTGAGGTGTAACTGGAGTTGTTGTCGTGTGTATACAAGACAATGGGCGCTAAATAGCGGGATTAGGGCCACGAAACGTACGGATATTAAACGGTCCGTTTGTCTCCTGAGGTGTAGGATTAGTTGTGTCCGCGGAAACTGTACTATGTTGGGGCCATTAAAAATGCGATTGACATGCACCGAAGACCGTTGGTACGTGTAAATACATAAAGTAATTAACTAAGGCTGTTGTATTTAAACTGGATTGAAAATCAGTGTTCCATTTCATAGATATGTCCTCTCATGCATTTTATGAATTCTATTCAGAGCTCGTTGTATGTTCCTAGTATGACTCCGAGACTCGTTTCGATTGCATTTCAAAAACATCATATAATATGATAAAATTTCTTTAAAAACTCTAAATGTAGCTTTTCTATGTAATAATAAATTTAATACTTGCTAGTTGCACACTTAGTTAGAAGTTGATCAGCAAAATATTTCTTAACCTTCCTATACCTTGCTCATGAACGTTATGAACTCTGATTTCGTGACCCCAAAATACAAATATATTTCATACCATTCTTTTGCTTTCCCGTGGCGAAACATCTCATACATAAGCCAGTTCTGACGTCCGACAAATTGTTTGTTTCCGTCGATCCGGTCGTCGTCCGTTATGACAGCAGCCATCTTGATGCGGGTCGAATGAAGAAATAAATAGAATACGTCAAAAATCGCTTTTCCGACTATCATCTTACTATTTTCCTATCTATTACTAAGAAATTATTTACCTATGCTGTGATTTTAGGTTTAATCGACTTCAAAACACAGGAAAATTTAGCTGATTAATAGTTTCTAATATCTTAATTACAATGTCTAACCACATAGCTGTCTAGTTTCATCAATATTGGTTCAGTAGTTTTCATCCATACATATTCTTGTGAACTTTCACATTTATAAAAGTAGTAGGAATTAGATCACAATACTAACAGATCTGCAAAATTTCTAATTAAAACTTCCGATTCCCGTACGTCAGCGCATTATTCAGGAAAATTCTCTCAAAACCGGTGTAGCATGAGCCGGTCCAAAGTGGACATGAACGTAGACGTGACAAGTGTATACGTAACCACAGTATAATTACAAACAGTATAACATGTATGCAGTTACGACGATGATACAACTACTGAATATCTCGGTAATCAAGTTGATAGGCGTCGTCCTAATTGGCAGTAATCGTACCATCGTACCTTTGATGTTCCAGCCGCGCGTACTGTGGCACATAGAAACTCTCCCCTGGTACGAGCACTGCACCTTCTGAACGGCTTTCTATCTGCAATGCCTGAGTGCGACGTGTTTGCCTGGAGATGGGTGAATGTGTGCAGGGAATGTTTGAGGTATTGTGAGGCGATGGATGGTAGTGCAAATCTGTAAATTATTAGGTATCATATGATTGTTTATTATTATTTTATGTTATAAATTATTACTTTAATTTTTAATTATTATTATTATTATTTTTTAATTTAATTTTTTTTTAATTTGAAATTTGGATTGCATAACGCATTGGTTTTTACTGTAATGTTATGTAATTTTTATGAAATAAATAAATAAATAAATGGCGCGATGCATTTTTCATCTCACGATCAAAGTGGTCGTGCGATGACCTAACAGGTGTCCTAATAGATCGCGCGATGTCCATCGTGCGATGCCGTCGCTCGTTGGCTGGCGTCGCGCTCACGCCACTTTAACGATGGCTCTTTACAGAGATGCACAGTTTTTGCTGTCGGGCAATATTGCTTTAAAAATTGGAAATGACATTGAAAAAAGGAAACGTAGACAACATAAAATACTTTATAGATCCAGGAATCTGCGCAGTGAATTTTTTAACCTTTATTTTGATGTACGAAATAACGAAGAAGACTCGAAGAAGAGCCTCGACGCATCGCGTAGGTAACCAATTAGGACACTCAAAAGTGATCTGTTGCTTTAACTACATGATCGCACGATCAAACGCATCGTACGATCGTTGTTAAGCATTTCATATGCTCGTACGATTATTTGCGAGGTTCAAATATGATACTCTGATGAAGTCGGTATGTTTGAACTCATAGCACGATGAAAACGCATCGCGCCATCGTACGATTGCTGCCAATTATAACGACGCTATAGAGGCTGCTGGAGAGATTTATTTTACTATTCTCTTAATTAGTAAATAATTTAATAGGATTTTTCTCACATTTGAAAGATACTTTTATAAAAACTGAATGAATTATGTGCTATAATAAAATAGTATCTGTTTAGAAATTCTCGTCACTTTGAGAAGCGTGCATCTTCGAGTCGTCGCCAAGACGTAATGCCCCTTTAAGAGCACTTTAATTAGTATTAAATTATTTGTATAACGTATAGTGTAATATGTACAATAGGTGGGAACTTAGTAAATAAAAAAATAAACGATGACAAAAATATTTGCATGATTTTTATTAACACAGTACCTCTAATTAACATAGTTATATAGAGATGATATACTGCTATTTTCGTGTACTGTGTCATCTCTCAGGGGTCGTGAACAGTTCGACAAGCTATAAACATGGTAAGTTAGTTAACATGTGTTTAGGGGCGACAGGTGCCACTTGCCTGATTCTTCGATCAATATTGTAGCTTGTACTAGAAATTGAAGCGGTGATACACTTCTGCCCAAGTAGCTTGACCTGCGGAACACGATATGATAAACCGATTTAGCCTGTCAAAATACGATAAATATAGCCGCCATGTTGAATTTTGTATAGAGACGCTACGATATCGATATCCACGATACGTGGTCAATCTAGGGGGGCTGGCTACCGAAGTCTAGTCAGATGCTTGAGTAGTAAGACTATGGTATACATACATATATAACCTCACGCCTTTGTCCCATAGAGGTAGGCAGAAAATACAGATCTCCATTTAGTACGTTCCGAACATACCTCTTTCTCCTCATCCACATTCACTAAATTGTTCATACATGCTCGCCGGTTTCGGGTGCTCTAGTAGACTATGGGTGTAGACATATAATTTACGGCTTTGGTTGTCTAAAGATCATTGGGGGACAAAGATATGGGTTTCTAAGATAGCAGTACGTTAGTAATAAGACAGATATCTTTACGGTGCCGACATTTAAACCGTTTCTTCATGGCCGCTATGTGACGGCACCGCTACCGTAAGAACGCTAACTTTCTTTATAGTTACGCTAGCGACTATTGAAAGGTTCGTGTCTTCTCCACTGTTTTCATTAAGTTTTGATCCCTCCAATTGACTTGTTCTTAGTATAGAAAAATTATTATACGTTCTCATTAAGTAAATTATATTGTCCATTTTTACGCAATATCCTATCATTAGCTTGGCACGTTTGGTAAATGACAAAGCTAAATGTGACCGTAGAATCTCTTTCGAGATTATGCAGTTCTGGTTACCTCATCTTTGGGAATGCGGCCATGTTATAAATGTATGTACCTATATGTATATTGGGAATTCCTATCCGATTCATACTAAAAAAGTAATTTCATTCCGACCGGATGTAATCAAAAGAGCGTGTTTTGATCTTTGTGAGATTGGCAAATTGAAATATAATATATATATAATATATAATACAAGTAATACTACTCATATATGTCTTATATTTTTATCAATACTAAAAATTATAAATGCCTTGAAAGTCGCTGCAATCTTTTCATAATAGGAATACTTATTAAGAACAGATTATACAAGACTACATAATTATATAAGACTTTATATAATATATATAAGACAGATTATTGACCCGGTGGCTTAGTGGTTATAGCGGCTGGCACGGTTTGCAGCGGTCGTGGGTTCGATTCCCACTCGGGTGAAGAATTTTTTCTTTATTAATAATTTTATAAGATTATACAGAGATAAATAGTAGTTTCGTAGGCCTCATTCAATACAGAGTCTGATATGTGAACAGAGTGAGCCAAACATTTTTGTGTAAGGGAAGAAGAAGAGGGAAAATCTGTCCACAAAATTTGAGACTGCTCAGAAATACCTATTGATATTATTTTCAAAAGTAAACATTTGATTTTGAGTATCGAATGCAGATAAATTCTCTATCATGTTATCCCCTGAATACATGAAACGATGTTTCATTTATAATCTCCTCAAACAGGATGCACCGCGCCTTTCTAGAAACCTGACTGCAAACAAACAAATGACTCGCAGACATCCAGTTAATGAATTTAAAAACAGCAACCTTATAAAAGTGTGAAAGCATTTTTCCTAAATGCTTAGTTGTTACTATTTTACGCTGTGAACCAGCGAAAATGTTTTCAACATTTTAATAATATAAGCTCGAATTTTGTTGAACGCTTCATAAAATGTTGTACAAAAGCAAAAATTAATTTTAGGAATTCTCGTCGAAAATATAAGTTGTTTAAAGGCATCTAAGCTAGAACGCTCACCGTGAAAAATTGCATACATTCATAAGAGGTATTATGATTCCGGTGAAAATGTTTATGCGAGACAAAACTGCATCGTTTATGGCTTAGGCAAAGTTATATTGGTGCGAGGGTTGGTTTTTACCTAATAAAATCATCATCATCATCATCAGCCTATTACAGTCCACTGCTGGACGTAGGCCTCCCCCGGGGCACGCCACAAGACTGCCATGGGGGGTATTTGCCCATAGTCACCACGCTGGGCAGGCGGGTTGGTGACCGCAGTTTGTATTTTGGACTGTGTTGTCAACACGGGAGGCGCTGCTGCCCACCTCCCGGAAACCCTTAATCGCCTCGTACGATACTCACGGGCAGACATGGGGTGGTACAAATTCTTCTCTGCCGGCACCACGCGGCCTAATAAAATACTAATAGTTAATCTTTATTTAGACAGCACATTATTAAAAAAAATGCAATTCTCGAAATCACATTTTCTGCATCACAAAACCTTGTAAAAATCCATTCTATGCGTAGCAGACAGACAAACCAGGCACTGCGGCTCGAAGAGATGTTTGGTATAAACATGCTTTAAAATTGTATTTTGTACCCAATAAATATAATCTGCCTAGATGTCATCTATAACCCCATATATTCAGCATTTTCAGAATTCGTTTTTTTATCGTTAACACTAAAAAGGCGTCCAATAACATTCAAAATTGCCGCGAATTTACGGCCCTTGTAGACACGTAAAACTTTTAACGTGTTGTAAAACTAGCCCAGAAGTTAGTGTCTAGATATCTGAGGTACGTCGGCATTTATAGATGCAGACATGAAAGATCAAATTTTTCTTGTTAAACCACTGGAAGTTTAACGAAATTGTCTAACTTACTTTTATGAACTTTATGTCTGTCTAGCTTCAAGCAATTTCGAGAAGTTGCAAAAACGTCTTACTGGATTAGATACTCCCTTTCTTATAACATTTTTGTATTCTTTTCACAACTGCTCGTACGTTTTATTTATTACTAACATATAGCTGGTGCGATTTCTAGATGATAATTTTATTTCTGCTCTTGATTTTGTTTTGGGCGTTTTCCATTTACCATTCTCTTTCTTTTATATAAAACTTAACACTAGTTTCTTGAACAGTAACCCCTATTAAATGTTGATTGAACTCTAACTTCACTGAATATAATCATGAAATAGTGATAAGCCTTCGAAAAACAGATGGTCCTATATCTTAATTTTTATCACATTATTTTAATTACCTAGATCTCCCTAAGATTTCAATGGATGATAATTGCATCGTGCCTCTGTCGCCTTGATATTCTGTGAACCCATTTACACCCTCTTTATAACCATCCACATTCATGTCCAGCGCTCTGTGTAAAATATGCTTTTAATTCGTAGACTCAGCATAATCGACTATCTATAAAGATTAAATGTATTTTCCTTGTTGCAGGTGAGCGTCATTGGTGACGTCATTGATGGCGCGGTGACGCAGCATGCGCCGCGTGCCGCTCGCCGCGCTGCTGCGGCTCTTCATTATAGCAGGTATACTATGTTAGCCCAAGCACAGGCATAGACTAAAGTTATTCTATAAAAGAACTCTTAGACCAAGCAACAGCGGCCAGGTCGCGGTGGCCACCAAGTTTACCAATATTTCAAGCGGTTTCTTACAATAAGTCTATGCCTGATTTCGGAACTGACATTTTTTTTGTATGCAGTGACTCAGATAATGTGGTAGGCTCATCATCAAAAGAAACTATTCGGTAAAATGCATTCTACTGCTAATCTTATATTTATAAAACTCAAATTTATCATTCATCTGAACTTTATTCTAAGTAGTAAAATTTTTTCATTTCTTCCTTATAAAACGTTTTAAGCAATACAAAAATTGTGGTAATTATAAACCTTGAGAATGTTAAAAACGTGCATGCAGATACAAACATACTATGTTCCGAGAACAATGCCGCAAAATAGTTGCTAATGATACTAAAAGTTTCATTCACTATGGCGATTCCAAGAAAAAACACAAAACCTTTAGCGCGTTGCGACAAAATAGTTAAAAGAAATAAACACATGTTTACAGTAACTAAAATAAATTCACACAACGAGGAAGCGAAAACGAATTTCGTCGTATCCGTAGTTTGAGCTGTTTGGCTGTATAAAAGTTCTACAATTATATTACTTGCGATCCGGGTCACTACCAATGTTCCAGCGACTGCAATGCTGACCACTGTTTTACTATACATGAAATTTTTTATATGATTCGCATGTGCCAGCGAAAGGTAAGCCATTAAGGAGTAGATGAGAGCCCAACATGCCGACATCAGATAGAAATATTCCGCTAACTGATTGAGGAATTTATAGTATTCCGCTACTGTGTTAGTATTTTCTATGAGATCGGCGGTGGCATGCAGGTATCTCAAAATAACCAGATTAACGGTTCCAGTGGTGACTTGGTTGATGGTTATGAAATTAGGCACTGTCCGCCATTCGGGTTTCCTGATCCACAACGCCAACAATGCGAAGACACATAACACGGATAGAAACGTGGAATATTTAATTATGAAATCATATACCGCGATGTACATTGTTCTAACGATAGAACGAGTTTAATTAAAATGCAATTATATAAATGAGGTTTAGTAGTGAACGTAAAATAGTAATGGCAGTTTTGCTATCGCATTATTGATTGAAATTATAAGGTGAGTTGCGGAACTATTATAGTGGACATACTCGTAAGTGTTCACAGATGTAGGCTTATTTAAATTTGAATAATAATTTATATATTTCAAGCAACATAATTAAATCATAATCATGCTAGTACGCGTATCCTTGAATATTCACAGCCAAAACTGTCGCTCTTTCCATATGATTTAATGCTTACGATCGTTACACTAGGTAAGTAGGTGATATTATAACAAAAGATCACAGAGCAAACCATGTTATCCAAATACTCCAAAAATAATTTTCCTAATTCAAAGTTTCATACTAATATAAATGGCAAAACATTTTAATTTATGTAAACATTACAAAATGAAAACAGAACCATCTTAACAAGACCCGCTTGTTTCCAGAAATTAATTTAAGGATGTTACGCATTGCAAAGAGGCAATAAGATGTCAGGGCTCCAGGGAAATTGGTTGTTGGAAAATCACGGCAGATATGTACATCTGTAAAGAGGTTTTATCCTTACAAAGCGGCGGGTTAGCATGCCTTTGAATAGAGTTTTGATATCCGCTAAAGAATCCATATCTGGAGTGATTTAAATCCATTGATGTGGGTTGTAATCTCGCCCAAAAATGATTTGGAATTACGTATTCGAGGCATGTGCAAAGATACACATGCGCACATTGGTATTTTTTTAAAGTATAAATATATATTTTTATTTATCTTGAACAGGGATAAAATGGGCCTTGAAGTCAACTCGAGATTTTAGATATATTGATTATTTGAGCAGATTGGGCTCCCTCTTTATTATTAGAACCCGTAGAGGCTCAATATTTCTAAAAGTGTTAGTGAAAGGTTTTTAATATAAAAAGTAATTTCCAATTCAACCTTTCCAATAGAACTAACAAATAATATTTTCACAGGCGGTGCGAGTTTTGTTAATCCATACGTGAGCGAAGAACGAGTAGACTTGAACCAAGTATGGGTGGACATACCATCAACGCTGGTGGCACTGGGGGGAGATGTCCACGTCCACGTTCATGGCATCACCTCGAGTGGGGGGCTGCGCGTGCGCCTCGCCCGGGAAGACGATGACGGCCGAGCTCTTCTCGCCACCATGCCATTAGCCCTGGACACCGAAAGCAGAATGACATTGCCCTGTGGCTACTTTTCTAGAGGAGGCACTTATTATCTAGAGCTTATCACTGATAAGGAAACTTTGTATTACAATAGCAGTGATAACTTTAACGGTATTGCTAAAAGAGATGTTCAATTATACGAGCACTCTAAAAGCGCAAAAGAAGATAATAGTATTATTAGTGTTTCAAATGAAACAGATAATGAATTTAGCAATAATCATGTTACAATTGTTGATGAAGAAAACAAACGTGTGAAAAGAGAAATTAGTGATAGTGAAGGTAGTCTAATGGAGACTAGTGATAATATAGTTAAAACTTGGAAGTTTGATGTGTTGTGGCCTTCAGCCAAATTAGACGTTACTCCAGAACAAATTCAAACGTACCCAGAGAGACAAGTGACTGCTATACTTGAGTTTCCTAAGGTGGTGTGTACTCCAGTAGGAACTAGTGCAGACTTTTGGTTAGAACTATTGTACTGTGGACATTCCAGTGGTGGTGCTGTTCTCTGTGATGGCAAGAATACCAGCTCACATGCACATGTCTTGTATTCTGAACAGGTAAGAGGATAATGAAATCGTTCTTCATTATTATATATTGCGTAAACTAGTGGATGCTCGCGACTTCATCACGGGAACCGTATATCTTATCTGCTATTCCGATGTATAAGGTATACATATAGATTATTTCCAAGTTTCATAAGACTTTTACATTTATATTATTACTTGGATAATAAATACTTCATACATAGGTACTACACACTAAGGATAAATTTTCTGAAAAAAAAGATAAAGGTATATTTATAAAATGCAAGCTAAAAAAGTTATTTTTTTAATATGTAACTATTTTTAAAAGTATCCCTTCTCACCTAATGGAAATTAATGATGCAATGGATAATGATAAAATCTCGTATCACGGATTTCCTTCATTTCATTTAATGTTCGAAGATATTTCGTGAAGTATTTGTTGGTATGATGATACGACAGCCAAATCAAATAAAACCATACAACTGATTTCATTAGATATTGGTTTTTAGAAGTAATCAGAATCGCGGGCATTCAACTTTGGTTTGGCTTTTTGGTATTGGAACCGTATAACATAGGTTATTTTAATACATACTCGTACATATTTTAATTACAGTATACCTATATGTGTAGTCATATATAAATTTGCAGTCAACCACATTTTTGAAACAAAGTACAACGCATGTTTAAAGTTATTTTAATTAGTTAACTATTCTTGTTATGACCTTACATATTGTCATTATTCGAGGCTCTGTATGTGAAGTATCATCAATGGCGTCAAGATACTTACGTTTAAGTTATTTAATATTGTAATGGCTGTATTACTTCCGTAAATAAATAAATATAAAACATAATTAAACACACGGCTGTGTTTCCAAAATGGCCAGAACTGCAGGACCTTGAAAGAGATCCCACAGCCTCGTTTGCAGTGACAAGTTGCTAGCTTATCGCCTGAGAGAATGCTCGAGTTACTTAGTAAACTCTTGCATCAGCTCAGGTGATTTTAATAAGAGCAATAAATGCAAAGTCAATGTTGTCACATGGGAATTTATTCAGGTAGAAATTGTTGTAAAATGGGATTGTCGTATACGAGTACCCCCAAGGGTTGGAATAGAAATACGTTTATTAATTTATATTGTCCTTAACATCTCCACTGTACAGGTATGGAACTTTATGAGTGTCCTTTTTAAATGTATATTATATTTTAGCTACGGATGCAGAAGCTGCAAGTAAAATTTGCGCGAAAATCTATATTTACCTAACTCAATCTTGCTTATTTGTAATTATGAAAATCTAATAGTTTCTTTTTCAAAGATGTGGACGCAAAATAAGATATTTAATTGTCTATATGGTATGCTTCCTTGCATTTTAATGATAGAATTATACATAAACAGCTATTCCACTTGCATCAAGTTTGAGTCCCATAAAATAATTTATTAGAGCAGCGACAAACAATATTATTCTATCATTAAAACTAATTAACTTTTGCAGATGCACGGCTTCCCTGGGCGTAGGACGATGACGCTTCGCTGTGAGCTTTTCGGTCAGGCTGGAGACTATGCTCTGACGCTTCGACCAGCCGCCGCAGCCGGTCCTCAGGACTTGGCATCTGCTTTTATAAAGGTACTTCTTAATTACTACTTCTCTACTACTATGTCTAGGAAATATGTCTTTTTTCGTTTTTTAAAATGGGGTAACCTGAACTTCAGGATCATAAAGGAGATATCACAGTCACGTTTAGAATAGCGAAGATAGATGTAAATGATCAGTGTTTAGTTGCTAGCTTATCGCCTGCGTGAATGCCTGATTTCCCTAGTCGAATAGTACGACATGCACTAAAGGAGATGCAGCTGACAATCAGCTGACGTATTCTAGTGAAGTCCCACATCGGCAGAGGAGACACATTTTCTTCTAGACTTATCTACGTATAAAACCTACTAACTACTCTCTCTGTGTTTGCTTCTTGCGTACTGTGTTTATAAACATTCCTATTAAATTATTCTATGTCCAATAAAAATAAGATGCATACAGAAGATGGGAATTTTGTTTTATATTACGCAAGGATACCTAACCATATTGAGAATACATTTACTTGCAGCCAGATAATCTTGGCAGGTAAAGAAAAGTAAGAAATATAGCCACAATAAGCATTTGACTCAGTTTCCCATAAAGTGTAAATCGATTCAAATAACCACAAATGGCGGTCATAACACGCTCTGGAAAACCTTTTCTCGTCCGATCATACAAAAGGAAAATAAACCCCGATAAATATTTAGTTCGCCACAGGTTGGCCCATATTTCACGCTCGCACCCCGAAGATATATGGAGATCGCACTTAAAGCCTCGAGCACACGATATTGTTAAGTGGTGTTTATTACCTAGGTATAATAATAATATTAAAATTATAGACGCTTGCGACTCCGTCCGCGTGGACTGCAGAAAAAAACAATATGTCGAAATTATCCGGGATGAAAACATTTTCCCAGGATAAAAAAGCCTATTATGTTAAGTGGGACCTGTCCCAAAATATTCCTGAAAACTGCACCAAAATCAGTCCAGCTGTTTCTGAGATTAGCGTGCACAAACATCGATCCGTTACAATTTTATTATATGTATAGATAGATGGAACATATAGACACAACTCTACGTTATACCAAGTTAGAAAAGTAAAGGTCTGGGAGCTTAAAAATGTAAAATCGTTTGGCATTGGCAATTTTATTATGAGACTAGCCAAATATGCCACTGTAAAGTGTAAAATTTAATTATTTTTCAGCCTTCATACAACTACATTTGTTTACCTTACTTATTTATAATTAGACAAGACGTAACGAAACTACAACATTTTTATTTAAATTCAGAATTCAAGGTCTAATTTGTATAAAAATCCGGCTGAAAATATGAAGATCATAATATTTTAGTTGAACAAAAACGATCTGCCACTTCGCACTCAACCGCAGCCGTTCGGAAGAAATACTCGTAGGTATATCTCTTCTTATTCGAATTCATAGCTTTGGGTCGAGAATTTGATGAAATTCGTAAATATGTATACTGTTTCGTCTGAATTAAGGGATAAAGATTTATCTCTATTGAGGGATCGCCCACCACCGGGCCCTATACCCTCCGCTGACCCTCGGATCTGCCGACTCATGATCACGAACACACGACACTACAGTCGCAACTATGTATTAGCAGCTATGTATTTATGGTTGCATGCTAGGTGCTTGGATCTGGCTTCTCGTTGCGACTGTAGTGTCGCGGGTGTCGGTTGGATGCAGGCTGCTTCCGACCGGTCGGAATGGAGATTTTTGGGGGGAGTGGCCTAACAGTGGACTTCCCAGGGCTGTAAATGATGACGATGATGATGATGTAATGTTAAACGTGGCGGTAGGATATCCTGCAGGTCTGACTACCCCGTTTTGGAAACACATTCGTGTGTATGTATACCTATATACGTACCGACATGTTATTATGTGTGTGATGTTTTAAAAATATAGGCAACATGTTTATAGCACCTACGTAAAACATGACACAATCTACGTAAAACTTTACGAGTCCACCGCTTAAACCCTATTTTATATTCGATATACTATAAAATTTACGTTTTTCATTACATAAGGTTTGGATGACATACTTATAAAACATATACCTTTCCGGAAATGGTCATTAAAATTTGCCGAGTCTATTTTGTTCTCAAATAATTTTAGGAAAGGGGCACAGAATGTTTTAATATTTTTATGTTCCTTTACATGATATTAGTGAGTTTATTAATTTCTCATCATATACATTTTTTCCGTACTCGCCTTTCAGCATTTAGCCATTCAACGTATCATACATACCTGTCTATTCCAACCGAACCAGACTTTCTGAAAAGGTTAGCTGCCTTCTAGGCTCTTTGCAGCTTCCAAGAGCTATCTTCCAACGACCTATAATTTTTTAGACCTATAATAATTTAAGATTTCTGTTTTGTAGCTGTTTTAATGGTGTCCAACTGCGAAAACCTCCGATAACCTACATTTGAAGATAAAATTCTATAAAACGAAACAATGCAATTTGCTATAAACAGTTCCTCAACCTTGTAAAAGAACAAGCACCGATAGTAGCAGTTTTAATTCCCCCACTAAATCCTTAGAGGCTATAAAATCATGAAATACAAGCGGCGAGTGGCCGTTTGTTGGAGAAAAATGTTAGATTGTAGCTACTAAATTGAAGGTCTTTAGGTGAAGTTAAAACGTTGGGACAAAAATTTAAGTGGGATTTACCTTAAGTGATTTCCGATGTGGTCATGCTGCCTACATGAGTTCAAATCGGCTTAAAATTAGTAGGTTTTATTTTATCATCTTCATTTAAGCCAAAAGAACGGCTGACAATAGGCTACCCTTTTATTTATAAGCTTTTATTTAGTTAGTTTCACCTGTGCCGTTGTATGTAACCAAATTTTGCAAAGTTAAATACTTCCTGCCAATGTATTTTTCGAGCACTACAACATTGGTCTCTTTAAAGCTAGAGTGCATAGGCGCTTTCTAGGCAAACATGTACCATCTTAGGTAGCATCTTGCTTAACATCAGGCACGATGGCGGTCAAATGTCTGCCTAGTTAATTATAATTTTTTTTTTATCCATTTCCCGGTTTTCGATTAGGCCGAAATTTTCTATGCATGTATAAGTCGGATGATAATGCAATATTATTTTGATATAGAGCTGATCTGATGATGGAGCTGGAAGGTGAAAGATTTTAAGAAAGAAAAGATTTTAGCCACGTCATTACAATTTCTATACATTTAGCAAATAGTTATTACCCTAAACGGTGAACATGAAAGTTTTCACCTGAATACGGACAATGGTAGGCGATTCACCGTAATGCTATAAGTTCGCTAGTTTAGACTCCATTGTGTGAGTTGCGAGTGAGATAACTTTATAACTGTTACCTTTTAACGAACGTGTTGTGGTTACCTGGATTTTGAAAATATGTTTTAGGAAAGGTCCCTAAATACTTTAAACGAAGGGTGTTTATTACCTAGTGCAGACTGTCTTTATAAAATGTATTTTTATTATGCGATCACTAATAAATTAATGGGTTTTTATAAGACAGCATTAATAGTTTACTTAAAGAAATACCCGACCGCATACAAATTTTCCCCCTTGTCACTCTCACTGAAGAATCTAGATACCTCTCAAGCACAAATGCGACAAGCTGTTTATGCGCTAGAGATGCCAAATATACACACATATATACATTCACTCAAAAACATAACCCTCCTTCTGGCACAGTCAGGTAAAAGTTAGCAAAACTCACGAGCACATGCTTCTACACAAACTTTTGCGCTAGTGAGAATATGTACTTACAAGCTGTATCATCTTCAAGTCTTGTTCCTTATCGTTCCATCTACGTAGCGTAGGTACTCTTTGGTTTCTTCTACCAATACCAACATAACCAAACCAATCTCTTCCAGGCGGACTGGTCAGAGCAGTTTGTGCTAAACGTCCACGGCGGCTCAGTATTCCCCTGCGCGGATGGCGTGCGTGTACTCTTCCAATATCCGGAGTGCGTGTTAGAAGGTGCTGACCGAGTGAGGGTGTTTGGGAGGGACTCGGAGAGGCTGCGGTACGTCGCTGAGAGGAGGGTTCGGAGGTAAGGAGGACTTAGGAACTGGGACGTGATGGTCCTGTCTTCAGCCAAATGCAGTCCACTACTGGACGTAGGCCTCCTCCAGGGCATGCCACAAGGCTACTGCCAAAGGGGGGTCACCACGCTGGGTAGACGAGTTTATACAATGAGAGGCAAGAGAGAGAACTTTTGCTCAGTCCTTTGCCCGGGAACTATGTGTATCAAAATAATATATATTTGTTTATAAACCAGAAAATTTTATACCAACCCCAACTCGGGATATGTATAAAGGGAGTGAGAGTGATATATTAAATAGTTTACAAAGTTATAAAACATGTTTTACTACAAAAAGCGGATATATCGGTATCTGAAAGCAAACGCTAAGTACTCCGTGGCTTGGTGAAATATTACGCATTAATTTTACTAGAAAAATTTGAAATTTCCAGCTCAAAGTCAAGTAATTATGTACGTACAGGCATGAACGTATAAAGAATAACGGACAGAGTATTGTGACTACATAGAGTGAAGCATTCAAAGTAAGCTCGGCAACGATATTCCATGGAGTAGGCATGTGTATTGACGCGTTATTCACACACACATACAAACCATAGTAAGCTCGGCGCCTACTGGAAAATACGCACACATGCCCAACGCGCCTTCCACAATTTCGGTGCTTCAATTTGTGCAGTGACAGCATTACGTCCGTTGTTCTTTATACGTTCATGCGTACAGGTATATTTACAGCAGTACCTACCTATGTGACGTGCCCTGGAGGAGGCCTACGTCCAGCAGTGGACTGCAATAGTCTGATGTGATGTAATATAATTATTATTATACAGATAGTATGTACGTACCTATATTACCTATGTAAACGTTATTAGACCATTATAATTTGAAGCATACGATTATATATACGCTGTTGTTGTTAATTAGAGCGCACTGGCTGCGATAATTACGGAAATAAGCGACCTTTATGAAAACACATCGCTGATTACTTCCTAGCTGTTATTACTACAGAATCTATGCTCGAAATTGTACAGTACAATAATATTCTGATACTGGAGTGTGTCTAATGGTTGAATCATACATACATGTATACAGGTTCATTTTAACTTTTTTAATGGCGGATATTTTTTTTACCCAAGAGCTTTATATTCTCGTATCATTGAATTTATTATGATGGTGTAAGTACTTGAATAGGTACCTATTATACTAACAGACGAATCTACTACGTCATTGGAATGTCACAAACGTACCGGTAGTAGGTACTCGTATGGTATTTAGGGACATGCCTGATACAAACTTACTATTTTAGCTCATACAGGGTGTAAGAGAAGGGGTATGTTAAGCCAAATGCTTTGAAAATAGCCTGCTATCGATAGGTAACCTTTTTCCTAAAAATTTTAGACTCAAAATTCAAATTTTATTTTTCAAGATTGTATACTTACACATTCCTAAGTTGTTTAGGAATTCTCCATACTATCTAAAAAATAAACATTTGAGTCCCAAATTTTGTACATAGATTCTCTATTGGTGGGCTATTTTCAAAGCATTTTGTTTAACATACGCTTTTTGTTACACCTTTAATTGTCATGGCCTATGAGCACGTCCTGCGCCTGGTCTCTCTCCGGTCGTGTCGGCTTTCCGTCCAATCGGACTATGAGAGTAACGGAATAGAGAGTGCATCTGTGTCTGCGCACACATTTGTGCACTGTAATATCTCCTGCATACCTGGCCAATTTCCGTAGAGATTGATCGTCTTGACCGAAATACGGTCGGAGATCATCATCATCATCATTTCATGGCCATTTATATGATGTCAACAACATTTCTGTGAGAATGATTACAATAACTTTCTTGCAGAGGTCAGCACACCGCCACCTTCGACTGCCGACTGTTCTCCGAGCGGTACCCCGAGTACTGCTTCGTGTACGTTTCACAAGCAGTCACTGGTGCAGTCGCTGATGTCAGGATGGATTGCCTGCCTACCCTGCCTTTGTCAGGTAAGTAAGGTTAAACAAACACATATATAAGTCACGGGCCTATATCAATGAATTTATTTAATGTACAAATTTTAATATTGCAAAATTGTCACTTAGCTCGTGCCTCGGAAAGCACGTAAAACCGCTGGTCCCGAGCCTGATCTCTCTCCGGTAGTGTCGGCTTTCCGTCCCATCGGACTATGAGAGTATCGGAATAGAGAGTGCATCTGCGTTTGCGCACACACTTGTGCACTATAATATCTCCTGCGTACCTGGCCAATCTCCGTAGAGATTGGTCGCCTTGGCTGAAATACGGTCGGAGGTCATCATATAAGGATATCGCCATTGAGACTCGCCTTGTTTGAGCTCTCCATTTTTGATTAATTTTGGGGGATAGAGAACAGGTGAAGTATTGTTGGCGATGTGACTAAAGTAATTTAATCTTAAATTAACTAGGCACTAGGACCTAGGTCACTTAATCCTTAAAAACTACTTCTACTTATTTTAATGTTGACAGTCCTGAATACAGGGCTACATCTTGCATTTTGGAAGAATACATAAATGTGAAGATATAATGTTCCTAAAAACATTACTAAGAACAATATTATAGTTGGGTAATATCTGTTAAGTTTCATTGAGAGAGAGCGCAGACCAGAGTCACGACTGTTTTAAGACAGTCTTGTCTCACATAGACAAGTCTGTCTTTAAATTAGAAAGAAACAGTTTTGTCTACAACGCGCCGCACACCACATAAAGACGAAACTGTCTTGTCTACAATACCAATGTACGACATTGGCTCTCTCTTAATGAAACTTAACATATATTACCCTAGAAATGGGTAAAGAGTCAGATAGTTTGGATTATTATCGATTATTATAATATATTATGTCCATTAATAGCCATGCAATGGACGATAACCGCGCTATTAACGTATTTTAAAGAAATAATTGTATTTTATTGAAATTTTCGCACTACTAACCACGCGAATGAAGTTCAGCTAGTATTATGGTATTTTCTGTATAGCACGTTTTAAAACAATTTACAAAAAAATTCGTAAGTGTGAATAAAAAGGATTCTTCTCTTTTGCACCCCTTGAAGTTTACCTATGTATACAATGAACAAAGGAATGATATTTTCCCATAAGATAATATAAAGATTTTATAAGATTTTCTAACACTATCGATAGACCATGGATAGTTGAGACAAAGCCAATACTATCGATAGACAACAATACTATCGATAGTATCGAAACTCAATATTGAATGTACTATCGATATATAGCCATATCGAGAGTAGATGATTTTTAAGGTCAACTATCGATAGTTGGGCAACACTACTGGGGTAGGTTGTTCGTCGTCGCTGGACAGTATCGTCGCTGGTGTGCGCAGCCGCATACCTTTATTGAACAGAAGCCGACAGGTGTTAGTCAGTCTTGTCGCTGCGTAGTTCCTGTAGGCAATATACAACTATGTCTATGAGACGTTTTGTCTAAAATGTGTGCGTCTTCTTATATTTTTTGAAGCAATAGTCTGTCTTAAAACCATCGACTAAAATCTAAGTACATATAAATAACTATTAATGTTCTAAATGTGAAAGTAAGTCTGTTTGTTCGTTACCCCTTTTCGCTTTTTTTGCTCAACCGATATTTTTTGAAACTTACATATGGCTACATTCATACATTTTAGTTCATGCGGACGAAATCGCGGGCAACAGCTAGTACTTCATAAATTGTCGGAATGGAGGTTATTGGCGGAGGCCTATATTCAGCAGTGGACTTCTCATGGCTGAGAATGATGATAATGATGAAATAGTCAATAAGTACTTTAATACTCTGGCTTGTCCACAGATGGCGGTGCTGGCGGTTGGGGCGCCTGGTCTCCCTGGTCACCATGCCCGGCGCCGGCGCACTGCTCCACAAGGACGCGCAGCCGCCATCGGTTCTGCGATTCCCCTCCACCGGCTTACGGTGCTAAGTACTGTGAGGTAAGTAGCTCCTTCTTTGTAGACTGAATAAATACATATGTACACAGTTTAGGATAAAGACACATGGACTGCATCTTGACTGCAAATAGTAGTTCCGATGCAGTTTGAATGCAGTTGGCACGACCGTAATGAAACTGCAATTTCATTCCAAGTGCATCGGAACTGCTATTTTGCAGTCGACTTGCAGTTGAATTGCAGTCTGTGTGTCTTTACCCTTAGAAAATATTAACCTAATCGCACACTAAGATGTCTAAGGTGTCTTGTGTTGTGGGTAATAAGCCATCATCATAAAATCCATGTTATGACTTAGAAATAAAAATCGATAGTCATCATATAATTTTTGCACCCACTGGGATTCGAACCCAAGAAATTAAATGTATGTAATGTCCACTTGCGCGGACTAATAAATGGTTAGAGCTAAATCACAATGAAATAAAATATATTATTCTATCTTTTAGGTATTTTTCATTAAAATTTAATAACATAGTTCGTACTAACCATAAATTTTAATACCTTTTAAATTAGCAACCGACATTTAGTTATATATAGGTAACTTTTTTCATTTGCTCAAAACATGATACGATAAAGTTGTATTAAAGTAAAATAATCAATTAACATTTAGTTAATTGATTAATTTTTTTAATCATTCTCTGTGGTTTACAAAGCCTATTGTGCAATATTTCCGTTGCCGGTTGTTATGGTCGGTTACTAGGAGATCTTTGGTTGCTAGGAAACAAATTATTTTGTCAATATGTTATGTCAATACTCGTGCTCGCATAAGATCAAAGAATATACTTACTCTCCATGAGATTTTTACAACACATTTTTTTATTTGAATGTAATCAATTTATTTATTGAATTATGGCACCCAAGAAAGATAAAAAAGAAAAAGAAAAAGACAAAGACAAAGAAGATGCGGCGAAAGGTGGCACCTTCACTGAGGTTGAAAGGACTTTTTTGGAGCTTCAACTTGCAGAATGTAATCGAAAAATAGCGAGGCTTCGAACAGCAGTCGATGAATATGAAGTTAGAAATGAAGAGTTACAAAAAAGTTACGATAAACTTGATGAAGACCGGGCGGATATTATTGCGTATCTTAAAAAACAACTTAACCTGAAAAATGAAGAGAACGTAGAATTAAAAGAAAAGGTAAAGGGTCTGGAAGAGACTAGAGAAATCGAAACTGCAGAATTCAAGCAGAAAGTTCAGGAACTTGAGAAAAACTTCACAATAATGAAAGACCAGCTTACTTCTGAAAATAAGCTCCTTGCTGGTAAGCTGAACACACTAGAAGAGTTCAGAGCTATAAGAGATGATCTGATGCAGAAGTATGATGCCCAGGAAGAAGCTTTTAAAGATCAGGAAATGAAGTATAAGAGAATAATATATGATGCTGAGAAAAAATTTGTTATCGGTAAAGATAAACTGAAAAAAGAAATGGAAGGGCGGCTTCTGAAATTAGCACAAGACTTTCAGGACGCTACTGAATTACGCATAGCAGCATCAACCCATAGAGTGATACGAGAGAATATTGCTATAAATAATGAATTAGATAGCATTTTAGCAACTCAAGCAAAGTTAGCAGATCAAAATGAAAAATTTAAAGATTCAGAAAAATCTGCTAGAATAGCTATGGAACTGGCTGAAGAAGAGAGGGATAAAGCTATTAATAAAAATGTTATACAATTAAAAGTTATTGATCAGTTAACAACTGCCTACCAAGAAGTTAAGAAAGAAAAGGCTTTATTTGAGAAAAAGAGTTTCGACTTTGATGTAATGCAAGTTAAAGTGCAAGCACTTACTAAAGAAAATGCAAATCAAACATTACAAGTACGAATTTTGGAACAAAATGTTCATGCATTGCTAACAGAGCAAAGTAATTCAAAATTTAAGGCAGATAAGGTAGTTAAAGAATGTGAGAAATTAAAGAGAATATTAAAAGAAGCTGCTATAGCTGTACAAGCTGCTTTGAAATTAGATTCATGGGCCACTACAGATCCGTCTCGAGAAATAATGGATAGACAGTCCTTACTTGCTCATTTATTAGATATAATATCACAGTATCGAGAAATAACACGAGGTGAATCAATTGATACTATTGCGTCACTAGGAAAAGTGTACGAAGCAGGTGATCTTGGCTTTATTCCAAAAACAGCAGTTAAAAAGTCAGTTATATCGGCTGCCTTATCTGTAGGATCAAAAGAGTCAGTATTGGAAGGGAGGAAATCATCTTCATCCTCATTATCATCCAGTTCTCTGGGTAGTATAAAGACAATACCGAGCCAAAAACTTCTTCCTCCTTCTTCCGCACAAAATCTAGTTGTCAAGGACAGTCTTCCGTCGTTTGTTACATCTACGAAATCTACCGTGAGCTCAAGTGATGTCGAAGCAGAAGAAGAACTGGATGAAGCTACAGACGTAGCTCATAAATTAGCTCAGAGTAAATTGGAGATTCAAAAGTCTATCATGAAAGACTTAGCTTACTCCCAACAGTCTCAACACAGAATCTCAGAGAGCATTGAAAAAACAAAGTCACAAATGCTTGAGATGGCAGAAGGAGAGGAGAAAGTAGAAGGAGAGCATGTAGAAGGGGAACATGGAGAAGTATTGGAAGGGGAAGTGGAAGCAGATAAAGAAGAAGTCGAAGAGAAAGTAGAAGAACCCACAGAAGAGCTTCCACCTGAAGAAGCTTAAATAGTGTCAAGGGTATATTTTGTATTTATCATATTGTACTAAAAAGTATTATTTTTGTAATGACTGATGTTTTAGTAGATAGCTACAGTCATAATAAAAACTATATTTTCTTGTTTACTTTTTTTAATTCCTCCTCTTTGAATATCATTAGCAAATGCTATTATCTTCAAAGCAAATTAGAAGTAAATACGTCTTTCCCAGGGTCAAGCAGTAGAGTTGGCAGCTTGCGAATGTTCTGCCCCACCCTGGGCTGGAGATTCCTCCGTAGTGGTGGCAGAAGTTGGTGCCCGATGTCGCTGCGGTTGCGTATTACACCTGGCACCAGCTGCGCGGCTTCTAGCAGGGTCTGCTAGGGCTTGTCCGGCACGATCCTTCTGGTTGCTACAAGTAAGTATACTCGTACTTACAATTTTTTTTTCTACACAACACATTAACCTAGTCCCACATTAAGATCCCTAAGGTCTTGTGTCGTGGGTACTAAGCAACGGTATTTAATCGATGGCGATCGCTTTGAACAGAGTACTTAGGTACCTATTCGTTGACAGATGTATTATTTATTTTATGCATTGGAATATTAGATTTTTAGTAAGATTTTTTAAGCTCAAGGTTTCTTTATCCATCCGTGGAAAAAAAAATCCAAAGGTTTGAACGTGTGAAAGGTTTAAAGGTTGGAATATTTTTTACTCTAAATTATACCTACAACAAACATAATTATGCTTTCCATGGAATGAGGGATTTTCTGACAAGTTAAAATAACAGTCAAAACTAGATGGCGTGAGCGCATCACCTACCCTAATCCCCCCACCTCACCTCTCCCAGGTCGAAAGATATTGTGATAGTTCCTAGTAAACTGTGCACCTGTGCACTGGCGACTGCTGGCGACTAAAGCTGGCTACAAATCCAGACTGTTATTACTAATAACATTCATGTAGGAGAGTATAGATACCTTTAATTTAGCAGAGATGCAAGCAATTCTTAGGTATCTACCACATCTTTGTCTTTCCTAGCTGACCGATTTCTAGTCGCACGTGTACTGCACACTATAGTCTGCTTAGTCTATCTATAATGGCTGAGGTGGGGGGGATTAGGGAAGGTGATGCGCTCATGCCATCTATCCAGGTGAATTGTACTAAATTTTTTTACTTTTAATAGTTGTCAGAAAATCCCTCAATACACTTTAAACTTGTGACGTAATAACACAGTAAGAAAGATTGACCAGGCAATTAAACCCTTCTAAAACTATATATTAATTTACACAAGCAATTTAACTAACTTCGTAATATATCACCCAAATTCGTCAACCTTCCTTCAGTGTTGCCAATCTAGAGAATTTCCTGCAAAAGGTAGTTTACTGTGGTAACACTGCGATGTAACTGACACACGCTTTGTGGTCTAATGACTGCTACTCGTAATATGTTAAAACTAAGCAACCAGGCATAATGTATATGAAGATATAGATGTGGTGTAAACAACAAATCTATATCTTCTATCTATCTATACATATAATAAAAATGTAGTATATGGAAGATATATGAGAAAAATATTATAGGAAACCTTTATCAACGCAATAGTACCCAAAATAATTATTTTTGGAACTTTGTCTGTTTGTCTGTCTGTGCATTTGTGCACGCTAATCTCAGGAACGGCTGAACCGATTTCGATGCAGTTTTCAGTTTCTTTTATTCCGGAAAAATGTTTTTATCCCGGATAATTTCGACATTTTCTTTTTTCTGTAGTCCGACGGAGTCGCGGGCGTCCACTAGTGTTACATATTTTCTATTCTGGTATTCAAGTGCCCATGAATAACCTATAAACCTATAAACCTATACTGACATAATATGTAGTGTAATAATATTTCCGAAATGTCTTTTTTTAATCAAGCATAAATGGATTCTCGCTAAGCATTACAGAATACGCATTTGCTCTTAGATTTGCATACGAGTACGTTGATCGTTTAATTTGTCATAAAATCTCTAACGCCTGTGATCTGGAATGTTAAAATGCCAAAACCATTGTTCCTCCTTCTGTGATTAGATGGGAATATACTATGGTAATATATTGTACGAATGTATCTAAACAATATTTACTTGTTTTATTGTTCGTATTATATAACCGCATTAGCGATAATAGGCACATAGGTTCATCCACTTCCTGGTGAATTGAAATGACCAGTCGAGTCTTTAGATGACAGATAGATACAAAACTAAATGAATTTTATAATTCGAAGGATTTGCATATATCTGAAGTTATTCCCGAATAAAAATAACGTTTTAAATCCAGCGGGGTAAGCACAAACTTCTTTATAATCTCTTTCTCATAACTTTGTAGTCACGCAAACGAAACCTATAAACCTATACTGACATAATATTAAGAAATAAAAAAAAATCATCCGAGTGAGACTTGAACTCACGACCTCTCGCATTCCGTGCTTCGCTCTTACCAACTGAGCTACCGGGTCAATTAACTCTTGACGTTAGGAAAGCCATCACGAAGTTCGTTTTTGGCATAGAACTTAATTTAACTTGCCCTACAGGACAAGACAAGACTGGTAGTTCTAGAGCTAAAGCCTTTCACAGAACAAATCTAGCCAATTTCTAGAAAAAAAATCATAATATATTCCTTAAGATACTGCAAAATAAATATCATTATATCCATATAAAAGTTCATAGTTCATCAACATAAGCGCGACATATGAATTTACCTCCAAACTCCGTATTCAATAACAACATAATTACGAATTTGCTCAAACTTTGCTGGCGTCCTGTAATTGCAATTAAAGTGTACAGTAACAAGATTCAAATTTCAATGAACTCGAGTTACTGTTCATAATGGAACCTTCCGATATTTGTGTGGGTACTGAATAGGTAAATAAATGTTATACTTATGATACTGAGATAGCTGCTCTTTTATTATCAAAAGAATAATCACATCACAAGGATTAAGTATGCTACTAATATTATAAACGCGAAAGTTTGTAAGTATGGATGACACATAGACACACTGGACACCACCATCCTCTTTTCACCATCGGGATACTAGACGCAGACTAGCGTATCACCCTTATGTTGTTGATATCCCACCCATCCGCAACAAACGTTATGGTAACTCGTTTGTAATGCGAACGGCTAAGGAGTGGAATACACTTCCTGCCGATGTATTTCCCGAGCACTACAACATTAGTCTCTTCAAAGCTAGAGGTATAGGTACGTTCTAGGCAAACAGCACTTTTTAGGCAAACATGTAGGGTACCTTAGGCCGCATCTTGCTTTACATCAGGCACGATGGCGGACAAATGTTTGCCTACCTAATTGTAAAAAAAAAGATTAATACATAGGCTACTTTTTATCCCGGGAATATATTTTTATCCTGGATAATTTCGACATTTTGTTTTTTTCTGCAGTCCACGCGGACGAAGTCGCCGGCGTCCACTAGTTCATTCATATAATTCTAGACTACTGAAATCCCACGACTTCGTCCGTGTAAACATGAGAATTCCAGGTTTTTCGAAAATAATTTCGAATAATTATTAATTAATATTTATTCATTATAATCCTTTATGATCGGATGTGTCAAAAGAAGATACCCTACACTATCGGACATCTCGCACAACCTCGTATTCAGTTTAGAAAAAAATTTGAAACCTTAATATTAACTGAATAGTTTGCGCGAGAGACACTTTCAAAGTGGTAAAATGTGTGTCCCCCCTGTAACTTCTAAAATAAGAGAATGATAAAGCTAAAAAAATATGATGTAAATTACCATGCAAACTACCAACAAAAATTGGTTTGAACGAGATCTAGTAAGTAGTTTTTTTTTAATACGTCATAAATCGTAAACTGCAAATTTACCTTTCATACGGAACCCTTCATGGGCGAGCTTAGTGCTTACCATCAAGTAAAATCACTACCAGACCAAAATAATGGATTTAAAAATTACTTCGATGCATTAAAACCAGATTTATTTTAACAAAGCTTCGAACAAAACTTGAAAGCTATTACAGTTGATCATAACTTTGTCATTGGACGGTTGATTGCGTCCGCCTGAGCGAATGGTTCTAACCTTGTTTAGACGTCCGATGGATTGTTCAAAGGAAATGCGGAACTCAATAAGCAATTTTATTAAAACAAAAAGCTTTTATCAACATTTTGATATTGAATTCACGTGGAATGGAAACAAATGTTTGTGAGGTCAAGTTAAAAGACTAGATGTCAGGAATAAGGAAATAAGAGATTAAAAAGTTTCGTAAATACCTATACAAGTATATATATTTTCAGCCATAACTAAAGATACTTTTGTTTCAAACGCCAACAAAATAGCGAAACTTATCCTCATAAGCGGATTATATATATATCCTCATAAGATATTTAATAACTTGCTTGCTGTCCAAAGATCAGGGGTTATATCCGGGCACGAGCTGAACCACTGAGATTCAATTTCCGAAATAATCAGGCTCTTCAATTATTATGCAAGCTCATTCCAATCTCATGTGTTGGCTTTTTGGTCTCATCTCTTTTTTCTAACGGTCAGTTAGCCTATCTGAAGAATAAAGTTGTTGCTGTCTCTATCTTGATCGAGTTTTAGAGAAGGACAACATCAACACTTGAAAAATCGGCTTTTAGTTACATACATAAATATTAAAATTCACAAGTTTTTAGAACAAGCATTAGTAGAATTGATCAAAATAATGTGTAATCGATGCGAAAATACACGTATCAGATATTGTGTGCGGTTGCGTTCGATCAGTTTTATGGTATCTACCTATTATGCTTCAAGTTCTTTCATTAAATATTTTCTAAAAAAGAAAAAAGCAAAATGATTACCTACGTTAAAACATCTGAATGGTGTAATGAGTTACCAGAGTCTTGTAAAACTTTTAACGATTCCCTCAAGAATTTTCCGAAACTCGCCCAACTTTGTGGCATACCACGGGGTAATCTGACGGGCGTGACCGTTTTGATGGAAGGGTGGAAAGTGCAGCCCCAGCAGATCGCCGAAGTAAAATCTAATGATTAAAGTAAATTCCGTCGCCGAGATCGTTTGAGCTGTGTAATACGATTTTGATGCAAATGCAAACACTGGCTGCCGATCTAATTTTGATAGCTCGCGCTTTTGTTTTGACGAAGCTGCGGTTGATAATGTGATTTTCTTTCTCAAAAGATAGCAAATTGGGAGATAGCATTCTTGAATACTGTTGTTAAAATTAATATTAGTACAGTTACTTTCGACACTAACTACATGTCACTAAATACCTGCTAATGGCAGACCACTGCAAGGATTGTTTAAGATACATATTATGATGAAAATGAAATAAAAATCTCCCAACCGTATTTCGGCCAAGGCGAACAATCTCCACTGAGATTAGCCAGGTACGCAGGAGATATTATAGTGCACAAGTGTGTACGCAAACACAGATGCACTCTCTATTTCGTCACTCTCATAGTCCGATGGGACGGAAAGCCGACACGACTGGAGAGGCGCAGGACCAACAGTTTTACGTGCTTCCGAGGCACGAGCTAAGTGATAATATTACAACATTAAAATCTGTACATTAAATAAATTCATCGTGACTGGGATCGAACTTACACCTCCTCCCTGGAAGGTGCACGTCTTAACCACTGGGCTATCTCCGCTTATTATGATAAAGAATATGTGTAACTAATGATATCATCATCCTCATCATCATCAGCCTCTTGAAGTCCACTGCTGGACGTAGGCCTCCCCCGGGGCACGCCACAAGGCTGCCATGGGGGGTATTTGCCCATAGTCATCACGCTGGGCAGGCGGGTTGGTGACCGTAGTTTGTATTTTGGACTATGTTGTCAAAACGGGAGGCGCTGCTGCCCACCTCCCGGACCCTTAATCGCCTCGTACGATACCCACGGGCAGACATGGGGTGGTACGAATTCTACTCTACCGGCACCACGCGGCAACTATAGATATAGTGAGATGTAATCAGCTCATCTAGGTAGAAATTGTTGCTTGGCAACTTTTGAGACTAACTGCATATCATGATACCTACTTGTGGCTGACCAAGGATTATGTCTCAGATGATGTTGATGATAAATATATTTTAATTCAAGCTACCCAAGGGATGAGGCAACTAGCCAGGTTAAAAAGACTTAAAAATTCAGTGTACTATCTTCTTTAGTGTATCTAATCATGTTATTTTCAATTCTAGGCAGAGGAAGGCCTGATAGTGCATCTCCGTATCGAGTCAGTGCGTCTGCCGTGCGCCGGACAGTCCTTGAAGGCTCGAGACGGAGACTCGTTAGGGTCACCATTGCTGGCCTCATGGGATGGCCCTGATAGCTCCGCTCAGGTAAGTGAGTTTATAATGGCCGTCTACGACTTCTTACACAGAATTCCCGTTCCTGTGGGAATTTTGGAAAATTCTTTTTAGTGCTCCTCTATGCCCAATATATAGGTACGAGTATATTACAACATACATGGTAAGCTTCCTATGCTCTGTAGTTTCGGCTCTATTTTGGCTAGCTATCACTCCCGCAGTATTAGATAATTAATAAGAGACATAAATGAAAAAAAAAAACCCATTCATATACAGGGTGTAACAGAAAGGGTATGTTAAGCGAAAAGCTATGAATATAGTCCATTATAAAGAACCTATTCCCAAAATTTAAGACTCGAAATCACATGTTTATTTTTCAAGATTGTATGAACATGCCTGACTTGTTTAGAAATAGTATGGAACTAACTGGAAAAATAAACATTTGATTTCGTGTCTCAATTTTTGTAGATTACAGTGGGCTATTTACATAGCTTTTCGCTTAACATACCCTTTTTGTTACACCCTGTATAATGACATTCATGCAAGAATATGGTCGATTCCGGCAGTCTCACTTAAATCTAAACGTAAAATTAGTCCTACCTGTCCTTTTCTCTCTCAGCCATTATGTTAAGAACGGAGAGAGATAGACCTGACTAAGAATACGTTTAGGTTTAATTGCGACTGCCGGAATCGACACTAATACCTAATTCTAGCGATCAAAAATACCTATTTGAAAAATATACATAGCTAAATAATCTTGAATAGTGCCCATAATTAGTAAAAACGGAGTTTACACCGCATAGAAATTAATTACCAAAGTTCAATCCTTGTATTTCTTTGACATACAAGAAAACAATTAGTGAAAACAATTTCTATATTTCCTGCTAAACAGATATAACCACCTAATATTCGCTTCATTTGTCGAATCCTTCAAGAGAGGCGCCAGTATCTATCTAACTCTGGCAATGTTGCATTTGTTTTATTTAGTTGTATAAAAATCTGTAGGACTTCGTTATTAGAACAGACGTAACTGGGGGCGCGTCGAACCCATTCCGACCCGTGTCTCAGCGGTATTATCAGATTATTTACAAACCATTAGCTGCTGTAATGGCGGATGGCTCGCTTTGCGACTATTTGTTGCAAAAACGGTACGATCCGATTTATTTTAACGTTTTAACGGTCATACGCTGATGCGGGGCTTTGCTAGAATACATCATCTGCATCTCCTTCCGTCTTCTTCTTCATTCTCTCAGGCGATAAGCTAGCAGCTTCATACTGATCGTTTACATCTGTATCCGCTATTCTAGATGTGGCTGAGGCATCTCCTTTATGATCCTGCAGTTCTGGCTAACATATGTATGTATGTATGTTTAATACCTCACATAGGCGAATTCGGAGGGTTATTTATATTTTAATTGTTGACTCAAAATGCAATCGCTTTCATATTACTTATTGAACATTATACCACTTTTCACCTTTGACGGTCGGGTAAAAAAACGCGACTAGTCTCTGATCTTTTACTGCTGACACTGCAAGTCTAGACGTGGCTGTTGGATCTTCTTTGCAATCTTGCAGAAGATTATCCCATTTTTAAACAGCCGGCTATGTATCATCTATGTATGCCCTTTAGGTATTCACTTCCTAGGTAAATATTAAGTATCATAGATAACACAGGCCACGCAACTATCAATGTAACATACGATACATTTTTTCATAGACTGGAGAGGTGGCGACCACGACAGACCCAGGTGCTATTGAGCTCCAAGGCGGCAGACATATCTTGGTGGAGCTCCGGTCAGGTGATACCAGTGAGCAATGCGCTGGTGGGTTCCTGGCACATGCTACCCAGATCGGTAAGGAGTCAAGGTCTCACCACCTGGTTCGTCGTCATTCATTACTCATTCCCAGCAAATGCATATCCTCTCTTACACAGTCCATCCAACACTTCTTATTTTTATCTCTTCCTTTATATCCATCCGCATTCATCCTAAAATCCATAAAATATGTCTTTCAACCCGTCGCTTCATATGCCCATACCAAGACAGACGGTTAAAGAGTTTGTCTATTGGTTAAAATTATTGTAAGGCACACGTAACACATTATTGTGGTCCGCTTCTGGACGTAGGTTTCCCCCAGGGAACGCCATATAGCTACTGCAATAGGGGGGTTTTTGCCTATAGTCACCATGCTGGGCAGGCGGGTTGGTGACCACTGTGTGATTTTCTCCCGGAACCCCGGAACCGCCTCTTACTATACCCATCGGGTGACATGACGTGGTGCTAATCTGCTGACACCACACAGCCTATTGTAAGTGCAGGCGGCAAAAATCATACCATAACATAATCAGTACTTAGTGATTATTCAATCATATTTTGTTTTACAAAATTAACCAGAATAAAATTGAAATAGAATCTATAATTGTATTGAGAACCTTCATATTTACTAAGATGTAATATTATTTATTTCCCATAAGTCTAAAAGTACATGACCACTTCATTAGAATATAGCCGTATACTGACTTGCCCCCTATGAATCCTGCCAGCTAGAATCAATTAGTAATTCAATACTTCCTTCATTCAAGAATGGAATATACAAAGTATAGAAAAACTTTAAACAGAGAGCTAACACAATTAATCCGTACTTTAAGTTTCCAACTGTAAAAGAACCGTTAAACAAGTTGTAAAACCGATTATAGTTACACCTTATTTAAGTTACCGACTCCGTTTAATTAAGAAAGCTCGCGACTTAGTTGGACTGGAGTTGCAGCTAGATTGCAACGTTACGGCATGAGTTGGGGTCTAGTTGCAGCTAGATGACAATATTACACGAGGTTTTATTTTATGTTATCAAATCTTCTATTCCGCAAAATTTTCCAGCCGAAATGCAGTACGTTGTTATGAACTGACGAAACGCGGCGTGAAACAATATTTATGTACCTATCCCTTGAGAAATATTGACGTATATTTTTAGGATGCAGCGGTCGCTAGAGTGTCGTAGGTACTGTGCTTCTACAACGGTTCAGTTTCGAGAATTAGGAGACCAGGTGTCTGTACCAGTAGGTACATACAATATTATCTATGGAACCCCATGTTTTTCCGTCATTTCAATCTTATATTTTCCAAATTAAAAAACGATTTATTTATTTATTAAAAATTAATTTATAAGCCTAAAACTATATACACCAAAGCGCTAACAAAGTTTTTGTTGTCCTTAGAACCAATCCGAAACGCATCAGCAGCATGGGCCTCCATGAGCACAGCGTCTTGGTGGCGAGGTGGTGGAGGCGCCAGGGGTGCAGCGGTGGCCCTTGCAGCAACCGCAGCGCTGGCTGCACTCTGCTTAGCGCTGCATTCAGCGCATAGGACTCGAGCATACCAGCGTGCAGCGGACAAGGAATCGCTGACTGACAGCGATGGTGAGTGCTTGATTAGTCTAGATTTGCTAAATAGATCCTAAGTGTAAGATTATTCTATGGTTGATAATAATAATATGAAACAGCTTTACGAATCTCATTAAATACTTAAATCATTCTAACTTATACTGTTGTCTCAAAATAAGGTAGCAAGAACTACAGAATCACCAAGGAAATACCAAAACCAAAACACCAAAATTCCCTCACTACTTATAGAAAAGCTATGCTTATGAATAAATAACGGTACATACATACATAAAAATCACGCCTCTTTCCCGGAGGGGTAGGCAGAGATCACGGATCTCCATTTGCTATAATCCTGACACACCTCTTTCGCTTCATCTACTTTCATGATATTCTTCATGCACGCTCGTCGGTTTAGGGTACTCTTGACCTGACCTTTCTTTAGAATTTCACCAATTTGATCGGTGAAGGTCCGGTATAACGGTCAATAACGGTATATATAGCCAATATTACTATTAATCTAGCACCTCGTTATTTTAAGGGAGAAAAAGCTATACCTATACATGTACTATGTATTATAAAACAGACAGCTATAGTGAAACGTCTTGTTACAGCATGTTCTGCATCGTTAGAATTTGGGACAGCAGCAACTGGATCCAGAAGCACATTGTTGTCCGATGTGGTGGGTGGTGGGATGTCCCTACGGAGACTCTTACCTTCGGGCAAGACCAGACATACCAGACTGAGAGATTCTGATCGAGCCTCCGAAAATATTGAGCAGAGGTAAGTGTTTTATTATTTTAATGTTTAGAAATAATCCTAAAGAGATTGAACTTTTAAAATCAAGGATTAGCAAACTAACTTGACAGGTTTTAGAAAAATATATTTCGCTTAGTTAACTTTAGAGTAATATTTGTAGGGTTATTGAAATTAAGTTACTTTTCAGACTGCTCCGATAGCTTAGCAATGACTTTAGTTTTATTTTATAAAAAGAAAACTACTAGATAGAACATTATGTAAACTTATCTATCGAAACTGTAAGTTTAAGACAAGATAAATATTTGGTAAATGCGAACTTCGATAAATTATTCATAAGCAAAATCTATTCAAATCGTATTTTACATTATGTACCTACCTATAGAATTATGCCTAAATATTATAATCCAATTAGCGATATGTGTAGATACACATTTAAAAAAAATTAATTACTCAAGGACCAATTAAAAACGAACAAGAAAATCGTTAAAACAAAGACTACCCTCAGTGACAGCATTAACAAGCGGTTCCTTTTCACCCCCAAAATGAACGATACGTGCTCGAACAATAGCACTGCAGTTGAGAACGATTAAAAAAGCCTCTGATACAGGGATATCATATCCCCATGTCTCGTTAACCAAGGTATACCCTACCTTAACACAATGCAATAAAACCGACATGTGGAGGAATTGGTGCCACGAGAGTAATTACTTTGTTTAACGTTCTCTGTTTGTAAAATGTGAAGCTGTTCATTAATTTTTTTGAGAGTCACTTGACTCTAGAATGTCTTTGATAAGGTTTTCAAAATAATTGGCTTCGCTCTAGTGGAGGTCAAGTGTTGGAATTCGATTTTGAGAAAATTTAAGATTACTGTTGCGTGTAATTTGGACTTAGGTTTGATAAGGATGTACTTGTAAAGGGTGATTTGGGTTTTCTGATATTTTAATCTTTAATTAAATTAGAAGTATATTTGAACATTATAATAAGGACAAAATTCAGAAGGTAGACTCAAGGATTGCTTGAAGTAATAAAAGGTAAACGAGGAATTTCATAGGTACTGTTGCAGCTGCTTTCAAGGCCGGGAATATGTTACGGCGACATGATAAGGTGTAACAACGACGGGAATATATCATTAAATAACCAAATTTATTTTTTCCCAAAGGGATGAAGAAGATCAAGGCACAGATGTCGAAGGGGATTCCCCAGATAACGCCAGTGTAAAAAGCGCACGCAGCGCTGCAAGTCAGAATACCATCACTCCTGAGACGATCTCTTCAAGCAGTGCTCCGGTTGGAAGGAAGGAAATTTTAGCACCTTCTCCTTTGAGAAGATCGAAAACTATTTCTACTTCCAATATTGTTGTGCCACAGGTAAATAGCAAGAGGATAGTAATTTAATTTTAGTTGGTACCAAAATGTTTTAGTGTACTCAGTGACATCATCATCATCATCAGCCTATTGCAGTCCACTGCTAGACGTAGGCCTCCCCTAGGGCACGCCACAAGACTGCCATGGGGGGTATTTGCCCATAGTCACCACGCTGGGCAGGCGGGTTGGTGACCGCACTTTATATTTTGGACTATGATGTCAGCACGGGAGGCGCTGCTGCCGACCTCTCGGAAACCCTTAATCGTCTCGTACGATACCCACGGGCAGACGGTACAGTACGGCAGGTGGCACCACGCGGCCAAGACTCAGTGACATAATATTCATGTCTCTTTCCCGGAGGGGTGGGCAGAGACCACGGATCTCCACTTGCTACGATCCTGACACACCTCTTTCAAATCGTGTTTGATAAAGATGAAATTACCCTACATGCTTTTTCCTTTCAGATTGCTTCTCCGCCTCAAACATCTACTTGTGAGACCGAGACAGTAGAACTGAGCACAAGTATTAGTAGCGTGAGCGAAAGAGATAGCTACAATGAAAAGGATAAAGACAGTTTGTGGGAGAAAGAACGCAGTGAAAGTCGAGCGTCCTCCTCTACTTCTGCTGCCACTCTTACCAATGTGAGGGGTATCATAATAAATAATGTTTGTAAAATTCACGAAGTAATGTCTTGTTTATTTTAATTAACCGACTTCAAAAAAGGAGGAGGTTCTCAATTCGTCTGTATGTATAATATATATATTTTTTTATGTATGTTCACCGATATTTCCGTCAATTATAGATGGATTTAATTTTTTTTTGTTGGATAGAGTTCACTCCTGAGGTGGTCCCATTTTCACCAGGTCAGGATCTGATCATGGGATCCAGGAGAAATCTAGGGCAACCACCGAAAATTGTATGCTCGTATGGTGCTTTTGTTACGTAATCATGTTTTACATAGGTATATGCTTCAGGGTGTCAACATCTAATGCTGCTGTGCTGATGACAAACCTACAGAACTCCTTAGCGGCTAGGAGTTGGGAGACAGTACTGCAATTGGTCGATGAAAACTATTTAGTAGTATATAGGGCTAACGTGTTACTTGAATCAACGTCTGATGCTGCTGTGCTGATGAAGCTACAGAACTCCTTAACGGTTAGGAGTTGTGAGACAGTACTGCAATTGGTCGATGAAAACTATTTAGTAGTATGTAGGGCTGACGTGTTACTTGAATCAACATCTGATGCTGCTGTGCTGATGATGAAGCTACAGAACTCCTTAACGGTTAGGAGTTGGGAGACAGTACTGCAATTGGTCGATGAAAACTATTTAGTAGTATGTAGGGCTAATGTGTTACTTGAATCAACATCTGATGTTGCTGTGCTGATGATGAAGCTACAGAACTCCTTAACGGTTAGGAGTTGGAATACAGTACTGCAATTGGTCTATCAGAGATAAGCTCGCCTTTGTACTTTATCTTTTTAATATTATTATCATTATGTTTTCTGTGTATATAATAAGAATAAGAATGAAAACCATACAGGGTGTAAAAAGACAACGTTGTTATTTTAATACTTTGTATTCTTTTTCTTTTTGTAACGTAACGATCATTTTTTTTATGGAACCAACCCTGGGAAACGATTTTTTTATTTTATTTTTATTGCAAGCAATGTATTCGATTGACAAATGTACCTACAAAACTAACATTTTTAAATATTAATATGGTGCCTTTAAAAAAAATGTTTATTAACTGTTTCCAGATGGATTTATTTTAAAAAAATGCTGATATTCATGTAACTTTGGACTTCAATATCTTGGAAACCCGTGATTTCTCTATAGAAAAAAATGATCGTGATGTTACAAAGAATACGAGGTATTAAAAGAACAAAGTTGTCTTTTTACACCCAGTATAGTAGTATGTAGGGCTAACGTGATGCTTATACGGGTAGGTACTACTACTGAGATGGTAAAGATGAAACCCTTAAGTATACAGGATGTTTTTTCGTTGCCACCCTTAACGAAGGGTACGTACTCTATACATCAAATAAAGTAAGTTTATCCAAAAAAAAAAAATGCTGAGAAACGATGTAAATTTTTTTGAAACATTTTTTTATTACCTACTTGATCGGGCGAAATTTATCGCTTTTTAGTTAAAGTTTTAAGTCGGTTAGTTTTTTTTAAAGTCAGTTTATTTATCATTTTATACGAAGTACTGTATGTAATAGTACTCTTTTGTTTTCTTACAGATATCTAAAATAGTTTATCAATATATCTAAGTTGCTATGAGTATTCTATATTAATCACACTTTCTTAAATATCTTCTTTCCTTTTAAGGGTTGGTACTCTCCAGCTCTGAGTGGTGTCTCCGCAGCCAGGATCCGCGATAATCCTAAACACACGAAGGAGAGCTCTAACCGTAGACTTCTTAGGTCTGACCTAAGCCTTACTTCCCATCCTGAAATGGAGATAGATTACTATGATTATGAAGTTAATAATGCAGGTGAGTTCAAGAAGGATTTTATTTACATTCAAATGTATCTTAATATCCAGAGAAATATACAAAATAGCGAAAGTATAAGTATATTGCAAAAAATTTCCTTCATAAGTTAAGGATTATTTTAACAAGTCGATAAAAGATGCCATAGAGATATAATTCCTTGTTTGTATTTGTAAAGGTGAGATTTATTGTTTCAGGGTCAGTCCCTGGTTCATATTTGGGAATGGATCCCGCTTTTTTAGTTTGGATCCCACCGTTAGAAGAGGGAGATATACTGAAGGAAATTGATGAAAACACAGCTCCTATTTACGAGGTAGGTTAGACTAATGTATTCAATACTGATTTAGATCACTGCTACAAACTCCCCGATTTAATTCTGGGGCTTTTGGGTATTCTTTCTCGGTTCGGGCGGTTAAGCTCTGGAATGAATTACCCCACACGGTTAGAGATTGTCACACTGTTGGTACATTTAGGGAAAAGCTGAAGGATCACTACCTGTCCATTATATGAATATGCTGTCATTTGTTTTTTCTCCTTTCTTTTCTTAATGTAGTTCTGTAGTTTCTTAGAATTTGTTTAATTGCACATGTTACCCTGTTGTTAACAATTTCTCTTTACTTGCTTGGCTTGCTGGAAGAGATCTCTGGTAGAGATAAGCTTGCCATTGTACATGCATCTCTTCTTTAATGTTGTATGCCATATTTCTTTTTGTGTATGTGCAATAAAGAATAAAGAATAAAGAAAAAGAAATAGATCTTATTCGAGAATCCAGATATATTATGTGCTATTCCTATAATATAACTTTTAAAGTTAATGTACTATACTGTTGCACAAACGCCTAATAAAATTACACATAATAATATAATCAGTCAATCTTCAAATTAATTTGTATTTGTATTCATTCAGGAAATCCTACCAAAAGAAATGCATCCAGATCCAGGAAGTAACACTGAGTCTCCAGAAGATAGACCTACATCGAGTACACTTCGCAGGAACCGCGACAATAAAACCAGTGACTCCACTGAATCCATCAAAACAACCAGAAAAATCATTGATAGAGGCAACATAATACATCCTCTTAATTTTAGCATAAGTGATCTGCAAAATACACCAAGAGTATCTAGGAAGAATAAAAAGAAAAGAGAAGATCCTGTTGTGATACCAATGAAAAATCTCACTCTTACTAGATCTCCTGTCAAAGTACACAAAAGGGAGAACAGACAAGAAAACGATAACTCAGGTACGCTAAAAAGAATCAATGATACAGCCAGAGAGACTAATAAATGTGATACACTAAAGAGAAACTCAGATTTGTCTGATATAAAGTTTGCAGATGAGAATTCCGATTCTTCAAGTGAAATGAAATTCGCCGATGACTCACCAGACAGTAATCGTCTAGTCGATAAATTTGATGTAAAAGCATAGTAGTTTATTAAATGGATTTTAAATCCTTGTGGTTTATAGAAAACTAATTTTAATGGAAGAAGGTACCTTACTTTAATTCTACCAAAGATATGTTAATCCAAAGATCATTTTCATCAGTTCAATCTAAGGACCAATCTGTGAATAAATCCAACATATACTTATCTTTCATATCATATTGTATCGAATGTAGCATGATATATTTTTAAATGAGATTTCACGTCATTTTCACATTAGATTTTAACCTAATTAGGTTCAGTGGAGTAGTTTGGATAGTGATAAAACATTTTGTAATAAAGAGAGTAAGTAATCATTTCTTATAACTTTCTATTTAGGTTATATTATGTAATATTCATGCCAATAATGCTGAGATACGTATTATTATTTAGCTATGTAAACTTATTGACATACAAATTTTTGCAACCAATGATGACAATAGAGACACAAAAACAATTTGTGGCACAACACAGTCCAATATTAAATGCAATGTCATTAAATAATTTATAAAGATTAGACTCAGGATTAATAGCAATATGAATACTTATAAATTCTTTTGCATCGCCCCCAAATAATAAAAATAAGCTAGACATATTATTGATTGTAGTATGATTTCCTATTGCTGTCATATATTTAAGCGTCTCAATTCAAACCATATTTTTCACTGTATTATACTCATCTAAATGTCTATATTTAGTGATTTTCGTAAGACCGCCCTGTCTGTATAGCTACATTAATTGTCTATACTTAATAATTCCAGAATGAATTTATACTGACATTGGTATTCGACTAAACAGGTAAGCGTAATGTTTTGAAAATTTTAGAAGACTGACTTTTACGGGCAGTGCAATACTTCTAAAATTAATGGAAATTTTTGCAAAGATAATGATGATATTATGTGGCTCGGTTTTAAGTTACGAATACCCAAAGAAGTGAATTCGGGTGTTATGTTCTAAATAAGTAATACAATTATTGTCTTAAGCCATTATGTAAGAGCTCAATTCGTTCTAGTCATATTATGTATGAAATATTATTTATTTTATTTGAATTCTTTTGGAGCTTATACAGGATGTAACAAAAAGGGTATGTTAAGCGAAAAGCTATGTAAATAGTCCACTGTAGAGAACCTATCCACAAAATTTGAGACCCGAAATCATGTGTTTATTTTTCCCGATGGTATGGAGAATTTTTAAATATCTCAGGAATTTTCATGCAATCTTGAAAAATAAAAATGTGATTACGAGTCACAAATTTTGGAAATAGGTTCTCTATAGTGGGCTGTTTATATAGTTTTTCGCTTAACATACTCTTTCTGTTACACCCTGTATAAGTGCTAGTTGACAGTCATCAGCCATCGTTGTAATGGGTGACCATTAACAAAACACCGATTATAAGAGCAATACCTATATTTTTATCAACCAGTAATTTACTAAGTGTACGACTGTTAATGTTATTTCCCCCTAAAGTGCGAAACACACATAGTGTAGTAAGTTTTCAACAGGTTTTAGTGACATAGCGCCAAACTTCCTGCCAGTTAACGAACAGTGACTTAAAAATAAAACAACTAGGAAAATACCTTTTAACACACACCGGTTTTTGCGCTTTGTTTATACGATGACGCTCCGTTTCGGGTTCGTGACAAGAAAAATAGAGTAAAGTGTCATCATGAACGTATAAAGAATAACGGACAGAGTGTTATCAATACACAGAGTGAGGCATTCATAGTAAGCTCGGTAACGCTATTCCATGGAGTAGGGATGTATAATGACGCGTTATCCACCCACACATACAAACCATAGTAAGCTCAGCGCCTACTAGAAAATACGCACACATGCGCAATGCGCTGCCATTTCGGTGCTTCAATCTGTGCATTGACAGCATTACGTCCGTTGTTCTTTATACGTTCATGAGTGTCATAGATTCAATATGTTTCAATAGGTAAAATTTGTACTGTGTAATTAAAATGCCTACTTTTTTCAATTTTCCATCTTGATTTATATAATTATTTACCATATATAATTTACAATAATTAACCTGTTTTTAACATTTCCCATATATTTTTAGACTTAATAAATGTTTAAATTTGCTTGTAAAATAATGAGTGATTTCACACTAACTTATGGAATTACAAAAACGCGTGTAACTTGTTAAATTCTTGCAAAATACGAGTATTTCTAGAATCTACTCATGAACACCGATATCTTTTAAGAAAGACTTGTTATTAATTTGCTCTTAGCTAATTATTACTTGCTAAGTGTTGCATTTATTCATTTATAAACTTTATTAACAATTATAGTGTGTTATTTTTAATATTACCTAGTCTACTTTTAGTAATACTCAGTAGTTTAAGATAAATTATGTTGTTTCAAAATGTTTGTTTTCGGTTCACGAGGTCAATACAACGTTTTAATTTTGTATTTAAAATTGTTGTTTTATTTATATCATTATCGCTCTTAGATATTACTAACCTCACACCACATCAGCCTTC
This sequence comes from Carposina sasakii, assembly GCA_014607495.2. Classification (NCBI taxonomy): domain Eukaryota; kingdom Metazoa; phylum Arthropoda; class Insecta; order Lepidoptera; family Carposinidae; genus Carposina; species Carposina sasakii. Next base: position 12,824,915 of record CP053161.1, read on the forward strand.
TGATGGACGTTAGCCTTCCCCAGGTCAGCTCTTGTTTAATCATCCAGTCACTACCAGCCACCCTCTTCAAGTCATCGGTCTAAGAACGCGAGAATTTGCTTACTCCGCAGTCCATCGGTTCTACGACTGATGTGACCAGCTCACTGCCACTTCAGTTTGCTACGCTTTAAAACTATGTCTATTACTTTGATCTTCTGCAGTACTGTCCTACTAATAATTACACTTACCTTTTTTCTTCTTCTATTTGTGTAATGTGTAAAGCCAACTAAATAATATTCTATACTTCCATCATCATCAGCCCATTGCAGTCTACTGCTGGACGTAGCCCTCCCCCAGGGCGCGCCACAAGACTGCCATGGGGGGTATTTGCCCATAGTCACCACGCTGGGCAGGCGGGGTGGTGACCGCAGTTTGTATTTTGGACTATGTTGTCAACAAGGATAGCGCTGCTGCCCACCTCCCGGATACTTACATGCCTTGACTGAAACCGCCCGTTTTGCAGCTGAATAACATAGCTTAGCTCAATGTTTTTACCAGACCTGTATGGTAGGTGAAAATACCGAGGATTTTTTGCAAATAATCTCCAGACGGAATGTAATATTGCGCTGTTGTCGCGATCATTCCTCTCACGTAGGTACCTACTGTACGTATTACGTAAGTCATGTCAACGTGTAATATGGTCATGCTTGTTGTTAAGGTATTCAGGAACTTGAAATGGAATAAAGATCTTATTACCAATCGGAATCTTTAGCGAAATGCAATGAAAATAGTTCACTATAGAAAATGTGTCCATAAGATCCACACACGCCTCTTACGAGATGCGCGGATGGAGATCTTTAAAAATAAATAAATATTCACACATTAACCTAGTCCCACATTAAGATCCCTAAGGTCTTGTGTCGTGGGTACTAAGCAACGGTATATAAATACATAGATAAGTATAGAAACATCCATGACTCGGAAACAAACATCGATATTCATCATAACAATGTTTGCACCTACCGGGATTCGAACCCAGGACCTATGGCGTCGCAGGCAGGGTCACTACCTACTAGACTACTAAAATTAGTTATAAAATATACATTTTAACAGCTGAATCTAATATTACTTTTGCTTGTCAACTGCCAGCAAGGCAGTATTAGAGACGAATGTCCAACTAGACCAGAGGTTTGCAAACTTATTTCGTCTAACGCCCGTTTTGAATATCAGTAGCGCACCCCATTTTTATTTCAACTTAAAAATGTCAATAGCATATTAGTTGCAATATTTTTTTTTCTGAGGCTTAACTGCCCCTTTCTAGGCCTCCAACGCCCACGAGGAGGCGTTATCGTCCACTTTGGGAAAGACTGAACTAGACACTATGGAAAATTGGAAACAGATATATTACATCGAGTAAGAATGGCGTAAGAATTGGGCTCCTGGGATGCTATATATAACTTGTTCACTTGGTACACAACAGTACCTAATAAGGTGCTAATTAGTTCAACATCCATCTACCAAATGAAAATCCGTGAATAATGCCGTGCTCATTAAATCTAGAACAAAAGTAAGGTCTATATTTGTCCCAGGATGCCCCTACCTAATTAGCAGAACAAATTGCCCGCACGACGGAGTTTAAATAGACCATCTGCGGGGCTGAAAACATAGTTAGCTAGGATAGTAGAGCGATTCGAGAAAAAACTATGAGACCATTTGAATGTTGTGACTGTAGGTTGATTAAGTAGGTATCTTATGAAATAGACCACAAATATAGAAAGTAATATACGTTGTACATGCTTGCTTATCGAAAAAATTATCTCATTTCAAAGCAAAACAGCAGGCTGATTACGTTTCTTGTACTTATAAGCAAAGCTTGTGTCATACAATTTTTGCTATCGCATTGCTTTTGCTAGATATGAGATACAGGGGCAGGTTTGCAGTAGCAAACATTGAAATAATTTGATATAAGAAGCACGCAATGAAAAGCACAGGTATGGTGCAATCTTTAGTACCCCTATTTTCTTCTTTGGGTATACCTGGCAGGATGTTCTACTGTATTTATTTTACTATGTTACGACTTACAAAGACAGTTAATTCAGTAGTTAATTAGGATTTGTAGATATAAACCGGGCTGGACTCCGTCGGTATTTGAATATTATCACTCTTTTAAATTTTTCTCAGTGTTCAAATAACATAATTACCCAATATCCATCGTACTGTTGCTTAGTATTCACAACACATGACCCCAGAGATCTTACTGATTTTAGTGTAAGACTTGGTCAGTGCCTTACAAAATTACTAAATACTGAACAAGTACCATTGTTTTAAGTTATACGACAGGTTATTACTTTCAGGAAATGCATTTTTAATCAGAATTTCTCCTGCAAAAATTTTCAGTGGTTTTTGCCTCAAAATCATGGTCTGAAGTCGCCATATCAATATTTGCCTGGCTGTCATTTCCACACAAAAAAAAAATATTCCTGCCCTATTCGCTTTCAATTGGGGTCGACGGAATATGTGCTCTTCTTCCATTCATCCCTATTATCTGTAATCTTGCTACACACTCCCAGTAGACGCAGTCCATCATCATCCATCCATCAACATCTTAGTTCTTTCTTTATTTACTATTATTTATCCACATGTTCTCATTTATCCACATTCATGCCCAACGCTCTCTGTATAATATGCCTTTTATCTTGCACTTTTTATGTCCGTATCAAGACAAGATAAGTATTCGGAAGGAGGGCAGCAGCGTCTACCGTGTTGACAACATAGTCCAAAATACAAACCGCGGTCACCAACCCGCCTGCCCAGCGTGGTGACTATGGGCAAATACCCCTCTGTGGCAGTAGCCTTGTGGCGTGTCCTGGGGGAGGCCTACGTCCAGCAGTGGACTGTAATAGGCTGATGATGATGATGATGATCAAGACAAATGGTTACTTTGTAGCTTCGAAGCAAAGTTCCTTATACTTCAATTGGTAAATATCACATTAAGTCCAATGTGTAAACTATAAATTAACAAATCAAATCACCTCGAAATCTCATTCAAAGGTAGCCCTTCCCCCGAGGTAATACAATTAAAGTTAGCTGTAAGTAGTTTAATTCCACATGGCTAGTGGCAGAAGTAATGGCCCAGTTTAGGGTCTTGGAGGCCTTTGGGGCATTTGGGGCCCGTTAGACCGGCCGGGCGGAGTGGACGCGTGAGAATTAATGGCTGCAAGTTCGTAAGAGGTATAAGGATGCTGGAAGCGATAGATTAGTTTGTAATGTGGCTTTTAACTGTATTTTATTGCTTTTTTAAGATTTATTAATCACTAGCGGCCGCCCTCGATTTCATCCGCGTGAGGGGACATTGCATCCGTGCGAAGCCGGGGTGGATCCCTAGTTATACATATAACCTTCCCTAAAAATAGTTCAACTTTTATAATAATACTTAGTAATATCCTAAGGGTCCTTTGCATCAGAGATGTACACTCTCTATGCTACTCGCATATCAGCTACTCGTATACTGCGAGAATCTATGTACAGTCTAAGCCATGCTAGGGGAGTCCTATGTGATCGTTTTCACTGATTAACAGTGTTTACTTGACTAAATAATTTCTATTTCTGAACTGAACAAGCGAGAAAAAATTTCATTAGTTCAGTCAACTGAACAAACAATAAACTTAATCTCACTAGTCCAGTCAACTGAAGTGAACAACTGAACTAGTTGCGAATAGAAGATGTTTATTATTCATGATTCATATTTCAATCACAATAGACGTTTCAAAAATGATTGTTACTAAAAAAACATAGTAAAGTATGTTCATCAAAGTTCATTAATTTTTATATGTTCGTTCATTTAAAAAATATATATATATATTATTGCCAAGGAGATCTCACAACAACGTTTAGAATAGCGGGGTCTGATGTTAATGATCACAAGGTAACAAGTTGCTTCCTCATCGCCTGAAAGAACGCCCCTAAATATCTTAGTCGACTCTTGCGACGTGCATGGAAGGAGATGCAGATGATGTATTCTAGTGAATCCCTACATCAGTACAGGAATTTTTATTATTTCATTTAACTGCATTACCATTGTAGATATAAAAAATTGACAAATCTAGACAAAATACCATATATCTCTGTTCTAGACCATTTGTCCAGGAATTCACTAAAGAGTTTTTGCAATTGAGAAAATTAGGTCACATTCGCTCGCAGTGACTGCGCGTTTTACATAACTTCGTTTCAGTAATCAACCCTGATAAGCGCTAGTATCTATGTAAATCTAATATTACTTCGCACATTTTTGTTTAGTTCCATAAAAATCTGTGGGACTTCGTTGAACGCACGTATTCAGTAGGGGTGAGTTAAGTTAAGGATTTGTCATCTTTTTGTAGGTTTTATTTCTTTATCAATTGAGGTCAATGAACGCGGAAGAAAATAAATAATTTACTAGCGGCCGCTGGGTATACTTCCCGTTATTTCCTGATCCCCGTGGGAATTTCGGAATATCCCTTTTTAGTGTACCTTACAAAAGGAAGACACAGTCCAGATATTACGTTTCTAGCTTCAATACCTACCTGGTCGTCAACGTTCCCGAAAACTACAGAATCTCCTCATCATCACGATCATTTTCCTCCATTGAAGCATACCTGGGAAGTGTCTGGTTTCCAAAATATTAGGGTCCAAAGTTGAGTAAATAGACTGCGTTTTTCTGCATAAATGCACATTGACGCGTGTAGCAAGATTTTTTCACAAGAAATAATTAATATGTGTCTACGAAAAAATTAGCTACTGGACACTATAAATTTCATCCGATCAAGTAAATATATATACATTTTTTTAAATTACATCGTTTCCCAGCATTTTTTTTGGCATAAACTTACTTTATTTGATGTATAGAGTACGTACCCTTCGTTAAGGGTGGCAACGAAAAAACATCCTGTATAGTAGTTTTGTCTCGGTGTTAATGAATAATTCAGGTCATGTTACTTTATGTAATGAATGTACCTACATTAGGGTTGCCAACCGTCCTGTTTTCCCAGGACATGTCCTGCTTTTGGGGTGTCCTGGCTGTCCTGGATGGTTTTTAAGCATCATCCTGAGTTTTAAGAGTCCTGACACATTCACTGTCGGCAGATTTTCTAAGGGTGCCGACATCGGGTAAACGTCTAGTGCCATGACGCATATAAGCGTCAGCGGCACCTCTAGGAAGCCTAAAAGACGCAAATACGTAGTCGCCGGCACTGAATGTGTTAAAGACCTATGTTTTGAAATTCGCACGCCACTAACTCCCTCCAATCGTATTGTCACTGGACTCGCACATCTAATCCTGGCTTTAATTCGAAACGTCCTGGTTTTTCTTCTTCAAATCCTGGTTTTCAAAGTTTTGAGATAGTAACCCTATCCTACGTGGTGCATACATAACCTACCAGTCTTCCCATTACGTTTCTTGGAAAAGCTATGCGAAAACAAAACTTGTTTAATTTTCGCTGACCGCTTATAAGAATTTTGCCATAGCACAGAAAATTTTATAGTTTTCTGAGAATTGTTTGTCTCGGTGACCCGTGACCATTATTTGTCTGGTTTCTGTATATTTACATAGATATATGACGAAGATGAGGCAAAGGGTAGGCGATCCGTTAGGGTCAGGAATGGTCCCGATCTCCAAAATAAAGAATGCAGCGTGTAGTTGAGAACTTTAATTAGGTTTCACAAATACTATCATGGTATTAACACACAGGATTTCCAAGATTATAACGGATAACGTAGAAGCGCGGCAAGTATACGACGGCTGATCGATACTAGTGTATAGCTCGACAGTTGCAACTAGCTATGGGCGCTATGTAACGTAGATAGTTACTAAACTATCTACTTAGCTCAACAACGACAACGCGATTTCTAGCGAGACACAACTATCTACATTTCATAACGCGCTTAATGCCAGGCAGTCTCGCAAACGCAGCTAAGCGCAAACGTATCGAAAAAATAGCGCCATTAAACTATCTACAATAGCCGTTTAGTGCGAATTAATAAAATAATGCAAGTTCGCGAGAGTGCGAGTGAGATAAATGCTAAAGCGCGGGCGCCCGCCCGCTATTATTTCGTTGCATTAGAAAATAGTCCTTCTGACCTGAACATAGGACCGAATGGATAATAATATATAGGAAACAGTCGAAAATTATTTTTAATTGAACTTTTGACCTTGACACCTGTGAGTGCAAGTATTCCATTTGTTTCGATATATTTTAAGTACCCCCCCGGGAAAGAGGCGTGATTATTATGTATGTATATGTATGTATGTATGTATGTATGTGGGTGAATTTCAACAACCTCGATTTTTGACTAATTACGCTGGCGAAATTTTATATCCACTTTCTATAACTTTTTTGTATTCGAAGTAATAGCTAAAAATATATAATATTCAGTCATATGGTACACATTTTTAAAAACGTATTATTTCTTGAGATATCTGCATTTAAAAATTTCAATCGCCACCGATATTATTATCAAACCACCGACATTGTTAATCTCTCCACTGAAATTTATTACAACCAGCGGAATTATAAATACAGGAGAACATCATACGAATTACCTATTTATTTATTTTATAAGAACTTGAAAACTTTAGATTTTTCCTTTATTAGTTGGTAATAATGTTTATCATCATGATTATAGCTTAGAAACTATGATAACAAATTTAAGGAACACGTTAACAGTTAGGGGAATATTTTATTACATACTTTAAAATGCTTCCTAGTGACTTTTTTCTTAGCATAAAACGTAGTGGCCATGGTATCTCCTTTAAGATCTCGCAGTTCTGACTACACCATTTCAGGAACCTAGCCGTATTTATTTATATGTAACTACGTAAAAATCTTCGAAAACCAGAAATAAGGATCATTTCTTTTTCCGGAAATTCAGTGTCGGAGATATGACATTTTATGATTTTTTTTAAATCTCCTTTTAGAGGAGTAGAATGGCATATAAGAAATAAATCACATTTTATACTTTGACCTCCCAAAAATCTATCAACATGGAATGGTCAAGCAAAATTTGTTAAATGTTTTTGCCAATTAAGCCCCTACTCTTTCAAAATAATATACTGCGTCATGCGTACCCTTTATCAAACTAAAATCCTTATTTAATAAGCTACTCAAAAAGGTGTAATTTATTATGAGAAAGCTTACTAGCAGCTGACCAATATAGGTTTCAAAAATACATTCCATGGCACTACAGCCTATAGCAGTGTGATATTGAGGCAAGTAGAATGTAGAACTCTTCTGTTATCATCAGGCGTACTTGTTCAATCTACTCGGGTTTATCGCAAAGTTACTCGGGTTTATAGTAGCAATTTTGGGTAGTTTCCTTGAGTTTGAACCGAAGGCCAAGTCATAATCAATATCACAAAACGTTGGATTGAAGTAGATAATAATTATGTGCATGAGTACACCTACTAGGCCAGTAGAACATTCAATATATAGATATTTTTTCTGAGAACAGTCAGGACTCAGAAAAATATTACATTCTTATTGGTCAGCTATTAATATTGAGAGATGAATCTTAAGTGCCTGGAAGAACTTAGTTCATTTAGGAACGGTTCCCTTCCTATGATCTTATAACTTCTACTTGTCGATATGTGTGCTTATACTGTCTATCGATTGACCTACAGTGCTCAGACTGCATCAGGAACACCATTAGGTATGCTAATCGCCTACCAAAAAGGAACTGGACAGTAAAAGTGCCGGCCATGTTAGTCGTTTAGACACCGAAAGATAGACGAACAGTGCAACTGGCTGGATGCTACAGAGCGGCTGCCTGGGGTAGGAGTAAGACGAGATGGAGGTGGCGGTATGACCTCGATTCGAGTTGAACTGCATCATGAAAAGGCCTTTGGATAGCAGTAAGATTCCTATGCTATAATATATATATTATAATGTCAGTTCATCACCTTTGTATTTTTTAAATTTGACTACAAACTTAGGTTACTTGTTAAAAAAGGTTGTCGCGCCATAGGATAGCACTTTTAAAATTCTTATTAGTCAGCTGTTGGTAAGCTTTTTCATAACTATACCTTTTGAATTAAGTTTAATTAAGTGTGCGAATTACGTGAAATCATTATTTTGAATGAATAGGAAAGAATCAGGAAAAAAAATTATAAACCTTTTGGTAATTGTACTTTGACAATGCCAAGTTGATGTCTGTTGTTTTGTCTCCAATGATTATTTATTTATCTAGTTGAATTACTGAAATATACACGTATTTTAGTTTTTTTTATGCATTTCCATTTAATAATAAGGTGATTTTAAAAACATTACAAAATGGGGCATAACCCTGAAGCCGTAATTTTTTTAATGGGTCTTCCTACCCATGAAGGTAGAAAATGGGCTGTATTTTACATCTCAATAGAAATAATACCCGTTTTCCAGTCATCCTGTATACAAAAAGACAAAATATCAATTACGGTGACATTATTATATTACGGTGGCCCTCTTTTTTGCCACCGGAGCCACTGGAGTTGCGACACCGTACTTAGAATTAAGTAACAAATTTCAAATTATAACGGACACTATTATTTTAATTGTAATAATTCATTTGCAATTACGTCGATACATCTAATCTTTAATCATCTGTAAAATTTCTTTTTAAACAGCCTTTTAGTTTTTTAAATACACATGACACCGTTATATGATAAATTTGTATTCCTGCGCCACTGCAGGTTATACTTACGTTTTTGTCGGGAAAACTGTTCAGTGTATCAAACATCCTTGTACTTGGTATACGATGGCTTGACAGAGCAGTGCGGGGAAAGATAGCTTAGCATCTATCTCATTCATTATGATGAAATAGTGTAATGTTCAAAATGCGCCAGCGTTATTGACTTTTTCCGCGGGACATTTTTAAAAAGCTGTTACAGGTACTACCGGGTTAAGTTAAATTACTGCTAATGGTGTAAATATTAGTGTTATTTAATGTATTTTTAAAATATGTATGTATTCTGTTAAATTAATTCACCCGAAAATTTAAATGGCCAAATTTATTTTTGCAAATGAATTGGGGACATAGCACCGCAATTAGATTTAGAGCCTTCGATAATTTTTTTAATGCGTAAACAAATAGATTTTGGTCTTAAGTTTTAAACGTTAGTCTAGATCACTGTCTGAACTTAATGAAAAAAAATTAATAAATGTGCATTTTGCACTTTCCACTACGATTTTCATCCACGCCGCGCTAAAAACGTACCTGGGAAATTCACCCATGTATGTATTCTAAGTATTTTATATCGGTCAGTTATTTTGCAAATACGTACGTATAAGTTGCAACGAGCACGTTATTATTTATAACTAATAATAATTAAGCAATAACATTAAACTCCACAACTTCTCGGTAAGCGCTTTTGAAAAATAGATACTTGTAAAAATAGATAGTTTTCATAACGTTGTCCGCTACCAACAAACGGTTTAGTTATGTTGCCGAAAAAAGCCATAACGACACACCTCTAGTTGCAACAAGAATAATCCACAGCTCAATTCAACCGACCATGTAGCCGTTGTAAAACTACCGTGGTGCTATCGCAGCACCACATATATTCATCATATCAATGTTTGCACCTACCAGAATTCGAACCCAGGACCTATCGTGTCGCAGGCAGGGTCACTACCTACCAATCGGTCGTCTATAAAATAATTGTGTAACTAGGCCCTAAGTTCAAATCCACCGTGAATGTGCAAACATGTGTAATGGCCTGTGACAGCGCAGCACACTCCACTCACTGTCGCGTAGTTCGGTTATGTATTATTCACAAGCTCTATATTTTCTCGACAAGTCTAGAAGGTGAAAAGTAGAACGGAACAGGCAGAATACAAATAGTGAAGCTGTTTTTCCCATTAGAGACATTTAATGCCACGTTTGTATATAGATGATAACTGTTGCTCGCGACTTCATACGCGAGGACTGCATAAAAAACGAAATGTCAAAATTATCCGAGACAAAAATTATTTCCCGGGATAAAAAGTATCCTATGTTACTCCTAATACCTATAAGAATATTTGTACAAAGTTTCATGATGATCGGTTGAATAGTTTTCGCGTAGGAAGCGTAACAAACATCCCTACTTTCATATTTTTCGTATTAAGTAAGGATGTGTTATATCCACTAATAAGGTTGACATCGTGGACCAATGAGTGTGATTGACACGCATCCGTGGAATACCACATCTCTTGTGTTTGAAAGGCAGCCTAAGGTCTACTTACAGCAAATGCGAAAACCTATAATTGGCATATTAGCTTAATTTTTTTACAGAACTTTGTACGTAGAACATAATTATCAAGGAAAGCCGACGACTACGCACCCGTAGCATGCTACGGACTACGAATCTACTACGAAACTTGTGTTATAGGGGGTTACCCTACACGTTTAGTCGTTTTTGAATGTTTATTTTTATTAACTTGATTTTACGTCTACAAAAGATAATCGCTAAAACGTTACTATGCATTTTTCGTAAGGCACTAAATTTTTACAACATTTTGAGTTAAAAGAGCGGCGTTTAAACTATCTGCATCTCTGTTGAATGAACAGACCTTGCTTCATGGAACAGACACATCAAAGCTAAACCATAACCAAAAATATTTTGTTAAACGTTGCCATTTATCACGATTGCCCTTCGTATCTTATAGTTTAAATGATGAGGGCTGATTTTTGTAACTGTCAGATACCATATTTGATGCATAAATTTTATGCTGTCTTGCTCTAAAACTTGATCAAGATAGAGATAGTATCAACTTTATCCTCGAAAAAGGCTCACTATAACGTCTCCACTACTCTCCCACCTACGGAACATTTCAACGAAATTGTCAGCGCTTTTTAGGTGCTATTTTAGTGGCACTTAAATGTCTTATATCGTTTTATATATTTTATTGTTACACGACAAGTACTATTGTACATAGTAATTTACTCCTCTAATTCATCCGAATCAAAGGCTTATTCTTGGTTGTAGATACAGGATGTTTTTTTGTGGCCACCTTTAACGAAGGGTACGTATTCTATACATGAAATAAAGTAAGTTTATGCCAAAAAAAATGCTGGGAAAAAAAATTTTTTTTTTTTGAAAAAAAAAAAAAATTAATTCCTTGATCGTGCGAAATTTATAGTGTCTAGTGTTTATGTTAGTTTTGTTATAGACAGATATTAATTATTTTTCGTGAAAAAATTCTGCTACGCGCGTCTATGTGCATTTATGCAGAAAAACGCAGTCTATTTACTCAACTTTGGACCCTAATATTTTGGAAACCAGACACTTCCCAGGTATGCTTCCATGGAAAAAATGATCGTGATGATGAGGAGATTCCGTAGTTTTCGGGAACGTTGACGACCAAAAATCATCGATACGAACTATACAGGTATAGTACTTTTATTTATAGAAAGTTAGAAAAATTTTAGGTACTAATGGAAAAGGTAATAATATTAACGTCTCGCGGGTATGTACGTAGGTAGTTAGGTACTCGATTTTTTACTTCAAATAACAGTGGATTTAATGAATCCCAATCGATATAAAAAGTTTTGTTACCAGAAAATACTGCGTCATAAGTGCCTAAGTCATGCGTACAAAAAACAACAGTTTGTTCTTGTAATTGAGTAGCTATAACTAAATTTTAAATATGTCGGTCATATAGTTATTGAAGATCTGTGTGGATAGATAATGCAGATATGGAAAGGGAACGCAGGGCATTGTCGGTACGTGGCAATATGTTGGCGCGCAGGTTTGCTCGTTGCTCAGCAGAGGTAAAAATAACACCATTTAAGGCATATTGCCAGTCCCTCTATACGGGCAGCCTATGGGCTAAATTTACACTTAAGGCATAAAGTGCCCTGCGTATCCAGTACAATAATGTATTTAGGGCTTTGTTCGGGCTCCCTCGATATTGCAGTGCCTCCGGCATATTTGCCGATGCTGGAGTAGATGACTTCTATGCGGTAGTCCGCAAGAAGGTTGGCTCACTCATGTACAGAGTGCGAACAGCGTCCTGAGGATGGTAGGGGAGCGGTTAGACTCCGCGCTACAGGGCCGGTTCACAGAGCTGCACATGCTTCGCCCGAGCACTCGGTGAGCCTGCTCATACTACTATGCTGCCCTTAGCTATATTAATATTATTAAGTACCTTCAATTCAATTCAATTTTTGTTAATGGCCACAATTATGTCGGGCACAATGATTCCGCCAATGTCACGTAGAGATGAGAAATCACGCAGGAGATGGTTTAAAAAAAAAATTTGACAGTAAGAGAAGGAAAAAAAATGTAATCGAAACCTTATTTTTGTACCATATTGTACCTAAAACAAAAAAGAAACACCACACTTATTTTACATACAGACGTGCACAAAACAGGTAAACAAGACATTTAATAGAATGAATTAAGTACCTTACCTATTGCTCATTTACTAACATAGTTTATAAGTCAATCATCATACTAATATAACTATGGACTTGGTCTGAAAATAAATTATTTTTATGATTTTTATTTTTTTTATAACTGCAGTGTGGCCGCGTAGTGCCGGCAGAGTAGAATTCGTAACACCCCATGTCTGCCCGTGGGTATCGTACGAGGCGATTAAGGGTTCCGGGAGGTGGGCAGCCGCGCCTCCCGTGTTGAAAACATTGTCCAAAATACAAACTGCGGTCACCAACCCGCCTGCCCAGCGTGGTGACTATGGGCAAATACCCCCCATGGCAGTCTTGTGGCGTACCCCGGGGGAGGCCTACGTCCAGCAGTGGAGTGCAATAGGCTGATGATGATGATGATGAACTGCAGTGTGATGAAGGAAATTCCATAGGAGAGGGGTTTGCTGGATGAAATCTCCTATAGGGATAAGCACGCCTTTGTACATTGTCAATGTAAAATGCTTTTCTATATAAAATGTCTGTGTATAATAAAGAGAATGTCCGAGTCGACTCTTATGACATTCACGGAAAGCAATGCAATCGATGTATTCTAGTAAGTGGCTAAGTAAAGCTTCATTTATATCAGGCTTCTAGGCTGCTTCATGCATGACCATTTTTCACACATTGTTCAAGTTTTTACTAGCAAATTATGGCACATAAATAATTGCATTAATTAATTGCTCTAAATGTGAAAAAAAATCTCATATAAAAAGAGCTTTGGTACATCAAATTAATCCCAATAGCTGCAAAAACTTGCAAAAGTACTGCGTATTAAGTGCCTAAAGTAAGTAAGTATATCACTTTGTCCAACGACCCTAAAGAACTATGTATACAGAAAATGGGGACAAAATGGCTGCGGCTCGGGCAAACGACTCACTTCACTCACCACAGTTATGTATTATTCACAACTTGGACACATGTGAGAGGTTAATACAGGGACATATATGACGTGAACGGTCACGAATATGGCGGGTACGAACGAACGAAAAGACTATTTATGTTACGGCACCTTGGTATTGATATAGTGCCATCAAGTCTGAGTATTATGTAATATACTACAGCAATACTGTAATATTATATAAATAGTTTTTTCGTTTGTTCGTTATAAATAAATATATCATAGGTGATAATGGCACTTCTATCCTAGGGAACCATAATATGTCAGACTAGCTGTTGGTGGCGATTTGGATCGCCTATGTCTTTCTTCGTACTCCCATCTATTATGTAGGTAGCTATGCAAAGTTTCAAGAATATTGGTTCAGTAAATGGAACGTGAACAAACTTACTTTCGTGGTTATGATAAAAATAGTTGGGGTATAATATGTAGCGGTTGTGAAGGTATATTTCACATGGCGACACCGTATAAATGCTGACTTTTTGCTATTGTACGACGCACCGCTATCGTAGTACGAGTAAACTGCATATCATTCCAAATGTAGAACACTGTATTCACCCGAAACATGTTATTTGTTTATTAAACTTCACTTCATCATAAAAAGTTTGATTCAAAAATAGAAATCAATTGAATCAGTCGCAAAGTCGTGTTGTTAACCATTCTCAAGTTACAAAATTAGGGGACGGATCGGACAACGGACAAATACACAAGTGGACCCGCCTTTAGGTGTACCGTTCTACTAAGTGCGGTGTTTTGTGCAAATTACTGTACTTGTTTTTAGTTACCGTCTATTGTTTTTGTCGGCACCCTAATTTGTTTGTGTAATCTAATTGGCTTGCTAAGTTAGAGGAAATCACGGTTCTGGAGTATTTAATTGAGATGTCGGAATAAAGCGTAATTTCCTGGTTTAGCGATGTCATATTTGGTTTTAAAAATTGAAATTTTACGTTGGTAAATAATCGTCATATTTTTGTTAAATATATGTAAGTAACTATGGCATAATAACTCCGCACATAGCATAAACTTAACCTTATATTCAACGAATGTAATATCATAAAATAATTATGTCATGGTGCGCCGCGTGGTGCCAGCAGAGTAGAATTCGTACCACCCCATGTCTGCCCGTGGGTATCGTACGAGGCGATTAAGGGTTTCCGGGTGGGTAGTAGCGCCTCCCGTGTTCGGAACATAGTCCAAAATACAATCTGCGGTCACCAACCCGCCTGCTCAGCGTGGTGACTATGGGCATAAATACCCCTTATGGGAGTCTTGTGGCGTGCCTTGGGGGAGGCCTACGACCAGCAGTGGACTGCAATAGGCTGATGATGATGATGATGATGAATTATCTCACAGATATTCGAGACTTCTTCCACCTTTGTGAGTAATAATAATAATAATAATAAGTTTCTTTATTTAGGCATAAAAAACGCATAAATGTCACATACAAAAATACGAATAAAAAAAAATGATACTAATATATCACAGTCATTTACGATTCGCGTCCCTGTGAGCGGAAAGCCAGTAATTAAATATAGGACTGGTCATGTCCTCACTGACAGCCTCTAATATGGTATTGCCAGAGTTACGCAATCTCTCCCAAAAGGAGGATATGCGAGCCCTGACAATTGCGAAAAAGTCTGGCACTCCCGCCTCGGCAAACATGCCCGAAGCACTGCAGTATCTTGGTAACCGCATAAGGATCCGAAAGGCATCATTATACTGTATCCTTATAGTACTCCAGCTCTTTCTTCTAAAATGTACCCACAACTGGCAGGTGTAAAAGCACTGACAGTAAGCTTTAAATAACATTATTTTAACTGGCGGTGTACATTTGGAGAACCGTCTTGCGAGCATATTACACCGGATCGAGAGTGCCCTTCTCTCTCTTTCCATATCGAGATCGTCCCTAAGGTGGGCAGTGAGCACATGACCTAGATACCTAAACTGCTGTACAACCCGAACTGCGGTACCATTCAGCAATACTTCGGGTATCCTCTCCGGACCCCTCCCGGCCCTAAATACAAGTATTTCGCTCTTTAAGACATTGTATTTCAGCCCGTGAAGTCGTGCATAACGTTCACAGACCGAAACCAACTTTCTTAAGCCATTGATTGATGGACTGAGGAGCACCATGTCATCTGCGTAACTCAGGTTGTTTACACAAACATTACCTAAGTGGCATCCTACTTTCGTACTCCTCAGTTCACCAATCAACCCATCTATATACAGATTGAAGAGATCCGGAGAGGTCAGCCCTCCTTGACGAACACCGCATTCTAACCTATAATCGCTAGAAGTCACGTCGCCCCATCTTACAGTATTGGTTTGATTTTCGTACCAGTAAGCCAACAGATCCACAACATTGCTTTGAACCTTGGAGCCGCGCAGTTTCGTCCAGAGAATATTATAATTCACTAAATCAAACGCGCGACTTAAATCCAGGAAACAAGCGTAAACAGACGTATCTCTCCCTAAATAATAACTCACGGTATGTTTGAGACTAACTATTGCCGAATCCGTTGAAAGACCAGACCGGAAACCAAACTGTGCGTCATCAATTCTAATGGATTTTTGCAGTTCAGGCTGTAACAGCCTTTCCAGAATTTTCCCCAATACAGTACCCAGCGAGATAGGACGATAATTGCCTATGGATTCTACATTACCCGTTTTGTTTTTGACTACTGGCACGACGACCGATTTCATTATGTGATCGGGGAGGTATGAAAACCTCATACATAGATTAAACAAGGTACATAATCTGCTTCTGAGTTCCGCCCCTGCATAAATAATATGTTCTATACTCAGACCGTCGTGACCAGGAGATTTCCCACGTTTTATTTGTTTAATGGCCTTGAAAACTTCATCTAAGGTGAAAATTTTGATGGGAGACTTACAATGAACGTTACTATCATCCCCAATTATCGTGCCATCTCGCTGTTCCAATGGTTCTGGCTTAACTCTAAACTTTTCGGCAAACATATTTGCTACTTGGACGTGATCCTGCAGACCGTCCACAGCTAAGGGCATTTTTTGCTTGTTTTAAAGTTTTTTAGTTTCTTTCCAGAATTTAACAAAATTTTTATCCTTTTTGTGAGTAATACATCAAAAAGGATAAAGATTATACAGGGTTCATTTTAAAACATCAATAACCTCGCAGGACTAGATAGCTAAAATCGCCTCCAAAACCCTACCGCATCTCACTCACAGTCCGTCAATTCCCCATTAAGATAATGCCGCCATATTTACTTAATATAATTTTATACTGCAATCCCATTACACCTTAAACCTCTGGAAGACATTACCAACACTTCAGCTGGGATGCTCTCACACTGTACTTAAACTCGACATAAGTCATGCATAAATTTACGTGCACCTAGGGTTACCATGCGTCGGGGTTTGTCCTGACAAATCAGGAGTTTGTTGCTTTTTAAATTATTTCCAACTTTGATCACAAAAAAAAAACATTTTCTATATATTTTTAAATTTATTATTATGAAGAACAAATTAAAAGTTATTTCTAGATTGCAGTCCCACAAAACTGTTCTAACAATTAGTCTGTGAGTTCAAGAAGGTCTCATAGGAATATTAATAATTTGGTAAGCAGTAGTACCTATATTTAAGTATTATATTAAGAGAACACGATCAGACATTTCGAAACTTTACATCATAATATTGGCGTCAAGATTTACCTACGAAATAAGGATTATTCAACAAATTAATTAAGTTAATTCTCCCAGACAATGAGCTAACTAATTATCACTGATCTTGCACATCTGAATCTGTTATGCTAAACGTGGCTATACGATCTCCTTCGGTATCTTTCTTTATGGCTACCTCGTTTTTGGAAACACAGCCATGTGTACATGTATAGAGTCGACAATTAATGTTATACAATATAACATTAATTATTGAATTGTATCAGGCGTCACTATTCAAATCTCTATTGAGGGATCGCCCGCCACAGGGCCCTATACCCTCCGCTGACCCTCGGATCTGCCTACTCATGATCACGAACACAAGACAGTACAGTCGCAACGAGAAGCCAGATCCAAGCACCTAGCATGCAACCATAAATACATAGCTGCTAATCCGAAAACCAATTAAAATTTTAATCGACATATGTTTCGCCAACACCCGTGGCATCATCAGGATTAGTTTTCCATGTTAGTTCTATCGACCGAACCAACTAACTAACATTAATTGTCGACTCTAACTTCAAACTCACTCAACCACTATAAAATTCCTATGTAACCACTAGAACGTCCCGTGGTACTTAAGTGTCAGAAACTTTTACGCCCGCTTACGTTCATGGTACAAAATGGCCACACGAAGTTTTACACTTTTGGCTGCCGATTTAAATGGTGTCTGTGCCGCTAAGTTCCTTACCGTCGTCCTAGATGGCACTCTCAAAGATTTTTCTAACAAGTTCAAGCTTAAGATCCTATACCTGGCAACAAAAAATATGAAAAAAAAAAATATTTTGACGACAGAGTGAGAAGAAGTTTTTTGAGCAAGTGTTGTGCTGCAAATATGCCGTGAGTTCTTTTTATTTATTGTGTATTTATAGGATTGTGATACATGTAATTCTTCCTTATAATCTATACGTTAACTAAGAGTAAAAACAACATACTCTCCTACACTCCAAAGTAAATCACAAAAAAAAATGAAACTTACAAAAAATCAGTCCAAAAATGCTACCTTCCCATGTTTGATCATTTTTTAGTTTGTGAAAATGTAGGTATGATGATACATATTATTACTCAAGTTTATTTGCTATATAATACCTTATTTAAAGTAATTTTTGGTTTTGAAATAGCTTTAGTACTTTTTATGTGATAAATAGTTTTAGCGAGAAGATCGCGCAGCGTGGAACGCCACGCTCGCGTAGCGTCGGCTGGGACGTAAGTAGCTCGATACGCTGAGAGCGTTGGACGTTCTAGTGGGTAAGGAACATAAAATATGGCAGTAGGTACTCGTATGTTGTATTTTCTCACATTCTTTATGAATACGAGCATCTGAGATTCTGAGACGTCAATTTATTAATTATAATCTATGTGATTTCTATTATTTATGTATTGCCTTAATAGGTCAGGCACTTGGTGCATGTTGCCTCTATACATGTAAATCGGTTCCAGAATAATCTGTGTACTCATATACAATTTTTTGTCCTAATACTTCCAAAAGTTTAAGGCGAATGTAAAGTTTTCACATGGCAACCCTACGGCCATAACACGGCGGTAAAACCGAGGATCCAGCTATAATCCTGCTCCTTGTAATTACGGGGTGGGGGTAATCGTTGGATGGGGGAGGACAATTAGTACCCCCACTCTCTAAACACTTCCTGGCAGATGAAGGAAACAATTAGACACGAGAGGACATGCATTCCGGTTACCTTCGTCCTCTTAGCAGACCACAGACGTATAATAATGCAGACTCAAGTGATATCTATTTATTTATACCAGCTAATTGTACTGGATATTGTTCATTGTTCAACACGTTGTTCAACGTTAACATTTAATTTAACGTTAACTTGAATCCCTCTATCTTCTATCTATATCTATCTTCTTTTCTGTCTTCTTCTTCTATTAATAAACATTTAACGGATCGCTGTCTGTACATGGAAGATATGTAAGAAAAAATAAGATATGAGAAATTTATCAACGCAATAGACTCAAAACGATGATTTTTTTGAATTTTTGTTTGTTTGTCTGTGCGTTTTGCACGTTAACCTCAAAAACGGCTAAACCGATTTCGATGTAGTTTTCAGGAATATATGGTGACAGGTCCCACTTAACATATAGGCTACTTTTTATCCCGGGAAAATGCTTTTATCCCGAATAATTTCGACATTTTGTTTTTTCTGGAGTACACGCGGACGAAGTCGCGGGCGTCTACTAGTCTCTAATAAAAAACCGTATCAAAATCCGTTGCGTAGTTTTAATTTAAATATCTAATACAGGAACAGACAGACAGCGGGAAGCGACTTGTTTCATAATAATTATACATGCTGTAACAGAAAGGGTATGTTAAGCGAAAATATATGTGAATATCCCTATATAGAGAACCTATTTCCAAAATTTGAGACTCAAAATGACATTTTTATTTCTCAAGATTGTAAGAATACTCCTGAGTTGTTTAGGAATTCTCCAAGACTTGATAGACAATTTTTTTTTTTTTCAAATTATAAATTATTACATTACATTCAATTATTAATACAATGGACATGAAAGTTACATTACTACCTGCCTATGTTAATGCATCCTTGTTATGCATCTTCCACCAAAAACTTACTTTCCGTCTATACGTCTTGGCTTGAAAAAGGCTAAAAAATGTAACTTACGAGTCTCACGGTACCTTTAACCGTTCTGACACACGAGGCATGTCAACACTCAAGTAGGTACGAGTATAATGGCGATCTAAGTTTCTTTCACCAGGGTGAACATGTTTGTTAATCTGTGCTTGAGTATAAGGATACTTGCATGACGACGTGTCTTTCATATTCGAGATGGTTTGTATCTAGTTGTCCACTAAGTAGGGATGGTGGAAAGGGAATTTGGCCCTTTGTAACTTCCGTGTAACGTATGTCTACCGGTAGCAGTGGGGGTGGGAGGCCTATGTTCAGCAATGGAATAGGGATGTTTACAGATTTTTTTATTCGTATTTATATCGAAAGATCATAAAATAAAATAAACATTTGCGAAAGAAAAACTTCGCTAGCATTAAAACTTTCCGGGATATAATAATTTTAAAATCACAATTTTAGACTTGCCAAAAACGCTCCATACAAACGGCTACCACAATTATGACGTCACTCTATCAGTAACTTGTACGCGCGTAAAAGAACTTTTGTTCTACAGCTATATTAAATGTTGCATTTATAAACATAATCACTAAACAAAACTTGCTGTAAATGATGCAGGTGGTCATGTGATGTAGTAATATTTAATTAATTTCACATTTGAAAAATGGACTTGCTCACGTAACTTTGAAGGCTTATTACTACCTCATTTGGACACTAATCAAATTATTATTTTACAGATAGATATGATTTCGATGATTTATTCTGATAAGCATAAAATGTCATAGAAATTCCACCATAGTAAACATCCCTATTATCATGGTAAAAACGACTATTATACAGGATGTTTTTTTGTGGCCACCGCTAACGAAGGCTACATACTTTATACATTAAATAAAGTAAGTTTATGCCAATAAAAATGCTGGGAATTTTTTTTTTTTGAAATTTTTTTTTGAATCACTTGATTGGGCGAAATTTATAGTGTCTAGTGTTTATGTTAGTTTTTTTATAGACAGATATTAATTATTTCTCGTCAAAAAATCTTGTTACGCGCGTCTATGTGCATTTATGCAGAAAAACGCAGTCTATTTACTCAACTTTGGACCCTAATATTTTGGAAACCAGACACTTCCCAGGTATGCTTCCATGGAGAAAAATGATCGTGATGATGAGGAGATTCCGTAGTTTTCGGGAACGTTGACAACCAAAAATCATTCTGTATAGAGTATATAATCTATTAAGGATTCGTATTCGAGTTTACCTTAGTATGCATTACTAGTATACAACCTAGATCAAAATGATTTAATCGAAGAACTATGTTATTTTAATTGTTCAGGCTGATAATGGTGATGATGAATCGAAGAACAAAATTAATAAAAACAATAAATAAACTTAGGATAAGCTGCCTTTCCACCAGTGCTGTGCTATGTTATATTGGAACGAATGCGTGTGGTATCCGTTAATCTCAATCCTTGGTCCATGATATCAATGAATCGTGAAATGATTGGGATCTGGGGATATCAAACGCTAACAACACGGTACATGGCAGCCTAAACGTATCGGAACCGAGAAAATAAGGTCAAACTCTAATAAGGAAAGTTTAGTTGTTTTTGTTGCCTTCTACACATCTAAACTGTCGCTGAAAGTTTGAACGCATGAAACTCTGAATATTAATTACTTTGGACCTGGTTCGGATTACATGCATTTTGACGCTGATCTGTTGCGGCCGCGTTTACTCCCCAATTTTGGTGAGAACTTTACTTTGAGTTTAATGTGATTTTGTAGCTAAAATTGGTGTGAAATTTGTTAGGAGCTATTTTGTATTAGTTATATGGAAATAAGCTGATAGTGGAGTAAAAGATAGAAAGTTGTACGGGCACTGAAACTAGTTTATTTTCTGCAGAAAAGTACCTGTTTCCTACCTCAATATATTTTATAATACCTATTAGATTCTATTTGATGATTATGACATCCGACCGTATTTCGGTCAAGGCGATCAATCTCTACGGAGATTGGCCAGGTACGCAGGAGATATTATAGAGCACAAGTGTGTGCGCAAACACAGATGCATTCTCTATTCCGTTCATAGTACGATGGGACGGAAAGCCGACACGACCGGAGCGAGATCAGGCGCAGAACCAACGGTTTTACGTGCTTTCCGAGGCATGAGCTAAGTGACAATTTTGCAGCATTAAAATCTGTACATGAAATAAATTCATTGGTACAGGCCCGTGACTGGGATCGAATTTACGCCTCCCGTTTGGAAGGTGCACGTCTTAACCACTGGGCTATCACCGCTTAATACTATTTGATATGAATGAAAAAAAGAAAAATTGTAAATATAAGGTTCTATAAGAGTCTACGTCTTGAGGAAGTAAAACTAATCTTAGCCACTAGGTACATTATCGTGTACGTTTTATTACATCGACCATAAAGGCCTGGCATTAGGAGTTAGTTCCTAGCTTTTATTATGATCATGGTGGAAGATTGCACTGTTTTTGTTACTACTACTAGGGTATTATAGTTAATGTGCTGATGCGTGGATTCACTAGAATACATCAGCTGCCTCTACTTCCGTGTACATCGTAAGAGCCGACTAACAGGCGACTAATACGGGCATTCTCTCAGGTGACAAACTAGCAACTTGTCATTGATAAACCTTTACCCCACTTTGCTGATCATGGCTGCACGGTCTTCTTTATAATCCTCCAGTTCTGGTTACCCCATTTCGGCAACACAGTCTGTATTAAGCTTTGGTTTCGTAGGATAGCGGTGCCGTAATATAGCGGCTGTGAAGAAACTTTCACGTGTCAGTACCGTAAAACTTTAGATAGCACATGTCGTCCGTCACTCGGAAAAAAATCAGTAAGATTTTTTATGTAGCTATTAAGTGTTCAAAATGCTGCTGTGCAAAAGCCTCCCATGTTGCTTCCACTAGTCTATCCTGAGCCACGTCCGTCGATCCGTACTAGTAGAAATTAATGGAGGTCTACGATTTATGAAACATTAAATCAACCAACCAACGTAAAGTGAAAAAGCGAACATTAAAATTAATTCCTTTGCTAATGTCCAAAATCAGAGTTGACTACCCGTTGATCATCACGGATGAGCAGATTCGAATAATTTATGGAAATTACTTCACACGCAATTTAACATTTTTCTCTTGCGTCGAATTTTGCTCGAAACCTTCCATTCTTTGTCCCGTTTTGATTTTTATTATTTTAAACGCAATTGGAAATGGGTGAAAGTCAAATATTTATTTTTTGTTAAATGACACGAGATAAACACGCTTGTACATTATCTCCGTAAAATAATTGAACTATTATAGTAATATTATAATATTATATAGGTAGTATTGGGTTCGATTCCCACTCGGGTGAAGAATTTTTTCCATTTTCTTTATTAATAATTTTATATTATAGTAATTTTTTTGGGTATAATAAAGAATGAGGGAAATTTTCTTTGCTTAACATTATAGGTATACATGCCTATAATTTGGTATAATGCCTTAATTCTAGGGAGGGTAGGTACTGATACTAAGCAGCATCCGACCATAAAAATATTTGCATCATTTTCAGCAAATTAATAAAATTTATTCTCTATTTTTACACTTACATATAATCACGCCTTTATCCCTTACGGGGTAGGCAGAGTACCAAGAGCCGATAGAACCACATGGTGCCACTTCTGACCGATTTTGAGGGTATAGTTGAGATGTACAAGTTCGGTTAGTAGTGATAGGTTGTCAGCCCATCGCCTACAAAACACCAAGACCCTCTTGTCCCTCTACTAAGTTGTACAGTATGCCCGGGAAGAGAAGCAGCTGTAGTATTATACTTTTTTTTTTACTCCCAGAGCATCATAGAAGAATGAATACATTTAGGTAATGTGTAAAGTATAATAGGTGGAATGTGTATTTTATTCATTCATATAACTTTCGAAAGAAACTACCTATATATTGCGCCGACCCCATAAATAAATAGATGATGCAAGTGATCCTTTAACTAAACGTGCTAGTGTATAACATTTCTAGCAGAGCATAGTTTGCTAAGCCCTCCAGAATGTCTGTTAAACTCGTTGTTTGCTAGAGTAGGTAACGAGATAAACGTAGAGTTAACTGTTTGACGACTATCAAGGGCTTACTGCAGGTCAAATGTAAATTAGATCTAGCATGATCTAGACTAAAGTTTTTAATTAATTATTAAATAACACTGTATCTCGTATTTTCGATATCAAAGTATTAAATGTGAAAAATTAGATGTTTTTTTTTTTAATTTTTGAACGTGAATGAAGCTTTATATTACACACTAGTGGCCCGCCCTCGCTTCGCTTCGGTACATATCAATACATAGATACAACTTTATATGTAGGTACAGCGGTTTTCGTTTAAATTTGGAACTCCCGTTGGTCCCCTTCCCGTGGGAATTTCGGGAAATCCGTTCTTAGAGCTTCCTTGTAGCCCTAATCCGATTTCAGCTTCGTATAAATAGCTGTTTTCGTAAAAAAATTAAATTCCCGTAACTCCCCTTCCCATAGGAATTTCGGGAAATCCGTTCTTAGTGCTCCCTCGCAGTCCCTAATGAACATACAGGTCCAATTTCAAATTCATATGTATCGCAGTTGTCGTAAAAAAAATGAATTCCCGTTTGTCCCCTTCCCGTGGGAATATCGGGAAATCCGTTTGAATTCCCATTTGTCCCCTTCCCTTGGGAATTTCGGGAAATCCGTTTTTAGTCCTTCCTCGTTGTCCCCAATGAACATATATGCCCGATTTCAGCTTCATATGTATAGCGGTTCTCGTAAAAATTATGAATTCCCGTTAGTCCCCTTCCCGTGGGAATTTCGGGAAATCCGTTTTTAGTCCTTCCTCGTTGTCCCCAATGAACATATATGCCCGATTTCAGCTTCATATGTATAGCGGTTTTCGTAAAAAATATTAAATTCCCGTTGGTCGCCTTCCCGTGGGAATATCGGGAAATTCTTATAGCCTATGTTCATCCAGGTCCAATAAGGATTCTAACGGTGAAAGAATTTTTGAAATCGGTCCAGTAGTTTCGGAGCCTATTCATTACAACCAAACAAACAAAGTTTTCCTCTTTATAATATTAGTATAGATTAATTTGAATAAAATATTACACACCAAATACGGAAAGTTATGTAATACAAGCTAGTTCTTGAAAAGGTAAAAAAACCTAAAAACATACACACAGGACCATATTTCTAAAATAGGGTACCCAGAACTGCAAGATTACAGACACGATTGGCACGGGTCAGATGTGAAAGATCAGTTATAAATTGCTAGCTCATCTCCTGAGGCATCGACCCTGAGTTTCTAGTATCTTATGACACGCGCCAGGAGATGCATTTGGTATATTCTAGTGAAACCCTGCATTAGAAGGGTTAGTCCACTCTGATCATATAATCCGTTGCAAGTGGAAACTGATCGTGCTTTTGGGTACATTCTGATCACGATATCAGTTTAGCCTCAAATGAAACGAATGAAAAGTAAAATCCGATCGCGTGATCCGATTCCACCGAGACAACAACGTATAAGGATAATAATGTTCACTTTGATCACATTAACTTCAAAGTGCTATAAAAATAATTTATTTTAGAAATTACTTTGACCAGAAAATCTAAAAGACTGTTACTGACATTTTCTACTCATTGCTTGGACTAAATAAAATAATGTTTCTTATTTTTTTGTAACACTTTGAAGTTAATGTGATCAGGACATTACTATATAGTTTATATATGTTGTCTCGGTGGAATCTGATCTCGCGACCGGATTCTACTTTTCATTCGTTTGATTTGAGGCGAGACTGATATCGTGATCAAAGTGTACCCTAAAACGTGATCAGTTTTTGCTCGCAACGAATCATTATGATCAGAGTGGACTAACCCCATTAGAACGTGGTAGGTACCTTAAACTACATAACTTTTTCTAACTATAACTGATATTAACTATACTAAATGTGTTACCCATTGAAATAGCTATCTATCTATCACTCTCTCTAGCTATCACTTACAAAACACATTTACGGAACCCATTCCTCGGACAGAGGTCATCTCCCAAGGGTCTGTAGGGCCAAATAAAGTTGCTATTTGAGAGAGAACACATTCAATATGTATATAGAGAACGATATACAGGGTGTAACAGAAAGGGTATGTCAAGCGAAAAGCTATGTAAATAGCCCACTATAGAGATCCTATTTCCAAAATTTGAGACTCGAAATCATATTTTGATTTTTCAAGATTATATGGACATTCCTGAGTTGTTTCGGAATTCTTCATACTATCTATAAAAATAAAAATGTGGATTTGAGTCTGAAATTTTGGAAATAGGTTCTCTATAGTGGGCTATTTACATAGCTTTTCGCTTAACATACCCCTTTTGTTAAATCCTGTATAGCCCTCCTAATTCCTATGTATCCCTTTTCCATCATTTCATGCAACTAACTAGGTAAATGTGAGCTGGAGCTCAACCTAGTATCGTGTAGGTGTTACTAGATGTTATAACGTATAAATATATTATTGAAATTTTACATACAGACGACCACACTATCAGCTATAATTTCGGCTTTATCTCTTTTTAAGTAAAGCAGCATATACCTGTCAACAATAGCCTTTCTGCGATGGTAACCAATAACTCGCGCATTATCTTAAGCGATAAAGTAGCAATATGCTAGCAATCTTTAGAAAAGTGCATCTTAATTACAATATGCAAGTTTATTTAACTCAGAGGCACCTGTGCAATAAGGTTTTTTTTTTTTTTTTTTAAACACAACACATTAACCTAGTCCCACACTAAGATCCCTAAGGTCTTGTGTCGTGGGTACTAAGCAACGATATATAAATACATAGATAAGTATAGAAACATCCATGACTCGGAAACAAACATCAATATTCATCATATCAATGTTTGCACCTACCGGGATTCGAACCCAGGACCTATGGCTTCGCAGGCAGGGTCACTACCTACTAGACCAATCGGCAGTCAAAGATTCAATGCATACCTATCAACCGAGTTAAAGTATGCCAGCGGCTGTCCTATTCGAGTGACATACACAGCGGTGTCAATGCATGGACATCGTCGACAGTAGAGTCGACCTGAAATAAAGTCAAAAAAATGGGACCGTCCGCCATTGATCTTACCACATACTTTTGACACTTGATTTTGACACTTGAAATTAAATTCATTTTTTGTTAATGGCCACAATTGTGTCGGGCACAATGATTCCGCCAATGTCACGTAGAGAACACTTGAAATACTTTTTTCTATAGGTAACAATAATGGCCGCCGGTGCCGTTTTTATAAATGTCAAAAGAAAGGAAAATGTCTGATATCTGTACTCTATTACACTCTTTTCTCAATGTATCAATGTAATGTTATGTAGGCCGCTCAAACCTGTTAAACTGTCTTTCTACTGGCATAGTATAGAGAAACGTTATGTCTACTGCTTCTAGCGTATATATCGTATATATGAGAAGACTCCTGTCTGTACTATTTGATAGCGCTGAATAATTCACAAATACGTCAAGTCGAATAAGTGAACTGAGACGGTTTATGAGCGGCGATTTTATGGGAAGGTCTTCATTTACTCAGAGGAACTTGGTAACCACTTGGTAACGCGTGGTTTGAATATTTGTCTAAACCAGGTTGATTATTTAACTGAATACGAATATACGTGTTAAGGAGTTAGTGGGTAAATCAACATAACTTACCTTGATTTATAGTGGACAAGGATCAGGCACTATCACCTTTTTTATGTAGATGTGTCCACACATCTCGGTTTTTTGCTACCAGAAACTTATCGAGGTCGTCCCGGCTTCTCCGTCTTAGCCTGCCTCTATGTCGGAAGCCGTCTTGACACATTCGCTGCCGGCAGATTTTCTAAGGATGCCGAGATCACTTCAACGCCTAATGCGAGGACGCAAATAAGCGTCAGTGACACCTATAGAAAGTCTAATAGACGCAAATACGTAGTCGCCGGCACTGAATGTGTTGAACGCAGTTTAAAAGGTTTATTAACTCCGAAATATGGTCCATTTGATTTGATACTTTTAAGTTATTCTGAATAAAATAAATTTGCGTATCATTCTAATTTAGTAGAAAAATTAGATTATTTATCGCCAGCTTTTGGAAAATATTTACCTAAAACTAGAAAAGTGTAATCCCTAACTTAACTACATTATTAAGTTAATAGTAAGTATATTATATCGGCAAGCGCAGCGTGGGAAGGCCACCCGCGAGGTGGACGGATGACCTGGCCAAGGTTGCGGGCGTCGGTTGGATGCAGGCTGCTTCCGACCGGTCGGAGTGGAGGTTGTTGGGGGAGGCCTATGTTCAACAGTGGACTTCTCAGGGCTGTAAATGATGATGATGAAGTATATTAAGTTAATACTGATGGCCGATGGAGTCGGAAAGTTCTAGAGTGGATACCACGTATCGGCAAGCGCAGCGTGGGAAGGCCACCCGCGAGGTGGACGGACGACCTGGCCAAGGTCGCGGGCGTCGGTTGGATGCAGGCTGCTTCCGACCGGTCGGAGTGGAGGTTGTTGGGGGAGGCCTATGTCCAACAGTGGACTTCTCAGGGCTGTAAATGATGATGATGATGATATTAGGTTAATAAACATAATTCTTCTAATCATTAGGTAATTACTATTACTTATTAGGGAAATACATTAGAATCTACAACGTTTTCTTAGTGCTGTCAGGGGTATTAATAGGTAGGCAGATACTTAATGCCACCTATCATGGAATAATAACAGAACACGAGAGCGACGTTTTCAGTTAGTCCCTCTTCAAGGACCTCATCCACAGAAAATCCAAGCTTTATGTGCTAATTCCTCAGTTCTATTCTATAGGTAAAGACCACAGTGTAGCTATAATGTAGTCAGTCAATTTGGTAATAGGTGCTGACTGATGCTAGCTAGAGAAAACGTGGAAGACCAAGGGGGAAAAGGCAGTCTTAAGTATTTAAGATGTTCGAGTTGTTTTGGAATTGTAATGCAGATGATCATCAAGGTACAATGAATGAGCTATTAAACGCAGATGAGAGTCGTAAGAGTGGAAAGGTGATTCTCTTATACTTAAAAAAAATTGATTTATTAGTTTGTACAAGACGACATGTTTATTCATTCCATCACAGGCATGGAAAAGGTACTTAGGTACAAATATCAGTAGTGAGATACAGATAACGTGACAGCTTACAGTCGTATGTGATTCTGTAAGATTTGGACGTAAAAAATTACATATTTTGTCGTCTAACATACTCCTTTAGCAGCCAATGTACTGGGCCAAAGGAAATTCTGTGGCATATTAAAATTGCATCCTACATCGACTGAAGTGTAAACAGTTTTGTTGGCCCACTGCACATTGTCACTCTGTGACGTCATACCCGGGTATCTCCGTAATGAGAGTCATTAATCACCGGCCGTAGTTATGAACGCTGAAAGAATTTATGCACACAGATGGATTATAGACTCATTAATTTCGAAAAAGAATTTTCTGCATAAGATACTATCGGAAACATGCGACTGTAGGCAACTACACTCGTTAGCGAATAGAGTTCAAAGGGAACGTAAAAAGGTTAAAAATATTTTGTTCATACATAACTATACTGGGTGTAAAAAGACAACTTTGTTCTTTTAATACCTCGAATTCTTTGTAACATCACGATCATTGTTTTCTATGGAAGCACCCCTGGGAAACCACGGGTTTTCAAAATACTATGAAAGTATGACGATAGGTTCGTGCTTGCCCCACAGTTCTTTAATTGACTCTTATGACATTCACGAAAGGAGTTGCAGCTGATGTATTCTAGTGAAGCACCTCGTCAGCATAGAATAAATCAGTGACCACTTTACGTTACAATAATAGCAAAAAAATGCAAATGTAAACATTTTGCAAAGATAACGCATATCCTCAAAAACAAATCCTTGAAAAAAACATTAAAATGTTAATTTCGCCGACATAAAATAAACAAATTCACAGCTTGTCCGGAATTAAGCATAAAGGAACGAACACACGGACTTTTAAGCCTCGAGCGCTCGAGCACACCTGATGCGTATGCGTACACGTAAGCGTAAACGTACACGTAGGTACCTCTGAGTTGTAATGTATGGAACTGTATAGGCACGGGCAGACCGGATGAGTATGCGTAGACGTAAGCATAGACGTCAAGCGGTGTGTCCTGTCTTCCTGTCTTATACAGTTCCCTACATTACAACTCAGAGGTATGTATAGGTACGTCTACGCTTACGTGTGCACATACGCATCCGATGTGCTCCAGGCTTAATATGTAATTAAAATGATGAAACGAAGCGATATCCAACACTTTTTAATTACCAAATTCGGACCAAAGAATAAAACGGCGAATTGATAGACCAGAAAAAGAATGTTTTGATTTAAATAGACACATATGTGTACACGTGGCTTTGTTCACGGAATGGGGTAGGCCAGATCATAAAGAGATCCCACAGCTACGGGGGCTACAACCAAAGCACGAGGACAGATGTAAATGATCAGTTACATGTTGCTAGCGGAGCATCACCTATGAGTAAGAGAATGCCCAAGTCCATTACGACATCTTACGATATGCACGGAAGGATGTGTTTACTTGAATTCGTCAGCTGCATCTCCTTCCGTGCATGTCGTAAGAGTCAACTAGAAAAAACACCATTTCCTGTAGAACTTATAGGTACTAACTATTTATTCGGTATTTTAATAATAAGTTTATTCGTGTATCATAATAACCTATTCTAATACAATGTTTCCCTGTCTCTTAAACTAGGAGAAATCCTGTAACATAAGAGACAGTGACTTCCCATTATAGTAGGTATACAAAATAAGGTTAAGTGGAGAACTAGGTATAGAAAAATTACTGTCACTTGACTGAAGAAAAATAACGCATATCTAAAGTTAGACTTAAGTTTAGTTCCAAAACATTTTATAATCAATATGCGTATTATTATTATCTATCGCTTCGTTTTGCTAGAAGAAAATCATAATAATCTCAATAACATTAATTCCTATACAATGGCCGAACGAGTTCAGGACGGTTCTGACCGGCGCGATCTGCCTCACTCCGGTTTCATCCGGATAAGTGCGGTAAGCGATCTGCCGTCTGAGGGAAGGACTATGAGGATGTGATCTAATGATTATTGTTTCTGTTGTCGGGGTAATGCACGATACAAGTGAAGAGCGAGATGGCATGAGTGGACTGTATTCTGTTTACTAAGTAATTAAAATTAAAGTGGTAATTGAAAGCACTGAAAGGTTTAGACACTTCTTTCTATTTCTTAGTTCCAAAACATTACAACGTTACAAATTTAGTGCCTTAAATTATAATACATTGTATATATGTTGTTTTGCCAACAGCTGTAGCATTGGTGCCCGGTGGAATAAGATAATTATGATAGAGGCTAAATGTTAGCCAGCAGGCGTAGCACATCTCATTCCAGGGTAGGTACTTACATAGGGTGAGAGCGATATTACAGTCCACAAATCCAAAATCAAATCCATGTAAAGCAGATACCGGGTAGATAGAAAAAGCGATAGAAAACATCGTATATCTTGTCGATGGCTGTTATTTCGAAATAGAATATTATCAGAGATCAGAGAAAATTGATTTTTTTTCCTTTTACATTGCTATTGGGTTGCTTTTGCTAGATACGTAATAAGGTGGCATCACGGGGTTTGCTGGACTATGTTATCGCATATCCACGATATACTTCCTTCATGATTTTCCCTCATTACTGGTCTTAGCAAATTATGTGCTGCGTTTTTTTTGCCAATTTAACGGTTCTCTGGATACTTTGTTGTTAATGTTGGTGGCGGATTAACTTTGTTGCTTTATGTGTGTTTTTGTATTAGAAGCGTTTGTGGGCGCTTGTTAGACATTGGACAAATAGCCTGTAGGTATGTTTTCACCCGTATCTCCAATTGTGGTATTTAATAGGGCATTGGTTTGGTATGTAGATATAGGCATGAGTTTTGTTCTTTCGCCTACAAGTTGTAAGTAGAGGTTTAGTTTAAGAAATTCAACACCAGGATTTCATCCTGTATCACAATATTGAAAAGAATAACATTCGAATGAAAATTAAAAATATTTCTATTAAATCCAAGTTAAGTTAATCTACATTAAGCCATAGTAAATTCTTTAGGAACTACATGTTTACACTAAAACTCAGTTTCATAGGAAAAAAAACTCTTCTTTAAGATTTCGTTACGATGTCACTAACACCCTGTATTTTCTTGAACTTTTCAATATCCTTTTGATATTTGCTTTAAGGCGCTCCAATAGACGAAATTTAGGTATTTGAGGGGGTTGAGGTAGACGTAACTGCGGGGCGCCCCCCGCAACCAGCCCAATCTGCCGCGGACGTCCTTATTCTGTCGCCATCCGTATTCTGGTTGATTTCGGGATTAATTGACTGTTCCCACTGAACGCGTACTCACGACGACTGGTCAAACTGAACGCAACGTAGGTACCTAATATTACTAGTTGTTGCTTCGAGGTCGGAATACAGCTATATTAGGGCATTAATTCAATGTTATACAGGATGATTTTTGGTCGTCAATTTTCCCGAAAAGACTGCGTTTTTCTGCATAAATGCACATAGACGCTCGTAGCAAGATTTTTTTCACGAGAAATAATTAATATCTGTCTATAAAAAATTAGCATAAACACTAGACACTATAAATTTCGCCAGATCAAGTAATTAAAATAATAATAAAAAAACCAGCATTTTTTTTGGCATAAACTGACTTTATTTGATGTATAGAGTACGTACCCTTCGTTAATGGTGGCCACAAAAAAACACCCTGTATATTTACGTATAGTATTACGTATTAAAAAAGTATCTTTTGCACTTTTTCTTCGCATCTATTTTAATTACGTTAAGTTTTAAATTCATTCGTTTGCACAATTTCATTAAAAAAAGGGATACAAATTAAAGGGGTAAAATACTAGATATTCACGTATTGATACTAAATTTAATTAATAACAGAGTAATGATTCAGGCTATTTAATATTAATAGGTTCAGGTGTATTAAAACGTGAAAGTAAAAGTCAGGTTTTGGAAAAGGTGTTTCTTAAAACGACTCTGACATCACACAAATCACTGGCCCTGCAAGACGTTTTTTACGTCGGCTTGCCTTACCTACGCAGCTTTAAAAATAATACAATAATGAGGGATTTTTTTGACAAGTTAAAATAACAGTAAAAAATACATGGCGTGAGCGAATCACACTCCCCAGCTCCTCCCCCCTACACCTCTCCCTGTACGTTCGCTCACGCCATCGATGTATGTAATTTGTATTATTTTTTTTACATAGTTGTCAGAAAATCCCTCATTGCTAACATCAAATAGATAATTATGTGTGACGAGACCCTTATTAAGATAGAACATGTAAACGTCACAAAGTTTTTCATCGCGTTCGCTGCCGTTCGCGCTCGCTCGCGAACACTGACACTTGGAATACAGTGGAATACATATATCAGGCACATCCAATTTTATAGACGATTTTTATATTCTCGGCTGTATTTTTGTTCGTTGCCTACTTACGTATTGTCTCGATCGTCAAGTAAATATGTGATAAGCATTGAGGATACATACTAATAATTTTTTTTTTAGAATGTTGAAGGGCCACATCGCCTGAGCATGGTATTTTGGCCAAATATTAGTACTTGCGATAAAGGGAAAGAGACGTCATGTGCAAAAAACGTAATTTACAATTTATTTCCGATGATTACAGATGCGGTCCCAAATGGGGTTTTTGTTAACAAATCTAATAGGTTTGTATTAATTTAAAAACTTTTTTGTATTAGTGTTGGTTTGTATTAATTTAATTTACTTTGGTAATATAACTTGGTTTTGTGAATTCGTCGCTTTATATAATTGGAATCTCTCTTACTGACCTCACGTTACGCATGCTGATCATATACAGGGTGTAAAAAAGGTAAGCGAAAAGGTATAAATAACTAGATTAATCAATCTCAGTCTCAGCTGATTGTCTGTACCTACAAGAAATATGTCTGAAGAAATTCCACTTCAGTACATCCTGTGCTTAGTCAGGCGAGACGTGATGAAACGAAAGCTTTTTAACAAATGAAATCCTGCTGTTACCTCCTTCCTCCCTAGCTTTATATTGCAGATAAAAAAAACTAGGGTAGTCTGTCGCAACTGTCTTAAATTATTACTTAGTTCTTAAATTATTGTAAGAAAAGATCAATAAATACCTAGCTACGTTAAAAATATCTAAAATCGCTATATTATTTTACCGGTATCCATCTTATTTTACAGTCGGTACTTAAATACCTACATACTAGCTTTCATCTCACGGCTACGGCTGAGATCGTTTATGTCCGTTAGTCTGCTGATTTGTACTGGGTTGTGATAACGAATTCAGGGTTCAATTCTTTGATCAAGCAAAAGTAGTTTGGGTTTGTGATCATCAACTAAACCGCTAAATCTAAATAAGCATGCCTACAAAACAAAAATCGTTGGTGTCGTATCGACATAATCTCCAAAATTACGAAAATGTTAATAACTTTCTTTTCCAGCCACTATGAACCGAAATTCTTGCTGATAATGATTAAGTAATTAAAACTCTATCTATTACAAAGACATTTTTTCAAACATAAACACTCAAATTCGCTTTCAGGTAAAGCATTGTATGGGACCTTGCCTATGTTCTTTGTCTCTTTTTATTTTATTATAAAATTATTAATAAAGAAATGGAAAAAATTCTTCACCCGAGTGGGAATCGAACTCACGACCACTGCATACCGTGCCAGTTGCTCTAACCACTCAGCTACCGGGTCAATTACGCGGATGACGAATTTTACCATCTCTTTTAAAAATTACATATTGGCAACGTTATTTTTTCATCCCGATAGCTATACACTATTATATAGTATAGCTATACTCTTTTTATTATATAAGATAGGTATTTATGGAAATGAACAGTCAGCAGTGCAGCTTAATTTTCTATTTAACGAGTTGAAAATACCTCTAGTTGAATACTTGTAATACTGCTGGGCAAAGGCCTCCTCTATTTGACCCCACACTTGTCTTGTTCCCGCTATAGTGGCACAAACTGGCTGATACGAGTACACTTACAAACTACATCATTTACATCTACCCCCGCTATGATAAACGTGGCTACTACTTCTCCTTTATGATCCTGCAGTTTTGGCTACCCTATTTCGGAAACACAGCGCCGCCGTGTGTATACAGGGTGTAACAGAAAAGATATGTAAATAGCCCACTATAGAGAACCTATTTCCAAAATTTAAGATTGGAAATCACATGTTTATTTTTCAAGATTGTATGAACATTTCTGAATTGTGTAGGTAATTGTAATTCTCCATTCTATGTAGAAAAATAAACATGTGATTTCGAGTCTCAAATTTTGCGGGTAGGTTCTTTTTACTGGACTATTCACATAGCTTTTCGCTTAACATACCCCTTTTGTTACATTCTGTATATGTATGTATTAAGCTACAGCAATCCTGAACGTTATCATAACGTTTCAATACAAATCCCGGCGTAACCGGTAAAGTGGACCCTAGCATTTTGCAATAATAAACAATCTCCAACTCCCGAAACATTGAAATGAAAAGCGAAACGGCTGGATAACAGCTCTCGTAACAGAAATGAGCCAACAATCCGATTTAAATTGTATAACTCTGGTAATACTTTTTGTTTAGAGTACGAGTTTAAAATGGCAGTATTCGTAAAGGTACATGGATTTTAACCCTTTCCACGCAATTCCAAAAAGCTCTCTAACGACCCTAAAATGAAATTCTAATTAGGTGCATACTTCTCTTATAGAAAATGTTTTTATAATATCTATCTATTTAACTTCCTTATAAACTGAGTCCATTTAAATAGGAAATTATTCTTGTATTGTAATATTATATTGGATATCAATGTTTGTTTCCCAGTCATGGATGTTTCTATACTTATCTATGTATTTATATACCGTTGCTTAGTACCCACGATACAAGACCTTAGGGATCTTAATGTGGGACTAGGTTAATGTGTTGTGTAGTGTGTGAATATTTATTTATTTAGTTAGCTGATCTAATAATCTGTAGAAATTTTACGATTTTTGATTTATTTAAGTACTCAGTTTTTTAACTTGAAGGAAATAAAATCTTTGCTTTATGCATTTCTTGTAACCTTATTCTTTATTGTCAATGCATAAGTTACGGGCAACGTGATTAACTGGGCATTATCAATAAGGACCGGCCTTTGTTAATAATGCGGTGGTCAAAGTGATTAATTTAACATAATATTATGAAGGCGCTTATCTCTATATTTATTTACACTAAACACGTATATACTATTTTTATATATTTACCTTTTTCGGCGGATCCGAATCTGGCAATATAGGTTAGAAGAATGAGGCGGCGGCGAACGCCGTTACATGTTTAAGTTTAAGACGATATCACTATGAATCACTATTCATAATGGCCGGGAAAAGTGATTAATCATGCTGTTTTAATCACATTGTCCAATTGAGTCGGGTATTGTGAATACAGACCGGAGCTTATTAATAGTGTCCGGACTTATCAAATTTCCCGTAACACATACGAAAGGGCGGGCTTATCTCCGCAGAAGTTTAAAAATGAAATGGTTGAAAAGGTTAAATGATACTATCAACTCATATTACCTACTATAGTTATGATTATATCGATATTATTGTTCAAAAGTATACAAAACATAATGCTTTAAACACTATATTCTTAATACCTTTACGAAATAAAAATATTACACCATACTCGTATACACTGGTGATATACAGTTTCTTTCAAAGTGTTTGCTTATATATCATAAGCCAGGTAAGTCCTAATAGTAACTGAGTGCATAGTTTAATTTATATTTCATCTGTAGCAGGCTCGAGTACGTCTAGACATGCTAACTCATTATTAAAGCCCACTTTAAGCCTGGGTCTGCATAAAGAACATCGCCATGAGTGGAGTCTCTAAAGTGTGAAGTATACTGAGTACCTATAAGCAGCGCCGGCCCCAAGTAAATTTTAGAATAGAGCAAGATTCAATTATGGCGCCTCTCCTGTTTGCTCCTAATATAATAATATATACCTGTATCTTTACCATTTAGGCGCCCTCTCTAGGATTTGACGCCTGGAGCGACTGCTCCGTTCGCCTAATGGGCCGGCACCCGTGTCACTGTTAATCAGTAGAAAATCAAGATATATCAAGTAGAATAAAGCGATACTGCTGTTCTACAGCGTCTGCGCACACTATGATACATGCCTATACATACACACCTATCATCTTGATCTTAGCATATCTAATATGCACCAATGTGTCATCAAATGTCACCAATTTAGTCCATTGGTTCGTTCAGGGCGTCTGGGTATTATCTACCATTCGTTGCAGCTATATACTTGATGTATTTTATGTATAGAGTACTTACCTCTTGTAAACGGTGGCAAATATAAAAAAAAACCTGTATGTCTCTAAATAACTTGCCATCTATCCTCTCCACATTACCTAGAGTGGATGAACGTCTTTGCTTAAATTTGTACTAAAAGCTATTAATAATATTCGACTCCATCAACTCTGTTCTATTCAGCGTCACGTGAGACCTGAATATCAGCGCTGAAACGGCGGTTTGTTCAATGCACGTCGTACATGCGACATGCTAACATTAATTAGATACCGCTCCTGTGGCTATAAGCTACGCAAATCTAACAGGAATTCATAATATTTATTATATTCGCTAACTCAACGTTATCGGCCATTCTGCGGTTGGTGGAACATTCTCGATATATATCTTAGGCAGGTTATAGACTTCCATTGAGGGGTCGCCCACCACCGGGCCCTACACCCTCCGCTGACCCTCGGAGCTGCCGACTCATGGTCACGAACACAAGACACTACTGTCGCAACGAGAAGCCAGATCCAAGCACCTAGCATGCAACCATAAATACACAGCTGCTAATCCGAAAACCAATTAAAATTGTTAATTGACATATGTTTCGCCAACACCCGTGGCATCATCAGGATTAGTTTTTCATGTTAGTTCTAACTACCAAACCAACTAACTAACAACTAAGACTTGGTTAGATTGAACTTCCGAATAGTGACGCCTGATACAATTAAATATTTAAATTTAAAAGAGTTATAACGTTATATTATAACCGTGTATACTACCTATTATATCATCATCATTATATTAGCCATGAGAAGTCCACTGCTGAACATAGGCTTTCCCCAACAACCTCCATTCCGACCGGTCGGAAGCGGCCTGCATCCAACCGATACCCGCGACCTTGGCTTAGCGTCCGTCCATCTCGTGGGTGGCCTTCCCACTTTAGAACCTTTCGGCTCGATCGGCCATCGGTTTTTTAGGCTATGTGCCCTGCCTATTAGCTTGCTGGGCTGTTGGGCTATGTCGGTGACCTTTATACGTCTACGGATCTCCTCATTTCTGACCTACATGTATATTATGTTATTCAAAATGCCTATATGTTTTATAATGTGCTTTCCTGCGATGGTTATCAAAGGTGCAGACTGCCATTCTTTGGTATTCAAATCCGGACATATAAATGTACATTTCAAGTTAGGATGGCCATAGAATGGACTTCAATGGTTATCTCATACAAAATCAAATATTATGGGCAGTTCTAGATTAAGAATAAACAGAATGGTCATAGCGAATCAACGTGAGTAATAAATAACCGCCTATTTAAATTTATATAGGACATAAGGTACCTACGAGTACATAAATTGCCTAATTTCTATAGGTGTAACAAAAGGAACGCTATGAATGTAGCCCTATATATAAGGTCTATACAAAATTAGTAATTATCTTTTGACACGAAAATAGGTACATTCTCGAATATATTCTCGAATTATGTATGGAACAGCTGATGTTTTTCACTATTTCGGAGTTGGTCCCATTGTGAAAGTTGTAAAGCTGTAACAAACCGTATGTATTCGTTACTGAGTAACGGGTACTGCATTAAGTACGGAGTAATGAAACGTTACCCAGGAATTCGTCTCGTTACTCGCATGTTTCGTATCATGGTATCATGGGTTTCGGATCGAAAGTGGTGTATTAATACGTTTGTTTTTGATCGTATGTTCTACCAATGCGCGTGATGCGGTTCATTTAAATCGCTTATTTCAAAGAACGGGGATTAGGTTTGTTTAAAGTACTTATATATTTTTTTAAATCGACAAAGTTTTTTACTGTTTTGTACTATTCTTTGTAATATAATTTAAGTTTGTGGTTAAAATTTTCTAAATAGTGAATCTATTGCAAATTTGGTATATTATGTCGACAGTTCACGTCGATTCGACTCGTTACCATACTACAGTTACTGTATCATATGCGGTATCAGAAGTAACGAGTTCGGTAACGATACGATAGTAACGAGTACTCATGGTCAAAGTAACGAATACATACGGGTAGCCTTTAATTAGTTACTTTTACACTTCTAGAAAGTTGTTTCTTTTTACCTACCTAGTTTCGGTCAAAAGATAATCACTAATTTTAAATAGACCTTATATACACTCTATCAACAAAAATTTGAGACTCGAAATCACCATGTTTATAAGTATTTCAAAATTGTATTAACATTTTATGCGGTCTATACTATGCAAAACAAATGAGATTTCGAGTCTCCTAAAATTTCGTGCATTTCGCATAACGTACTCCATTTGTTACACCCTGTATATAAAGTGCATTTAAGTAAGTAGACTTGGCTGACAATGTCTTTTAACAATTCATTGTAAAATCTCACTACCTGACAATGTATTTTCCCTCATCCGAGGGTGTGTTAACAGGTTATTAATCTTGATATCCCTTGAGTTTTCATTAAGACTGCAAGATTGATTGGTAGCAGCCGTCGTCGTCTCTCTCCGAAGTAACGAATTGTTCATTACAGTGTCTCAATAACGAAGTCCCACGGATATTTATGGAACTAGAAGAAATGTATGATACTGTACTAGATGATAAGTATACTAACGACTATGATGGGGGACTTGATAACTGAAACGAAGTACCTGTACGAGAGTGTGTGTTTTGCTCCATTTCGGTAGATTTGATAAATAGATGCTTTGAAGTGAATTGGTCTAATTTGCGATATATTGTCGAACGTGTATTTATTTATCGTGGCATTCGTGGCTTTACATAAGAGTTGCTTTGAGTGGGTTTTGGGGCGTTTCGGTCCGCAGACCGAAACACGAGCGGACCGAAACGCCCCAAAACCCCTTTGAGTTAACTACGAGTATGTGCAAAAGGAGACAATAGGAAAACTTTACTAGAGCTCCCACGACATTTATGAGTGAACACCAAAAGATACCCACGAAGATCCCATAGACACGTTTAGTAAAGCGGAGTAGTGCAGAAATGATCTATATCAGAATATGTTGCTAGGTCCTTAGTATATTAGTATACAGGGTGTAACAAAAAGGGTATGTTAAGCGAAAAGCTATGAATATAGCTCATTATAAAGAACCTATTCCCAAAATTTAACACTCGAAATCACATCTTTATTTTTCAAGATTGTATGAACATGCCTGACTTGTTTAGAAATTACTACTTAACTGGAAAAATAAATTATTATTATTATTATGCTTTATTGTACACAGTAAAGTTTTCACAAATAAAGTTTATGACAAAGAAAATTTACAAAGGCGTGCTTATCTCTAAAAGAGATTTCTTCCAGCAAACCAACCGTGAAAGAGAAATTAACATAAGAGGTACTCGTAGGTATGTGTGCACACAAACAGACCAATAAACTAAATAATTAAATAAAAGAAAAGACATAAACCTAAAATAAACAAAAATATCTAAATAGACTACATAAACATAAATACCTAAATAAAACGCATAAACATAGATAAGCATAGATAAATAGTATACATACTAAAGGATAAAAATAACATCAAATGTAAGTATATTGGTATACAATAGTAAGAAACCTTTGATAAACATTTGATTTCGAATCTCAAATTTTGGGAATAGGTTCTCTATAGTTGGCTATTTTCATAGCTTGTCGCTTAACATACCCCTTTTGTTACATCCTGTATAGTCCAAGTTTCTTAGTATATTTAGTATAAAAAAATATAAAAAATATAGTAAGTAGCATAGTTCAAACATAATATTTAGGACGGCCGACTGGTTTAGTTGGTAGTGACCCTGCCTACGACGCCATAGGTCCTGGGTTCGAATCCCGGTAGGTGCAAACATGAAGCGACGGGCTCTAGACATCACATTCTCCGTATATAAGAAGGCAGATTGCTGATAGCATTTTTCTGGTAAAAATTGCCCAGAGTTCAAAAGATTCACCTATTTTATTAAATAAGTTAAAGGTGCCAAATCGCTCTGTACGAATACCTGCATATTCGTATAATATAATATTCGTATGCCTCCGAGTGAATGTAACTATAGGCAAAATATATTTTTTATCAGATCTACAAAGTATACAAACAAACTAGCTGTCTACTCCGATCTAGATTTGTTAAATTCCAACCCTGTTCAGTTCAGAAATAGAATGTCGCTGTCGTGGTTTAATGGTTCTCATTCTGTGTTATTACAAATTGTGTATAGCTATTGTTCAAACTGTTTTTTTTTTCGCTTGGCTGTATCTATTGTACATATTAGTTATTG
Source organism: Carposina sasakii (assembly GCA_014607495.2). Lineage (NCBI taxonomy): Eukaryota > Metazoa > Arthropoda > Insecta > Lepidoptera > Carposinidae > Carposina > Carposina sasakii. The sequence goes on from CP053161.1 coordinate 12,866,167, forward strand.
TTAAGTATAATGTTCTAACAGACAAGCTCTTAAGTTATTAAGTATGTATGCGAAAACATTTAAATGGTCAGCAGCTTTATAGGTATTAGTTGTTTAATTAGATATTTAAGACTTTTTGTTTTCCAAATATAATATAATAAAATAAAATAAATAAAATGATGAACATCGATGTTTGTTTTCAAGTCTGGATCCAAATGGATGTTTCTAAAACTCATCTATGTAGGTACTCGTATTTATATACCGTTGCCTAGTACCCACGACACAAGACCTTAAAAAAATATCTATCTTTTGTTTTCAAAGGCAGTGCTTAGTAAAGGCTTCATTGGGAAAACTTTTCCACTGGCGTGCCCAGTTTTTCATCGTCTGATCATTGGGTGATTGGCCTAGTCCTCGGTGTAGATTCTGATTAAATCTATCTCTTCTATTCGATCTCCTTATCGAGAGATAACATAAACTTTTCCGGTAGGTTAGAAGGTATTAATTAATTAATTACTTTTTTAGAAACACAAAACATACATTAAAAGGAACAGCAATAACACAATACAAAATAACTTTTAGGTATTTGACACCAAGTTAGTAGTTAATAGTGTAGCTACATCATTCAATGCAATAAAGGTAGGTAGACGTAATTATATTTGTAAGTACGTATGCCTTCTATACATAACATATTGTTTGCCACAGTGTATCGGCCGAGTCAAAGCCATAGGACTTTATTACAGAGGCATTCAACAAGCTATGTTTTAGGTGAAATACAATAGAATCATTTTATACTTTAAATACTTGAATGTAAAGTCGATTTTATCTCGGTTTATCTGTTACGTTTTCACGAAACAACGGCTGAATGGATCCTGACGAAATCAGCACTTTATATAGATGATAGTAGGTTTGAAAAGCCGTATTTCATAAGACTAGTAGGTCTAGCCCGCGATGTAGTCCGCGTGGACTACAGAATGTAGCCTTTTATGTCTCACTGTACAAAGCTAGATTGCAAAGCCTTGAGCATCGACGTAAAGATACAAGTCTCTCGGTATTCTACAGGTTACATGACGGGGAGTGTGCGTTGGGACTTCACGACCTGATTCCCCCAGCACCCTTCTACTATCGACACCGGTTCACAGTTGAAGTGCCGAAAACTCGTACTAAGCGTTTTGCTTCTATATTCATAGTGCGAACGGCCAAGCTGTGGAACTCCCTGCCTGAATTCCTGTTCCCCATGAACATCTTGCGGTCTTCAAGTCGAGAGTGAACCGGTTACTTTTAGACAAGCGCGCTCCTTAGACTGTAATGGTGCTTACCATCAGGCGGGTTGTGGTCAAGCGTAAGCCCATTTAATGTTAAAAAAGCCTAAATGTCTTTTTTCGTACTCCTAACTATGTACCTAATATTAACTTATCTAGGAAAATTGTTGATAAAAATGTAACACAATAAAGATATATAAAGGCGCTGGCGCTGGCTAAGTCAGCGGAAGTAGCAGAAAAAAAAAATGATGAGGAGGGCGTGTAAAGAGGTTTAAACACTTACCTACTACCACATTTAAATTTATTGTTGGAATACTATCGTATCGTTACGTTACTCGTTACTTCTGATACCGCGAATGGTATAGTAGGTAACTATAGCATGTAGTATGGTAACGAGTCGAATCGACGTGAACTGTCGACGTAATATACCAAATTAGCAATAGATTTACTATTAAGAAAATTTTAACCACAAACTTTAAAGTACTTTAAACAAACCTAATTACCGTTCTTTGAAATAAGCGATCTAAATGAACCGCATCACGCGCATTGGTACGATAAGAACATACGATCAAAAACAAACGTATCAATATACCACTTGCGATACGAAACAGTGTATTATACGCAAAATACCCATGATACGAAACATGCGAGTAACGAGACGAATTCCTGGGTAACGTTTCGTTACTCGGTACTTGATGCAGTACCCGTTACTCAGTAACGAATACATACGGTTTGTTACAGCTTTACTATTTTCTCTATAATTAAAATCATTTCAGTAGAATATTATTACGCCGACTTGAAGTGAATGCCAGACAGGCACACACTCGTTTTCTGCAGAAAAACTAAATCGTTTGCACTAATTCCGTTACCTACTCAGTCCAGAGTTTTAGTTCAGTGTCTCCAACCTGACCCTAACAAAGGATCCATTTATTAGATAGCTAACTTCTCGCTAAGAGCCAGTTACTTGTACTACGAAGTAGAAGTACTGTTTACAGTATGGTTTAGCAATTTAAAAAAAACCTTTTTAAATGGTGCGATTTAATTTATTAACTTTCTCTTGCTTGACTCAAGACAGATCAAGACTTGAGACAAGACAGAAGGAGTTATGCTAGGAAGTTTTTTCGACTACTTTTATAAAAAGATGTTAAAAGTTTAGAACTTTGTCATAAATATTTGTACCAAAAATGTTTACCTAGGTACTTTATAGTTAGACAGTCGTATGAATATAATATTTGTACTAAGTAGGTAGTAGGTACTTACGTAGATATGTACCTATGTATCTCAATTCAGATTTAATGTTAAATGTGTAATAACCACACAAATTACAGTTAAATTGTTATAAAAGTTATGAAAAATGTACAGAAACTTTGCTATTCCAGCGAGAGATATTTTTTTGCAGAAACAAAAATCTCATTGTGTAGCAATGACAAATCGGCATATAATTTTCGCGATATAAAGTTTTTCTTTTGTCCCCGAAAACGGACGCGAGGGATGGTCGCCTTTGAAAATATGTAATTATATACCTAGGTAGGTAAGAGAAGTAAAGTGGGTACAATTAGGTACCAACTTGGGTTTAAGTAATTACCTATCTGTAGCTACATTATCGTAGTGCTAACCTTCCTAGTATTTTTGTAAGATACTAATACAAAAATACAAAAAGCTTTTATTAACAGCGATACATAAAAGATTTTTTTTTTATCGAAGTTACACGAAATTAAAATGTCCAAAAAATGTGGAACGCTTCACGATTTTGCGTGTCATCCTTGCGCAGGGGCCATGCTAATCTTCTCTGTATCGTTCCAATTTTAGTATATGTACTGCCGAAGCAAGTACAACAATGTAAGTGTTTAAGTTGTATATATACCTAGAAAACGTAAAAAATCATTACTGCGTTCTAAGTTTTTTGCTAATTTAGAAGAAACCTTTGCATATAAACATTAAAATTTACTTTAAACTTAGTCGTGTTTCATACATAAATTTATTTCTTATGTATATTTGTACACTTTTATTTATTTTCACACTGAATACTACAATTTTAATTTAACTTAGAGTTAAAGATGCTATTAGCGCCATCTATGTTGTTAAAGACAAACTCTTTTACCGCCATCTATGTTTTTAAAGACAAACTATTTTCACAAGTACCCGACTCGTTAGTGCGAGTAAGCCTGAAACGTATTTTAGTTCATTTACGTTTACATAGATGGCAGGACCTACTTAAACTTAGTTGAGTTTGTTCTTCATAGATGGCACCATTATTTTTTCATCCAGAAAAATGTAGTCCGTTGGACAAACGCTAATTAGAGAAAAATAGGCTAGAGAGCCTATCAGTTAATACCTTTGGTCAGCCTTTAGTTGAGTAATATTACTGAGGATGGCACTCTTTATCAACTCTAATAACGTAATTTATTATTCAGATATAGAAAATTTAAAAAGTATTTACCTAATTAAGTTTAATTATTTAGTACTAGTTATCCATTTAGTTATGTATTCATTCTTAATATCAATTAGATTGCTTGGTTAACCTAAAGTAAGTACATAATTTCATAATCTAAAGAATACTTAGGTAGGTATCTAGGACTTAGTTACGACCCTGGAAACACCTAACCTAGAACAAACTAACAGTTCAATAAAAATACAATAAAGAAATACCTATCTACCCTACCTACTCTGATGGATGAAATTTGTAGGTAGATATAGGAGAAAAAGTCATTACGTAGATGATTCACACAAAGTGTCTACTGAAAGACATAATATTTGGCAACATAATCTCTACATTACTCATTAAGGCTTTGTCTAAGAGGCAACGGGAGCTCGTAAACGAAATTACCTACTAATTGAGGAGCGTGCACACTGGGTTAAATTTCTTAATAGGGGACTTTTAAATGGGTGTACATACCTACCCATCAGCTCAGCACTGTCGTAAACATGTCATCTTTAAAAATTCTGTATTTATTTTCATTAACTAAGTACGTTTTTTATTAACTAAGTATGAATTTTTACAGTAAATTTTTCAACGGTCATTTTCTACTAATGTGCGTAAATTCGTTACCAAAATATTATATTTGCTTTAAATACGTGGAAATTCTTAAGAGGTTGTCGTGGTTTTTGAAACACATCGTGAAGACACCTTAACGTCGCAATAAATGAAAATGATGTAGTACACGACATTACGCCACCGTTCTTCTGTAACTGGCATCGTGTATATGAGCATTTATGCCAAACTTATGGGAATCTTAATAAGTATTGAGGAATAAGATTAGCCTGTTTTTAATCGACTTAAAAAAGGAGAGGTTATCAATTCGTCTCTATGTTTTTTTTTTTTTTATATATGTATTTTTTTATATAGCAATAACTGTGCCTTTCTCCAACTTTATGATACAATAAAACGGCGAAGTATCTCATTGAAATAAGAAATAGTTTTTAGTTAGAAAACCGTCTGTAGGATTGCCATAGAGAAAAAAATTCAGAAGAGGCGTCCATTATCGTTTGTGTCGTATGCGCGGGTGATATGGTCATCTCTGTTAGGATTATGGTATAATAGTTTGATGGGTACACACGCAAAGAAGACCCTACAGACACGTTTAGAGGCGTCAGATATTATAAGATCAGTGACAAGTTGCTAGCTCATTGCCTAATAGAATGCCCGAGTTCCTTACGACATGCACAGAAGGAGATGCAGCTGATGTATTTTAGTGATGCCCGCATCAGTTCAGGCTATTCAATATAGAAAATAATTTCAAATTACATAAATACGCTCAAAAGTTATGTATTTCAAATCAAATGCACAATTTTTAGCTAGCGTGTTCAGACTTAATACAAAATCGTGCGGCAAATCTAAATTTCTGATTCTGACATACCCTGGGGTGTTACCGGATTATTATAACAAAACAAACATACGTTTGTTTATAGATATATTATTATTTTGACGTCCGTCGACACGTGCCTATGATACCTTAATTAAGGGGTGATACTTCAAGTAAATATGAGGTCCAAATAATAGCTATAACTGCGTAATTTTATTAAATTATCTGGTAGCTTTAATCTCTGGAATATGGTTGTTTGTTTATTATAAAGATAATTAAAGTAATATTGTTTTTTTTTTATCATCTGAAATACAGCCAGTTTATTTCAATCCGCGTTTAAAGTTAAGCACTGGTTAAAATGCCATTACACTGCAAATGTATGTTACATAATATGTACCTATCTAATAAAGATAGCGTGAGATTGTAACCTATGTAATTTTCAAAGGTTGTATCCATGACAAAAAAAATCGTATCGGCCCTTAATTCCTAAGTTAATTTGAAGTATAATTTTTTGTCTTAACAAATAATTAGGTACTTGCGTGATAATTACGTCATCGGGTATAAGGTTTTTTTTTCACATACATACCTAAATTATACGTCAAGAAGATATATAGGTAGGTAAGGTTAGTTCCGTTTCTTTCTGTAAATCCAGATGGAAGTTGTTATAGACAGCTAGGTTATTCGTCTGTTAGACACACATGAACAATTGGACTGCTTTATGTAAAATTAAGTATGGATATCAAGCCTCTCTTGTCCCACTACTGGGCAAAGCTGGGCTGGCCTTTTCACCTCACACGGTTCAATGTTTTATCTTGCTTACCCTTTAGATAAGAGTAAACTGGACTTGCTTAGCATTTTAGGTCTACCGTAGGACCGAGCGTCTTTTAATGTTTTGGTTGACTAAGTTATTGAAATAATATATAATATATGTATTATAATAATATATAATTATTCATAAATGTGTTCTTTTCATTTATTTATTCTAGAATCAATCTCTAGCCCATTACGCTACGCAATGTTCGGTCATGTAGGTACAGTCAGCATCAAAAGTCGATGAACACATTGATATTTTCAAAATCACTGAACACTTTAGAACACATAAATCGCTTAACAAGATAGGCGCCAGTATTGAATGACCATCAATAAAGTTCAAAATTAACTGAAAACTACTCGTCAAAAATTACTGAACACCATAAAAAATTGCTGATCGTTATTGTATTCCAAAACATCATAGCATTCCGTTTATCAAATGTCACTGAACAATATAAAATGCTTGTTTTGGTTATCTAGTGCAATCACGGCTATGTCCAAAAACAACTTGACATCATAAATAACAAAAGTTACTGAACATTACTTTGTTTCTTTGGAGGTTTAACGCGGCTCCGATGCTCTCAGCAGCAGCATGCACAGCACATCAATTGGGCTGCCCACTCTTGCACACTTTTGGAGGTCCAACGCAAATACGGCTCAATTCAAGTTCAATGCTCCGGCGCCGTCAGCTGTCTATTATATAGCAGACTGTACCCCCTTGCACATTTTTGGAAGACCAACGCGAATACAGCTCTTGCATCGCGCAATCAGCGATCAGCAGCAGCCTGCACAGCACAGCCATCAGACTGCCCCATAGAGAAAAAATAAAATAGGAGTAGCGGTTAAGTATATTTTCATATAAAAATAGTGTGCCGCGGAGCCCTGCCCATTTACCACCTTGTAGTGACTAGTCAAACTACTTGCTCATTATCAATATGGTTCAAGGTTGTTTTACTAGTGCAATTACTCATCCCTAAATGGCAATATTATACTACGTTTTAGTAATAAAGTACCCTGATAAAAGCGCTAGTGTCTTTGTAATTTTAATACGGTTACATTTCGGAGCACAAGCGTGTGGTTACAGTTACTACGTTACACTGGCGCTGAAGCTCCGCCCCTATCATGACGTCATTGCCTCACGATTGCCACACGACTCAGTTCATAGTCCTACCTCCTATTTTATACCTTCTTCATGGACTGCCCACTCTTGCACACTTTTGCAGGTTCAATGCGGATACAGCTCCGGCGCCGTCAGTAGTCTATTATATAGTAGCCCCCTCTTGCACACTTTTTTGGGTCTAACGCGGATAGGTGCAACATCTAATAGAATGTACGAGCACCACGGACAGTAAAATTAAAACCTTTGTAAGTATGTTGTATATCCGACCTCCATGGCATCTGCTGTCAAACATAAAAAAGCTTATGTCAATGTTATTCTCTTTGAATTAAACATCAAATAGATTGTTAATGCCAAAATGAAATATCTTACATATACAATCTTTCTTTCTTGTCATATTTCGTACTAAAAAAGAGAAAACATTTCATATTGTGACTTTTGAAATAAACGATGGCATGCTATTTTTGTCAAAAATTTGTTCAGAGATTTTAGAGACGAAGAATGTTATGCTTTTTTGAATATAATTTTGTTTAGCGACTTTTGAAAAGTGATGGTCACCTTCTTATGGCCTTTTAAAATAATCATTCAGTTCTGGCGCTTGTCATGTCGAGCGATTTGTGTATAATACGGTTGAAAATCTAAATGTGGTCAACTTTTGATGCTGACTGTACCATAAAATGGTGTGATAAAAAGCGTCATATTGACACTTATAGTTCCATAGTCGACATTAAGGCAATGGGCCATGAAATTTGGTAGACCCTCGGACCCATGGCGACATTCGGCAGATGTTTTGCGGAAAATAATATACTTTTTCACAAGTTTATTCTTGCTGCCGGCCGAAATGAGAATTAGGATGACCAAGGATGTATTTTCGGATCGAATCGAAGTTATGTTATCTAAGTGGCGACGCCATTACAGCTTACAGGGTGTAAGGGTAAACGTTTATGGTAGTTTGTTTGTATCTCTATAATCTTTGGCTTGTGGGTTTTTAGGTTAGTGATAATAATATTAGCGAAATTATATAAATAGAAACTGGGTTTCAGAAAAAAAATGTTATCTAATAGATAAGAGTGTTTGAAGTGTGTTTAAGTTTGACTAAGGTTGTTACATGTTTTATAACACTTTTATGCCAAAGACTCAAACAAGGGAAAATTTTATTACCGCTCAGAATACAAACGTCAGAGTCATAACTTGATATTTTAGATCACTTGAGCTTTCTACTTTGAATCTCACACCCGTAAAACTATCTAAGTAACACACTAGAAATTCAAATTACACTCAACACCCTACAGCGATCACTAGCACGAACATACAAACAAAACACTCCATTAAACAAACACCTTTCTAATTGACCAAAAAGTGTTTACCACAAAAAAAAAAACAATGGTCACCATAATAGCTTTAAGCTCCATTCTTTTTCAATGTCCTGCGGTTGGAAGGAGAAACTGTGACCTTTTTACCACACTACTATATCTGTTTGTTAATTTTCCGTAGACACTAGCGACTTCAACACAGGTCTATAAAACTCGGGACATAATGATCCTGCATGTCAAATTTCACGCTCTATGGACAGGTGGAACCATCAGTTTAATTCCATGTCGATATGTGATGACTAAAAACTTTTTAAATTACCTTTTAGGGGCATCTAGTGGGACAGTAAGTGAAGTGTGAAATGAGATGCGTTTCGTAAATTGCTATCAATTTAATGGGTAGATAAGACACGTACACTTTGTATTGGCAGGTTGCTAATACCTATCATGTTTAAATAAAGTATGTATTAAATAAAAATATTTTTTTTAATTTTGAACGGATCTGCAGCGATTTTTCATTATACATACTTATACGTAGGTCGTTGTACATAAATTAATGCGTTACAATAATCTACCCGATTATGTAGGTTAATAGGTATTCCTGTATTGATGTGGGGCTGCACTAGATATATAGATAGATATATATATATAGGCTGCATATCCAACCGTGCATGTTCACTATCACTGCAATATCACTGATCATGTAATCATCTTGTAAACATCATGTAAACATCTCAACACGATGACCCTGTTAAAGAGACGGTTACTGTCGAACTTGACAGGACGGAGAAAGATTGGACGGTTATAAGCAGTAAAAAATCAAAACGTGTGGCGTCTGCGCGAGGCACTGCTGGACCCGAAGTTACGTCGCTCAAAGCGGTTGAGGTTCGAAAACACATTCATCTCTGGAACATGTTGTCTGGTGCCGATGATATCCGTAACTATCTGCAGAAGCTTCTTCCTGACAAAGTCTGTACCGTTAGTGAATTGAATGCCAAAGGTGATTACAAATCCTTTAAAATCGGGGTTCCAGCAGACTGCTATCAAAAATGTATGTCTGCAGACATCTGGCCTGAGAACTCCAGAGTAAAGGCATGGTTATTTCGAAGATCTCAGGACAACAAAACCCAGCCAGTACATGCCTAATTCACTGACTACAAGGAGCATCATAAGCATCGTATATCAGAATGTCAGAGGCCTGAATACCAAGCTGAGTCACTTTAGGCAGAATTTTCACACTCTCGACAGTGATTTAGTTTTTGGGAACGTTGACGACCGAAAATCATCCTGTATATATATAGGTAAATTGAGCCTACAGTAACAGTTCACTAAATAAATAAAAGTTGTTTAGTAACTGAATATACAAAATATAAAAAAGGTCGTAACGTAACATTGAAAGTTTCAGGAGAGAGATAATCGCAAGGACGAATTTTTATCCCCTGTTTTGACAAAATATATACATCAGCTAACACTGAAAAATAACATTGAAGAAGGATTATTTATGAATGGTTTTTATTGGTATTCCTGTGACCTTGAAAGTTATATTTTTGAGGCCATTTAAATTTGGGGTGAGTGGTGGTAGCCCAATGGTTAAGATGTATTTCGGAGCGGCCAGGGCGCAGTATTGGTGAAGGAGTATCATCAGGTGCAATGGGTAGCACATCATCATGGTCCACTATGTAGTAAAATGTGATTCAGGTGTGACCAGTTTCACAATTAAGGAGGGAATAAAAAAAAAGTATAATACTACAGCTGCTTCTCTTCCCAGGCATACTGTACAAGTCAGTAGACGGATAAGAGGGTCTTGGTGTTTTGTAGGCGATGGGCTGACCACCTGTCACTACTAACCGAACTTGTACATCTCAACTATACCCTCAAAATTGGTCAGAAGTAGCACCATGTGGTTCTATCGGCCCTTGGTGCTCTGCCTACCCCGTAAGGGATAAAGGCGTGATTATATGTATGTATGTTACTTAGCAATACCCGAAGAGAGCGTCAGGTAGATAAGTGCTAAAGGCAGGAAGATGATAATGATGATGGATGATTTAGGGTACCACCAAATCCTATGTACTTTATGCAGTCTATGTAACTAAAGGTGTACTTATGTACCTACTGAGCGATTATCAGGTACATATAGATACTTTCTTCATGCACATACTAGTACTGCGCGATCGAATAAGCAATGTGAAGATCCGTAGACGAACGAAGGTCACAGACGATATAACCGAACGGTCCAGCAAGCTAAAGTGACAATAGGCAGGTCACATAGCTCGATAAACCGATGGCCGATGGAGCCGAAAAGTTCTAGAGTGCAACCACACACCGCTAAGACCTAGGCAGGACCTAGTCATATGTCCTGGATGCAGGCCATTTCTAACGGGTCGCAGTGTACATTGGTGGGAGAGGCCTATGTTCAGTAGTAGATTAATCTCGGAAGAAGTAACTAACTATATTTAGGATTATAAATAGTAGGTAATAAAAATTATTTTAATTATTTTCTTATAATGATAGATATCTGAAAACTTGTAAGTAATTTACAAGACGTGACTTTTATTACTCTGTATTAAAGTTTATTCAAGTTCTTGTTAGTGAACTACTGCAAAAACTTACAAGACTTCTTTACATTTAATTAAAAGACTCGTCTTGATCTCAGATATTAAAGTTTTATTAATAAACCGTCCTCTTATATTAATCTCGATAACCATGTAAGTTGTTTCTACAATTATTTTTCATTTTGACTTACTTTACACTTGTTCTTGAGGATTTTCCCGACGTTTCCATTCATAATCATCATTATCATCCATCATATATTAAGAACTAGTGGACGCCCGCGACTTCGTCCGCGTGGACTGCAGAAAAAACAAAATGTCTAAATTATCCGGGATAAAAAAAAAATCCCGGGATATAAAGTAGCCTATGTGTTAATCCAGGGTGTCAGCTAACTCTATACCAAATTTTATTAAAATCGCTCCAGCCGTTTTTACGTGAAAGAGTAACAAACATCCATCCATCCATACTTACAAACTTTCGCATTTATAATATATAACTTTCAACCCTTATTTCACCCCTTAGCTGGTCGAAATTTCAAAAATGCTAGAACAAATGTTTAATGATTTCTTATCAAGTGCTTAAATATAAAGTTTCATGGTTTACTTTTAAAATTAAGAAATCCCATACAAACTTTCAACCTCTATTTCAACCCCTTCATCCCTTTTTTTCGAAATAAAAAGTAGCCTATGTTCTGTCTCAGGGTCTAAAGATTGTCTGTACCAAATTTCATCAAAATCGGTTGCGAGGTTTAAGCGGGAAAGCGTAACAGACAGACAGACAGACAGACAGACAGAGTTACTTTCGCATTTATAATATTAGTTGGGATTCATTTTACTAGACAATGATTAGGCTGTATGGGCTTAGTTCCCCTTGCCTTTCCTTCAGGATAAACTAAAAAAAAAAAAAATTAATCTCGATAATTGATATTAATAATCAAAGCATAAGTCTAAAAAGTAGTTATTTTTATATTTATTAATACTGGTACGCACTCCTAGTCAGCCACGAATGCATTTACTACTTACACACAGACACACGGTTGTGTAAAAAAAATGGAGTAGCCATTACATGCATGCTCATCAAGGAAATTCTACAGGTTACTTTCAGCATATTTCATTACCAATAAAACCAGGCGATAGAAATATATAAGTAAATATAAAAAAATAAATATTCACAACACATTGACCTAGTCCCACACTAAGATCCCTAAGGTCTCGTGTCGTGGTTACTAAGCAACGGTATATAAATACATAGATAAGTATATAAACATCCATGACTCGGAAACAAACATCGATATTCATCATATCAATGTTTGCACCTACCGGGATTCGAACCCTGGACCTATGGCGCCGCAGGCAGGGCCACTACCAGCTACACCAATCGGCCGTCATACCTATATATATGGTACGGTATAATCCTGGGTTAGGCAGACTACAGATTTTCGTTTAGTAGGTACGTTCTTAGATAACTCTTTCGCCTCATCCACGTTCATAATATATATTATACGAGTATAACGCTACCAAAACCTATTAAATAACAACCAAAATTATCGTAACCGAACCAAAAGAGTTGCTATTACAAATTTTTCGCTCCAACGGTTCCAGTCTTATTTGATTATGTATGGCAAATAGCCGTTAATAAAATGATGGTCATAATAAAATTATGATAAATATTATGGGAACATCTGGTAAAAGCTTTTTTAGAGAAATTTGGTTATGTGGCTTACATGTTCCTTTCTCTATGGTTATGGAAAATGGGCAAGCAAAAAGCATCTGCATTATAAATGTATAGATATGTATGTATGTGTTGCAGTATTATTTTTAGCCAAGCGGGACATATCTAAGACTAGTGTGATCCGTGACAATTTGTTACCTCATCGCCTGAGTGAACGTCTCTTCCATAGTCGACTCTTACGACGTACTCGTACTTACACGGAAGTAGATGCAGCTGATGTATTCTAGTGAAGCCCCGCTTCTTCAGCAATGGGTACAAAATAGGTTGATGTAGGTAAACCAGTGACGTGTTTATAGGTAGACACGGGGTTTCATAATGAAATCTTTATAAAAAGTGGCACTTTTAAACTTGAATCTTATGTAGTTACCATAAGACTCGACTTTGCTTGTATCAATTTATGACAATAGATGCCCAGCCATACAATTGAGCTGCTATTTGTCGTGTCATTTTTTGAGTGCTGTCAATGAATCTAGTTATAATTCATCTAAGAGGTAAACGTATAGATTTAGTAAATAAAGCAAATATAGTAGGAATGTCATTTTAAGACACTTTCACTATAGGTCTACTTTTTTCAATTTTAAAATCATTACTATAAAATTCAGAAAGCTATGTCTCATAGATATTATACTTTGCTTATAACAAATGGTCGCCAACTAATCTCCCAAGCTTTCTACAAACTTTTATTGAAGAACGTTCCAGAGAAAAAAAAACAGTGTAGTACCAAACAATACAATACAAGTGTTTCGTAGCGAATCACTCATTGTGAGGGTACTTCATTCATTGATCTATAGATCCTTGATCCATGGATCGATCGAGCCATTGTCAAATCAAATAAGTAGTTTATCTAATGTTTTGAAACTAGTGCTCTGCTTAGTTTTGATTTTCACCAGGGATGTTCATCAATTATAGTCATTGTTCCACGATATCAATGAATTTGATTAGTGGATATACGGTCTCTTTTTAGCATACTCGGGTGAACGAGGTGCTCTGCAATTATTGACATAGAATTCATTTTCCAATGTTATAAGAAAAGTTTGAGTCAACAATATGAAATTAGAGCACGGCTGAACTACTCGGTTCTTTTAACTGTGTCTGAGCTGATCTAAGGGTGTAAAACGACGGGTAATTTATGTCACTGCATGACGAATTGGCCCTTTGTAGTCTGTGGGCTGGGTACTACTCGATATTCGGTATTGTACAGTTAATAGTCATAATTGATTGTTTGGCAAATGACAGTTATTATAACCATTGTGTATTAATAAAATTATGTACTAGTTATGTAATAGTTTGACAATAGACGAAGAATATATACTAGAGGGGAAATTCGGAATAAATAATACAATGAATTAGAAATAATTCGATATAAAAATAATTGGTTCGTATCTACGCGGGACAACCTATTTGTATTTAACTAAAATGAGATATTTTATAGACGAAAATACATTTTCTTGTGTTGGCAAAACTACAATAGCAGTCTATTTAGTTTGGACCTGCTATTTGACATAGTTATTATGGCGAAAAATATATATTTTACTAGTTGTGGATATAAGATTTTGTCCGCGTGGACTAGAGAATGTCGTATGTCCTTCTCCGTACTCCCAACCACTTATATGTAAAGATATATAGAGAAAAATAAGAATATTAGTTGAGTAAATAAAGCGTAAAGATGCAACACAAAAACAAACTTACTTTCGCATTGTAAAATTAGTTTAAATATGACAGAGCATAGTATGTTTAAAACGAAACGTGTTTTAAGGTGTGTTTATAAAACTATGTGCTAAAGGTATGTGGTTGTAACAAAATGTATGTTATATAGTATCCAGGCAGGAAGCCATTGTATCTGGTATCGGCAGTAAACCTGAATTATCACCTAAGCTTCCTGTACTTCTAAATAATAATAAATAATATAAACCAACCAATTATTTCTAATCAAATATTTTGTCCTTTATAATCGCTTTATATATAACCCTGAATCATGTTCAAACAAATTCCGACGTTCACTCAAACATTTCATTGAATATTAGAGTCTATTTTGGTACCCGTCTGATGGCTCAGGGGCTAAAGATAATTTGCTAGCGGATATCGAACGGTTACTTTGATAGGTTTAAAATTTCACGGTTTCTGGACAAATTGCTAGTATTTAGAATTTGTATAAATAAATAAATTCCCCGAGGGGCACGTATTTCTGTTGCACAAAAATTGTCATCAGAAATACGTGCGGCGACCACATACAACACAAAGGAAGCCTCGGAACATTTATTAACATTCGCCTTCCGCATCCTCCATGTTCAGCAGAAAAACTCAGATAATAGGTCATCTCTCACATCCCACATTAAGGAAAACTGTTCTTCTGATACCCCTCTTCCCAGATATAATGCTAAATCCCATCGTGCACCCATAAATACCTCCAAAGTTATTGAATCTAAATTGAGCGAAGGTGACATTAAAGGAGCCGCAAGGCTCCTTTTTTCAAGCGATGCTATTGCCCCCGATACACCTGAAACCCTGACAAGTCTCCTGGACAAACATCCTTCTCCAGCAGCATCCCCTAACCTCCCTGACAGCCCCAACCCAACAGATGCGGCCCTCGTGGTCTCCGCCGACACAATTCGCCAGGCCATTTTTTCCTTCCCAGGAGGCTCCGCCAGCGGCTTAGATGGTATCTCGCCTCAGCACCTCAAAGATTTAATCTCTGGAGGCTGCGGTGAGGCCGGCGAGGCCCTCACGAAGGAGCTAACGGCCATGGCAAATCTAATGCTCTCAGGTAAAGTTTGCGCCGACGTAGTCACAACCCTATACGGAGCAAACTTGTGCGCACTGAGGAAAAGAGATGGCGGAATCAGGCCTATCGCTGTAGGCACAACCTTCCGCCGTCTCGTTGCCAAAATGTGCTGCAGGAGCGCCGCCGACGACCTAGCCAAACATTTTCAACCACACCAATTGGGCTTCGGCTCGAGGGGGGGCTGCGAGGCCGCCGTACACTCACTTCGCGCCTTCCTATGCGACCAGGGTGACGGGGTGTTGCTGAAGGTGGATATAAAGAACGCTTTTAACACCGTTGATAGGGGCGCCCTCTTGACACAAATCAAATTTAAAACCCCGTCTATTTATAATTTTCTTTGGCAGTGCTACAGTGCACCCACCAATCTGCTCTACAAGAATAATTTACTACTTTCGGCCGTAGGCTGCCAATAGGGCGACCCCTTGGAGCCGGCCATTTTTAGTTTGGCTATCCATCCAATTATTGAAAAAATTAAATCTAAATTTAACGTGTGGTATCTCGATGATGGCACCCTGGGAGGCGAAGCGAGTACTGTCCTAAGTGACCTAAAACTACTGATGCAGGAACTGCAGCTTATTGGGCTAGAACTCAATACAGCCAAATGTGAGCTATATGTTCCTGCTTCAAACCCAGTTCGCTCCACTATTATTTCAGATTTTAACATGCTTGCCCCAAATTTAACAATAGTCGACAGAAGCTCGCTTCGTCTATTAGGTTCGCCCATCATGGACGAATCGCTGCCGTCTTTTGTAGAAGACAAAATTCAAAACTTCGCGGATGTGTCAGATCGCCTTTTAAAAATCAACACCCACATGGCATACTTCATCATTCAGCACTGTCTTTTTGCACCAAAATTCATGTATACACTCCGCTGCTGTCAGCTTTGGTAATTTCCAGATCTCCTATCCATTTTAGACACAACAATAAAAAACAGCCTTTCCTCCATAATAAACATCAGTCTGAATAACCGCTCATGGGCACAAGCCTCTCTACCGATCAGATTTGGGGGACTGGGTGTCCGTAAAATTTCCAGTATTTCACTCCCAGCTTTTCTATCTTCAGCCCATAGCGTTCAAACCTTAGTATCCAAAATTCTCAATCAACCGCAACCGGAAATACCGTTCTTGGCTTAAGCTAAAAATGCCTGGGAATTGGCCTGCCCAAACGGTGTGGAGCCTTCAAATCCTTGCTCGCAACGGCTTTGGGACGAGCCACTCTGCAAATTGGTACGGAATAATCTCTTAGAAACGTCAGCCAGTTCTGCAGAGCGTGCCCGTCTCTTAGCCTTAGGCGAGTGGGAGTCGGGTCTGTGGCTTCAGGCTCTACCATCCCCCAATATCGGCACCCTCCTAGACCGGACCACTTTCCGCATTGCGACCTCCCTCCGTTTAGGTGCACCATGCAACGTCCTCCATCGCTGCCGCTGTGGCGATGTCGTCGACCAACAAGGCCACCATGGCCTCTCATGTATGAGAAGCGCTGGCCGCATATCCCGCCACGCCAATTTAAATGACGTCATCCGCCGGGCTCTTTCCACCGCCGGGGCACCATCAGTACTAGAACCTGTTGGCCTGGTGCGCGACGATGGCAAGAGACCCGACGGCATGACCCTCGTGCCTTGGAAGATGGGGCGCTCTCTGGTGTGGGACGCAACCTGCGTTGACACCTTAGCAGCGTCCCATCTCTCAGGCACAACAATCAAAAGTGGCTCTGCGGCCAATGCAGCTGAAAATCTCAAACGACGCAAATACGCAAACCTCAGTGGTGACTACCTATTTGAGCCGTTTGGGGTTGAAACCATGGGGCCATGGGGTCCAGGAGCCCACAACCTTTTTAAGGATATTTCAAAAAGGTTGGTCGAGGCATCTCATGACCAGAGGGCTGGTTCATTTTTTGGACAGCGAGTAAGCCTTGCTATCCAGCGGGGTAACGCTGCCAGCCTTTTGGGCGCGGTGCCAGCGGTGGAGGACTTGCAAGGAGTCTTCTATTTGTAAATTTTATTTTATTTTGTAGCTCTAGTTTTTTTTTTTTTTTTTTTTACGTAGGTTTAGTTATTATTGTAAATAATTATAGATAAATAAATGTTACATATTACAGTAATAAAAAAAAAAAATTAGCCGCGTTAAATTAAAAAAACGCGGAAAATAATTATCAACATTTTCTTTTGTTTATAAGTAGCTCAAGGAAAAAACTTATCTATAAACAAGGTAAGTACTTTCTTAATTATTTTAATTGACAACAGAATCCGTACCTACGTTATTTTGTTCTGTATATATAGTTAAATAAGGCAGCAAATACATAAATCTAGTTTAAAGTTAAATAGAGAATTGACAGGAGGGCTCTTTCTGTTTATGTACAAAACATCAAGACAGAGTTATGTGTGAATGAATGAATGGAGCAATTTAGCATTTGCTGTAAGTGGGCCAACACAGAGTGTTGTGACTACACAGAGTGAAGCATTCATAGTAAGCTCGGCAACGATATTCCATGGAGTAGGGATGTGTATTGACGCGTTATCCACCCACGCATACAAAACATAGTAAGCTCGGCACCTACTGGAAAATACGCACACATACCCAACGCGCCGCCATTTCGGTGCTTCAACCTGTGCAGTGACAGCATTACGTCCGTTGGTCTTTATACGTTCATGCTTCTACACAAGTAATCTAAAGTTCACATACGGGTGTGACAGGTTATTTGTACTCGTATGAGATAATCTATAGGATTATAAATTATTTATATCTATCTATACTGTAAGTGAATAAAAGAGGTGAAAGATTTAAGTCTCTGTCTGAATTAGAGTTTATTGGATTCTAGATACGACGCTGTCTTAAAAACATTGATGTAAAATAAAAGACAGCGCACTCTAATCTCGGATCACAATGCTGGAGTTATCATGGATGCATTCTATTTTGTTTATACGTACTTATACATACATACAAACGCATATAGTCACGCCCATTATATAGCAAAAAAGTTTAGCAGAAGTGTACAATTTACACACCCACTTTTCACTACTTAGTTAGCCTTTTAAGTCGCACGTGGTAATATAATAACTCCAAGAATTTATGAGATAAAGGCAGGTAGATGATAATGAACGCCGATGATGATAGCATACACGTTGCTACATAAAGGTACATACATAGCTATATTCTTTCATTCTCATTGTCCCACCCATAGGACAGAGCGCCGGCACGAGAGGGGATAGAGATAGCGCAGGACCAATGGATTTACGTGCTTTCCGAGGCACGAGCTAAGTGTTAATTTCTCTACATTAAAATTCGTACATACCTACGTGAAATAAATTCAGTGGTACAAGCCCGTATCTGGGTTTGAACCTACGCCCCTCGATTGGAAGGCGCACTTCTTGGAACTACTAAGACTGGCATTAGTGGATTTTAAAATATTATATAACCGAAAAGTGTTTCTATCAGCGTCTCTACAAGTTACAAGTTCATTGGCGAAGTCTGTTGCGCAGACTGAGATTTTAAAATAATGGCAGGATTTAGGAAATCTGTTTCCATTGAATGCAATTTAACAAGCGGAGAGAACTTGGAAATATATTATGTGGGATGGCTTTTAGAAAATCTTTTACGTTTTGTTTCTTGCAAAATATACTACTTACTATTACTTACTATATATAATATAAGACGATGATGATGATCTCCGACCGTATTTCGGTCAAGGTGACCAATCTCTACGAAGATTGGCCAGGTACGCAGGAGCTATTATAGTGCACAAGTGTGTGCGCAAACAGAGATGCACTCTCTATTCCGTCACTCTCATAGTCTGATGGGACGGAAAGATCAGGGAGAGATCAGGCGCAGGACCAACGGTTTTACGTGCTTTCCGAGGCACGAGCTAAGTGACAATTTTGCAACATTAAAATCTGTATATGAAATAAATTCATAGGTACAGGCCCGTGACCGAACTTACGCCTCCCGCTTGGAAGATGCACGTCTTAACCACTGGGCTATCACCGCTATTACACTTATATACAAGTCAACCTGTTTCAGTCCACTGCTGAACGTACGCTTTCCCTAAAATAACGGCCATATACGGCTATTGCCATAGGAGGGTTTCTGGTTTATGCCCATAGTCACCACGCTGGACAGACGGTTTAGTGACCAGGGTGATTTTCGGACTATACAGGATGTTTTTTCGATGCCACCCTTAACGAAGGGTACGTACTCTATACATCAAATAAAGTAAATTTATGCCAAAAAAATGCTGGGAAACGATGTAATTTATTTTTAATTTTTTGTTTTTATTACTTGATTGGGCGAAATTTATAGTGTCCAGTGTTTATACTAGTTTTTTCATAGACAGATATTAATTATTTCTCGAGAAAAAAGCTTCCACGGAGAAAAATGATCGTGATGATGAGGAAATTCCGTAGTTTTCGTGAACGTTGACGACCAAAAATCATCCTGTATTGTCAACATGGGAGGATAATATAAGGAGTGATAATGTTATAAGCAATTTCAAGACCCAATTTCATTATTAGATTGCTTTTAATATGAAAGCTATTATGTTAAACATAGTGCGTTTGATATAAAGAATTTAGTACAAAACTTATTACATTAAATGCGGCAGTTTCAAAACAGTTCAAGAAATCGCTTAAAAGGGAAATTTGGAATATCTTCTGACACGCCAAAACACAATGAAAAACTTTTTTATTTATCCTCACCTAATTTTCACAATAAAACGTTTACTTATTAGTTTACAAACAAAACTCCGTTTCAATCCGAATCGAATCTTAAATACAAACAGAGTTCGCGAATTTGGAGACTGTTTCATGGAATACCTCCCGTGCCCGATTTCGGAACTAAAATTTTATGTACTTAGTTACATAGATAACATAGATATGCAGATAGTAACTAGCTCCATCATTCAACGAAACTATTTGGTAAAACGCACTCAAGTAAAATTCAAAATCAAGGATCAAACCCGTTCCGATTCGTTTCGGTACAGCACGATATCGCATTGTATTGTCATTGCCATCTGGTTACTTAAAAACGAAATGTCAATCAAAATAGAACCCTAAACAGCATTACTTAAGATCAACAATACTGGAGAAGTTAAGGCAGAAACTTTTGGCGTTAAAATTGAATAAGATTATAAGTCTAATGATGTAGGAGCAAGTGAAATAGATCTTTTGGAAGTAGATATAAAGCTGAAAATCGTTGTAATAGAATAATTTGATGGTTGACATAAGTTTTGAAAGCCGTAGCCTATTAGCAATGACACAACACACGGTTGTCAGCGTGATTCGGGATTTATTATAGGCGACAATAATTTTGCGGATCATCAAATTCAGTAAATTTTTGTTGCGTTAGTAATAAGGGTGGTTTTATTGTGTTTTTGGATGTTGCAACTGTAAATAAATTTGCCGATTGAATAGCTGTTGAATCAAATAATTAGTAAAAGCGTAACAAGGCACTTGATGGTAATTTTCATTATTACAATAACAATACACTATCATGCATTATTAATTGTTGAATTCGAAGCATAATTCTTATTTATAAAAAAAAAAGATTGGATGGAAGTTTGTTTAGGTAGGTCGATAACGCCAAAATAACGGCTCAACGGATTTGGATGAAATTTGGCACACATTATGAATCACACACTTTAATACAATTTGGTACACTTCGAGTTTTTTTGCAATCCTTATTGCATTTTTGATGCTGATTTCAGAAATTATCTCTACTCTGGTCATCGTCATCAAATTATATTATTATTATCCAAAAACAATATCCAAACAAATTATAAACAAATAAACGTAATTTCCCATGCCGCAGTCACCCTTGTAACCGAAATATCCTTTCTGCAAATAAATCAAATTGAGAACACACTCAATGACAGTTCGAACGGAAAGAAGTACTAGCTGATGAAAAACAAATTCCGCATTCAAATGGGTACCAAATTCAAACAGATACCCAATGAAAAGACGATGCGCCGCGTGGCGATCTAATAGCCAGACCAAATTTATAATGCTAGTTCGACAAACAAATAAATCTCTAAATTGAATTGTAGGAGAATAGTAATAAAGTTTAGGGTGTGTTACGCTAAAGGTACAATAAAATTTGTATGAAGCCACGCGGCAGCGCGTCCCTCCATAGATAATTAATGCTTTCGGCAAATAATTACGTATTTGATTTTAGATGGATGATGGTTGTTGAGTAAACATACATTTCCCAACCCTAAGTAAAAATCTATTTTATGACAACTTTACCCGATTTTCGATTATAAGAGAATCCTCCTGTGTAGATGATAGAGATGAAATTGCAAGTAATGACTTAAAAGTTTTCGTTAATAATGTTATAAACTTGCGTTTGAAGCACTGCAAAGTACGTGTGGGAGAGATTCGTGGCGTTGGCTTATCCAATAAAACTAAGTTTAATATAGTACAAGCAGAATAGTTTGCTATAAAAAATGGTATACAAAAGCAATTTCTTTGCTATTTTAGTTATCAAGGTGTTATTATGAGTCTATAATTTCATAAAATGAATAAAGGTACCTATTCGGTGTGTGTGTGTTTTTACGTTAGCAAAAAAGTCTTCAATAGGTACAGATGTTATTATTATATACTAGGTACTAGAGCGCTAATAAATATTATAATCACAACGATAAGAACGTAAATTTATAAAATGTAAAACGTAAAATGAAATAACCCGATGCAAGTATGCGTCTAACTCAGTGCTGCAAAAAGACGACCCTGAAAAACTACGCTGAAAATTATAAATTGATCAATCTGTCATACTGTCATAAATATAATAAAACGTAAGTAGCAACCTTTTGTAGGTTCCCAAAGCTATATAATACAATATCAAGTTTTGTAAGAGAACTCCCAAAACAATTTAACTATCAAAATATATCAAGAAGCACTAAGCAATTAATCTCAACAATTCTCATAGAACTAGTAGTAATTTCCTTATGGTCCCCTAAATACCAGAAAGCTCTCAACATTCTTTGCACCCTAATAAAATAAGCAATGACATTTAATTAAGCAACCCTAATAAATAGCGAGCATTCCATATGTGTGAGACCGAAGGACAATATTAGATGAAAATTATTTTCATTTAGTTTGGACCTTAGGCTAGACTTACCTATAGATAACTAGATTTTCGCCTGCGACTTTGTGCACGTAAACTTTGCCTGATTTAAACACGTAAAACATGATTTTGGAAAATGCTAACATAGCTATCGGAAAAATAACGTTGCCAATAATGTAATTTCAAAAAGAGATGGTAAAATTTCGTCATCCGAGTAATTGACCCGGTGGCTCAGTGGTAAGAACGCTGGCACGGAATGCAGAGGTCGTGGGTTCGATTCCCACCCGGGTGAGGAATTTTTTCCATTTCTTTATTGATAATTTTAAATTTATTGTATATCCGGATATGGCACGTGATCTTTCGCTTATTTATAGCAAGACCCTTTTACATTCATTTAAAAGGACCTGCAGAAAATATTTCATGACCAATTTTATTAGACTTCTTGTATAAATAATGTTAATATGATAGAAAAGAGATCCCTTTTTACGAAACTCAAATGTAATGTAGACAATAAGGCCAGACAGAGAGTTTGACTTTATAAGCTATACTCATAATATTCCATCGATAGAATGGCTGCACGATGACAGATAGTGACAATTTTCTTCTCAATTATTTTTTCCAATCAGTCAGAATTTGACCTAATTTGGCTGTGGGATTTCGTTTCTGACCCTACAGTTCTGGCTACCCGCTACCAAAATAGCTGTATGTATAATATAAGTATGCAGAATTTGATTATGTCAGTCTACCTCGAAGCTGGAGACAGGAAATATTCGCTTGGATGCAAAAAGTTATATTTTGGACCTAGGACGTTTGACATACTCGTAATTATATATTGAAATTTGAGTAATAACCAGCCAAAAATAAAAACAGAATTAAGTGTTTGTTCATAAAATTTATTACAGCTAACAAGTTTAAAATTTTAGTAAAAATATATGTTTCTACAAACGATCTTTGTGTACACACATTAGGTTATCATTTGATATAAATTACTATTTACAAATTACTAGACATCTTAGTATTTACAAACTGTTATTGACAAAATATTTTCATCTTCATAAATTCATCATAATTATCATTACCGTTCATCAAAAATATCACTTACTTACTTCAATATAATTGAGCTAACAAGCTTTCACAAAAAATTACAAATCACTTACTAAATATGTGAATGCTTTTGGAATCAATATTAATTAATGGATCAATTGGTAAACTTCAGATTATTACTATGAGACAGTTTCTTGTGTTAATTTCGTTACAAAATAAACATACATTACATTTAGATTTTATCTTAGCACAAGTTTAATTTAGTTTAGATTCACTTTTAGTTAATTATCCACTAATTTTACTTGGTCAGTAATGCGAAAGGTTTTGAGGCTCGAAACTAGTATCGCTGTCACTAACCACATCTATTTGTTCCTGTTCATTATCGCATGATGATTGGCTCTTGCCACAAGAAGCCTTTGAGCAACAGCACTTCTTTGTTTTACCATCGCTCGAGCTCATTGGGGTCTCTTCCTTCTTCAACTTGACGCGGCGGTTCTGGAACCAGATCTTCACTTGTTTCTCCGAAAGTTTCAGTCTCGATGCTATCTCAATTCTCCTCAATCTTGAGAGGTACATGTTCATGGAAAACTCCCTTTCGAGTTCCAAGAGTTGTGTGCCGGTGAATGCGGTTCTAATGCGTTTGCTGGAGTCTTCTTTTAGCGGGATACGTTTTAAATCTTTGGAGTATCCTGGAAGCAGTTCTTCAGGGTGTCCTAGAGGTGGACTTGGCGTACCGTTTCTGCTTTCGCTAGAAAGTGATGGAGACCTCTGCCCTTGACTTTTCGAAGGTGATATGGATGTAGACTTATAAGGATGATGTAAATAGGGTGACACTGATTTCTTTCTTCTATTAACAAAATTGATTGGTTCTTGTTCTTCGGCTTTCAAGTATCCATCATAAGGTTTCACTTCAGCTTGTGCCGGTTCGTAGAAATCTTGGCGCGGTAGAGTGTTCAGTAATGGGTATCTGAAGTTAAGTTGTTCCAAGAATGGTCTGAACAAATCAGATCTTTGAGGATGCTGTAGTCCAAAACTGAGTATGTTATTCAGGTTTCCAGGGTACGGATATGGAAGAAACTTTGGCCTGACATCCAAATGGGGGGCCAGCAAAGTTGTATAAGGATTCAAATGCTCAGACATTTCTGGCTTTTTGCAATCCTTCGTGTCACTTATAAGACTATCGACTAAAAACGACCGGGACATTTTAGTTGCACTTGCGTCTGCTCGGGCGCTTGATCCACGACTGATTATGAAGGGCGAACTTTTCTAAAAGTAACAATTACAAAAACTACCCCCACTTAGTGCACCCTATTGTAAATAAACACAATGGATCTCACTCGAAGCGTTTTGGCAATTACGTAGCCCGTCCCACCCTTTTGTCGGCAAGCCGTCAACCCCAGAACTAGTTGAAAAAAATGTATTTTTATGAATGGAGCATTTAGTTGCTATGAATAATTTTGTAAGGGACCCTACATGTCTAATATCTACCTCATTAAATCCAATTTGGTAACTGTTTTACATGCAGTTATGAGTTTTGTGGTTGGTTTTAGTATTTTTTTTATTAAGCCAAGATTTTTCAGTTCAAAATATTAATTACGTGTATATTGAGAGAGGCAATTTCGATGACATTCATAATATAGGCCATTTTCTGAGGTTTTCAGAGGTGCCTTGAACACTGATTCAGTACATAGGTTGTGTGAAATATAATAATATAAAAGGAAAATTATACCCAACTAAACTTTTCCGCACAAAATTTAATAGTAAAATATCAAAACCCTTCATTCTAACTACATCGCAAAGTATTAATTAAGTATGAATACCCTATAATATGAGCCGTATGCTCCACACGTGAGTCTGATACTTTAAAAGAAACCTTTTGTAGGGTGGGATCAAATACGCCCCGCCCCAAATCTGACCCTACAGAATCAGCTTATGGAAATATTAAAGGGATAATAACATTTGTAATTGTGAATTAATGCACATTATTATCATGTCACGTTTAATTTGAAAGCAAACTCGCAAGTAAGTGGTTTGAAATGACCGCCTTTCATAAAATGCTGTAATGTGAATATTAACGTTTGCTTTATAAGTCTTCGGAGCATAAAAGATGATTTAATATATTCAAGATGACTTGATATGATAATATTATTACCTTGTATATGAGATCGGGTTTGAGAAATGCTATAGAGAGCTTGAAAACATGACATAATATTTTATAAGTACATAGTCCAATTTCTTCACAATCAAGGAACACATAATAATATTATTATTATTATTACAAAACCAACAAATTTTATTTTTTTACTTAATAACTACCTATTAGTCACACTATTATGGTTTACACCTTCTACAAGATCCGACTCTACCACAAACTGTCAGAGACAACATACATATTTAAATGCATTGGCCAACTTACTACTAGTAATAATTCTCTTTATTTATCACTCATAGACCTAGCGCCCTGAGGTATTATTTATTCTATTCTATATTATTCTCTAAATATTAGTTAAAAATGGTTTAGAAAAAAAACTTTTGAATCCAATATATTTTTCTCTTAATTTAATCTTTAAAGTCTCACGTTCTGCCGTTGGGTTATCGGTGAGTAGCTCTATTTCTTCAGGCCAGACCCAGCGTGGGGAAATATTTAATAATAATTGACCCGGTGGCTTAGTGGTTATAGCGGCTGGCACGGTTTGCAGTGGTCGTGGGTTCGATTCTCACTCGGGTGAAGAATTTTTTCCATTTTCTTTATTAATAATTTTATACTAGTAAAATTACAGCACACAGAATATCCAAAACACAATCATGTTGTCTCAATGAAAATATGTATCTGATTTAAAAAAAATTAACAACTACCCATTTATAATGTAAAAAAGTGCTCGTGTTTTATATGAGCCGAGATATCCTAGGTATTAGAAAGACTCAACCGATTTATGCAGGTAGGTACTTATCCGATTCTATTTTAGGAGTCCCATCCTATCACTGAACAGTTATCGCTCCGAAATTGTCAATCAAAGCTCACCGGTTCACCTTCCCTGCCTTTTAAGCCGCATTAGATCATAAATGGCACGCTCCATGTCTGATAGATAATACACCTACGCTGCTTGGGATTATTCCAAATATTCAACCTTTTGACGATCTATTGTATTCACCACATAAAGAGTTATCTCGATGCGCGATGCCTGTGTCAACGGAATTTTTGCAACCAATAAAAAATGTATTGTCAAAGATCCGACATACCAAAAACTGATACGAAATCACGGAACAGACAACAAACAATGGAACGACAATAACAATGTTATAGCAAATATTGATGCTCCAACGGATCTGATGGATCAAACGAATAGGAACCCTAACCGTGACGACGCTAGGGTGGTATTCAGTAGCGATGTTACTGCCTCCCTCGCAAATCAGATGAACAGGCAAACAGAAGGTATAAATAAAGGGTTATTATCGGCACGTCTAGGGAATATTGTTAATTTTGTGTCTACTGAGCGACCAGGTGGTACTGTATTATGGTATCGTAATGGTATTATTGCAAAATGTCTACATTTATTTAGACTTTTAACCCGACTGCGTCAAAATGAGGGTTATGTTTTTTGAGTGTATGTAATATTGACACGCTCTCCAGGGTTTCTAGCCTAAACGGCCCCCTGATTACGTAAAAGCGGTAGCAAATCCGAAGCATAGCGATAGCGAAAATTGTACAATATTCGCCTTGACATGTCAAAGTTCCTTTGAAATTCATTTTACGTAATACGAATTTGACAAGCAATCAGCGATTTTTGTACAATTTTCGCTATCGCTTTGCTTTTTCTAGTTAGGTAATAAGGGGGCGACTTGTCGCGTTTGAGCTTGAGAGGTTCGTCGCGAGATTGACACTGCGTGAAAAATTTTAAACAGTTGAGTTTTTTCTTTAAATAAATGAGATTATACTATAGAAAGATTTGTGCTTTAAAAAACTAGGTTTTACCATACATTGGATAGTAATACTTAGGATAAAAACGCTGAACAGTGCTCACAGTCCACACATCAATGCGGGGCTTTTCTAGAATACTAACTAGCATCAGCTGCGAGTCAACTAAGGAACTCAGTGAGGCCTCGTATCCTGAGGCGCTGAGCTAGCAGCTCGTCATCGATCATCTATCCCGCTATACCAAACGTGACCTCCTTCATGAGCGTGAAGTTCTGGCTACTGTAAATAGTCATGTTATTAAATATCCTGTGAAAATAACTATGTTATACTACTCTAAAAGATTCTGTACAGTGGCCCTTCTCCGGAGTATCTTGTTGAGAGATTTTAATATCTTTTGTCTAGATACAGACCTCTTAGGTCTATCACTGCATCTATGTTTAAAACTCCTCAACACAACAACGGAGCATATGGTTACTCCTTCACAGTTCACGCGGTCAAGCTTTGGAATTCCTTACCTCGCTCAGTGAGGGATTGTCGTACTCGTACCATCGGCACTTAAATAATAAATAAATATTCACACACTACACAACACATTAACCTAGTCCCACAGTAAGATCCCTAAGGTCTTGTGTCGTGGGTACTAAGCAACGGTATATAAATACATAGATAAGTATAGAAACATCTATGACTCGGAAACAAACATCGATATTCATCATATCAATATTTGCACCTACCGGGATTCGAACCCAGGACCTATGGCGTCGCAGGTAGGGTCACTACCTACTAGACCAATCGGCCGTCATCGGCACTTTTAAGAAGAGACTACTTGTCTCTCTGAAGTTAGTAGGTAGTAGGTTATTTATTATGGAATATGTATGTAAGTCGGTATAGTATTATTTATTTTTTGTTATCTGTCTTTTTTTCTCTCTGTGCACATGTGTTTTACCTCTTCTGTGATATGTCTTTTTTTATTTGTTCGGGTTAGCTAGATGAGATCTCTCATAGAGATAAGCTCGACTTTGTACAATATTATTTAATTGTGTTAGTTTTTATCTATGTGTGTGTACAAAAAAGAATATGAATATGTTTTTATACATAAAATGTGTTACCTACAGTTACTTGACTCACGCATTTATTGTATATATATATATATATATATATATATATATATATATATATATATATATATATATATATATATATATATATATATATATATATATATATATCTAATGAAATAACTGACTGCCACTTAATACATATTTCTTGCCATTGAAATCAAATGACCGCCCAAACCCAACTAAATTCTAATGAAAAGCAGAACGGAAATGAGTCCAGAAAAGTTATTTGATGACCACCTGTGCCAGAGTCAAGTATCGGGACGAAAATCACAATGGATTCTTAGAATACTATTACTTTTAAATGATATTACAATGGTGTCGCCTGCCTGTCTGAGGGAAGTTCACTACGGGATACACTTGTCTCGCCCATTCATAAATACATTCATTCATAAAAATTTTAGCTACGCCGTGTATCAATGAATTTGGATTTCATTCATGCCTGCCATTGTCAATGAGCCATTTGTTACAGGTATCGATTTGAAAAGGCGATTTTTTTTATTTCTCTTTTCGAGGCAAAGGCATAACTTCTAAATGCCATTAGAGATGCGCGAGGTTGTTTATGCGAATGTTGCCGGTCAATAAGATTTGTAGGTGATCCTATAATATTTTATTTTTGGCACTTTTGTTGGGTGCGTTTTGTATCAAAGTAAGGGAATAATAGAAGTATTGGCGAAGGCTTTTGTATGTTCTTTTATAGGTGAAGATAATTATTTTTTCTGTATAGATCAGTAAATTGAAATTATTATAACACTAGCAGAACCTATATATATAGAGGAAGAACGATATAGTTAGTACAGTAATTTATCTTGAAGGTATTTAAATGAGTCTAGAGACTTATTAAAAGTTAAAAGGATTCCAAGTTATTGATATTGAAGAAGTTATTAAGTTTTACTTTTAGTTCAATGAAGAGCAAATCAGTGATACTCGTAGTATAAAAGTGCGTAATTCTAAAAAGAAAACTTTTAATAACAAGAATCAACCACAATCACGTTATTACCTATGTTATTAGTTATTACTCGTACATACATTATGTTATTACATACATTATGTTATGAGTTAATTTGATTGGTTTCTACAAGGCTTAAAACGACCTTGAAAATAATTTAAAAAGACAGCCTAAAGTACGAGTGTACACATTAAATGATAAAAAATGACTGAATCCACTTCAAATCGAAAACTGCTTTAAAGCTACTATAACTTGATAAAAAATTAAAACACCGTTACAGAAAAAAACACGTAGATGATATTTTAACGCAGAACTGAGAGGGTAATTTAGCTTCTAACATCAACTAGAGCAGAGGGCTGAGGGGTCAATTTAAAAATTGAAAGTCACTCACGGACGTAAGTTAACTTTGGGTACATCAAAGCGTAAAATTAATGGGTACGGCGTGTGTACGGACCAGCAAGGGTAAGTCAAATTTTCATAGAAATTTAGGGCACTAACATTTCCGATCGATACTTTTTTTGCGTCTAAAATAAAAATAGAATTGGTTTAGGTTTTATGTGCTGGCATCAGGGGATGAGTGATTGGTTTTTCTGCTGTATTTTTTTAGCTTTATTTTAAAAAGTATATTTTTTGAAAACACCACTGGGCTCGCTTTACAATATGATCCATAACCACAGTATAAACAGGCAGCCCTATGGCCGTCGCCATGAAAATTTTGCTAAGTTTCTAACCCTGGCAACTATGGATAACCTTCTTCCAGCAAACTCAAAAACTTGACATGTCGTATGTACTTAGTAAATAAGCAATATTTATTTCATATTATTATATGTAAGAAGTATTTTAAAAACATTTAAGAATGGCATATTCGTACTTACCCAACTATACCGAGCACAAAGGTTAAAGTTAATAAAACATGCTAGCTAATGTACCAAAACTAGAGAAAAACTAATAGATTCGCTAAAGGGTGCACGTGTACCAGACGAGGGTGAAGCCATACTAATATCTGTTCCGAACACCAAGTCCCACAAGTTTAAATTAAACTAAATAAAATGGTTGAATAAATGTTTCGTTATAGAGACACTAGCGCTGATGTCAGAGGACTTCCTAATTGGATCGATGTGCAAAGGGTGCACTTTCATTAATATTGTAAACGCATTTACTAAAGTAATAGACAAATGAAGAAAGATGACCTAATAATGCTCTTATAGTGTTTGTATTTATAGACTTGTATGGCTTTTTAATTGATTGTGAACGTAGATGTATATATTGTTTAATTTTGCCGCTGATTTGTTAAAAAAATTTGAATTATCAATACTCGTTGAATAAAAAATTTGTACTAATTTAACTAGCTACACTTTAAGGAGGTCCATGAAATAATTTATGTTTTAATTTCAAGTCACGCGATTTTAAAAAACATATTTTAGGTACAGACTACTTACTTTTCCTTGAAAAAGTTCAGTAAAGCTCTTACTTCAAGAGGGTAAATACTCTATAGGTATAATATGAGGTTACGAAACTAGTATAACACTAGATTTAGCTATAGGTAAGGACATGCGAAAGCTCCCAGTAAGGGACCATCTTAATAACTTTAATAATATAAAAGGAGAAATTAAATCCTTTCTTAAAATAGAATATTTCCATAAAAATATAAGATGGAAGTGGGTGTTTGTGAGCGTAAACGTAAGAGTACCTAAAAGAAATATAAATTTGTATATCTTTAATTAGAGATTTTCGACCAAATGGTTGTGTATGCTTTCATATTGAATGTCAAATTCATTACAAATCAAATATTATGCCCCATATTTCTTAGAAAGCACTTCATTATTTTTCTTTCCAGATAAACATAGTACATACATATATACAAGCCTGTAGTAGCAATGGAGGACCTAGAACTGCATGATCAGATCAGATCATGGTTTAGGGGAGTCACGTTTACCATAGCGGGATCAAAGTTACTAACAGCTAGATTGTTTTGTCTATCAACCAACAGCCAATTGGTCACCTGTGATTTTTATGGGGACACAGACAAAGTATTTCTCGATCCGAATCAATAGAGATCTATCACCGACATTTGCAAAAATTGTCTACATGTTCGCACGTTTTCGTCAAGTTACGTAAGTCTAATCGCTATTGGAGTGTTGCGAGAATGAACGTCGATGCCACACGATGTTAGGTACATGGTCTAAGCACCTTGTGTTATAAAATATGTTAGTGGTATACTTATGACTTGTGGTATTTCGTACGTTCAGTATGTTCCCATGGAACATTCACCACTAATTGTTGAACAGCGTTCCATCAAAGATCCGACCGAGTGGTACTCGAGATTGACAAATTGCTGAGTGTGTTGTGGCGTATGGTATAAGTTATTACGGTTATGGTAGTTAGCTGGTTTCTTAAAGACCAGATCAAAGGTAAAAATAGGAAAACGCATAGCTAACTGACCAAAGTCTGCATTGCGCCTTTGGCGACTGAGTGATTGATCTATCACAGGCCAAACTACTGAAGCGATCGGGTTGTTTGATGACACGTATAGTAACTATGATGCAGACATCCGCTATGAAAGGATTTCTTTTACACGTAAGAGTCATTTAATAAAAAGAAAGTTTTTTATAACGCGCCTTTTATATGTATATTAAGTGTTCTGTGTTCTTTTTAAACAGGGGCGCAGTTATAACAAATATCCGAAAATCGCTTAACACCCCTCACTTACACCACACTACAATGTCGCCCTTACCGCATTTCGGATCAAACTATCGCTTTGTACCTTTTTACCAATAACTAAATGTATGAAGTGCTTTTGTTGCGCGCCGAGTCGTTTTCCTTCGCCCTTTGTGAGCTTTCTTTGATCGAGTGCCGATTGTTTTCCGCAAGTTGTTTTACTTCAATGCAAGGCTAAATGACCCATACAATTGTTAGGGTTTCTTATGAGTAGAGTATTAATGAAATATCAATGCTTGAGGGTCAAAGAGCCTTTGATGAAGTAGCTTAGATTTTTACCGTGCTATATACTATTTACAAAACAATTCAAATATTGTTTAAGCTAAACACTGTCTAAATATAGATACTTCATAAATTTGCAGTCGAATGTCATTTTTAAACTGTGTCTAAACTTAAGATGCCGTTTTGTAATAACACCGTTGGTTGCAGTCGTCTTCTAAGCACGATTTGTGTTTTTCTGATGTGTACTATCAACCAAGACGCCGCTGACATGCCTTAAGGTTTCATTTAGTTTGCAGTGCGTTAGTAAACCACCCTTCAATAGAAAGTCAGAAAAACATTACAATAGACTTTTTTACTATTGACAAAATGTAAAACAATAAAAATATTGGCTGACTAGCACAGATGTCAAACATAAGAATATTCTTACAATGATTTTTACACCCTCTCCTGTTGTTTTGGGTTTCTCAAGACAAAGGCTCATTTTATGTAACTTTTTTAAAAATTATTGATACAATGAACAGATTGGTATGCAGCAGTAAAGAGTATGATAAGGAACTATCGTAGCTTGCAAACGAAAAATTTCGTGTCAGCGGCGCCTTGGTTGATAGTACCCTACATAACCGCCAAGTTTCATTAAAATCCATTCAGTGTTGTCTCTGCTAAAATAAACGTGGCTTTGGTACCTGTTTTATAAGCCTCCAGTTCTGGCTACACCATTCCGGGAACGCAGCCGCGTGTATAATGTATGAATGTACGTATATTTAAACATATTTCCTTAACCTACTTACACGTTGAACAGGAATCCAATAAAGTTAAACCACACTCGGTTAAAGTACTTTAAAGTAATAAAAATATCAAAGTAGAAACTGACATTACGAACATTCAGTAGAAAACTTTTCACTTCACCGGAAAGATATGTAATATGTATTAAAAGGAATGTGAATTATATTTGCTGTTGGAAAATTCAAATAGCTCTGCAAAAGCAGAAAATACAGCATGTAACAGATGGAGTATGATGATCTCCGAGCGTATTTCGGCCAAGGCGACCAATCTCTACGGAGATTAGCCAGGTACGCAGGAGATATTATTGTGCACAAGTGTGTGCGCAAACACAATTGCATTCTCTCTTGCGTTACTCTCATAGTCCGATGGGACGGAAAGCCGAAACGACCGGAGAGAGATCAGGCGCAGGACCAACGGTTTTACGTGCTTTCCGAGGCACGAGCTAAGTGACAATTTGCAACATTAAAATCTGTACATGAAATAAATTAATTGGTACAGGCCCGTGACTGGGATCGAACTTACGCCTCCAACTTGGAAGGTGCACGTCTTAACAACCGGGCTCTCACCGCGATTGCAAAGGAGAATGGGAGCAATATATTACGATTAGTCTCTATCTAAATTCCTATCTAGCTTCGAAATACTTTGACATTTAAAACTTCACGATACATTTTACTTACTCTGGGTAATTGGCTAAGTGTAACAGTTACAAATTACGGAAGTACCTAATATGAATTCACAGACTCATTATGATGTTTTTCTAATTATTCATGTCTCTATTGAGGGATCGCCCGCCACCGGGCCCTATACCCTCCGCTGACCCTCGGATCTGCCTACTCATGATCACGAACACAAGACACTACAGTCGCAACGAGAAGCCAGATCCAAGCACCTAGCATGCAACCATAAATACATATTAGCAGCTATGTATTTATGGTTGCATGCTAGGTGCTTGGATCTGGCTTCTCGTTGCGACTGTAGTGTCTTGTGTTCGTGATCATGAGTAGGCAGATCCGAGGGTCAGCGGAGGGTATAGGGCCCGGTGGCTTCCGAATAGTGACGCCTGATACAATTCAATAATTATTCATGTAGTTAATTACATAAATTGTAAAGTATATGTATCTCTTTCATTGTTTTCTTCATTGTGTACATGACGTTTGCAAATAAACTTTAACTTTAAACTTCAAGACCATGTCTCTGTCACCTTAGTCCTATGGCGGAAAATCATGTTTCGGACTTTGTCCATTTGCGAGATCCGAAGCATAGCTGTTTCCATAGTTCTCTGAGTAACATGCAAAGGGACATACAATCCTTAAAAATTTACATTTGAAGTTGAGTCTCTCATTTTGTGACCAAATTCTCTATAGCTATTTACATCTCAGCATGCCACTTCTGTTACACCCTGTGTATTGCAAGCTTACTTGACTTGTGGAGTATTTGAGCTTCGCAACTTGTAACTGTTATATTCAGCCAATTCTCGGTAAAATGTTTTGTGAAAATGTTTATGTACAAGTGTTTCGGAGGGTGGTAGTTCTATTCCTTAGGTAGATAGAGATTAATTATATAATCATCGCATTCTCCTTTGCGATTTCAGGTGATCAATTCCGTTCCGATCCCAGCAAGTGATCCTGCAAATGATCCGTTTTATTTGATTTTATAATTTTATTCCTATCCGATCCCGTCGCGGGATCAGATGAATATTTCATTTATTTTGTATTCCATTCTGATCCCGTGTGTTTTCTCAATATTTTTTAGTATAAATACAATATTGTTTTTCAAATGATTGTTGATTTTGACTAAGACATCGAGACTATTTTACTAATTCTTATTTTAATTCTTAACTTTGTGGTTCTTCAATAAAACAACTTGTAGAATTTTCATTATTTTATTTTCATAAAAAAAAAACTCCATGGTATCAGACTATCAGACTGGAATCTAAAAATTGTTTTGGTATCAGACCGGAATTTTTTGTGGTTTTAAAGTAAAAATGGATTAATTTAAGGGATCGGACCGGGATAGGTCTTTCAGGTTGCTTAGATAATAGATATAACAATTTTACAAGCGATAGCTTCGCTAAATTATCGAAACATTTACACTAATAGCTGTTAGAAATTATCACGTCATATAACGAACGCGCTCAATGATTATTACATATTGGAAATGGTTTGGTAACTTTTCGAATTTCGCTGTCTTCTTAAACTTTGGCCGTAAAGCAAATTCAATAAGCGATCACAATTGTAGAAATTTTCGTTTTACTTATGCACGATATAATTATGAGGGCGTACGCAATATTCTTAAATATATACATATTTTATGGGCCCCGTATGTGTACTTACTTACCCAACTAGGCACTTTTCTAAAGATTACACACTTCGATTTTCCGACGTAATTGCGAGAATCTGCATCCAAAAATAGCTGCCCTGACCAGAAATGGAATAGCAATAATGTCGAAATAGCTTGTTAGCTATTTTAAACATAAATGCGAATGCCATATCGAATGGTAGCTAGTATTTTGAGGGGGTTGTTTTCATTGGAATATCAAATGAAATAGCTGATGCGTTCCGTCAGAATTTGATTAGTTGCGCGCACTCGTATTGCAGTGTCATTGAGGGTCTCGCTGGATGCAAGTGTGGATGATTCGATTTTTATTGAAATTGCAGGATTTAATTTTAGAACAATGTTTCGTTCTAGCTAATTATTGTCAGCGTAGACTACCTATATCTATAATTCATTGAAATAAATATTATTATTATATTCTTCGCCGTACTCCAGGGTAACGATACAGAGTTTTTGGTCGTCAACGTTCCCGAAAATTACGGAATTTCCTCATCATCTCGATCATTTTTCTCCATGAAAGCATACCTGGGAAGTGTCTGGTTCTCAAGATATTAGGGTCCAAAGTTGAGTAAATAGACTGCGTTTTTCTGCATAAACACCCTGTATTATATGCAATATTTCAAGAATATTGAGTAAATAAAGGTTAAAGAGGTAACAAACACACACACTTACTTTTGCATTTATGATATTAGTTCGGAATTAATGTTAAAAGACAATTAAGAAATGTAATTGTTCACTATGAACCTCTAAAACCCAACACATTACTTGTGAACAAGGTTCATAATAATTGGTGATTTACTAATTTACTAATTTCTATAATCCTGAGGATGCCACGGTTGTTGGCGAAACATATGTAGATTATTTATCTAGTTTTTGATTTCGGAATGGTGCAATGTATCGTCTTGCATGCTAGGTGCTCGGGTCTGGTTTCTCGTGGCGATTGTAGTTAGTGCAAGTGCCTGTTTTCGCAATTATGAGTTATCAGATCCGAGGGTCAGTGGAGCGTGTAGGGCCCGGTGGTGTGCGCACCCATAGTGAATGTTTGAACTTCCGAATTGTAACGCCTAATACAATTTCATTTATAAAAATGTTCCTATAATTGTTTTTAAATTACTTATAAATTTTGAATTATAAGACCTTACACCTATCATAGGCAGATAAGATTTGCATTTTATTACAATTCAATAACAACTTTTGCATCAGTTATTTACCTAAAGGCACAGTTAGGGTCGGTTCATATCTGACGGAAGATGCGTCGAGCGTATCTCCAGGTACCTACAGGCATACGTACGCTCGACGCACTAACGTATCATTGGTTGAGTGTGAACGGTCGAGTGTTTTCTTATACATTTTGTCTGTTCTGGCGTTACGCGACCGACAATACGCGACGCGAATCATGTTTCATTTTAGCAGAAAGAACTAGATTTCTTACAAGAACAATCTAAGTCACAATATCAATATATGTACTTACCTCATTGGGCTGGGACAATAAAACACAAACCTAGCCCCAGGGCCCTTCTCAGTTTCTCGCAGGAAACATCGATAAAGGGTTTAGTGTAAAATGTGATTCGATCCGTTTCCTTTTCCTGCCTCACAATGGTTGACAAACTCGAGCGATTTGGGAGCTTTGGCTATGGCTAGTATTTCTTTTCAGAATTTTTAACATTTTTGATCGGACGACTATATATATGTAAATGAAAGTAAGATTTGCAGGTTTAAGTGAACATTAAATTGACAGCTGCTTGTCGATAATGTACTTGATAAATAAAAAAAATGTTGCAAAATTATCACTTAGCTCGTGCCTCGGAAAGCACGTAAAACCGTTGGTCCTGCGCCTGATCTCTCTCCGGTCGTGTCGGCTTTCCGTCCCATCGGACTATGAGAGGAACGGAATAGAGAGTGCATCTGTGTTTGCGCATACACTTGTGCACTATAATATCTCCTGCGTACCTGGCTAATCTCCGTAGAGATTGGTCGCCTTGGCCGAAATACGATCGGAGATCATCAAATAAAAAAACAATCTTTAATATAGCAGATGCAATGTATGATGGATGAGTCAAGCATTTTTTCTTCTGAATATACGAGATTGGTTTTCAGCATAGTAGGACGTTGCTTTAAAAAAATCTATGTTTTAATTAATTATGTTATAAGTTGATACGTAATTATCTAAACATGAAGATGTGTTGCAATTTGAACAATATTTAAGGTGTTTTTTAGAACACTTAAATATTTGGGCCCGTTGCGTTTTTGTTTTCAATTAAATTTTACATGTTTTTAAAGTGAGTATTATTGGCCCGTTAGGTCTTTGTTTCAGGTATCGTGTAGAATGAAGCGGAACAAAAACAACGAGTCATATAGGTACACTATAGAAGAATAAATTATTCCTCTATGATGTACACACATCTTTGCCAAGAAACATTTATCGAAAGTGTTGAACTGGTAAGGATTGGTAAATAATTTGCTATTTCTTTGTGAAGGCTTATTGCTGATCCATTTAGATATGGGATTGTTTCTTTGTGTGACAGAATCAGGTCCGAATGGGTAAGGAAAAGGGAGTTTACAATCCCATTTAGTTTGCCTGGAGATATTTATATTTGTCAGGAGAAGATTATGTGGTTTTTGTGAAATAGAATCTTTTCCCTTTCTAAAACGCTGCATAGTTATAAAGAAAGGTACAGTCAACAACCATACGAGATTTTAAACAACTTCATGGTCATAGGGTATAGGAAATGAAATTACGAGTATGTAGTTAGACAATATAGATACATATATTATTATACCACTTGGTTGACTCTTACTATACGTATGGAAGGAGATGAAGCCTCACATCAGCGCAGGAGTAATATTAAATATCCTACATAAATAAACAAAATGATTGCCAATTTTTTTACCTATGTCATCCGAAAATGGTTTAATTCGAATAACGACACTTTAAAATAAATCCATTAAACGTTTAAATTGCAGTCTGACGTCATTTCCGGCGCGTAGCGTCCGTCACTTCCGGTAGGTTAAAAGAGGCGAGGGACCGTATATTATTTTGAGCGTTAGTGTTCAATTTTAATGTTATAATTCACTAGCTAATGCTGTCTGTCCACCGGAGCGGAGCAAGGCTGCAGAGCGGAGGACCGGAGAAATTTAATCCAATAGGATTAAATATTGACTCACTCCCAATCTTACAATCCTAATGGTTAATATTTATCCGTTTCTCCGCTCGACAACCTCGCTTCGCTCCGACAGGCAGCCTAAGGCCTGGCCTCCACCATAGCGGAGATGATATAACAGCCGTCCTCTAACGGCTAATTGCAATAGCAGATCTTTTGAGATTTTTTGGTATTCTGAGATATCGTCGGTCTAATTATCAAAATGCGTGATTCCAAAAAAACGTAATTTTACTTTTAATGCCAACTGGTATAGAATCGTGTTACCTTTCTGTTAGAATAATGCTTAAATTTCGAATTTCTTTGGAGTTACACATTTTGATAATTAGACCGACAATATATTCCTCAAAAGTTTGAGTTTATAGTTGGAGAATGCTCAGACCAAGATGTCAGGTTATGTACATCAGACGTCAGTAATTCTTTTATTTAACCTATGTTTTGAAATTAATTATTTTTGACATCATCATCAGCCTGCTGGACCGCAGTTTGTATTTTGGACTTGATAACATGTCAACACGGGAGGCGCTGCCGCCCAACTCCTGGAAACCCTTAATCGCCTCGCACGATACCCATTAATGTATTTTTGACATACAAAATCTGAATAAAGGAGAATATGAACAGTTTATCCAAGTCGAAGTACGTACAAACTTACATCACAAAAGCTTTTACATACCAACATACAAATCGATAAACCTATTGTATGTAACATAGTCGAAGAGACAGTTACAAAATTGATTACGTTCTGCATACTCGAGAATTTCATTCATGTTCTTTCTTAATGTATGAATGGATGAAGCAAAGTATGTATGGTGTAATGTTACAAAGTCGTTTGAGTGTGAAATATTAGAGTGTTTAGGTAGCGGCATCTTTGACTCGTCTCTTTAAGCGAATAGGCTGCCATTTTGGGCTAGAAAAACAGCGGGTGCATAGACTGTGATGTTCGTATAATTTTCTGTAAGTAACTGTTTCTATCTAAAATAAATATACCGTAAATAAAAATAAATACAACAATAAATAGTTATGGGTACTCACCTAAGTTTTTAAAGTATATGTACAGGATGATTTTTGGTCGTCAACGTTCCCGAAAACTACGGAATCTCCTCATCATCACGATCATTTTTCTCCATGGAAGCATACCTGGGAAGTGTCTGGTTTCCAAAATATTAGGGTCCAAAGTTGAGTAAATAGACTGCGTTTTTCTGCATAAATGCATATAGACGCGCGTAGCAGGATTTTTTCACGAAAAATAATTAATATCTGTCTATAAAAAAACTAACATAAACACTAGACACTATAAATTTCGCACGGTCAAGGAATTTAAATAAAAAAATCCCAGCATTTTTTTTGGCATAAACTTACTTTATTTCATGTATAGAATACGTATGATATAATGTTTTAATGGTGGTTCAATGTCAATTTCTGTATCAAAAACTAAAATCGCTGCACGTAAAGTTTTATGGCCTGATCAAGGCATCGTAAACCTTTTGACTAGTGCACCGCCCACTCTAATTGATTGCATAACTGCCGACTTTGCTTCCATTCATACACTCATTCATTCATTCAGGAGTCATTTGACATGCGGCGACAAATCGTCTCGCTTTTCGCAAGATTCTATTGTATGGTCCGACTATTATTTGCATCTAACGTTTGAATTTGAGTCATATTGTGTTTGGGTTAAAATTTATGTTAGCTTATTTTACGATATATATCTAAAATGTTAGTTAGCGACTTTTTCCTTATTGCTGCTGCATTAAGGTTACTTTCGGTTCTTTTATATGACAATAAAATGATACGCAGCTATCTTATTATAGTTATAACGCATTATAGTAGAGAATTTCATGCATGCCTCTATTTTTTTAAAGGCATTTAACGCATTTAGCAGACATTTATTGTCACTTTTGTAACTTTGAGAGCTACTTGTATGGTTTCGATAGAATACAATTTGATACGGCGAGTAATTTTTATGAATTAGAATTGAATTTTACGGATATTAGGATATATGAGTCGGAAAGTTAGATATTTGAAATTTCAGCTGTTGTTCCTATGTGCTGATATATATGATATGATATTTTGAACAGTGCAGCAACTGATAATTTCAATAACCGACATCAAGACATTTTTTGCATATCCCAGATTTAATCTTTTTGACACAAACAGAGGCGAAATAAGGTACTATACCTATATCATAGAGGCAACACGCATAATATACCTTTCACATAGTTTTCGAGAGCCTGTTTATATTTCTTCCTACATATTAATTCTTGAAGGTAAGAGAGTAAGAGAGTATACTAGATGATTAAGATATTCTACTTACTTTAATATAAGTCACATAAATTTTTAAGGCTATAGTCTCAAAAATAAAGGCAACAGTAAAGTCAACAAGTACCTATTACATATTTTACTACCCCACATCTCACATCTGGAAATGTGAATTTTGTATAAGACAACTTCATTTTACTCAAAATGTAACTAATTAACTTAGTTGCAAAGAATATAATTCATCTTTTTATTGCTTGCTGACTGACACTTTTATATATCTGTATCACCGAAATGGGGTAACTGCAAAATCATACAAGACATCCCACAGCAACGTTTAGCATGACTGGAACAAAATTGAGAAGATTTTTAAAGTTTTGATAATATTAAAAGCTAGACACTTTTCCTCCTTCACTGGAAAATAGTAGGTACCTACCTATTAATTCCTTAACCTAATATCGATTGAACTAAGCGTAATATTATTTTATTAATCAATGACTCGTAAATCCATTATCACCAAAACTACCCAGTAAAACCCATCTATTCAGCGTCGAACACTACAGCCGTAAAATAGCCACATTAATATTAAATATTTCCAACAAAAAAAAAACGCAACAAAATCGGCTCGTGTAAAACATCTGCTATCCTCACAGTGAGTCTGTCAGATCATTAAATAACTTCACGCTTTTCACTTATCAGCTATTTTTATATCATTGTCAATAATAAATTTTATGCCAAATAAAATTCCTTGGTCCGCCCCTTTCACATAAATAATCATTTGGATACCTTTTTTGGGGCTATTTGGGTTATTTTGTGACCCCACAGAAGTTTTCTGTACACACCTGAATGTAAATCTTTTCTAAGTGCTAGTTAAGCAATGGCTATCAATAGTTCTATAAATAAAATAGGTTTTTCACGTTTCATGAAATTAGTCGTTGGTTTATATATGGCTCGAAGGACCAGCGATTTTGACTTCTTTTTTGTTTTTAGAATCTGTGAATGTAAAATCCAAAATGACAACAATTGAATTTATTCTTACGATATTATCTTACAAGATAGTAGTTAATTTAAATTAACTATGTATTTACCTACAAAGAATACACATAATTATGCTTCTCTTCTATAAAAAAAACTTGCACTAACTCGTATTTGG
Organism: Carposina sasakii; assembly: GCA_014607495.2. Taxonomy (NCBI): domain Eukaryota; kingdom Metazoa; phylum Arthropoda; class Insecta; order Lepidoptera; family Carposinidae; genus Carposina; species Carposina sasakii. Next base: position 12,908,214 of record CP053161.1, read on the forward strand.
ATTAGTTTTAAATGACGTTTTTTAGACATAAGGTAGACTTAACTTATTTCTTATTGTTTCAAAAAATTAAGATATATTATCAGCCATTTGGGAATAATAGGCATATTTTGCAAATATCACAGTGTTAAGCAAATCTAGCGTCATCTGAGATGTTCTTTCTTCTGGTGATGTAACGACTATTATTGTAAATATCTCTTCCGAACGATTTTGAGGGTGAAATAACGTATTTTATTGGGATTTGCGGTTTTTGAGGGGTTGTAATAGATTTAATGTTGTTTTTTGTTGCAAGTACGTACTTGTGTGAAATAAAGTGGTCATTTTATTTGAGTGTTAAATGTTGTTTAGTGCTATGAGATGAAATGTTCTTTTGTAATCATCATGGTGCGTTTATTGCTTGTACACTCACAAGCTCCAGACATCACGTAAGATATATGTCGTCTCTTTACGAGAACAACGTAATATTTTATAAACCACTACTTTATGAGATGTCACGTTGATCTTGTAAAGATGCGATGTGAATATGGCAATTTTCTTTAAAATCATCTGTAGTTTTTACGTAAAATGGTACAAACCTAACAACATACCTAACAGTGCTAACAGTATGTAATAAAAGGGGTAAGTTAAGCGAAAATCTTAAGTTAAGTAAATCAAGCGTTAAGTTAATTTAAACCTTCGGAAGAAAACAAGTCCTCGCACTACCAAGGCGAATTTTGGAGGAGGTTTAGTTACCTAAATCATACATCATCGATACTCACCCTATCTATGAGTTAGTAGAGTTACTTACATTTGCACTATAACAAAACAAAACTGGTTCAAACCAATAGTGACAGCTAACAAACTGTCAACTCAAAAAACCAAGCACCCAATTATTATTTGACAAAAGTAATTGTACAAAATACTACTTACCTACTCTTACTTTACCACAATAACAATTAATTGTATTCATTCATTCATTCATTCATTCATTCATTCATTCATATGGCTTTAGTATTTGATAAGTACTTGTATTATACTATAAGTATACCGCACATATGCTTATGCAATTATAATAAAAATGCACTCAAAGTTGAATGTCACTAAGCACAATTTTGAATTATACATGAGCATTGTCATTTGTACTTTCAAAAACTATTATCCAGTTACACTTATTTGTATTTAATGTTTACACCAATAGGGATTCTTTTAATGTGACAATGTTATCTAAGTTATTACGTTACGCAAATGTTGAGCTTTTGCGAAAAAGCATCATTATTTTCATATGGTATTTTGAGCTTTATTATAAAATGAAATAAAGTAATAGTTAAACCAATAATGATTCGGCAAAGCGTGACAAATTACCAGTTGGTACATTTGAATTAAACATTTAATTTGTTTTCTTTGTAGTGTTTTGAATAAATTAATTGTTTGCAAATATGGCCGTTCTGCCATTGTTAAAGCAAACGCATAGTTTATCTTTTAAAATTGGTTAAATTCATCGCGCTTTTCTAAATAAATAAATGTTGTTTCTTAATTGTTATACTCAAACTAAAACATATTTAATTTGACACTATATATTATGTTAAAAAATCTCATGCTTTTCTTGTGCACACATAAGATTATGTTTCTAAATTATAATATTTTTTACCATAGTAAAAGTAGTGTAAAATAAATTAATACAAAAATATTACATATTTATAATTAAAAATATATAGAGTTTGTTTTAAATGTTTTACTAGAGAACATTTAGTCCCAATTAAATCAAATGCGTAAATCTTGATTTAATTATCAAGAATCAGCACACATGACAGCTCTTTCTGTTGACGTCAAAAAAGCAAGACGGCATTGTAATTTGTATTTTTTAATTTTTTTATTTGGATTGAGCATTTGCTATAAGTAGGGCTTAGTGAGAATAATCTACTAGTAGTATTTCGCAATGGTAGTGTTGACTGCTGACTGCAGTAGCAGTTGATTCGATATGCTTTGTCATTATTTTAATTAGCGCGTGATGCAGTTAGTCGTAATTTTGTTTGTATTGTTGTTCGTTGATGATGTTAAATCTGTTTGGATGAAAAAAGTAATGTTTTACCTTTTCCCATGCAAAAAAATACACTGAGAATAACGGCTTGCCGTGTTATTAAGCTAAACATAGTCTAAATTTTACAGATAATCCAAGCGTTAAGCTGTCAAAATAATGTCATTTTTAAACAGTGTCTATCTATAATATAGACGTGGTTTAGTAATAATACCGCATAGGTATATAACCTATTTGTATTCGTTAATTATTTTATTCTAGTCATATATCGTTGACATTGTATTGGCATTATTATTGGCTTCGATAGTTTGTTTGCTACACAGCAACGTTATAGCAAAAAAATTAGCGTATGTACCTTTGCTAAACTCTACCACCTATTCAAAATTATATTGTATTATTGTATATGTATTAAATATATATCCTTTTGATACACCCTGTATAGTGTATACCTTTACAGGACTATATTCAAGTAGCTATAGTTACTAGTTTGTAACAGTGGTGATAACCTTTAAGATCGTACAATTAATTCTGCCGCTTGATTAGAGTTCCGGCATAAATTTAACTGGCCGTCAAGATTACCGCGAGGGTACGTAAAGGTTATATGGATGTGGTGGTTTTGGTGAACTGGTTAATACCGGTTTTGACCTACTTCGATTATGATGTAAGCTTACAGGGTGTTACAGAATGGGTAGTTCAGTAAAATGCTGTGAAAATAGCCCACTTTCTAGCGGGTTCTCTAACCTATGTATTACTTTCAAATCAAATATTTTTCGTAATATACCTATATAGTACCTATAGATACACTTAGATATGTTTATGTTATGTTAGGATGTTGAATATATTCCAACATTTCACACATTTCATTTTAGGTATAAAGTTTTGTGGTCGGATTTTCTTTACTAGGCTATGAATAGAATTTTATTCAGAAAATTTAAAATAAAAATGATTACTATAAAACAAGTAGGTAAAGTAAAAAAAAATGTCAAATCAGTTTTTATGTCTGAAACGTTCTACCCTCATGGTAAAAAATTGCCACTATGAATGAATATGAATGCTATTTTGCTATTAAATTACCACATCAATTTTAACCTACATTTCACATCCACGTTCTTTAAGTGCTATTTGTTTCAGTTTTAGTGCTCGACCATTAACGTGCGGACACTAAACTACACGACACCACATCTTCTCCAACAACGTGACTCGTAGTCGACTGTAATAAGGGTTAAAATCGGTCGGTTAACGTGCACTTCCACGTTTGGTTTGTAAAACGATGCTCTCCGAGGAGAAATTTATTGTTCCCGCAGATTCTTTCGATCTTTTGTAACGGATGGTATTTTCTAATTGTCTTTCTTTATTAATAGATACTATTCCAATTGAGTGCTTATAGCCAAAGCTGTAACAACCCGTATGTATTCGTTACTGAGTAACGGGTACTCCATAGAGTACCGAGTAACGAAACGTTACACAGGAATTCGTCTCGTTACTCTCATATTTCGTATCGTGGTATTTTGCGTATAATACACTGTTTCGAATCGCAAGTGGTGTATTGATATAGTCCGGGAGGTAGCGTTGCATTTTTGATGGTGATTTTAGGCCGATCGATTTTGAGTGCAATTGATAGTTTAGATGAGGACATCAATTGAATTGAGCGTCAGCAGGCGCACTCAGGGTGGGGCGAGTGGGGAGAGAATGTCAAAAAAAAAATCCAAAAATTATTTCAGTTCGTCCGAAAATTTGCACATCAGTAGTTTTAACAATAATAATAATTATAGAAACCGTCAGCTGTGAAGAAAATGGCGGGTTGTACGTCAGCAGGTTATATATACCTATATTAAAAATAATTATTTTCATTTCATTTCCGGTCGAATGAAACTGATACAGGTTATTCTTTATGCTATAAAAATGATAAAAAAAAGCCTCAGCAGATCTATCGATAGGGGTAAAATCGTCAGCAAGGTTAATGCATACTCGGATTGAATACCTGCTCGGCACATATAATCCCCTTGCTGACGATTTTACCCCTATCGATAGATCTGCTGAGGCTTTTTTTTATCATTTTTATAGCATAAAGAATAACCTGTATCAGTTTCATTCGACCGGAAATGAAATGAAAATAATTATATTTAATATGGGTATATATAACCTGCTGACGTACAACCCGCCATTTTCTTCACAGCTGACGGTTTCTATAATTATTATTATTGTTAAAACTACTGATGTGCAAATTTTCGGACGAACAGAAATAATTTTTGGATTTATTTTTTTTGACATACTTGAAATTCTCTCCCCACCCTTACTGGAGCTGCTGACGTTCGAGTTACTCAATGACTATCCATGAAAAGTACGTTATGACATTAATCAATCGACCAGAAATTATTTTGTAAAATGCAACGCTACCTCCCGGACTAATACGTTTGTTTTTGATCGTATGTTCTACTCGTGCCAATGCGCGTGATGCGGTTAATTTAAATACCTAATTCCAAAGAACGATGTAGGTTTGTTTAAAGTATTTTTTAGTACATACATACATGTAATCACGCCTCTATCCCTTACGGGGTAGGCAGAGCACCAAGGGCCGATAAATCCACATGGTGCCACTTTTGTACTATTCTTTGTAATATAATTTAAGTTTATGGTTAAGATTTTCTAAATAGTAAATCCATTGAAATTTGGTAGATTATTTGGTAGATAGTTCACGACGATGTAAATAGCCCACTATTAGAGAACCTATTTCCAAAATTTGAGACTTAAAATACAATGTTTATCTTTCAAGATTGTATGAACATTCCCGAGCTATTTGGGAATTCCCCATACTATGTGGAAAAATAAAGATGTTATTTTGAGTCTGCAATTTTGTAGGTAGCCAAAAATACAGGATCTCAAAAGACATCCCACAGTCGTTTGGCTTAGCGGGGGCAGATGAAAATAGTTAGTGATAAGTTGCTAGCTTCGTTGCGAGTTCCTAAGTCGACTCTTACGACATGCACGAAAAGTGACGCAGCTAATGTATTCTAGTGAAGCCCCGCATCAACACAGGACTAATAAACCAAAGAAAAACAATTACTAAATATAGGCTAGTCGCCTCCAAACACCGGATTTAAGAATGATTGATGTTAATAGAAAATCCCTCTAAAAAGTGTCCATAAAAAATCTCGCGTGCTATCGAATCGTTACTTTTGTAATTTACTAGACTCCGTTACATAAAATAACTCCTACGCCTGATTTTGGAACTAAAATATTATGTACGCAGAACATCGATAAAGTCGTCGTTCACATAGTAACTAGCGCCATCATTCAAAGGATCCATTTGATGAAACGCACTTAGTCATCCGTCGATACAATATCACGAAAAACAAAATGGCCGACGTTTACACCTACCAAACTGGTACGGGTGAGATTCACGCGATGTATATGTCGAAGGCATATTGTAAAACACGCCCTATTACAAAATGACTAGGCATTTTGAATAGTATGAGAGAAAAAAATTCTTTTAGCACTTCGCCGGTCGCTGCAGAGACATGCTCGCTACGCTCACTCGACTCGTGCGTTGTTATTTTAACAGGTCTAACATAACCTAACCTAATTAATTAAGCAGACCAATTGCTAGAAGCCAAATTGTCTCGCTCCAAAACCCATACTATTCAAAATGCCTAGTCGTTTTGTAATAGGGCGTGTTTTACAATATGCCTTCGACATATAGATCAGAGAACGGGAACGGGTAATTCTCGTGTCGCAGTATTTGTTACCAAAGTCCTCCGAAACGGCTTGACCAACTTTTATGAAATTTGATATGTACTTACTTATATTAGGTAGGTCCGAGAAAAGGTTGTAAGTGAACAGTTTTATACCCCTTCCATGCAATAAGCGACACTGCGACTTTTTAGCCAACGGAGCCGCAGGCTACAGCTGATATTATTATAATACTAGTGGACGCCCGCGACTCCGTGCCCGTGGACTGCAGAAAAAACAAAATGTCAAAATTATCCGGGATAAAAACTCTTTCCCGGTATAAAAAGTAGCCTATATGTTAAGTGGGACCTGTCACAATACAGGGTGATTTTTGGTCGTCAACGTTCCCGAATACTACGGAATCTCCTCATCATCACGATCATTTTTCTCCATGGAAGCATACCTGGGAAGTGTCTGGTTTCCAAAATATTAGGGTCCAAAGTTGAGTAAATAGACTGCGTTTTTCTGCATAAATGCACATAGACGCGCGTAGCAGGATTTTTTCACGAAAAATAATTAATATCTGTCTATAAAAAAACTAACATAAACACTAGACACTATAAATTTCGCACGATCAAGGAATATAAATTTTTTTTTCAAAATTTTTTTTTTTTTTCCCAGCATTTTTTTGGCATAAACTTATTTTATTTCATGTATAGAATACGTACCCTTCGTTAAAGGTGGCCACAAAAAAACATCCTGTATATTCCTGAAAAGTGCATCGAAATCAGTCCAGCCGTTTCTGAGATTAGCGTTCACAAACATCGATCCGCTACAATTTTATTATATGTATAGATAGATATGTATAGATACTTAGATAGATATAGATAGAAGTAATAGATAAGCTTTGAAAACGTCTATATCCTGTTCTGATATGGGTAATTTATCTTGTAACTAACAGAGTATTCCCAAATCCCTGGTAATCTATATTAATATCTACATAAATCTTACTTGATGTAAGTACCTATGTCCTGTACCAGCATACGGGGCTTCACTGTTAATACATATACCTATATATCATTTACATCCTTTACTTCTATGCTACTCTGGGAGTGAAAAAAGAACGTATAATACTACAGCTGCTTCTTTTCTCGGGCATACTGTACAAGTCAGTAGAGGGACAAGAGGGTTTTGTAGACGATGGGCTGACCACCTGTCACTACTAACCGAACTTGTACATCTCAACTATACACTCAAAATTGGTCAGAAGTGGCACCATGTGGTTCTATCGGCCCGCGGTGCTCTGCCTACCCCGTAAGGGATAATTAAATAAAATTAAATAAAAAAAAAATAAAAAAAAAAATAAAAAAATAAAGGCGCGATTATATGTATGATTGATTGATATGATGATTTTTGGTCGTCAACGTTCCCGAAAACTACGGAATCTCCTCATGATCACGATCATTTTTCTCCATGGAAGCATACCTGGGAAGTGTCTGGTTTCCAAAATATTAGGGTCCAAAGTTGAGTAAATAGACTGCGTTTTTCTGCATAAATGCACATAGACGCGCGTAGCAGGATTTTTTCACGAAAAATAATTAATATCTGTCTATAAAAAAACTAACATAAACACTAGACACTATAAATTTCGCACGATCAAGGAATTTAAAAAATTTTTTCAAAAAAAAAATTTTTTTTTTCCCAGCATTTTTTTTGGCATAAACTTACTTTATTTCATGTATAGAATACGTACCCTTCGTTAAAGGTGGCCACAAAAAAACATCCTGTATGTATGTACATCCCCTGACGTGCATGTCGTAAGAGTCGACTAAGGAAGACCGGCTTTCTCTCAGGTGATAACCTAGCAACTTCTGACTGTTCATCTGTCTCCAATATGCTAAGAGTGGTTTTGGGTGATCCTTCATGATCTTGCAGTACTGGCTACCCCATTTCGGAAACTCCCGCAGCATAGGACTTGTCAGAAAATCCCTAATTGATTCTTGTTAGAGGCTATTCATATCTGTGTTATATGCCAGGCTGCAATTTAATGAAGATATCCAAATTTATACAACCAGCTTCTACCTACATCCAGGCTGAATAGCTACGTTCAGTACATATTAAATAAGTGATCGACGTTATCTAACCTGTCCCGACCTTTACTTGAAGTGACGCCATGGTAAGGACGCCATATTGCCGTGTTAAGGTCATTGCACACTCGAATATGTTTAGTCGGCCGTCTAATTCCGGGAATTCGGATCAGTTACTTAGGTACCTACTGTATGGTATATGTCATCGTAAGATACATATTATTACAAGCACGGTTGCTGTCTCTATTGAGGGATCGCCCACCACCGGGCCCTATACCCTCCGCTGACCCTCGGATCTGCCGACTCATGATCACGAACACAAGACACTACAGTCGCAACGAGAAGCCAGATCCAAGCACCTAGCATGCAACCATAAATACATAGCTGCTAATCCGAAAACCAATTAAAATTTTAATCGACATATGTTTCGCCAACACCCGTGGCATCATCAGGATTAGTTTTCCATGTTAGTTCTATCTTCCGAACCAACTAACTTACAACTAGATTTGAACTTCCGAATAGTGACGCCTGATACAATTCAATATTTAACGGTTGTTGTCCCCAAAAGTGATACAGGTGCAGCTACGTTAAGCATAGCGGAGTCAGATCATGAACGTATAAAGACCGACGGACGAAATGCTGTCACTGCACAGATTGAAGAACCGAAATGGCGGCGCGTTGGGCATGTGTGCGTATTGTCCTGTAGGCGCCGAGCTTACTATGGTTTGTAAGTATGTGTGAATGACGCGTTAATACATGTCTATCCCTACTCCATGGAATATCGTTGCCGAGCTTACTATGAATGCTTCACTCTATGTAGTCACAACACTCTGTCCGTTATTCTTTATACGTTCATGAGTCAGATATAAAAGATCAGTGATACGTTGCTAGATCATCGCATGAGAAAACGCCTCTGAGTTCCGTTATCGAGTCTTACGACGTAAGGCATAGGCACAGTAAGTACTATGTGGGAAAATGTTTATAAGTACAGGGTGTAGGTGACAGCCAGGCAAATACTGAAATGCTGAACAAGTACCATTGTGTTGAGTTATACGACAGTGTTATTACTCGCAGGAAATGTATTTTTGATTTGATTATCAGTAATCTTTGCTCTCCGTGCCAATTGGTAGTTATGTGACTCATTGCTGTTATTTGATCACTTGTCACTCTTCATTAGGGTTGATCAGTTATTTTACCTTTTTTGAAGACAACTTTTTTTTCAAAATCATCTTTTGGTTAAAATTTAATTTTTAAGTCACTATCTAAGGCCCAATTAAACGAACTAAACAATTTTTTTCTTGAAAATATGAAAAAAAAATCTTGTTAAATATGAAAAAAAGAATAGTCCTGTCTTTTAATCGAAATATCCTGGTATTTCTTCCTCAAATTCTGGTTTTCAAAGTTTTTCTCAAAACTTGGCAACCCTAAGACTAGTTTTCATAGAGTAATACTGACTGTCAGCTGTAGTACATAAATATATGAAAGATGCGAGACATATTATGTTTTCTCAAATGCCCAACTTTCTTACCGCAAGTTCGTTCCATGAAAATTTGCCTACAACTTACAGCCTACAGTGCACCTACTCATAAAATTAAACGTTTTTGAGCGACAAGATATGTATGAATTTGTAGCAAACTGTTAGGGCGTCGGTTTCAATACAATATATGCTCAAGGGAGACCTTGAGAGTACCTGTGTACCAATTTACCTAATCTGAAGCTGTCATGTCGATACGACCGCTCGTGACGTTGGATGACCACGACAATACGACATGACAACATGCTGTATATAAACCTTACCTACTCATGAGCAACCTCCCTTAAAGTTGTCGGCACAGATGTATCTATTTTGCATTTAAAACGGAATTTGCGGAAATTAGTCTGGTCTTGTTTCTGGCTCAATTTAGTTGGCACCAGACTTGGTTTAATAAGAGGATGCTCCTTCAGAAGTTACAGCTCGAATTTATGTAATTTTGAGACACATTTTCATCAAGAGCTTCGTCTTATTAGACAGGTGAAGTCATAAAGCTCGTCATACCTATTATGTTTGGATATCAACTGCATTATTTCTTCAAGAAAATAAAAACAAAGCATTTATCAATGCAAACTTCCTCGCATGTCCTATTCCATCTATGACTGCTCTTTTATTCTAGATTTTGTATTGACGTTTGTTTCACGCAAACACTATTGAATGATTTCCGATGAAATTTTCCAGTTATATAGCTGAAATATCGAAATAAAACATAGAATATTAGTTTACGCAGATGAAGCTGTGGGTATCAGCTAATTCATTATATTAGTAAAATTTTTTAAAACCACCAAAGTTCACAGTTAAAACATTCTTTACAAGTGCCTTGCAGTGGGCGGTGCTTTACGCTTGACTAAACTTAGGAACAGGCCAGGTGGGCGACACGAGGCACGAGGAAAAAATGCGAATATCACGTTTTTTTTTTATAACACAAAAGTTGGAAAAGAACGACGTTGACAAAGCAGCTCGCGTGCTATAGGACTTGGAAGCCATTTTTTGTTATAAAAGTCAGTATAATAAAAAAGTTGTGAAATAAGAAGACTTGGTTGGCTATTTTAAATCGACTGCAAGAAAATTTCCGTGCTGATGCGTGGCTTCACTGGAATATATCAGCTGCATCTCCTTCCGTGTATGTCGTAAGAGTCGACTGAGGAACTCGGTGCAGTCTCTCAGGCGATAAGCTAGCAACTTGTCACTGATCATTAACATCTGTCCGCGCAATACTAAACGTGACTGTGGGATCTCCTTATGATGCTGTAGTTCTGGCTACACCATTTCCGGAACAGTTTCTACATGTATGTATATATAGGTACAGGTGATTTTTGGTCGTCAACGTTCCCGAAAACTATGGAATCTCCTCATCATCACGATCATTTTTCTCCATGGAGACATACCTGGGAAGTGTCTGGTTTCGAAAAAATTAGGGTCCAAAGTTGAGTAAATAGACTGCGTTTTTCTGCATAAATGCACATAGACGCGCGTGGCAAGATTTTTTCACGAGAAACAATTAACATCTGTCTATGATATAACTAGCATAAACACTCGACACCCTAAATTTCGCCCGATCAAGTAATATTTTTTTTTTTATTTCATCTTTTCCCAAAATTTTTTGGCATAAACTTACTTTATTTGATTTATTTATTTATTTATTTATAACCATATTACAAAGCATTACAGCTTGCGCCAATGCGCCTTGAAATGTAGATATCATGATAACTTTAACAATTATAGGTATAATGTGCATTAAAATATCAGATAAAAAAATAGGCATTCATGCTCACTCATTCACCATCTCACAGTATCTCAGACACTCACGACTCACAGACGGCCATGCACTCATAAACAGATCACACTCTGGTGCTGATGCCAAGAGTGCATTTAGCATTGTTAGTGCGCGGAGAAGTGGCGAGTTTTTGTGAGCTACCGTACGCGCTGGGCGGGACGGCCAGCAGCGCGTGCCGGCGAGGTCTAAGGCAAATCTTAGGGATATCGGGGACAAACAGTCTTACCAGTTGCTCGACAAGTAACGGACAATCGGAGTCGCCACGCAAAGCATGGCAGCCTGTCAACATGAGGTTGTGGTTACGCCTTACTTCCAGAGAGTTGACACCCAAGGCTCTTGATGTATAGAGTATGTTACCTTCGTTAAAGGGTGGCAACGAAAAAACATCCTGTATATGTATACATTTTTTACACGAGTTTCATAAAGTTAAAGATAAATAAAAATCGTTTCAAAATAAACATAAAAGAAATATCTGTTTTCAGACTCTTGCAAACTTAGTTCTTCGTACTTACGGCTTTTTTATTTACTGAAGAAATATGTACATGACTGGGGCAGATGTTTCAAACGAAAATATAAAAAGTAGCAACAACTTTCTTTGTATGTTACTTCAAGTCAGTATTTAAAACTTGTATCCTTTGATCTATAGAGCATGAAATATAATAAATTATTTAATAACAACTCGAGTAGAACTGAAGAGCGATATATAAATTGGATATAATTTGACAACTTTGATGAATAATAAAATCGGTTTCATTCACAAAGTTTTTGGCTTTTGTCAAGAAGTTTTCATCTTAATTATTATTTGTAAAACGTATTTAAGGTTAATTGAAATATTTCATTTAGAAGTTTCAAGTCTGGCTAGATTAATAGAAGATGATTTTATAAGCACTGATGATACTATTCCTGATGCGGGGTTTCATTAGAATACATCAGCTGCATATCCTTCCGTGCATGCGGAAAGAGTCGACTAACGAACTCAGCCTTAGCATGACGACATATCGTATCGTACGATATCGTATCGTCTCTATACAAAATTCCACATGGCGGCTATATTTATCGTATTTTGACAGGCTAAATGTCCATAAATTGGTTTGTCATATCGCGTTTCGCAGGTCATGCTACTTGGGCAGCGGTGTTCTCTCAGATGATAAACCTTCTCACTGATATTGTACATCTGACTCCGCTATGTTAAACGTAGCTGTACTGTAAGATCCTTTATGATCCTGCAGCTTTGGCTACCTCGTTTTTAGGAACCGTCGTGTTTTATGTCTGGGTAGATTCCTAGAGGTTGACAATATGGTCAATTCTGGCAGTCACACTTAAACCTAAACGTAAATTAAGTCCTACCTGTCCTTTTCTCTCTCAGCCATTTACGTTAAGAACGGAGAGAGATAGATCTGACTAAGATTAGGTTAAGGTGTGACTGCCGGAATCGACCCTATTTTAACCAGTTCAAAACAAGGTGCGAACCCTGGCTGAATTATATCGGGACACAAGAGCTTAATATTTATGGTATCTACTTAAAAACACTTTTAATTTTTAAATGTATAGTCTGGAGAAAAGGAGTATAATTGTATGTTATTATGTACATGTATTTGTAAAGTATGTCACAGTGCCTCCCAAATCAAAGCCTAAAGTTTAAGTGATCCAAACTTTGTGCTAACTGCTAACCACTACTAACTAACTACTTAACAGTTCAACCCGATAACTATATTCTCTCCAACTACCTTCCTTTATACAGGATGTTTTTTTGTGGCCACCTTTAACGAAGGGTACGTATTCTATACATGAAATAAAGTAAGTTTATGCCAAAAAAAATGCTAGGTATTTTTTTTTTTTTAATTTAAATTCCTTGATCGTGCGAAATTCATAGTGTCTAGTATTTATGTTAGTTTTTTTATAGACGGATATTAATTATTTTTCGTGAAAAAATCCTGCTACGCGCGTCTATGTGCATTTATGCAGAAAAACGCAGTCTATTTACTCAACTTTGGACCCTAATATTTTGGAAATCAGATACTTCCCAGGTATGCTTCCATGGAGAAAAATGATCGTGATGATGAGGAGATTCCGTAGTTTTCGGGAACGTTGACGACCAAAAATCACCCTGTATATAGATTTGTAAAACTTGTAAAATACATCACTAGTACTATTAATCACGCCTGCATTTCCAAAAATGGGATCGCCAATACTGCAGGATCAAAAAGAAAAGCCTACAGCCACGTTCAGCCAGTTACAATTTGCCTGAGAGAACGTCCCCGAGTTCCTTAGTCGACTCTACGACATGCACGGAAGGAGATGCAGCTGTGTTCTCGTCAAGCCCTGTATCAACACATTACCCATACGAGTACTTAGTTGATAAGCCATTACAAAACAGTGACGTAATAATTTAACTTGTTCCCTTTGCCATACTCATGCCATTAGTTTACTCGATAAGTTTATGAAGTTATGGAACTTACAGTGGGTTTGCTTAAGAATTATTCCAGTAAGTTTCTCCGTGTCAATATAAGTAAGTTAATAAGACTTAACTTAGTTGGAGTTCACGGGGTCTTTGGAGATGAGGGGCTAATTTACATTTATAGTATTAACTTAATTAGCGACTTGTGTTGGCTGATCTATGTAATGTATTGTAGGTTGTAACGCGGCGTATTCCAAGGGATGAATTTGGGATGCGCCGGGCTACTCCCTATAACCCGGCCGTGGGGCTATGTTAGGGATTTCCTAGTGAACAGAGTTCGGGAGTCAGGATGGTGAGGAAAAATGCACTATACAAGTTTATTTACATTTATTCCTAAGTTAATTATCTGGTATTAGATTTATAAGTTTGCGTCAGTCACGGCGGACTGACGATAGAAACGTTTTACAAGGCTGAAGGCCGGGTTTAATTTGGATTGCTGAAGGCGGACAAAAGGGATATTATTATTGGCACTTATTTACCTATACAATCACTCCATCAATTCAAAATTGCTAATATACTTGTTTTGGGAAAGTAGAAGACTTCCCCCTGGAAATTTGGTTTCATGCTTGGTCGTGAGGTGAGCGGAACGGCGGTAACACCAATGCGTGGACGTGGATTCGAGGTATTTGTGCGGAAATATGGGATTCGCCTTCGGCGTAGGTAATCCGTATCGGCGGAAACGTCCTGCTCAGAGCTTAGTCTGGTGGTCTGACGATCTTGACACGATTTATTCCCGAACCAAAGGTTCCCCTGACAACCAGACGTAAAATAATATATGCCGTACAAGAAAGTATAATAATTTTAACAAATTAAATTAAAATATAAACTTTAAATTATATTTATATAAATTAACAAATTAGAAAATTAATTTTATTCTAAATTAACTGCTAAAAAACTTTAAGCTAAAGAAACTGTTCCTGAGCACTAGAAACATAACGAGCATAGTATTGAAGAAGAAGGAGTCTAGGTTTAATTAATGTGGATAAGGTGAAAGAGATGAGTTTTAGGACGTTCTGATTAGAGATCTGTAGTCTCTCTCTGCCTACCTCTATGGGATATTGTAATCGATCTAGTATAACATGAAAAAGTCTTCACTTTTTAGCTATGCATTAAATTAACCCACCTATCTTACAAAATGAAAAGTGCACTAGGAGTTTAATTATAAAGTAAATGTAACTTGTTGCAAATTATATGCAGTAAACAGCTTTAAAATCGCATACACCGTTTAAAAAGTGCTGCATTAAAATTTTTAACAGTCTTTTTGCATGTTTATGGCAGCTCAATCAAGCATTAAAATAATAATATAAAGTTTATGAAATAATAGTGAGATATAAGCACACAATAATGATATTAATGACGTTGTTACGTGCTACTAAACACTTAGGAAGCTAGACCAATTATAACTAATGAGTGGGCGTGGCCTGTACCTATGCAGTGATTAAGGTATTGAAAATATTTTATAAATAGGTACTCTGCTGATCGCTAACAACTATGAACTATAACGAAATGATGATCGTCTCTCTGATTTTATTCAAACTCTATCTACTTATATATTTTTCTATACATACACACAGGATATTTTTTCTTTCGTTGCCACCCTTAACGAAGAGTACGTACTCTATAGATCAAATAAAGTGAGTTTATGCCAAAAAATGCTGGGGAAACGATGTAATTAAAAATAATAATAATAATTACTTCATCGGGCGAAATTTGGGCGTGTTCAGTGTTTATGCTAGTTTTTTCATAGTCAGATATTAATTAATTCCCGTGAAAATATCTTGCTAACTACGCCTATCGGTCGCCAAATGTTCTTTTAGTGTTATTTATTATTTCTTTTTACATTAAAAGGTTACAAATTATAAATCAATTCGAAGGTATCGAGTTACAGGGCGGTCGACGATAAAACTAGTGACGCCCTTTGATAAGGTATGAGGAAGTATTAATTGTATACATTGAAATGAACCAAATGAGAAAATGAGCTTATTGAAATTGCATTAATATCTTTTTGACATATCTTTTTTTACACATTTTTAAATTACATATCTGTTTGATAAAAGATAATGTGATGACTTTATAGTTAACACAAATATTAATAGTAACTACATATTTAACATTTTCTAAAAAAATTCTGGTGAATCTTAGAGACTATTATGGATTAGTCCTTTCAATCGATAGTTTCTACAACGTATTAAAGCTAGCGGACCAGTCGACCAACTACGATCAACGTCGACCAATGCCATCGACCGACAATCGATCAAATGGTTTATTGAATGGTAAGTATCTGTCGCTCAATTAAAGCTACCAGAGAAGTCGATCGATGAACGGGTTTAGTAACACCCAAAAACGGGGGACGTTTAAAATATACAAGTAGAGTAATACCCTATGGACTCATATTAAATCAAAAAGCATTTCGCACCTCTATAAAGTTTCAGATTACAAATATTATGCCGACTTTAACTGCTGAGAACACGTGGAATAACTGTGTTAATATGCTACCCCAAACTTACTTCACATCGTTTCACATTAGCTTTGCACCCTATTTCATTTGCTGTAAGCATTGGTTTAACGCGAAAACGTGTTTAACTAAACAGTGTTAACTTATACGTGTAAGTTTAGGACATTAAACTTTGAATGGAAATCATATTACTTAAAGCCCTTATTATGGAAGATATTATATTACGTACACAATTGTATTAGTATTGAATTGTGCCATTGTTCGTATTATAGTCACTGTAACTATTTAGATGGGCGATAAACGGCTTTATAAATCTAATTATAATGTTCTAGGGGGCTCTAATTTTATAGTAAAGGTGTAATTCGTTATAAGTGTTTTAATTTTACTAAAGTGTACATGGAGTTATGTAAGTAGTAGTGTTGTGATTATTTTAGATAATCCAAGGACTTTTACAGATTCCAAGAAGGTTTCGATCTTAGATCAAATATACTATGGTGTATACAATACGAGTTCGAAAAATGGCACCTTCATCTACTAAAATACACTGTAAGCAGTCGTAATCGAACGTGGTGACAGCATCACATTCCACGATGCCAAAAAAAATGATTGCAGAGTAATAGGTAAGGTTTACTCAGAACGAAATAATAGTCAACATAAATTGCTTCTTTCAAGAATATCATAAAACCTACCTATGTCGAAGCGGAGACAATATTTAGGCTTGATTTTGTATGAGTTACAATGAATATCGACAAAACGAACTGTCTTATTTCATAGGTAAATTTTGCTTGCGAATCGATAGCGTTATGCCGGTTAAAAAGGTTCATGCTTACCCTACTGTAATCTATTGTAGTACCTCAGTAGATTTACGGTTAAGGTTTTGTGATGTAGGTAGATAATTTGTCAATAATTTTGTGGTTAAATAATTTCTGTATGTATAAACATTTGCAAGCTATGTAAATTCTCAAGTCTGCGTGCATCACAGCTATTTATAAATCTATCTATTTCAACATCGAAGTCCAGCGGATTTTTAAAGAACTAAATAAAATCAGATAAACAGTTTTAGAGTGGATGGAAACTAGCGCCAGTGCTTGAGGACTTGTGAGCTATATATAGATAAACAGGCCACTTGCTATATCGGAAATCTCGAGAGAGGAAGGGTTAGATTGCTTCCACTATGCAAGGAAATTGCTGAGGCAAATAAACTCTGTTGGGATTGTATACAGGGTGTAACTGAAGTAGTTTGTTAAGCGAAATGCTATGAAAATTTAGTCTTCTTCTTCGATTCTATGATCTTTAATCTATCCACCATCACACTCGAAATCACATTCCTGAGTTATTTAGGAATTATTAATACCTACTATCTGAATACGTACGAGGCGATTAAGGGTTTCCGGGAGGTGGGCAGCAGCGCCTCCCGTGCTGACAACATAGTCCGAAAATCACACTGCGGTCACCAACCCGCCTGCCCAGCGTGGTGACTATGGGCAAAACCCCCCTGTAGCAGTAGCCTTGTGGCGTGCCCTGGGGGAGGCCTACGTCCAGCAGTGGACTGCAATAGGCTGATAATAAAAATAAAAAACTATCTGAATATATAAACATAATGATTTCGAGTCTCAACCTTTGTGGATACTTTCTCTGTAGCTATATATCATTTCGCCCAAAAAAAAAACTAGCACTATTCTTATATCTAGACGTGAAAGTTAGTTCAACCACTTTATGCATTATAAATGTATAAAGATTCATATCTTTTAGCTGATCGATAAAACAGCCAACGTCAGTTTTGTCGACTCATGCGCATCTGCCGCTTTACCCTTCCCTTTTGAGGAGGGGCTTAAATATGCCACGCCTACTGATATATTTGTGTCAGTTACTGCATGTAAATGAGCTTTACAGATTGGTTAGTTCGCTTTAAAGTTGACATAGTACTTATTAAAAGTGTTAAGAAAAATATACATAGGTAGATACATATATTCCCAAAATGAGAAAGCCAGAACAGCAAGATTATAAAGGAGATCCTACTGGCACGTTTAGCAGTAAGTCCGCATTAAATTTTCATTTTTTTTTTCAGTGAGTATTTAGGGATTTTTTTTATTCGTGTTGTCCCTATACTCCTCAAGTTGTGTTTATGTAAAATCCTACTAATATTATAAACGCGAAAGTTTGTAAGTATGGATGGATGGATGGATGTTTGTTACTCTTTCACATAAAAACGGGTGGAGCGATTTTAATAAAATTTGTATGGAGTTAGCTGATACCCTGGATTAACACACAGGCTACTTTTTATCTCGAATAATTTCGACATTTTGTTTTCTCTGCAGTCCACGCGGACGAAGTCGCAGGCGTCCCCTAGTTTTAAATAGACTGGATCGATTGGTCCGTCAGTCAGTCATTCAGAATAAAGAATTTTTTAAAAGACTTGTATATAGATATGACATCCACGTAGATGCCTACGTGCTCATAAGTCATAACTTACCTACATAAGATTAATTATTTAAGCAGGCAAAATATTACGGGAAGGCTTTTATGGAGATTAGAAATGAGGCACGAATGATAATGGTAGGTTGTGTGTGGGTAACAGACAATACTAGATAGGTAGGTGAGTATTGATTTTAATAATTCCTCGGTATACAATTACGTAAATGATAATAATTGGAGTTCAAGGTGAATTAAAGAACGTGTCTATAACTGCGTAATGGTCATGGGCCTGTTTATTTTTGAATTTATTTCATGTACAGATTTTAATGTTGTAAAATTGTCACTCAGCTCGTGCCTCGGAAAGCACGTAAAACTGTTGGTCCTGCGCCTGATCTCTCTCCGGTCGTGTCGGCTTTCCGTCCCATCGGACTATGAGAGTGAGGGAATAGAGAGTGCATCTGTGTTTGCGCACACACTTGTGCACTATAATATCTCCTGCGTACCTGGCCAATCTCCGTAGAGATTGGTCGCCTTGGCCGAAATACGGTCGGGGATCATCATCAATGGTTATACTTTAGTGAAGAGGTTGTGAAGTTAGAGCGTGCAGAGTTGGTATGTAGAGTCATACTCTTAGTTTTGAAATATATTTGGCAATATTTTTCTTTAAAATAAATTCCTAAACACCGTTAACCTTATTTACCGTTTTTGTATGCAATTAGTGGATATTCCTGCGCTGATGCGGGTCTTTACACGCATCAGATATATCTCTTTCCATGCATATTGTAAGAGAAATGGTTGACTAACTAATCTAGTATTTTCTCAGGCGTTAAGGCCATGCAATTCAGCGACTGCGCATGCGTGAATTTGATGGATAGTACGAAATGCCACAGCATACAAAAATCTGTTATTCCACATTACAAAGAATGGGAGTTTGTGTTGATAGGCTTATGAGTTATGATAATAATATTATATTCTCAAAATATTTCATTAGCGACAGTCCACTAGTACCTCGCCTTAAGGCGCTCCAATAGACGAATTTTAGGTATTTGAGGGGGTTGAGGTAGACGTAACTGCGGGGCGCTCCCCGCAACCAGCGCAATCTGCCGCGGACGTCCTTATTCTGTCGCCATCCGTATTCTGGTTGATTTCGGGATTAATTGTCGGGATTTTAATTTCTTTCCTGTATAATCAATTTTGTAACTGGGTTGCTTACTGCGTAAATTGTAAATATAATTAAAAAATTTACAGGGTGTAGGTGACAGCCAGGCAAATACTGGAATGCTGAACAAGTACTATAGGGTTGAGTTACACGACAATATTATAACTCGCAGGAAATGCATTTTTATTTTGATTATCCCTACCTAATGTTTGTTTTCCGCGCCAATTGTATCGGGCGATATCGACTAGTTAAATGGGCTTATTGGTTATTGTGTGATACATAGCTGTTTTTTGGATCACTTGTGACTCTCTATTAGGGTTGATCAGGTTTTTGAACTTTTTGAGCGTAACTGGTTTTTTTTAAATCGTCTATTGGTAAAATTTTTGTTTTTAAGCCATTTTCTAAGGCCGAATTAAATAAACAAAACATAACATAATGAGTGAGATCAACACTAAAATATCGTTTCATCAATTCGATTCTGAAACTTCGCCGGCAGCTGCCGCGGCACGCTCGTTCCGCTCGCTCGGCTCGTGCGTTGTTTGTCATACTCTAACCTAACCTAACTTATTATTTTTATCATTGTATGAAAAGGGAACTGTTACACCGACAAAACGTCATTCGTCTTATACTAGTTGTGCGCTAAGGTTAATTTGATGTGCAGTCAGTATTTATGATGAGATTGTAGTATTTTTGTACCAAAAGGTATTAATTTGTCTTGCATTCGAGGAAAACAGTTTATGTTGGGCTGATATTATATATTTTCGAATTATCTGCTGTAGTTATTTTGTAAAACATTGAGTTTATTTGTACTAAAATAATTTAATTGCTGTAATAAAGTATATAAAGGGCATACTGTACAAGTCAGTAGAGGAACAAGAGGGTCTTGATGTTTTGTAGGCGATAGGCTGACCATCTGTCACTACTAACCGAACTTGTATATCTCAACTATACCCTCAAAATTGGTCAGAAGTGGCACCATGTGGTTCTATCGACCCTTGGTACTCTGCCTACCCCGTAAGGGATAAAGGCGTGATTATATGTATGTATGTATGTAATAAAGTATATAAAATATGAGATTAAATTGATGGGCGATTATTTATTTGATGTGCAATTAAAAATATCTCCTAAGCAAATAACTATGATCGGTTGTAGGTTGCAGTTGCTGGATAATACACATTATTATTTATAACTCTTCTACCCCAAAGTGGTATTAAAGTATGATCTTCAAATTCTTCCTTCGGATTATAAATGCGAAAGTAACTCTGTCTGTCTGTGTGTTACGCAATCACGCCTAAACTACTGAACCGATTTAAATGAAATTTGGTACAGAGATAGTCTAGAGCCTGTGAAAGGACATAGGCTACTTTTTAATGCAAAAAAGAGATGTAAGGGGTTGAAATAGTGGATGAAAATTTGTATGGAAATTACGTCATTTTTTAAGCTAGAAGCTTAAAACTTATTTTTTAGGCTTTTCAATAGATATAAAGAAATAAGACATTCAAAGTTTGTAAAAGAATACCCTAAAGGGGCTAAAATAGGGGGTGAAAAATTTTGTGTGATGACATCGGAAAAAAGCTTAGGGCTCAGAAAATAAAAATATAGAACAAAACAATACAGAGAATTAAGTAAGAAACTTGCCAAGCACTGCGCGCCATATGCAAAAAAGGGATGTAAGGGGTTGAAATAGGGGATGAAAGTTTGTATGGAAATTACGTCATTTTTTAAAGTTTTGTCTCACTACAAATATGCGAGTACAACTTCATAATGATTATCAAGCAGGACAATATGCAACAAACAGCTCTTTTAAAAATCGTACTAAAAACGTCGCATATAAAAATGTATGTACTTAAATAAGCTTAATAACCTATTTTAATGTACATGTGTTTTACTTGCAAAATAATTAGCCAAAAAAAATATTAAAATGCTGCCGAAAGTCACTATTTCACGCGGACGAAGTCGCGGGACAGCTAGGGATTAGCGGGCAACTTAGGGATTTATGTTCGAAACAATTTGAAATCATATACATATATACATAATAGTCACGCCCATTATCCCCCAAAGTGGTGTATATACAGGGTGTAACAAAAGGGGTATGTTAACCGAAAAGCTATGAATATAACCCACTATAAAGAACCTATCACCAAAATTTTAGACTAAAAATCACATATTTATTTGTCCAGATAGTATGGAGAACACCTAACCCACTCAGGAATATTATGAACATACAATCTTGAAAAATAAACATGCGATTAGTAGTCTAAAAAATTCGGGATATGTTATCTACAGTGGGTTGTTTTTATAGTATTTCGCTTACCATACCCTTTTTGTTACACCCTGTATATACTGCTACTTGTTATATTTGCTATTGATACTAAGTTATTTGCAGTTTAATGTCATAAAGAGGACTATACTAACACACGTAAACTTTTGCACAAAATGTTCGGAAAAATCCCGGATTTTTTCCGCGGGATTTTGTGGATCTAAAAAAAAACTAAGTAGATATATAAAATTATACTAGGTCATAGAAATGGTAAAATAGACACGTAACATAATTATCTACTTATGAATATCATTTTTAAATACGAAATCACTACATATTATAAAACAAAGTCGCTTTCTGATGTCTGTCCCTATGTATGCTTAGATCTTTCAAACTAGGGAACGGATTTTTTTGATGCGATTTTTTTAATAGATAGAGTGTTTCACAAGGAAGGTTTATAATAATGTAACTAGGGACCCGCCTCGGCTTCGCACGGGAGTAATGCACTCTCACGCGGGCAAAGCCGTGGGCGGGCGCTAGTACAATCTAAAACATACTATAAAGTATCTATGTAGGTAGGTACTTAATGTTTTCTACGTAAGTCTTTTTTTCGTAAGGTCTCTCTTTTTTTAACTTTTGTTACACTACGATTTCCCAAGTCTACTTACTAAATAAATATAGTATTTTATATTATGTATTTGCGCGCGAAAAAACAAGCACAGAACCGGCGTTGACAGTGGTCACGGCGGTACTGAATGTTCCGAGCGAGACTGGCCAGTGCAAGGATTAGAACACAGCGTAGTTGTAGATGTGTTTTTTATTAATTGTTAATTATCTACAAAATTTACAAAAAATGTACTTTGGCCATAAACTAGATCTGATAAAGCGCTATACAACTATGCAAGTTTCGTGTTGATATTCACAATAGTTTTCAAGATATTTCGCTTATAAAAACGTAAAAAAGGTAATTTTCAAATCGAAATTCTATCGAGATTTTTTTAAGTAATTGAGTTTCCACGTTGGCCACAAACTTGATAAAGATTTAAATAATAACATATAAAAAAATTAGAGCTGTGGTAATCGGACAAGTATTTAAAAAATCGATTCTAAAATGCCTATTTTGTCTGATCACACCGCCTTAAGCTAGCAAATTATCACTGATGATTTACATCTGTCCCGCTATACTGAACGTGGCTGTGAGATCTTCTTTATGATCCTGCAGTTCTAGCTACCTCCATGCGGGAACACAACCTTATGTCTATCTATGTATATATGTGAAAAACATTTACCCTAGCAACCGGGTACAACAAAGAGCTACTAGTGACATTATATTAAATTAAATAAATTGGCCCTCAAAAATACATACATTCAATCAGCGTGTGCTTCGTTACAACTGTGTTACAGGCGGCCATGTTTTAAAATATACTCCAGTATTTAAAATAACGAACGGAGTATCTCGCAGATTGAGTTATTGCCATCCGATTGGTCCAAGTTAGAAGAATTAGAGCTTTGTTATAATATGACAGTCAAATGCCTAAGTATGTTAGGGTCATAATGTTATCTGTAATAAATAAATTAAGATCTTTAAAACTACATATAAATGCAATAGATGATTGAGTATTGAAGTATCTCCTGTATCTCTTTCTTCTTCATCTTTTATTAAAAAAAAAAAAATTCATACTGTCGTTTATCTCGTTATTTTTCTTTGGATCTGCTTGAGTGGGTTTAAGAAAACCTAGCACTTATTTCGGTTCACTTTGTGCCTTTGCAATCGAATTCCAAAAAGCTACAAACTACAAGTTATGAATATTTTGTTACAAAATGACAATGTTCATCAAGTGGTACTAGTATATAATAAGAATCATTTATAACTTTGGATTAAAATTTGATGTTATTTGCATGGGTAAAACTAGATAACATTCAACGCATTTGTTGAAAATAATATGACAATTTGAAACGCTTCATTCTATCATTTGTACCAGACCCCAATTTGAATAAATTACTGGTCGTCACGCGTACACCGCAATAGGTATCCCTTTACCTAATTGCAATTTATTACCCTTTTTTACTATATTTTAATCAGAAGGTATTGTTTGAATAGAGGGTTTATTATTTAGTAAATTGCATAATATGATGTTTAGTTAATTGTATTTTTGTTATGTTTATATGTAGTTACACAAAGTTTATTCAACTTTGTTTATTCAATTTTGACATGGCCACATTCGTTGAAAGGCAGACATGTCTAATACGGCATCCTCTTCACATGACTTTTTATAAATCACGGCACGCCTTGCTAGGACTTCCTCCATATATACCTTATTTATAATTATTTATTTAGACACACTTACAGAATTTTAACATTAAAAAATTTAACATTAAGAGCAACAATAACACCTAGATATAGATCAGCCTATTGCTGTCCACTGCTGGACATTGACTTCCCCAGGGCACGCTATTATACTCTGCCGACATCACACGACTCGTCCATATATATAGATATGTATATAGATATGTATATAGATATGTAAATTATTTGTAAATTTCACAAAATTAAGTTAGAGAATAAAGACTAGAGAGCCCTAATAGCCTGCAACACAACAGGACGCTATAATCTACTTAAGCACTTACCATCATTTTACTTTCAATGTACATTCCCAAGGGACCGCGGCAATTCAAATTCGTCGACGCAAAGCTGGATGTTTTATTTTTAGTAACAGAAAAAAGGAAAACCTCTCGAGCAGCGGTGCAATTATTTTATGAGAACACTCTCTCCAATTTCACAATTTTACGCCACGAAAGTTCTAAGTGAAATTATGAATACGGGTACTCGAAGGTTTATGTTTCTTCTTTGCAAGAATGTGTTTAATGGATTTATGACGCTTTCTTCTTGTTTTGGGCCTGACCTCCACTGGTTGCTACGCCATTGCACAACCAAAATATTTTTTATACAAATCGTAATTTTAATTAAAATGTTTATCTTTTTCCTGTGAAATTATTAATAAAGAAATAGAAAAAATTCCTCGCCCGAGTGGGAATCGAACCCACGACATACCGTGTATACCCTCTGCATACCGTGCTAGTTTTTCCTATGATGCAAGTATAACGTGATTGAAAATTTGAATGAGTAAATTCATTTCAAATCCACTTTAAAAATTGTGATCTTTTTCCAAATCCATCAGAATGCTAATCGTTTTCTCCAAGTTAAGATATCGATGTATTTTCAAGTGATGCCTACTAAAATCTCTCGTGATCATCGGTATTATACAAACCTTGGTATGTCCACATAACACATTGCGGTGCACTACAAAAGGCCTAGCAACCCGATTCTCTTTGTCGATACCGGTACCGAATCGATCATCGAGTGTGATCGATAAGCGATTACTCGAATTTCGGCACTTTTTGTTAAAGAATTTTATTGTCAGTGTTATTTGAATTTGGTACATTCCAGAGCTGAAATGCGATGGATTTTATTTAATATAAATCACAGTAGGTACTGTAGTAAAGAAAATTTCGGATACTAAAACTACAGAACTTATAACTAACTTATTTATATTAAGTTTGGGTAATTGAAGTAATTGTTAAATATTTGTATGCTAAAATCAACTTATCAATTTGATTTAATTTGTTTGTTTCGTAAATTGCTATTATAATACAATTTCTAAGATTTGTTAAAAGTGAAAAATATTTTAACCTATCAATTAACCTCTCGAAATAAAATTATAATAACTATTTATATATTTTATACGATTACCATCACATACCTACGGTCAAATATTCATATAAGTCAAGTTCAAAAAACCATATAACTTTCGCCGCATTTCTTTTCATAACATACTTGAGCAGGTAGTTTCTCTAGACAAGATAAAAAAACAACCTTAAAATCGCCAAATAATCGACGCCAGCCTGTCTGTTCCATTCTTTCATTCACAAGTTCGCGCCATTTTACTTCACAATCATTCACATCTTTTCATTCATTCAAGTGACCGTATTCACACAATCGTTTTTCGACTTCTGTGAAATTTCGACGTGTGTGAATGAATGTCAATAGAATCGTTGTTTGTGGTACCTAAATCGATTTCAGTAATTTATTACGCCCTTTTAAAAGTGTATGTGACATATTTCTGTATTGTTTATGCCATAGGCGTACATTCAGGTAGAGATTTTTGCGTATGGGAGTCAATAAAAATATAATTTATCTTGCGAAGGGAGATTTTTTCGCGTTGCGTTGTGTTTCGGCGGTGTTTGATTTGCCATAATAAAAGAAATTGTAATAAAAGAGGAGTCGATAAAGATTAAAATAGGAATAGATTTTGAACCTAAGGAAGCTAGAATAAGATGAACCGATTTGTACTGTTTGTACATTAGATTTGGCTAGGGTATAGCTATCGGGATGAGATATAACGTTGCCAATAATTTAAAAAATTTAAAGTGTAAAGAGATGGTCAAATTCGTCATCCGACTTAATTGACCCGGTAGCTTAGTAGGTTAGAACGAAGCACGAAATGCGAGAGGTCGTGAGTTAAAGTCTCACTTTGGGTGATTTTTTTTTTCATTTCGTAATATTATTTCAAATACATTAATAAAATAACGTACAGTTTCATAAAAAATCTCAACCACAGTGTAGGAAAAGTTTTGCTTTAAAAGGTCGGTTTTTAATTAGTTTAGTTTAATAGAGATTTATATTTATATATTTTAGCAAATTTATTTTAATACATTTTTAACTTGAAGTATCTTTATTTATGTAGATATAATTGGTACAGGATTGATATCCGTAATAGTATTAATTTATTTGAAGTTCTAATACAGTTTCATATTTTTATATTTATTTTATAATTATCGAAGATATTATAATCCCAATTCATTGACCTTCATTAAAATTCACTTATGTTGAATAGTCGCAAAAATATATATCTTAAAAGTGGTAACAATTGTTAAATAATATTATGTAGGTACTAAAAATAAATGTAATTATTTTCCAACACATAAACACCATGGGAATTACACGTGCGACTATACAGAATGATTTTTGGTCGTCAACGTTTCCGAAAACTACGGAATCTCCTCGTCATCACGATCATTTTTCTCCATGGAAGCATACCTGGGAAGTGTCTGGTTTCCAAAATATTAGGGTCCAAAGTTGAGTAAATAGACTACGTTTTTCTGCATAAATGCACATAGACGCGCGTAGCAGGATTTTTTCACGAAAAATAATTAATATCTGTCTATAAAAAAACTAACATAAACACAAGACACTATACATTTCGCACGATCAAGGAATTTAAAAAAAAATTTCAAAAAAAAAAAAAAAAAATTCCAGCATTTTTTTTGGCATAAACTTACTTTATTTCATGTTTAGAATACGTACCCTTCGTTAAAGGTGGCCACAAAAAAACACCTGTATATGTTATTGCTAACACGCTCGACATTTTTTTATAAATTATCTTGAAAAGAAATATGGGAGGAGAAGGATGTGAAACTAGCAATATTTATATTTACTGTGCAAACTTCTAGGAAGCTGTTATCGTACATTATCAGGGTGGCAATTCTTGAAAATTTTTGATCCGAAACGCAACCTCTAACGAGCCGTTAACGAAACGCGGTGTTAAGCAATATATACTTACCGCCTGAGTAATAAGGTATATTTTGGCACGTATTGGTCACAAGTATGACAGAATAAAAACAAATATCTGTCTCGTGCTGAAATGTGTCTGATTACGTCACATAGCTCGAAGAACTGATGGCCGATGGAGTCGGAAAGTTCTAGAGTGGATACCACGTATCGGCAAGCGCAGCGTGGGAAGACCACCCGCGAGATGGACGGATGACCTGGCCAAGGTTGCGGGCGTCGGTTGGATGCAGGCTGCTTCCGACCGGTCGGAGTGGAGGTTGTTGGGGGAGGCCTATGTCCAACAGTGGACTTCTCAGGACTGTAAATGATGACGTCACCGTAAAGTAATATTTGCTTTGTTCTGAGCGTCTACGACGGTTCCGTTTCGGCTTCATTCCAACTTGAGACTTTTCGAGAATTGGCCCCCAGGCCTAATAGAATATTTTTTTAAGGTTGAGCAAAATTTTGGCTTTCTTTTCAATGTACACTTGTCACTGAACATTTACCTACATCGGTCGCTGCTATGCTATCCTCGGCTGTGGGATCTACTCGTATGATCTTGCAATTTCAGCTACCATATTTTGGTATAAAGATGTTTAGATGTATACATACATATAATCACGCCTCTATCCCTTACGGGGTAGGCAGAGCACCATGGGCCGATAGAACCACATGGTGCCCCTTCTGACCAATTTTGAGGTTATAGTTGAGATGTACAAGTTCGGTTAGTAGTGACAGGTGGTCAGCCCATCGCCTACAAAATACTAAGACCCTCTTGTCCCTCTACTGACATGTACAGTATGCCCGGAACGAGAAGCAGCTGTAGTATTATACGTTTTTCTTTCACTCCCAGAGCAGCATAGAAGATTTTGTTGCTAATACTTTATTTATGGCTATACCTAAGTTTTTACTATTAGAAAAGCAATAAACCTATTTACTTATAAATTATAAATCACAAGTTGATCGCCAGATTATGGTCCTACCCATCACGGAAACATACCCGTGTATATATATTATATTATTTACAAATTTATTAATAAAGAAATGGAACAAAAACCCTCACCCGGGTGGGAATCGAACCCACGACCTCTGCATTCCGTGCCAGCACTCTTACCATTGAACCACCGGGTCAATAACTCGGATGACGAATTTTACCATCTCTTTTTGAAATGACATTATTGGCAACGTTATTTTTTCACCCCGATAGCTATACATAAGCCAAATCTCGGCAAACAAAGCTGAAACCCTATTATTATTTTCGTAAATGATGCTTATATTCTATTCTATTCTATTCTTTATTGTACACAGACATTTTATATGGAAAAACATTTTACATTGACAATGTACAAAGGCGTGCTTATCCCTATAAGAGATTTCTTCCAGCAAACCACTTGTGATAGCGAAAGTTGGGTGAAAAAGGTAGATTGTATGTGTACACAATACCAAATAAATATACTTACATAAACCTACATAATATCAATATACCTACATAATAATACATACGAGTATCTACATATAATAAACCTAACCTACATAGACTTACAATAAAAGTATCTTACAATAATAAAATAACCGACATTATATTCTTTTGTAATAACACCGTATATGTTTATTATTAACCGACTTCAAAAAGAGAGGTTATCAATTCGTCTGTATGTTTTTTTTTATTATTTTTTTTTTATTTTTTTTATTTTTTTTATTTTTTATGTGTGTTACCTCAGAACTCCGTCATTTATGAACCGATTTCAATTTTTTTTTTATAGTTGGTCATGGTATACTTCCAGGTTGGTCCCATATTCACCACATCAGGATCTGATGATGGGATCTTGGAGAAATCGAGGGCAATCCTCGAATATTGTAGGCATATGTAGTCTGTTTTTATACTTTTACTGAGCGTTTTGATCACCTACATATAAAACATAACATCTGATGATGGAATCTCTAAGGAATCTCGGGATATCCTCAAATATAAAAGGCACGAGTAGTCCGTTTTTAGATTTTTATAGAGAATTTTGGTCAGCTACACATAATATAAAGGAAACGAGGGTCTGATGATGGAGCCGCCGAAAAACAGATAGTGGAACTTTTTAGTAACAAAATCCCCCTATGGCAGGGGGAGGCCTACGTCCAGTAGTGGACTGCAATAGGCTTATGAAGATGAAGATAATTGTATTAAGTCGTGAAATTGTATGTTGCGTTAAGCCGTGTCCGAAGTAAGATGGTTATAGAGGAAGAGGTAGACATGAGAATAACGAGATGACGGATAATAGGGATAAATGAAAGAAGAGTACCTACATATTGCACCGACCTCAAATTATTGTGAACAGGGCAGGAAGAAGGAGTGTAATTATATGTTGCTTAAATAAGAGTGTACATGGCTGTTGTGCTGCCAAATCTCTTATATTCCTCCGAGGCGTGGTGCATGTACCGTCGCCACATACGCACTCTGGATCGATTCCACCTCAAGTGCCTCCGATCCAGCATGAACGCCAACTTAGTAATATCTAGGAGTAGAAGTGGTCGCCGAAATCGGTCGGAAGTCATCATTATCATCATCATCATCATATTGTCAGACGTAAAGTTTCGAAGCCTAGTCCTTTTTCTCTTTTGTCATGTGGCCTATTTAATCATTTGCTGGCATATAAATCTGACAATATTATGCCTCCTAAACTTCGTACACGGCTTAACGCAATATATATTTGCCCTTTAGTAAAATTTTACTTTAGTAAGTTCGAGTTTTGGGAGGAAGTCGGTTTTTCGTTTTAAAAAAAATATTTATAAACACACGTTTGATTCTTAATGAATTAATTGCCTAACTGATGAAAAGTGTGTGTGTGTAAATTGCATACTTCTGTCCAATCTCTTTGGAGGATAATGGGCGTATATGTTTATATGTATGTACTACACCATTCGAATGTAAGTAAACCACAATACATATATCGGTAATAACTGATAGTCTACTTGTGTAATGTGATTCCCTCAAATATATTCCCAGCCGAAGCGTGGTCGCAAATTTATTCCAAACAATGCCTGAACCAGATTTTCCTCCATTTTCTTTTCCAGTAATTGTTCAGAAGGATGCACTTTAATTACAATCACAAAGGAAACGGCTCTGTGACGTCATCCATATTAATTTCACCCACGACGCGATTTAAACGTCGATCTGTTAAGGGCTGGAATAAACGAATGCTTTTTCATTTAAGGAATGAGGAAAATTTTTGATAAAAGTGATCTTTTGAAGTTGAGCGGAGACTGTACCTAACATAATAATATAATATGCTTAGAAAATATTATACATGGTATGTGTGACAGCCAGGCAAATACCAAAATACTGAACAGGTACCATTGTTATAAGTTATACGACAGTTTTATTACTCGCAGGAAATGCATTCTTGATTTGATCATCCGCAATGTTTGCTTTCCGTGCCGATTATGTCGGGCGATCCTTTGACTAGTTAAATGGACTTACAGGCTATTGTGTATCACATTACTGTTTATTGGACCTCTTGTGACTCTCTATTGGGGTTGATCAGTATTTTGAACTTGGGACCAACTTTTTTTGAAAATCATCCATAGGTTAAAATTTTGTAGGCAGAGCACCAAGGGCCGATAGAACCACATGGTGCCACTTCAGGTAGGTAAAAAATAAATAAAATAAAAGATTAAAAAAAAAAATTTGCAGTACTTTGTTTTAATATTTATTAAAAAGAAGCTAAGTTAATTCAAAACGCAGTTACAATAGTAAAAAATAGCTAAGGAACCCGTGGCTTTCAATTATTTCATCCTAACATTCTTCTCAATATTTCGTTATGAAAGAAGTTTTCTCCAACTGGAGCAGACTTTTTGTTTTTGTTTTAATTTAAATTAGAGTAAGTAATTTTACTCAGAGAATGCCAGACCGAGCTATAGAAAATTCTCTAGTACCAACCTAATAGAAAATGACGTTTTTATGTAGAGAAAGAAAGTCAGAAAATTAAATATTATGAGCTTGGAATTGGCTTAGTAACGGGTAAAATTAAATAATAAAGAAAAACAAATAGATTTTGTAGCTTAAGGAACATGTACCTACTGTATCCTAGAAAGTAACTACCTTGTAATGCCGCTTTGACAAAATAATACCAATTTTTTTTAATATTTAGAGATAATAATATTGTAGTCTGAACTCTGAATGCCTTCTAATAAAATATGATATGGCAAAGCTATGTGTACGCACGAATCATTGAACGGTGAAAGATTAACTGCATTGGTCGCGGATCATTTCATATATTATACTTTAATACGAGTAGTTAGTTTAAAACAGGTTACAGATTTGGTTTCAATGCGATAGTTGTTTGTAGAGAGTCTACAATTTATTTCACGTCATAGTAAAATAGGAAAAAGTTTGCTAATTATATTATAAAATTATTAATTAATTATAAAATAAAATTAATTATATTATATATAGGTGCTAAGCTTAATTAACTAAATTTCAAATAACCTATCAAATTTCTTTGATTAGTTTAGCGTGAAAATCGTTAATTTGCACGTTGCCTTCAGAATAATCGTAAAGTTTTTAGTTGAAACAAATATAGTTAAAGACGAATCGCTAGGATTTATACACAAATATCTGTTATTGAGTCATAACGATACTTGTAGAAACTGCCGCCCAAGCGAAGTAGCTCGATAAATCTTGATTATAACTAAATAAAAAAAAATATTATTGAGGATTCAAACTGTACACCTAAACTTGTCAGAGTTTATTTAGTTCTCTAATTGCTTAGAAATAGCCCGTCTATCACCATTTGTGATTGGGCTCGGAACACAATATTGTGCTGAAATTGGACCGTGTCAGTGGAATCTTATTATGGCAGGACCAGCCCAAGTTAATTGCATTTAATCATAAATCTTATTCTTATTATATTTTGTAGTTATTCGTGTACATTTGCAGACGTTTTTATGTTCAGACTCCACTTGGGTCTAGAATTAATAAAATTGAAAACTAGATAAATTAAAAATAAACGTCCACAAAAAAATCCGAGCATAAAATTAATTTTATTGCAGCCGGATCCCTCCAGTAGTTTTAAATAAGAAATATATATATCTATAAAAAAAAATTCTTTCATTTTAACAAGTAGTTTAAACCCAATATAACCCTGCGGCGATAAAGCACAAAAAGTTATGTTATATAATAAAAAGTTCGCAACAGACAGACAAACATCCTCCTTTATAATGTACCCTATTTATGATCTGCAAATTCCGCGATGTATCAATTCATATTTTGTTTAATGTTCTCACACTGGCTATTAGTTAAAAAGAAAAGCAAATAGACGGGCCGGTGAACCAGCGGGTGTATAAGCGGTAGCGGAAAGGTGTAAGTAAATTTTGACAAAAATTTATGGCCATGGAAAGGAATTTCATTACTTAGGAGAACATGTACACACGGCCGTTTTCGTATAGATATTGGAGTAGACTGAACTGCAATGTCATTATTTCAAATTTAGACTTGTGATTTTCTAACATACGGATTGTGAACAATAATGACTTTATTTTGACTTTTAGTACGTAATTATAGGTATACTCTTCATTATGTTTACTTGAAAACATTATATTCATTGGCTTAAAACCCAACAGCCTTATTATTAAATCCTATTTAAAATTCAGTCGAAGTGTACAATACGAGAGTCATTATTATAAGAATCGCGGATATTTTATTTAATGGCCCCAATTTAAAATATGGCCGCCATATTTTAAAAGTAACATCTCAATTGCGGCCCGATGTAATATCCGTTGAATTATTATGAGTATTTCATAAAATGTTAATGCAATGAAATATTGCTCTGTAAACATAGCTTAACCGAGATTAAAATATGTTTTAGTTTGTGTTATATAATAGAATGAAACGATGTTAAACCCTTCTTTGAAAGATTGAATTTATTTCGTATATTTGGTGAAAGGGTTTGATTTTGAAACTAATACTTTATTATTATTATTATTATTATTTTTTTTATATTCACACACTACACAACACATTAAACCTAGTCCCACATTAAGATCCCTAAGGTCTTGTGTCGTGGGTACTAAGCAACGGTATATAAATACATAGATAAGTATAGAAACATCCATGACTCGAAAACAAACATCGATATTCATCATATCAATGTTTGCACCTACCGTCATTCGAACCCAGGACCTATGGCGTCGCAGGCAGAATCACTACCTACTAGACCAATCGGCCGTCATGGCCGTCATTTATGGCT
This sequence comes from Carposina sasakii, assembly GCA_014607495.2. Lineage (NCBI taxonomy): Eukaryota > Metazoa > Arthropoda > Insecta > Lepidoptera > Carposinidae > Carposina > Carposina sasakii. The sequence goes on from CP053161.1 coordinate 12,941,880, forward strand.
AAACCTAAGTTTTTACTATAAGAAAAGCAATAAAAGTGTTATCTTAGGCAGTCTATCAATTAGAAATATTTTCGTATAAATCACGGGTATCGTCGCCATTGTTATGGTCCTGTAGTTCTGCCTACCTATCCTATTATACCTTCTATTATATTCTTCTATTTATGCTGCTCTAGAAGTGAAAAAAAAAACGTATAATACTACAGCTGCTTCTCTTCCCGGGCATACTGTACAAGTCAGTAGAGGGACAAGAGGGTCTTGGTGTTTTGTAGGCGATGGGCTTACCACCTGTCACTATTAACCGAACTTGTACATCTCAACTATACCCTCAAAATTGGTCAGAAGTGGCACCATTTGTTTCTATCGACCGTTGGTACTCTGCCTACCTCGTAAGGGATATCTATCTATCTATCTATGTATCTATGTATGTATGTATCTGACACGAAACTAGGTGATTTTTTTACCTAAGCATTTAATAAAAGAGTGAACAAATTTTCTTCAAAATCCTCGTTCAAAATGCACGTGTGTGTATTTATTTCAAAATGAATAAATACCCCAGTTTTATTGCTACCATAGTAACTTCTGTAATATAAAAATGAATCGCTGAATGTGTTGCTAAGCGCAAATTTAGAGTACAACTGAACCGATTTCACTAATTCTTGTTTTAGAATATTCCTTGAAGTAAGATGATGGTTATAACGGAAAGAATTTAAAAAAAAAATACATACAAAACTCTTAATAGAGGCCGCCCACCACTTCATCTACGTGAAAGGGCATGACACCCGTGTAAAGACGGGGTGAATCCCTAGTTAATCATAAAGATAGAAGAGCAGGAAAGCGACATTGTTTCCGGCTTGAATTAACATCCTAAGTGTTTGTGGAGGATTAGCCATTTATCTTCTTCACCGCAATGCTATCTAGACAGTATCAACTTGTTCTACTTTCGGAGAGGCTCGAGTCACATTACCGGTGAACGAAAGTCACGGTTATACAAAGCTGATGATATTATGTTGAATTATCTGAGGAGTAAGCACGAACCTCTCGATAGTCCGTAACGCTATCGACAAACTGTCAAATCACATAGATTTTGCTGGCGAGTCGCTAGCGTTACGCCGCGTAAAAAGGTTCGTGCTTACCCCACAGTAGCCCGCGATTTCATTCACGTGGACTACGGAATGCAGCCTATGTTATTCTTCATTTATATGTATGCAAAATTTCAAGAAGATTGGTTGCTTACTTACTTAGGCATTTAAAATATTAGTTAGGACTATACTAGACTATTAGTACGAGTATCTACGAGTATTTTAAGTTTGTTACAAATCAAGTCGGAAAATTTTGATTGATGAGTCTAGCTCAAATACTTAATTAGTCTAGCTATCCAGCGTGGCAACGCAGTTAGTAACAACAAACAACAACAAACGACAAAGGAGATCGATTGACCTTCCCGTAAAAGTTAAGATGACCCATAGTTACGATATAGCCCTACGTAGTATTAAGTTAGATAGATATTAAATTTTCTACATTTTGATAGATTGGGTTAATTCATATACTAGTTTATAATAAGAATTAATGGACCCTGAAAGCCTGAAAGTTCAGCCCAACCTTAACCCTACAAGCAGACTTGCGGAGAAACAGAAACCTTTAAAGCGACAACAAACGTCTCAAGTTTTCTACGGTCTGCGCGTTGTTTTTAAGATTTTATTTCACAAGAAAGCAGAGAGGCCAATACACAATGCCGATCGATTGGCGATAGTTTAGTGACTAAGCCTGCCGCATTAGGTCCTGGGTTCGAATCCCATTAGATGCAAACATATAGATTTCTACATCATGGTATTCATTATTATTATGATGAATTTCATTATCGGGTAGGTAACCAGAACTGCAGGCAGCAAAGTGGGGGCAAATGTAAGATTAGTAACCAATCGCTAGCACTAGGTAGATAGTGAACGTCGACTATTACAACATGCATGGCCGGAGATGCAGTTGATGTATTCTATAGGTAGGTACGAGTAAGCCACGAATCGGAGGGATATGTATTTATAGAAGGTCTATTTTAAATTAGTGATTATCTTTTGACACGAAACTAGGTGATTTTTTTTTTTACTATTTCGGAGTACGAGTAGGTCCCATAGTGAAAGTTGTTGTTTTTACAAGTTACAAGCTTTTATTTAACTTGCAATGTATGTTTGTTCGGGTGAAATCTTACAACTCAATTTTAAGGCACTTGCCCTCAACCGATTGGGCTGAAATTTGGTGAGCACGTTTAGTTCGGATGACAATGCATGATTAACAGTGTGACGTCATTCTAAATCCAACATGGCGGCATACCCACAATGGCGGACCAATTATTTTTAATGCATTCCTACAATATGGGTATCAAATTAAAGGGCTAGCTGAGAGTAACTCGAAAAAAATGTGACGTCACTCTTAATCCAATATGGCGGACTTCTAAAACTTGAAAATCTATTTTGAAACAGATATTTTTAAGCAATTGAGTAGGGTGAAGTCATTAGAAGGGCTCCTCATTGAAGAGCTGGACTGTTCAAAATTAACTGGCAAACGACCTTGCAATAATGATGCGTTGAATGAGATGAACAGACTTAGGAACTTACCAGGTGAAAACTAAAAAGTATAAAATAAAATTTAGGTAAAAAAACCTTTTTAAAAACAAGCTTTTATTTAAATGCGCTAAGAAGAAAAAATAAACTTTTACACTAAAACTTTTACTGTTAATTTATAACGTCATTTCAAATTTAACACATTTGACACAATTTATATGTTATAAAAGCTTGTCGCGACATTTAAGTACTCGTATTTACTTTCTTAGTTTTAAATTTTTAATAAGTCAAGGTGAGGCCGTGCCGAGGACTGAGTGGCATGATGACATGATGTCGTGAACATACCACCTCGGGGCACCGGGGCGAACCCTGTTGTATATTACTCTCTTACTCTTCTACACGAAGCTCTGGAAGGGTCGACGGATATTTCTTCGATATGCGTGGGAACAATATGGGAAAATCTGAAACATCAACACAAAGATGCTGCCTAATAAACATTTAAAAGTAAGAACGTAAATACGAGTACTTATATGTCGCGACAAGCTTTTATAACATATAAATTGTGTCAAATGTGTTAAATTTGAAATGACGTTATAAATTAACAGTAAAAGTTTTAGTGTAAAAGTTTTTTTTTTCTTTTTAGCGCATTTAAATAAAAGCTTGTTTTTAAAAAGGTTTTTTTACCTAAATTTTACCTACCTAGTTCCGTGTCAAAAGATAATCACTAATTTTGAAAAGACCTTATGCCTATACCGTTGTTTAGTACCCACTATGAAATACCTTAGAGATCTTTCTGTGGACTAAGTTCATGTTTTGTGAGATGAGTAAATATTAATATTTGTTTAAAACATCCTTGCATGAACGACTGAACGTGTCAGACAAATTTCGATGAATAAAATATTTTTATTTAATTTTAATTTTTTTATTAACATGCTACTTGTTTAGGTTATCCCATCGCCATGATGGTGAGATAAGGGTGAATAGATAATGAGGACTTATAATACCAGAAACGTTCACATAATGTATATTGCAAGAGTACCTAAATACTTATTTATACATGAAGGTCAGAACCATAATTTAGAAAATTGATTCTACGAATATTCGTAATTGAACAAATTTATATCAGGTGTAATGACTAAATCTCGTTTCATTTATCTTGCACGACTAATGGACAAAGTTTTAAGCTAGGGAGTAATTTTTTGGTTTTAACTAAGTAATTTTAAACTAACAAAACTATGATGACAATAGGATCGATTTCAGCAGTCACACTTAACCTAAACCTAATCTTAGTCAGGTCTCTGAGAGAGAAAAGGACAGGTAGGATTAAATTTACGTTTGGGTTTAAATGTGTGACTGCCGGAATCGCCCATAGTACCAGCCAAATAAACTAATAATAATCAAATATAAAACAGTGAATAAAACTTTGGAATGTTATGTCGAAGAAAGAAAAAAATTTAATTGTTTTACTTATTTTTTAAAATTCTTGGTAGGTATATTAAATTTTTTTGTATGGAAAATATGCAAAAAACAATACGACAGCAATATATAATTGCATGTTTTTACTTGACTTTGTATCCTGGCCTAAGGGTTTTTAATACTTGAGGAAAATTTGAGTGTCAGTAATAGCCTATGCTATTAAAGTATACTTAAAGCACTGAAAGCTCGCTTTTGTCTATACAAAAGCGAGCTTTCAGTACTTTAAGCTTCATTTTCAGTGGCTTTCTCTATCTGATATCTTGGTTATTCATCGTCAGCCTATTGCAGTCCAATGCTGGACGTAGGCCTCCCCCAGGGCACGCCACAAGACTGTCGTGGGGGGGTATTTGCCCATAGTCAGGGCAGGCGGGTTGGTGACCGCAGTTTGTATTTTTGATTATGTTGTCAACACGAGAGGCGCTTCTACCCACCTCCCGGAAACCCTTAATCGCCTCGTACGATACCCACGGGCAGACGTGGGGTGTTACGAATTCTACTCTGCCGGCACCACGCGGCCAATCTATAGGTTATCTTGGTTATGAGAATTATTAATTATACTGCGGGCATTAACCCAAGGCGCGTCCGATCCCTTAGGTACATTAAGTATTTATCAATTTTATTTTCAAACAATATTAACTCATAAATATTTTATACTTCAAAAGTTTCCCCATCTTGCTTCATTTATTATTCGGAAAATTGTTCGCTAAATATACATCTCCAAATTCTGGTCTAACTTTTTATGTTTTTTTTTTCGTTAGGTATATTCTGTAACTTCGAAAGAAATCAGACCGGAGTAAAAATCTCTCAACAAAGCTAACCCTTACCTTACCCGTAGTCATTTTAAAGGTTTTTTTTTATCGAAATCCATTGGCAAAAAGGTTTTTTCACAAAGGAGTCCATACGGACGATTCGTATCACGTTGGTAGGGTCGGCAAAATACAATCCTTTCCGCGTGCCCAATTAGGCGAACGAGGTACAGTCAATAAAAACACTGTGTTTCCTTTGAGCAATCTTTTTATTTTAAAAAAATTGGATTGTGCCCCAAAATAATGATGGTACGTGATTTTGATCAAACGTGTGCCGAAGTGATTGATTAAACCGATCATCTATTTTGGAGAACTTTTTCATTAAGTTAGGCTTCGTTTCCACTGAAGCGGTGCTTAGCAGTACATGAATTGACCAATCACAACATGACGTTTGCTCTTTCTGCGAGATTGGGGAGATTTCGAGCATAGTGATTGGTCAATTCATATACCGCTAAGCACCGCTCCTCTCCGCTCCGCCTCAGTGGAAACTCAGCCTTATAGTGGCATAAAAATAAATATATATACATAACACACGGCACGTCGTCTCGGGGGATGCAACTGATCTATTCTGTATACTTACCTACTTATAAAGCTCTGCATCAACGCAGAACGAAAATAAACGTCTAAAATAACTTTAGTAGGCGTTACTAATGCAGAGGTCCTGTGCTCGAATTCCAATCGGGGCAAATATTTTGTGGAAAGATAATATATTTTTTATGATTTCTATTACGTGTGTCCCTTATGAGCATGATTCCATTTACAAAGTGTTTTTTTTTTATAAAATGTTAAAATTAGCTGAATGTACGAAAACTTTGATAAATACCTAGGAACGATATAATAATATAATTTTAGGAAATCTCAAATCAAAACACAATTACCAAAAAAAATCACCTTACCCTATCAGATTAATACATAAATAAGCTTATCAGAGATAATCCGTCTTTTCTTCCAATAATAGCCGCATATATCGCAATGATTGACAGAATCGTATTTATGAGGGAAACTAAACATTTAATTACAGGATAATTGTCACTAGCGGCTGGGAACACAATGGAGCACGCGCTATTTTTGGGGATAAATCCCTCGTTTTAGGGAATATCGATATAATGGATTCTTTGTTGATCTTTTTGCGATTTTAGTCATTATCAGCTTAGTGGCAATAGAGAGTGATTATTTATTGTTTGGTAATGGTAAAATGAATACTATTATTGTTACGGATAGAAAAGTAAATGAATTTACTTTTGATATAGTAAAATAGGAAGTAAATACTCTGCATTTTATTCTTAGATAAATCATATTTTATCTAAGCATAAAGTATAGGTAGTACTAGCTACATAAGAAAAAGTAATTTGTAATAAATTCCACAAATTATCATCGTAAGAAATTTATCCGGATTCAAATCAGAATGATGTTTTTTCTAATCTATTTTTAAGTAACTCAATATTTCCGTCATATTTTGCTTTTGTTTTAAATTTGAGAGGGTTTCCGCTTAAGAAGTGTAAAGTAACGACCTTTTCATTAATGTTACAATGTTTACATATATAGAATAAATACTCAAAACAGATGCGCCAATTTTCAGGCCTATTTTTCATATTCCGAAAGGGCTATTTAAGGATAAAGTAGCCGGATTACGAAGAGATCATGGGCGCATGTAAGTTGTTTCTGCAATAATTTTTCATTTTGACTAACTTTACACTTGTTCTTGATGATTTTCCCGACGTTTCCATTCATCATCATCATTATCATCCATCATAAATTCAGAAATCATTTACTAAAGACAATGGCTGTATGGGCTTAGTTCCCCTTGCCTTTCCTTCGGGATAAACTAAACAACAAAAAAAATTAAGGATAAAGTTGACATTTTGAATATCAGTTAGACTCATGTTAGAATGGAACTTGATTATTTATTTATTTATTAAAAAAAAATAACATACAGCATAGTATATGAAACAGACCCAGCCGAATACTTAACTAAAGCCTCAACTAACAAAAGTGAGAAAAAATGAAAAACAATTAGGTAACCATAAAATACTGAAAATAAAACTAAAACATACAGAAAATAATTACCTAATTACAGATAATTAATAAACATAAAAATTAATTGGTCATTGTCGGAGTTCTAAAAATGAAGTCGAGTTTCTGTCAAAATTAGATTAGGGTTACAATTTGTGCTTAGTTTAAACAATTATGTTTTTTCTAATGACACTGTATATGTATTTCTTATTAGAGACGTAGGTACTCATAGGTATAATATTTCTAAAAACATGAAGTAAACTTAACTGCATTCCTTCCTTTACGTATACTCGTAGGTATTCAAATCAAACCTTGATAGGTCTTGTGGCTGATATTTTTTATCCGAATTTTAAAAATAATCTCTTGCGTGGTCTTGTTGTTCGGGTTAAAAATTTTTGATGTATGCGAATTATATATAAAAATGGAGTTGTAAACAATATTAAAATTTCTTATAAGATCGATCAATTCTCCAGATTTTTTCTCTGCTTAAAATTCCAACTAATGTTAACTTCAGTGAATAAGATTCCAACTAATATTGTAGATGCGAAAGTTTGTTTGTTACCTCTTCAAGCTTAATTTACTTAATCAATATTCTAAAAAAAATAATTTGGGCCTGAGGAACAGATGTAGGTACGACATAAAGTTCACGCGGACGAAATCGTGGGCGTCCGATAGTACAGTAGGCAATAAATGCACAATCTATACATACCTTCTGCTCTAATTATTCACGCTTCCAAAGCTCGTTACGCCGAAACGAATGCCCATTTATAATGCATTTACTTATTTAGAAGCAAACGGAGGATAGGTACAGATTTATCACCTCTGCCTCATCACTTTGTACGCAGTTTATGACTTTATATCCAAGTTGTAAGATTCAGAATCTACTGTTAAGTATTTCCCACGAACGACAATATTTGGTAAGAAGTTGAGAAAGTACGTGAATTCTGTGAACAAGTTATTATAATATTGCTGAATTAGGATTCGAAACATTCGGCCGCCCCCTGAATACGTAAAAGCAATAGCAAAGCCGAAGCAAAGCGATAGCGGAAATTGTACAATATTCGCCTTGAAATGTCAAAGTTCCTTTGAAATTCATTTTACGTAATACGAATTTGACAAGCAATCAGCGATTTTTTTTATAATTTTCGCCATCGCTTTGCTTTTGCTAGTTAGATAATAAGGGGGCAGTTTTCGAAGATTTTCTGGGTAGACTTAATTTTTTTTTTTCACACACACTACACAACACATTAACTTAGTCCCACATTAAGATCCATATGGTCTTGTGTCGTGGGTACTAAGTAACGATATGTAATATCAGTTTCTTATTGGTAAAATTTTAAAGCATTTTAAGATGTATTTATCTGCTTGACGACTACAGTTATATTTTAGAACTACTTCATCATCTTCCTTCCTTTATTCCATTATTCATAGGGTCGGTGCAATATGGTTTCTTTCAAAACTCATATTGTCAAGGATTTGACGTTTATTTTACGGCTGAACCAAGCCCTAGGGGCCAACGGTCTCGAGTTGAAACGAAGTTGAAACGGAACCGTTGTAGACGCTCAGAACAGCGCAATAATTACATTACGGTGACGTAATTAGACACATTTCAGCACGAGAGAGATATTTGTTTTTATTCTGTAATACTCGCGAGCGATGCATGCTAAAATATCTTATACTCAAGCGGTAAGTATATATTGCTTCACACCGCGATTCGTTAACAGTTCGTTGATGGTTGCGTTTCGTCTTTAAAATTTTCAAGAATTGCCATTCTCGGTTGTAGCTAAGTGACAATTTAAGAATATTAAAATTCGTACATGAAACTTCAAGCTTCTTGGTTACCAATGTAACCATGATGCAGTATGCATAGTTTTTCTAGATCAATGATGGTCATCACAAAATACAAGAAACCATCGGGTAGGTATCACATAAGATTGGATTTTCCAAAATTCCAACGGAAAACCGGAAATTCTAAAGTTCATTCGGACGAAGTCGCGGATGTCCTCTAGTATCGAATAGTTTTCTTACATACATACATACATATAATCACGCCTTTATCCCTTACGGGGTAGGCAGAGCACCAAGGGCCGATAGAACCACATGGTACCATTTCTTTTTTAGATTTTTTTTAGTTTTCTTTGTTGTATATATTTGTCTACGTCACGAAGGTTTAACTATCTATCTTCATCAGTTTCAAACATAGCTTTAATGGTTTCAACAGTATGCTTAAGGAGCAGAAACAACAATTTGGGTACATTTGCTTAACCTTGTTTCTATTTTTAGGCCAACCTGGTAGGTACTTATTGTTACATGGATATAAATAAAGTTAGAATATTACAATAACAATAAAAAAAATTATTGTTCTAAAATTAATTATTAAAATGGTGTAGCTTCTATAATAAAATTATCTCGTCGTGTTTTAGAAGGTTGAAATTCAAATTGCAATTTACTCCAGTTGAATTTAATTTTCCAAGTTTCAAATTTTAAATTTCCTTCCTCAGTTTCTCGAAGTGCTATATCTTAACTGGTGACCATGATGATCCATTTTCGACTAATACCTTAGGAGCCAAAGTCAACCTCACTTGCCCGTGGTGCATACTGTTAACGGACGAGGCTCTGATGCTAAATAGTTTACAATAGCTATTTTAGTTTACAATAGCTCACGACACAGGGAATCCTAGTGTGGAAACCAAGGCACCCCATAAATGTATGCCTATGTGTTTTGTCCAATAAATAAATTATTATTATAAATTATTTAGAATGGCACGGAAACATTTCTTATTGGATTCGTTACGAGCAAATAACACATTCCAGAACTAGAAAAATAGAATAGTAGACTTTTATGTACAGTTCCTCCTATATTCGTCACGGGTGGCTATTAAAAACTATTACTAATTATATTCTATTTGACAGCCGCAAACCCCTAAACACCAAATTAGGTATGCTCGCCGGACCTTAAGAATGAAAAAGTAGAAATAATTTACAATCGATAAATTCCTAGATATGGTATACAGGGTGTTTGTGACAGCCAGGCAAATATTGATACCATGACTTCAGACCATAATTCTGAGGCGGAAAACACTGAAAATTTTCGCAGGAAAATTCCGACATTTTCCGACATTTTTTTCATATTTTCAGAAAAAAAATTGTTTAGTTCGTTTAAATAGGCCTTAAGTAATGATATAAAAATAAAATTTCAACCAAAAGATTATTTAAAAATAAGGTTGCCCTTAAAAAAGTTCAAAAAACTGATCAACCCTAATGGAGAGTGACAATTGATCCAAAAAACAGAAATGGGTCACACAATAACTAATAAGCCCATTTATTTAGTCACAGGATCGCTTAACACAATTGGCGCGGAGAGCAAAGATTACTGATAATCAAATCAAAAATACACTTCCTGCGAGTAATAACACTGTCGTATAACTCAACAGAATGGTACTTGTTCAGCATTTCAGTATTTGCCTGGCTGTCACTTATACCCTGTATGTCGACTCTAAAGGTTTTAATTTTTGATTTAGTAAACCACTTTATTTCTAATAAAATCAACGGTATGTTTTTTATTACCAAATTATTATGTAGGTAATCTGTGATGTAACACTCTATTTTTACCCAAGTCTATGTTACCTACTAACATCAAACAAGTACCTAATTTCTATTTACCTAATTCTGTTATGGCTCATGGCGCGGGCGAACTTAAATATTCATTTTCCTATTCCTGAAGGTCCACGACAAGGTAAATATTTGTAGATTTTTACAGGAACTTGTAAAAACAGGTGGGTTTTGGGGAAAATGTTAACCACAATATTGCGTTGGGTCAAACATCGATAATTCTAAAGCATTTAGGAAAAGGTTCCAATAAAAAAAACATGATCCAGGTCGAAGTGGGGGGTTTTTGGAGACACGAGGGAGACCTTGTCCTGAACAAGGTCTCCCTCATTAGTTGTCTTAATTTACAGCATTATTTACAGCATAAACCATAATGCAGCAATAATATTGACTGTAATGAATTCCGTCAAAAACATAAAATACTTATTCTATAAAAAAACATCTGTAAGTAACATAATAATAGTAGTAACATAATAGGGGAGACGTACGTCCAGCAGCGGACTGCAATAGGCTGATGATGATGATGATGAACTAACATAAAACAGCGCACTTTGTCCGAAGCGCCGCAAATGCCTTGAAGTGTTCGAAAGAAAATATATTTTCGTAGGGGGAGGTGCAAAAAATGGTCTACTCGAAGGAATAGTAAAGTGGCTGGCATATCAATATCTGTAATAACACTAATGAACGCTCGAAAATTCGTCCACATGAACTACTTATGTGTTTATGTGTAAGGTACCTACGTAACTGCCTAGTTTTAGTAAAATCCGCCCCCTTATTACCTAACTAGCAAACGCAAAGAGATAATTGTACAAATATCCCTGATTGCTTGTCAAATTCGTATTACGTAGAATTAATTTCAAATGAACTTTGACATTTCAAGGCGAATATTGTACAATTTCGCTATCGCCTTGCTTCGGCTTTGCTATTGCAAATTAGGTAATCAGGGGGTTTTTCGGTAGTTTTTACGTGAGAGATTAACAAACATGCTCACAAACTTTCAGTTTTATACCTATAGGTAGGGACATGGGCGATCGGAGGTCTATAGGGTCTATCAGAAAGGGCATGTACCTACATATTACTAATATTCACATTTTTTTCGCTACCCTGTAGATACAGTACATTTGAGACTAAAAATAAAATATAATTGTATGGGCATTCAATAAACATATCCCTTTTAGTACACCCTATAGGTACATTGATAGCGCATCTCCACCATGTTCTTTCTCTATGCCTGGTCTTCTGTTTGTTTTAGCGTTCGAGCGTAAACATCGTTTGTCTCACCTTCAGGCGATTGTTGGGCCATACAACCAGTCGCAAAGATAAAATACTTTTTTGAAAATAAAATACTTGTCCTGATATATTTGAAGAATAAAGGTATAGTGGAAATAGCATAACTTTACAAAAGTCATCATCATCATGAGTTATCAGAATCGACAGTCAGCGGACGATGTAGGTTTCTCACGAGCCTTCTCAATGGAATGAAATTCCTCGAGGGAAATACAATAACGGATTTTTATAATAAGACTCTCAAGTTTTGGTATTGTATCTCATAGGCAGGCCGCTTCCGACAAGTCGAAATGAAGGTTGTTGAGGGAGGCCTATGTTCAGCAGTAGACTTTTCATGGCCAAGAATGATGATTATAATGATCTCATAGGTGAAAAGGGCTTCTCGCTGCATAGAATAGTGATATGACATACCTACATGCAGACGGCCAAATGTTATGCTGGACTGAGTTCCAGTTTTGCTGAACTAGCGGCCGCCCACGACTTCGTCCGCGTGAAAGGGCATTACGCCCGTGCGAAGTCGGAGCCGGTCATATATAGCCTATAGTCATTCTCGATAAATGAGCTATCTAACATTTAAAGAATTTTTAAAATCGGGCTACTAGTTGCTGAGATTAGCGCGTTCAAACAAACTCTTCAGCTTCATTATATTAATATATAATAATATATATACCTACGAGTATATATATTTTATTGCGTAATGCACTACATCTATACATAATAAGATGCTGAATCAGCCTAATAGAGGATGAGATATATTTTCCACCCTATAGTGGTAGACTTATAATGAAGTCATCAATTCCCATTAATCTATTTAATAGCTTTCGGGCCATATTCATCAAATAAAACATCTTCAATTCATAAAAATAGCCAATTTAAATATCGAAATCGGAACCCGTCTAATGGCTCCAAAATAAACGGCGTTCTTAAGACTTAATGATGTTTATTTTGAAAATAAATTAAAATATGCGACGGCTCTAATGAACTGGCTCCATTTGTTTCCAGATTGAGTTATTCCGGAATATTCTCTCGAAGATATTCAGTTACCATTGTTCGAAGAACTTTGGTCTGTTGAAATTGTGTTACACGCTTTCGGAAATTGGAGATACTTTACGTTTGACTTTTGAGTTATCTTGTGAGAAAATGCTTGTATCTACTTGGTGTCATAGGATACTCAAAGCTACTGTACAGAAGGGATAATGAGGTCTGACGAGGAACAGTTCACCCACCTCTGCCTTGCCTTCGCCGGCCGGGAAGAGTGGAGTCGCGAGAGCTATGACAGCTCGAAGGTGGAGGTGCTCGTCCGTAAGTGGTGAGTTAGCTTCGGTTTAAAGTCCAGGGGCACCCCTCCACCCTAGCCGCCCACCAAATGTTGCCCCCTTTGTCGCTCCGTGCGTGCGGCCGTTTCAGGGGGCCCATGAAATGAGACGGCGAGTCACCGTCTGCCACCAAACAATTACGAGACTTAGTTGTAATGGCAGGCGTCCATTAGTCTCCTTCAATAGCCCGATTATCCAACCTCATCAAAAATTCAGCCCCATAGCCCCATGACCTTGTTTTCCATCGCATAACATAGCTCTGCACTCCAATAGTCTTGCACATGGCGGGGACCATCGCCGGATGTATCATATTGTGCGGTCGGCGATGGTATCCGCCAAGTGTATCCCACACCATATTAAAGTTCTCTTAAAAGGGCCTCTACATCTTGGCTACGGCTCGATGCACGCCTCTCAAAGGACCGGGACTCTGTAGTCGCGAGAATTTTAAAAGAGATACATAATAATAATAAAGTTCATTTATTCAGACAATTAGCATCCAAAAACATCACAAATAAAATAAAATCAAAATCAAAATCAAATTATACAATAAATAAATTAAAATCATTAAATTAAAGTTAAAATTAAAAGAACATTATATAGGTATATTACATTAAAATCATTAAATTGTAAATAGTAAATTTGGGGTACAAAAGCATGCAGATGCAGCCAGTGTCTCATAAATGGACCGTCCATGCGAACCGCGACTACATTCAGGAGGCTGTTGCTACTGGCTCGCGTCCTTCGCGCTATCGAGGTGGCCATTTTGCGCATAGTGGTATAGAAAAAATCCACATTGGCCACCGCGAACATTCCCGATGCAGTACAAAAGCGAGGCAGCCGCAACAACGCCCTGAACGCATTATTATACTGAACACGAATGGAGTTTAGCGCTCTTAATGGAGTTTAATGGGTATGTAATACGCCATCTAAAAATGTACGGTTATGCCCAAGAGTTGTGCCCAATTTTGAGATTTTTTTAAGTCACCATTTTATGTCACCTGTATAAATGTGAGGTGTAAAAATTTTGTATGGAAGGCACATTTTAAGGTTGGAGTACCTATGCTTGGGATAGGATGACGGAAATGTATATTTACAATCGTAACCATAGGTTAACCGAAACCATAGGTGATCCGAAATACCCATACACGTACCAACCGCGCTGGCGTAAGCTATTAACCACACCAGAGTGAAGGTACTACTTCGTACTAGTGGTTGTCAGAGACAGAATGTTACGGTTAGCCACTAGCACGAAGTACCTTCACTCGGTAGCCGCAACAGTAAGCAAACATTTGGGGCCTTACTTATAAACCGTGTGTACAGTTAAGCAATCGTTTAGCTACTTATTATACATATTGCATAAATGTTTAGAGACTGGCGTTTGTAGAGTATTAAAAGTCTTGACTGCTGATTTCGGAATAATTTTATTTGAAATTTCGCTTATATTTAAACGTAGGTTAGGTACTTATGAACTAAGGTGGTGTAAGAAGTAATAAATTAAATTGACCAATCACAAACGATCGCAACGATAGGTACGAAGGAGATGGTTGATATTGTTATCTTGCTCGCACGTGTATGTAGCTGCCGACGCACGCACAGTTCTAACATGCGCGGAGTAGCTACAAATGGTTAAACATTACAATATAGTGGTGCTACCCAAGTCAAAGTAACAATTTAGAATACACAAACCGTTAGATAAATACGAGTAATAGTATGTCGAGGATCAAGACGTCATATCCTACAGTTGGATTTGCGACGCCACCTATTTTCAATTCTCGGACTTAGAAACGTCAAGTAGGCAGCTGTCACTGTCACTTGGGCATGGACAAGACAGGGTGCTGAGAGGGCACCACTGTAGTTTTACAACGGCCACATGGTCGGTTGAATTGAGCCTGTGGATTATTCTTGTTGCTACTGTCGAGCTATGCACTGGTATCAATCAGCCGTCGTGTACTTGCCGCGTTTCTACGTTATCCGTTAAAATCTTGGCAATTATGTGTGTTAATACTGTTAAAGTATTTGTGCAACCTAATTAAAGTTCTCTCAACTACACGCAGCATTCTTTATTTTGGAGATTTGGACCGTGCCTGATACCGAACGGCATCGCCCACCTTCGCCCCATCTTCGTCAAGTATAATATTTCTACTAATTGCTTCTATGACATATTTATGTAAGTACATAAGTCTGTTTTAAACTTTTAAAAATGGTTGTAGCAAATTTAATAATAGTTGCGTGAATTTACCAATGACAGATCAAAATGCGCAAAAGTAAGCTACCCATACAACCTGTGGGGTAAACACGAACCTTTTTACGTGGCGTAACGCTAGCGACTCGCTAGCAAAATCTATGTGATTTGAGAGTGGGTCGATAGCGTTACGGACTATCGAGAAGTTCGTGCTTACTCCTCTGTTTACATAAAATCACGCCTTTCCTTTTTTCTGAAGGTAGAGATCACGGATGTACATTATTTTACGATTCTCTTTCGCTTCATCTACTTTCATGATATTCATCATGCACGCTAATATAGAGAGTAATACAAAGGTGAAATTAGTTTGTGTCTCACGAAGGAGTTCGGCATTGCTCTATTTTCGCCATGCTGTCAAATGAAGCCTTCGGAAGTAGTTTCTGTTCTCGAAACAATCTCGAAACTACGAGTATAAGACAGTTGTCTCACTGCTGACGGTGTAGAGCAACATAAACTATAATACATAACTAAACACCTACCTATACAGGGTGTTTTTTGTTGCCACCCTTAACGAAGGGTACGTACTCTATACATCAAATAAAGTAAGTTTATGCTAAAAAATGCTGGGTAACTATGTAAATAAAAAAAAAATTACTTGTTCGGGCGAAATTTATAGTCCAGTGTTTATGCTAGTTTTTTCATTGACGGATATTAATTATTTCTCGTGAAAAAATCTTGCTACACCCGTCAATTTGCATTTATGCAGAAAAACGCAGTCTATTTACTCAACTTTGGACCCTAATATTTTCCGTTGACGACCAAAAAACATCCTGTATATTTCATAAAAATAATTACTTATAGAAGTTTGCCCACTAGCAAATTTTAAAAATTAGGTTGATTCACAAAATAGGGTAATCTGAGCTTAAGCGTAATATTATCGTTTTGGAAAAAGCCCTTAAAAACACTTCCTACGGCTACTTTAATTGCGTTGAACTCATGAAGTAAGGACCTTGAGGAGGTGGCCTAGTGACGTTAATTATTTACATACCTATAGATTATGTACTAAATTTTATGTACTAAATTTTTCCAATGTTCACATGGCCTCTCTGATGGATAAAGTTGATGCTTTCTCTATCTTGATCAAGTTTAAGAGAAAGATAGTATCAACTTTATACTTTATATACAGGGTGTAAAAAGACAACAATGTTTTTTTAATACCTCGTATTCTTTGTAAGGTAACGATCATTTTTTTCTATGGTACCATACATACATATACATATATAATCACGTCTTTATCCCTTACGAGGTAGGCAGAACACCAAGGGCCGATAGAACCACATGATGCCACTTCTGACCAATTTTGAGGGTATAGTTGAGATGTACAAGTTCTATGGAACCAAACCTGGGAAATGACAAAAAATATGATAAAAATGACATTTTATTGCAAGCAATGTATTCGTTTGATGCGCAAAGTACAATGTAAGTACCTACAATACTAACATGGTATCTTTGAAAAAAATGTTTATTAACCGATTCCAGATGGATTTATGTAAAAAAATGATAATATTAATGTAACCTGAATCTCAATATCT
The DNA here is from genome assembly GCA_014607495.2 of Carposina sasakii. Lineage (NCBI taxonomy): Eukaryota > Metazoa > Arthropoda > Insecta > Lepidoptera > Carposinidae > Carposina > Carposina sasakii. The sequence goes on from CP053161.1 coordinate 12,958,716, forward strand.
TGGAAACCCATGGTTTCCCAGGGGTGCTTCCATAAAAAAAATTGATCGTGATGTTACAAAGAACACGAGGTATTAAAAAAACAACGTTGTCTTTTTACACCCAATTTAATTGGAAAAATCCGCCCTTATATTGATAAACTAGTGGACGCCCGCGATTCCGTCTGCGTGGACTGCAGAAAAAACAAAATGTCGAAATTATTCGGGATAAAAACATTTTCCCGGGATAAAAAGTAGCCTATATGTTAAGTGGGACCTGTCACAATATATTCCTGAAAACTGCATCGAAATTAGGCCAGCCGTTTCTGAGATTAGCGTGCACAAACATCGATCCGTTACAATTTTATTATATGTATGGATGTGAATGTTATGTTCGTATGTTTAAAACTCTTTTCACAAAAACTACCGAACGGATCTTAATGAAACTTGACAATGATGTGCACTATACTAGGAACACATCTGAATAATATAAAGGTTATAATAATAATATATTTGTGCACGTATAGGTAGTTTATTGGGATAAAGTCAGGGGGCCAGGGGAAAGATAAACTTATAGTGCAATGGTAGTATAGAACTGCTGACTCCTAAATAAATAAAAACAGATGAATAGCATAGTTCGATCGAGTTCGACATTATTGATCCATATACAGTGCAAGACAAAAACGTTAGCCAACGATAATTCGTAATACGCTTTATAGGCTACATTGGTGGTCACAGGTATTTGAATATCGCATCTCCATGCTGCTCTGCTTTAATGTTTGAACCTCCCTGCACGTGACCCGCGCACCAATCACGGACGACCCAGTTTTACGATGGTAGCAATAGGTTTCCACTTTACCTGGTGAGGGTTATTGTGTTGGCAGTGTCGCTATTTTATAGGTTCTATGACCGATTAGCGCAGTTTTTTGGTGGACAAAGCTTGGTAAAGCTGGAAAAGACTTTAAAAAAATTATTAATAAAGAAATGGAAAAAATTCCTCACCCGGGTGGGAATCGAACCCACGACCTCTGCATTCCGTGCCAGCGCTCTTACCACTGAGCCACCGGGTCAATTACTCGGGTGACGAATTTTACCATCTCTTTTTGAAATTAAATTATTGGAAACGTTATTTTTCATTCCGATAGCTATACATAAGCCAAATCTCGGTAAACAAAGCTGACTTTTAAGCCTCGAGCACACCGGATGCGTATGCGTTACAACGTTTTAAAAGTAGTAAAAGTGCAAAAACCTTACGTTTCATGATTACTTTAAAGATTTTGATGGTTAGTGGTTAGGTACATAAATCTCTCCAATACAAAAATACCATCACAGCGGGGAATGTTGCCAAAATATTTATAACTAGTGGACGCCCGCAACTCCGTCCGAGTGGACTACAGAGAAACAAAATGTCGAAATTATCCGGGATAAAAACATTTTTGCCTATATGTTAAGTGGGACCTGTCACAATATATTCCTGAAAACTGCATGTAAATCGGTTCAGCCGTTTCTGAGATTAGCGTGCACAAACGCACAGACAAGCAGACAAACCGAAAAACAGACAAAAATTTCAAAAATCATTCTTTTGGGTACTACTGCGTTGATAAAGGTCTCCTGTAATATTTTTTTCTCATATATCTTCCATGTACAGACAGCGATCCGTTACATTTTTATTATATTTATAGATTATCTTTTGTGCAAATGCGAGTACGAGTAAATGAAATCGATAAATACCGAAACCCCAATATATAAATTGCTTCAAAATTAATATTCGATACAACTAGCTTTTACACAAAACCGCGGTTTCCACAAACCAGTCCAACTGACAACTTCATAAAGCTAGCTATTTATTGAAATTCATAGAATGACCAATCATACCTTCACAATGAGAATAAAATAAAATCCTATTTGTATATTTATGATTTTTTTATAAATATTTATTTGATAAATTGCCATATTTTCTGTTCAAATAAATAACATACTCAGGGGCGGCTCGTCCTAAGGAGCGCTGGTGTAGTGCAGTTTCCAAACTGTAATTTGCATGCGCTCATATAAAAAAAAATGTGAACCTCCATCAAAAAATATCACGAGCCGCGTCTGCATACAGGTATATAAAATATACACATGGCTATGTTCCGGTAATGGGGTAGTCAGAACTGCAAGACCATAAAAAAGATCATCTCCGGAGTTGACAACATACTCGTAGTCCGAAAATCACACTACGGTCACCAATCTGCCTGCCCAGCATGGTGACTATAGGCAAAACGCTCCATATAGAAGTTGCCATATGATGTGCCCTGGAGGAGGCCTACGTCAGCAAGTAAACTGCTAATGTACTCATAATTTCCTGCTACTTAAAAATATCTGCTGAAAAAGTGACAAATTTTAATACCTCTAGTAACTTTGATATTTATAATGTAAGCATGAAAATCTAGTTAGATCTCGAAAGCTGAAGCTGACTTCGTTAATTATAATCTCATTATGCTAAAGAAAATATGTATAAAATATTCCAAGCTGCTCTTTACTAATTTATGTTTTATGTATCGTAAATTAGATCAAGTTTCACAAAAAAATTCTTCGAGAAATATTTAGGTAGGCTTATACTAAAATATTAATGGAAGCTGTATCAGTGAGATCTACCCACTTTACGTTCCAAAGATGCGTTCTAAGGTAAAAAAATGTAATTTAATATGAACTCGTCGCGATATGGGAAGAGACGACCGCCCGGTGAATGGTTACGACTGATATGAGATCCTCGGTTAAACTCGTTTTCACCTCACGATCTATTTTATTTTTCAACAGTATACGTACTGAAAGTTTTATGTACTAAGGAGCTTATACATAGTAATACATCTAGATCGAATCGATAGAGTTTCATCATCGAAACGTCAAAATAGGAAGACTTTATTTTTGCGCGTTCGTCATATCACGTGGTGAAGCATATCGCTATTAGTGGGAGCATTTTTTTTTTCTATTTTAATTATTATAACATTTATAACAAACGAACGACACGAATAATTTAAAACGATGCGATGTTACATCGTCTAAGCAACTTATTGTATGGATTCACATGATCAAATTTTACTCTTTTATAACCTTTTTTTGCCAAAGTTTCAAATCTTATGTTAGGCGTGATTTTAAACATTTCAGGATCAGTGAATACCTTAGATTAATATCAGTTATAAAGCATTGGATTTTGTTTACCGATACTCAAGGAAAAACTACATTTTAGATATAGTAGTACCACACTTCGTACCGCAATTCGCGTAGTACATTTTTGCAAGATCTCACGGTAATTTTTCTGCAAAATCGTAGCCTAATGTCACCGCAATCGTATCGTACTGTGTAAGTGTCCTAAAAACATTTCGTTTTGCATTTATACGAGGCTATTGTGGTTACCGCTGGAGTCTGCGTCTACTGCATCATAACGTTTGAACATAACTAGATTGCATATAGTTAATGTCAATTGGATTATAACAAAGAGGGGAGTATTACGTTTTCGTTAACGTTTTGCGGAAGCCTGCAAGGTGACAAAATCGTGATGAGTAGAGAATTTTCCCTGAAGGTTTTTTTTACGTGTGAGCTTTTAATAACTACGAGTATACAGGGAGTTTTTTCGTTGCCGGTACGTACTCTAAACATTAAATAAAGTAAGTTTATGGCAAAAAAATGCTGGGAAACGATGTAAATTAAAAAAAAAATATTCACTTGATCGGGCGAAATTTATAGTGTCCAGTGTTTATGCTAGTTTTTTCATAGGCAGATATTAATTATTTCTCGTGAAAAAATCTTGCTACATGCGTAATGTGCATTTATGCAGAAAAACGCGGCTTATTTACTCAACTTTGGACCCTAATATTTTGGAAACCAGACACTTCCCAGGTATGCTTCCATTGACAAAAAATGATCGTAAAGATGAGGAGATTCCGTTGTTTTTGGGAACGTTGACGACCAAAAATCATCCTGTATAATAAAGCTGTGTAAGTATCATAATGTGCGCTCGGTGGTGATATCCCTTACCATATTAAAGTTCTCTTAAAAGAACCTAAAGGCGTAAGTGAGTTCGCCTGTAACCTAAGTTTATGTAAATAAAATTAATTAACCCAGTCATCCTTAGCTGCCCGTGGTGCACCCTGCTGTCAAACTGACGAGGTTCTGATGCTGATAGCCTGCCTATTTAGAATACAGTAACATAACCCACTGTATTCGTTGCCGGTCGCTGGATTGTACTATTTGTGCCCGAAAAGCGGCGGTAGGCTCTCCCCTTACCACGTGGGACTTAATAGACCAACCGGTAAAAAGTGGGTGTATTATTTGCACCCTTTTGCCCAACCTCTTTGGGGGATAATGGGCGTGACGAAAAAGGTGCTTGATGGTTACCACCGATGGCGACAATGAATCTCGAACACATTTCCTCGCCGCATGCCCTCGAGGCAGGTAATCGGGTCGCAGCGGTCATTGGCATTTGCTTACGTCCGGATAATATATCTGGGTCAATGAGTACAGCCCCGAGTCAGCTGGGTTCGCTTTAGAAAAGGTGTTGTTTATAAGTATAAGGGGGTATATGAGCTTATGGATATTTAACATAAGAATTACATTATTATCTTCCTGCCCTAATCCCATTATTTATGGAGTCGGCGCAATATGGTTTGACGCTAATCATCCTCGGGCAATAGCTAAGTAACAATTTTAGAAAATCCATAAGTATTATATGAAAAAAATATAATGGTACATACAGGCGTTTGACTGGGATCGAACCGACGCCTTCTAACTGAAAAGCGCACATCTAACCATTGGGCTATCATCGCTTTTAAAACTTTTTAGATTTCTTTATTACAGTTTGCTAGGTAAATATTTGACCGCCATCGTGCCTGATACTCGTATTAAGCAAGATGCGGCCTAGGGTGGTACATGTTTGCCTACAAAGTGCCCATTCACTCTAGCTTTTCATTTCATTACACTAAAATAACTTCAACCTTCACATCACATTTATATGTTATATGTTATTTATATGTATTTATATGTTAAGCGGTGATAGCCCAGTGGTTAAGACGTATACCTTCCAAGCGGGAGGCGTTAGTTCGATCCCAGTCAATTTGCAAAATTGTCACTTAGCTCGTGCCTCGGAAAGCACGTAAATCCGTTGGTCCTGCGCCTGATCTCTCTCCGATCGTGTCGGCTTTTCGTCCCATCGGACCATGAGAGTGAGGGAATAGAGAGTACATCTGTGTTTGCGCACACACTTGTGCACTATAATATCTCCTGCGTACCTGGCCAATCTCCGTAAAGATTAGTCGCCTTGACCGACATACGGCCGGAGATCATCATCATCATATGTTACGCATACTACCATGCATAAACTTAACTTGTTGATACTTTAGTTTATGTTACATGGCTGTGTACATGTACATCTATAGGAAAGAGAACCCATGGCCACGTTTAGTATAGCTAAAACAGATGTAAATGATTAGTGACAAGTGCTAGCTAATTACCTGAGAATTCTCTCAGGCCCCAAATTCCTTAGTCGACTCTTACGACATGCACGGAAGGAGATGCAGCTGATGTATTCTAGTGAAGCCCCGCATCAGTACGGGACTTCCGTGAAAAGGTACATTTACTTGTGTTTTTGTGAACCATTTTAAATATAACTTTCTTTACTCTTTAATGTGTAAATATATCGTATTGGTGCGTGTTACCCCGTATTACTTGTCAAGCGCATCTCATCAATCTATCTGATTGATGGTTTTAACAACCTTAGATGAAGGATGTATAAGATCTTCCATGGTAATTTGGAAACCCAAGGCGAATACGTATGTAACCTTTAAGTAACAAGTGAGGCATACACGTGTAAAGATACGTACTAATAAATTAGTAGATAGATGGATAAAATTCTTTATTGTACTACATAAAATATTCTATATAAAGGGCGACCTTAATGCCTTTCATGGCATTCTCTACCTTATTTAATTTGAATTATATCAGATATCGTCATCGTCGTCAGCCTATTGTACTGAAGGACGTAGGCCTCCCCCAGTGTACGCCACATGGCTCGATCTCCCGTTTTTGCCATCTAGTCACTACCAGCCGTCCTTTTTAAGTCATCGGTCCATCTGGCCGGAGGGTGTCCAACGCTATGCTTGCCGAGGCGCGGTCTCCACCGTCCATCGGTTCTACGACAGATGTGAGCTGCCCACTGCCACTTCAGTCTGCTACATTTCGAGACTATGTCTGTCACTTTGTTCTTCTGCTTGATAATCTCGTTTCGGACTTTGTCCATTAGCGAGATTCCGAGCATTGACCTTTCCATAGCTCTCTGAGTGACATGCGATCGGTGAGCCAGCCCCACCGTCAAGTTCCATGTCTCGGCTCCGGAAGTAAGTAAGTACATATATCAGACTACTTGGAAAATAAAATATTCTGAGATATTAAATCCTGAATATGCCACGATTGTACAACGAGTGTTATTAGATTACTAACATTAATTGTTCCCATAGGTTAATGATGAAAATTGGGTGCCTAATACACACATCCTTTAGTTGGAATGACTATTTATGTACATGTATGTAACATCAAGAATTTAACGATAAAAATGTTTTTGTAAATTAAATTAAACGTTAAGCTAAGCACAAAGTAGACGCCAATTAGAGCCTACTCGATATATTCATTATTTTCCATATTTACCATAGTACATTAACAACTGTAGGTACAGTCTTCTAGAATAACGCTTGTATTCTTCGTGGCTAGAGAATCTCCTTCATGATCCAGCAGTACGGGATACTCATACATACATATAAACACGCCTTTATCCCTTACGAGGTAGGCAGAGCACCAAGGGCCGATAGAACCACATGGTGACACTTCTGACCAGTTTGAGGGTATAGTTGAGATGTACAAGTTCGGTTAGTAGTGACAGGTGGTCAGTCCATCGCCTACAAAACACCAAGACCCTCTTGTCCCTCTACTGACTTGTACAGTATGCCCGGGAAGAGAAGCAGCTGTAGTATTATACTTTTTTTCACTCTCAGAGTAGCATAGAAGATTAGTTTTCCAAGTTAGTTCTAACTACCGAGTATTTATACGTAGAAGACACAAGAAGAAAGTGATATCTATGGACTAATGCCGATTAACAATTTTAATTGGTTTTCGGATTAGCAGCTATGTATTTATGGTTGCATGCTAGGTGCTTGGATCTGGCTTTTCGTTACGATTGTAGTGTCTTGTGTTCGTGACCATGAGTCGGCAGATCCGAGGGTCAGCGGAGGATGTAGGCCCCGGTGGTGGGCGAACCCTCGATGGATATAAATATTCGCTGATCTCTTTCGTGGTGCTGTAGTTTTAGCTACCCTATTTTAAAGAATAGGATAGAATTTCTTTATTTGCCATTGTATAGGGTACATTACAGGTGGTGGATTATATAAGTAGAGAATCCCTTAAATAGCCATAAACATATAGCATGCAAGAAAACCGCCGCATGGTGCCGGCAGAGTAGAGTTTGTACTACCCCTGCCTACTCGTAGGTATCGTACAAGGCGATTAAGGGTTTCCGGGAGGTGGGCAGCAGCGCCTTCCGTACTGACAACATAGTCTGAAAATCACACTGCGGTGACCAACCCGCCTGCTCAGCGTGGTGACTATGGGCAAAACCCCCTGTGGCAGTAGCCTTGTGGCGTATCCTGGGGGAGGCCTACGTCTAGCAGTGAACTGTAATAGGCTGAAGAAGAAGAAGAAAATGCAAGAAAAAGTTACAAGAGAAAGTTAAGATCACAGGTATGTGTGTATGTTTAAACAATTACTCTACAAATATCACTTTCTTTTTGTGGCGTCTATATACATACCTACGTATCGCGAGGCTGAAGGGGAGGTGGGCGGGACATTTGGCCAAGAGGGATGATGATCGATGGACCAAGGTGGTGACGGAATGGTGGCCAAGGGACGCTTTAAGACCGAAGGGCAGATGATATCCGAAGGGTTTCTGGACAGCAGTGGATGAGGTTGGCCCAGGACAGAGGACAGTGGCATAGGGAAGAGGAGGCCTTTACTCAGCAGTGGGTGTAAGAGGCTGTATAGATATACATACCTACGTAAGGTAACTTCGAGGAGGTCTATGTTCAGCAGCTTCTCATGGTTGAAATAATGAAGGTACTACCTATTCTTGCACCATGTATTGGCTTCATTATCTCTAATCTGATTGTTCCAAGTTGGAAATTAATTACTTTCAGGCTAATAAGATATGGTTTCCGAACTTTTAGATGAAAACAATTAACTTAGTTCGCTTGTTATCATTTGGGGATGAGAAAACACATGATGGGCTTATTTTGTACACAAAATTTTTTGAAATACATTATTCTTTATTTACTTGCTCTAATGTTAAAAACTCTCAAAGCTAGATAGAGATACAAAACGCATAAATAACTTATTCTAAATGCAAGTACATTTTCAATTTTCTATGCTGCTCTGGGAGTGAAAAAAAAAAACGTATAATACTACAGCTGCTTCTCTTCCCGGGCATACTGTACAAGTCAGTAGAGGGATAAGAGGGTCTTGGTGTTTTATAGGCGATGGGCTGACCACCTGTCACTTCTAACCGAACTTGTACATCTTAACTATACCCTCAAAATTAATCAGAAGTGGCACCATGTGGTTCTATCGGCCCTTGGTGCTTTGCCTACCCCGTAAGGGATAAAGGCGTGATTATATGTATTTTATTATATGTACATTTTCACATTGTCATCGTAAAGTATAAATTAATCTAACAGCTATATTTGCTACACATATTTACCAAAAATACAAGTTAATATAATTTTACGTGACAATAGCTATATATCAAAAATCAATTATCCCAAACTTGCCAGTATTTAAACCTTTTAAAGGCTGTTTATCGCACATATCCTATTTCTAATTGGCATAAAAAATAACATCTCAAATTTTTAAAAGTGCTCATGTACAAGATCGATTTGCTTCTAGATTCTAGAGGATCAAATTATATTGTCCCTTTCTAATTCTCCACCTCAATTATGAATGACCTGAACGATTCTTCAGATCGGCAGTTATACACCTAGAGGTTATTACATTCCTAGCGGGTACGATAGCTCCGTGCTGGCATTTCAGCTCTTTCACTTTGTACGACTGCTAAAGCTTTGAAGTTTCCTATCGATCTATTAATATCTATCCATACTTATAGGTATATTTAAAACTTTAATTTTCGGATTAATATTAATTGGCGTCTATTAAATACATTTAAAACATTGTTTAACTTAATTTTAACATTAAAAAACAAACAAATTAACGTGTCTAGACGCAGTTATGTTATATTACTAATGAAGACATTATTTTTGTCAACCAGCGACCGCCCTAGAGTTTGTGAATAATTATACATAATATACTATTTATATACTAATATACTATTTTGATGTTTAAGCTACATATCGGCCAAGTTTCACCATAATCCTTTAAGTAATTATTGCGTGAAAGACTAACAAATATCTATCCTAATAAACTCTCACAATTACAATTTAGTAGCAAGTGCAATTGCAATAAAATAAATCTAGGAATTCTATTTGGCAATTGGATTGGATTTGGAATTGTAGGTGTATTGCTTATATTCTGGTTTACTAACAGCCAATTTCTATACCTGATCTTAAGAGATTTTTTGCATTTCATTGTTTTCATACAAAATTTCAAATTAGGAATAAAAAATCTGAGATACTTTTTGATCTCTCGTATTGAAATTGGCCATAAGACAATAGATTTTTATCCTTGAGCAACCTACTTTATACTGATACGGTGTTTAATTTAAACAATATCATCAAATTTTTCTCACCTTTTAGGACTCGGAAATTTTCCGACATCTTTTAAGATAAGGGTGAATTTCCCAGGTACGTTTTTAGCGCGGCGTGGATGAAAATCGTAGTGGAAAGTGCTAAATGCACATTTATTAATTTTTTTTCATTAAGTTCAGACAGTGATCTAGACTAACGTTTAAAACTTAAGACCAAAATCTATTTGTTTACGCATAAAAAAAATTATCAAAGGCTCTAAATCTAATTGCGGTGCTATGTCCCCACTTCATTTGCAAAAATAAATTTGGCTATTTAAATTTTCGGGTGAATTAATTTAACAGACTACATACATATTTTAAAAATACATTAAATAACACTATTATTTACACCATGAGCAGTAATTTAACTTAACCCGGTAGTACCTGTAACAGCTTTTTAAAAATGTCCCGCGGAAAAAGTCAATAACGCTGGCGCATTTTGAACATTACACTATTTCATCATAATGAATGAGATAGATGCTAAGCTATCTTTCCCCGCACTGCTCTGTCAAGCCATCGTATACCAAGTACAAGGATGTTTGATACACTGAACAGTTTTCCCGCCAAAAACGTAAGTATAACCTGCGGTGGCGCAGGAATACAAATTTATCATATAACGGTGTCATGTGTATTTAAAAAACTAAAAGGCTGTTTAAAAAGAAATTTTACAGATGATTAAAGATTAGATGTATCGACGTAATTGCAAATGAATTATTACAATTAAAATAATGGTGTCCGTTATAATTTGAAATTTGTTACTTAATTCTAAGTACGGTGTCGCAACTCCAGTGGCTCCGGTGGCAAAAAAGAGGGCCACCGTAATATAATAATGTCACCGTAATTGATATTTTGTCTTTTTGTATACAGGATGACTGGAAAACGGGTATTATTTCTATTGAGATGTAAAAGTACAGCCCATTTTCTACCTTCATGGGTAGGAAGACCCATTAATAAAATTACGGCTTCAGGGTTATGCCCCATTTTGTAATGTTTTTAAAATCACCTTATTATTAAATGGAAATGCATAAAAAACTAAAATACGTGTATATTTCAGTAATTCAACTAGATAAATAAATAACCATTGGAGACAAAACAACAGACATCAACTTGGCATTGTCAAAGTACAATTACCAAAAGGTTTATAATTTTTTTTCCTGATTCTTTCATATTCATTCAAAATAATGATTTCACGTAATTCGCACACTTAATTAAACTAAATTCAAAAGGTATAATTATGAAAAAGCTTACCAACAGCTGACTAATAAGAATTTTAAAAGTGCTATCCTATGGCGCGACAACCTTTTTTAACAAGTAACCTAAGTTTGTAGTCAAATTTAAAAAATACAAAGGTGATGAACTGACATTATAATATATATATATTATAGCATAGGAATCTTACTGCTATCCAAAGGCCTTTTCATGATGCAGTTCAACTCGAATCGAGGTCATACCGCCACCTCCATCTCGTCTTACTCCTACCCCAAGCAGCCGCTCTATAGCATCCAGCCAGTTGCACTGTTCGTCTATCTTTCGGTGTCTAAACGACTAACATGGCCGGCACTTTTACTGTCCAGTTCCTTTTTGGTAAGCGATTAGCATACCTTATAGTGTTCCTGATGCAGTCTGAGCACTGTAGGTCAATCGATAGACAGCATAAGCACACATATCGACAAGTAGACGTTATAAGATCATAGGAAGGGAACCGTTCCTAAATGAACTAAGTTCTTCCAGGCACTTAAGATTCATCTCTCAATGTTAATAGCTGACCAATAATTATGTAATATTTTTCTGAGTCCTGACTGTTCTCAGAAAAAATATCTATATATTGAATGTTCTACTGGCCTAGTACTCATGGTGTACTCATGCACATAATTTTTATCTACTTCAATCCCACGTTTTGTGATATTGATTATGACTTGGCCTTTGGTTCAAACTCAAGGAAACCACCCAAAATTGCTACTATAAACCCGAGTAACTTTGCGATAAACCCGAGTAGCTTGAACAAGTACGCCTGATGATAACAGAAGAGTTCTACATTCTACTTGCCTCAATATAACACTGCTATAGGCTGTAGCGCCACGGAATGTATTTTTTGAAACCTATATTGGTCAGCTGCTAGTAAGCTTTCTCATAATAAATTACACCTTTTTGAGTAGCTTATTAAATAAGGAATTTAGTTTGATAAAGGGTACGCATGACGCAGTATATTATTTTGAAAGAGTAGGGGCTTAATTGGCAAAAACATTTAACAAATTTTGCTTGACCATTCCATGTTGATAGATTTTTGGGAGGTCAAAGTATAAAATGTGATTTATTTCTTATATGCCATTCTACTCATCTAAAAGGAGATTTAAAAAATAATAATAAAATGTCATATTTCCGACACTGTGAATTTCCGGATGGGGTGTTCCTTATATATAAAGGTAGCTAACGAGGTGCACTTTCAAATGTGAAAAGAAATGATCCTTATTTCTGGTTTTCGAAGATTTTTACGTACATATAAATACGGCTAGGTTCCTGAAATGGTGTAGTCAGAACTGCGAAATCTTATAGGAGATACCATGGCCACTACGTTTTATGCTAAGAAAAAAGTCACTAGGAAGCATTTTAAAGTATGTAATAAAATATTTCCCTAACTGTTAACGTGTTCCTTAAATTTGTTATCATAGTTTCTAAGCTATAATCATGATGATAAACATTATTACCAACTAATAAACGAAAAATCTAAAGTTTTCATATTCTTATAAAATAAATAAATAGGTAATTCGTATGATGTTCTCCTGTATTTATAATTCCGCTGGTTGTAATAAATTTCAGTGGAGAGATTAACAATTTCGGTGGTTTGATAATAATATCGGTGGCGATTGAAAATTTTAAATGCAGATATCTCAAGAAATAATACGTTTTTAAAAATGTGTACCATATGACTGAATATTATATATTTTTAGCTATTACTTCGAATACAAAAAAGTTATAGAAAGTGGATATAAAATTTCGCCAGCGTAATTAGTCAAAAATCGAGGTTGTTGAAATTCACCCATAAGAGGGATAATGATGCCTTACCTCGTTATTATAATGAGATTAATTTATAAAATTATTTAAGTTTTGATGTTTTTTACGTGGTACCTATAAGGTTATCCTATCAATGTTTTTTTTTTTTGTTTAAAGTAGAAGGAAACTTGAAAAGGTAATATACCTATAATGAATTGTGAGATAAAATATATTATGATACTACCAACATTATCATTATATTTTGATATATAACAGTGCATTATTGTCTCCAAGTGTTTTTAGGGGGTGCATTGCATTTTTTTATCGAGTAACTGAAACAGCCACATATTTCTAAAAATATAAGAATTGTGTACATGATATTTTTTTCACTGCGGTAATAGATCTTCATTAAAACTATCTAAAGCTATCATTATCATCGTCATCATCAGCCTATTGCAGTCCACTGCTGAACGTAGGCCTCCCCCAGGTCACGCCGTAAGACTGCCATGGGGGGTATCTAAACCTATACAGAGTTAATTTTAAAACATCAATAACCTCGCAAGACTAGGTAGCTACCATCATAAACAACAACATTTGTTCTTCGAGTTTTGATAATTTGCCACATTTTACTTTTATACAAAAATAAATTATAAAATTATTAATAAAGAAAATGGAAAAAATTCTTCACTCGAGTGGGAATCTAACCCACGACCACTGCAAACCATGCCAACCGCTATCAATCAATTTAATATTTATACCTCTGAATGTTCTTAAGTCTGTACATAACACAGATGCGCGCGCGATTGCTCGTGTTAACCTTTTCGTATAGTTACAAATGCACTATAATATCTCCTGCGTACCTGGCCAATCTCCGTAGAGATTGGTCGCCATGGCCGAAATACGGTCGGAGATCATCATACTTACAAATGTCACGACAATACAAAAAAAGCTTGGAAAATAATTTTTAATGAATGTATTGAGTTATGATAAAACTAGTAGAACAAACGTTATTGTTTATGATTTTAGCTATCTAGTCCTGCGAAGTTACTGATGTTTTAAATTTAACCCTGTATAATGACCTGACTTTTAGTAAAACCCATAATAGAGTATGCATTTAGCAAGCCATAATATAAAGCTTACTAAAATTGCCTGTAGGCACAGAAATGAACAGGCCGTGTAACTATCAGCCGAAAAACAGGAAAATTTTGCTTACGCCAGGCACAATCGAATGAAGCGATACCGGCGCTCTAGCTTAAATGGTGTTTATGACAGCTAGGCAAATATTGATGTAGTGACTTCAGACCTTGATTCCAAGGCGAAAACTAATGAAAATTTTCGCAGGAAAATTCCAAAATTTTCCGACATTTTTTCAGTTTTTCAGAGAAAAATAGTGTAGTTCGTTTAAGTAGACCTTAGATAGTGACTTAAAACAAAATTTTATAATAACTAATTAAGTAAGTAATTTAAAAAATAAGTTGGGGTCAAAAAATGTGTTGTGAAGTGTGTGAAAAAAAAAATCTGATCCACCCAAATGGAGAGTTACTAGTGATCCAAAAACAGCAATGTATCACACAATAACCAATAAGCTCATTTAACTAGTCATAGGACCGCCCTATACAATTTGCGCGAAACATTCCGATATCAAAAACTAGATAAACAATCTACATATGTTTCGCCAACAACCAAAAAGTAATGTGTTGGGTTTTAGAGGTTCATAATAATTAGTGGTTTACTAATTTACTAATGTCTATAATCCTGAGGATGCCACGGTTGTTGGCGAAACATATGTAGATTGTTTATGTAGTTTTTGATTTCGGAATGGTGCAATGTATCGTCTTGCATGCTAGGTGCTCGGGTCTGGTTTCTCATGGCGATTGTAGTTAGTGCAAGTGCCTGTTGTCGCAATTATGAGTTATCAGATCCGAGGGTCAGTGGAGGGTGTAGGGCCCGGTGGTGGGCGCACCCATAGTAAATTTCAGTATTTGCCTGGCTGTCACACGCACCCTGTATTCCATTGTGAGACCCAATTAACTTTACTCAGCATCTCATACAGTTGATCGTGTTCCCTTGTATCTCGAGGTTATACCCTCCCTAAAGACAGTACAGTGTCCGTGTCTTTTAATAAGTGGGTCTCACAATATTTCCCGGCGGGATTGTGATAAATAGCATTAGGTACTCGTACTGTAATACCGCCGCCGTTGGTTCACACTGTAATTGCATTTACCGCTTGCTGACACTTTTAGTTTATTCCGGATAGTAAGTTTGGAGTAGATATGGCTTAGGTTTACTGACGTACTTATAAAGTCACATTTGTGTCGTTCACTGAAAAAGTGGTGTAGGGGAAAGGTGTACATAATGATTCCCCTAAGGGAAAATGCTTACTGTATCCAAAATATTAAAGTAAGACAAACATTGAATGAGCTTTGAATATATCATATAAATGCCGATATATTTGCATACTATTATTTTTAGTTGATTGATAATCTACAGATTTGTTAGAGATTTTCCAAAAGGCTACTAAAGGATCATTTTGTACACCCTGATGTCTAAAACGATCCCTAGGGTATGGTCAAAATGAGTCCAAGGATCATTTTGCACTGCAAGTCCAAATTATGATCAAAACTTACTTCTAGAATAGCTTTATTTAAAAAACTGATAATAATTAAGTGCGGCTAAGTACTAAGGATTTATCACAAATATTTATAAGTATGACAAATTTTCCTCTTTTTTTATCAGTATCCAATATAAAAATATTAATAAAGTAGTTTTAATCAAATAATCTCGCTATTATCAACAGTGTTGAATTTTTCTACTAACGTAGTTTTAATAAAATAATCTCTTTATAATCAACAGTCTTGAATAATATCAACCATCACGAAGTATTTTTATGTTTATAATGTAGGTAAACATTTGGAAGTTTAATTGTTTCTTTAAATTTCCGAAACGATCACTGCAGAAGTCACATAAAATCTTCTTCGTCTTCACTATCGAGCCCGGCGCATGCTTCATGTCCCCATTTAAAACATTTCATGCATTGGACCCAACCTTCTCCCATGCCATTTTTTGAATACGGTTCTGTGCAGAACATGCACTCGGCATCCTCTTCGGAAGATTCGGAATCATACGTTTTTTAGTGTTTTTCTTACTGACCATTTTTCATTTACCAACTCCTTTTCTTTTACCAACTGCCTTTCCTTTACTAACTCTTTTTCCTTTACCAACTTCATTTTCTTTACTGACTCCTTTTCATTTACTAACTCCTTTTCCTTTAGTTTATTTTTCAGGGATGGTTTTTACACTTTTATCTTTACGTGACCTTTTTTTCTTTTTTTCTTATTTTTAATTTTTTCCTGCATTTTCTCTTCTAAATAGTTTTTGTAAGATATGCTAGTCAAAATTGATGTATCTATTTTTCTTTTCCTTAGATTTATATTTCTTTTGCCTTCTATTTTTGGCAAAGGTCGAAGGTCACGTGGTGAAAATACTCCAAAAGATGTAGATGGTGAATCTGAAGACCTAATTGAAGTAGATATTGGAACAATACCAATCTCTTGGGCTTGTGTAGATCTTGTAGCCATAATTAGGGACGAAATCATTTCAGAAGCTAGGGTTTGAAGCGATTTAACGGGGGTAACTACTTCCACAGAAGATGGTTGGATTTCATAATTCACACACAATGAAGCTAATGAAGATTTGTTAGAGATGTTCACTTGCTTACAAGACACCATAGCGAGCGATTGGTTTTTATTATTCTGACCGTAAATGATTTCAAGCAAGAATGGTTACCTGAAATATACTCACTCTAGTTATATATGAAATACACACACATGATACACATACACATACATGACTCTTAGTTTATTTTTTTTATTTGGGTTTACAAACATGTACGTGCAACATAATTTATGATAGTAATGGTAGACACATTTTTTTATGCACATACCACACAGTTAACCTCATAGAAAGGTATATGTAATAATAAGTAACAAGTACTAAACGCAGATATTAGTTTTAAGTTACCAAAATGTCAGGGGTAAAATGATTCCTGGGATTATTTTATACCGACTAAACGGGATCGTTTGACCCAAAATGTAAAATTTACAAAAGTTGTCCAAACATAACCTCAAATATAACCGTGGTGTGATCAAAACGTGCTTGAAATATTCTTGAATATCAATAAGAACCACCGGTAACACTTTCATTCACAAATATACAAAACAATTTCAGCAATATAGGATTGATTTTATGCTTACCTTAGATTGAACACACAGATTTTTTATTTTTCGCAATAAATCGACGGGCTGTAGTCACACAACCATAACACTTCACTGGGCTACTGAGCGGGGTACGAGGAAGGCGTCAGCAAACAGATTGAGCGAAATGGCACTATAGTTTATTCAGGATTAAAGGGAATCATTTTACCTCGAGGGATCATTTAGTACACCTTTCCCCTACTTATCTCATTTTAACATATTAATATATATATTAATGTATATATTAATATATATATTAATAACATATTAATATATATATTAATATATATATTAATAACATATTAATATATTGCTTAATTGTTTTACGTCTAAATGTGAAAACGGCTGGTTATTTTAATATCAATTTTTAGACAGTTAATTCACTGTCATATTGATAATGAATGACACATTTCGTGATAAGTTTTATGAGAAGATGGATATTCACCTGATGTAGGTATCCTAATGAGAAGCCCCGCAGCAGTACAAGAACTAATTAATATCTATTTTTGTATAAGAGAAATAATTAATATCTGTCAATGAAAAAACTACCATAAACACTGGACACTATAAATTTCGCCTGATCAAGTGATTACAAAAATAAAATCTATAAAATTTATATTGTATCCCAGCATTTTTTTTGGCATAAACGCACTTTATTTGATGTATAGAGTACTCGTACGTACCCTTCTTTAAGGGTGGCAACGAAAAATAGGTTTTACCTATATACCTATAGTTCAAAAGCGGACAAAATCACAGGCAAGCTAGTATATCAATCGATGCAAGTCGGCCTAGCTAGAGGTACAATTCTGTTTGTCGCTTAACTATGGAAATGTATGGCTCCGATTCTGAGGTCTGCAACGGACGCGTTCATTTACATATCGTGACATCGCTGTATACTGATGCTTTCAATTGGGATGCAGAATTTGCATCTTAAGGTTAATTGATACATTTTTAGGGGTTTGCTAATAAAAAATACAGATTGTGTAAGCTGTGTAATTTGATAAATGTGGTGTAAATGAAATTGTATTAGGCGTTACAATTCGGAAGTTCAAACATTCACTATGGGTGTGCCCACCACCGGGCCCTACACCCTCCACTGACCCTCGGATCTGATAACTCATAATTGCGACAACAGGCACTTGCACTAACTACAATCGCCATGAGAAACCAGACCCGAGCACCTAGCATGCAAGACGATACATTGCACCATTCTGAAATCAAAAACTAGATAAATAATCTACATATGTTTCGCCAACAACCGTGGCATCCTCAGGATTATAGAAATTAGTAAATTAGTAAACCACTAATTATTATGAACCTCTAAAACCCAACACATTCAATTGAATTCAATTGTGGTGGGCACACCCATAGTAAATAAATGTGGTGATTAAAGAGTGTACATAAGTACCTAACTTTACTCGCGGTTTGAGCGATTTGTAATACACGTTCTTAAACTTGTATTATACATTATGTATGAAGTGCTCGATTGATGAATTGCAGTAGAATGAATTTTTTGACAGTTCATAATGTAATCTTACAGTATTAATTCTCATAGATTTGGCTTGCTTGAGCGTTTATAATCTACTCTTAGTAATCTACCTTCTATTAATATAGCGACTTCAGAAATAAATTTATAACGACCACGGATACAATTTGAATGTGTTTGCATTACATAACGATCTCATGCGAGTAGGTAAATTTCCGCGAATTTTTTCAGCCGAAACACAATCAATAATAAATTGTTACCGAAACACGGTACGAAATAATAATTAATTACATGAAAGTACTAATAAGACACATTTCAGCATACCATAGACATTTATTTTTATTCTGTCATGCTCGCTACTAATTAATAAATATACCTTATTAAATTGTAAATCTTGCTTTTATTTATTTATTTGGAAACAAACAGATTCGGTTGTTATGTTATTATCATTAGAAAATATTTTATGTTCTTAAATAGTATTCATTCCATAATAATATTATAGAATTCTAGACCACCGGACATCTAAGTGCTTGTTTTTTTTCTTTTCAGTTTTTTTATTATGTACATTATTTGGTACTTTTTTAAGCAGTCGAGTTTTTTGATTTTTTAAATTATTGTACATTATACTATACGAAAGTTAAGACTACGGAACTCGGGAATTCTATTAGGTGATAAGATAGCTACTAATTGTCATTCTCTCTGATCATTAACATCTGTCCCAACTATGCTTAACGTAACTGAGGGATCTCCTTTATAATCTTGCAGTTCTGGCTACCCCATTTCGGGTACATAGGCGTGCATATATATATGTAATTTTCTTCCTATTATTTATCTAGGCCTCAATCTCGTTCTTATCCGATTGCCGACGGCCGATTGGTGTAGTTGGTAGTGACCCTGCCTGACGCCATAGATCTTGGGTTCAAACATAGATGTTTCTATACGTATTTATATACCGTTGCTTAGTACCCACGACATATAACCTTAAGGGATCTTTATGTGGGACTAGATTAATCTGTTGTAAATTGTGTGAATATTTATTACCCTAAATAAAACTTTCTTATACCAATATAGGTAGTACATTATTTGTACAACTCCCGGTTTTGTATAACGAACCAATTTTCCTAATTGCCGACCAATTTAATTTTGTCGAGTTATATTACACGTAAACTGGGTGGGTAAAATGTGAGAGCGAATGCAAAAAATGGGTAAATTGCTTAGAATAAAGATTCGCTCGAATTTAATCTAAGGTAAATTGCTCTCCAATTAGTAAATTAGGGAGGATTTGGTTTTCATTATGAACTATAATATACGATGAGGGCAAAGAAGGAAGTGTTGCTTTTAAACTTTGTTTTCACGCCTTTATTCAAAAATAGACTTTTCTTCTTCGCTTTAAAAATCCTTGCTACCTAACTAGTCTCACGTCAAAAGGAGATTAAACATATTTTACTCCAAAATTTTTACCTAGAAACTTATCAATAGATTTCCATTAAAAGTGAAGAACAGCTACGGAAGAGCCATTACAGTAAATTAACAGCAGTTTCCATGCAGTCTAATTTATGCAGTCATTACCGAAGTTTCCTGCTGTTTAAACGCGAATAATTGTTCATACGTGACGAAGAAAGTGCCTTTGTGAAATAAGGTTAGGGGTCTCATTAAAAGATAAAATATCCGTACATACATATGTTACAAGAATATATATTATATGAAATGAGTATATAAGAGGAAGTTTGAAAGTTGCGCCGATCACAGACAAGTTACGAAGTAACCGTCTGTCTTGGTACGGGCATGTAAAGCGACGGGATGAAAGGCATATTTTACAGAGAGCGTTGTGCATGAGTGTGAATGAATATAAAGGAAGAGGTAAACCAAAGAAGTTTTGGATGGACTGTGTGAGGGAGGATATGCGTGTACTGGTAATAAGCGATGAGATGGCGGATAATAGGGATGGATGAAAAAAAGAACATGTTGCGCCGACCCCAAATAAATGGGAACAGGGCAGGAAGATGATGATGACATATGTAAGTACATGATGCAAACAGCTGTGTTTCCGAAATGGGGTAGCCAAGATCGTGAATGAGATCCTACAAATTGTAGCATTGCGAATCCTGGGGGCCAATTCTCAAAAAGTCTCGAGTTGTAACGAAGCCGCAACGGAAACGTTGTAGACGCTCAGAACAAAACAATAATTACGTTACGGTGGCGTAATTAGACACATTACAGCACAGAGACATGGAGCTGGAAAGTTCTAGAGTGGATATCGTATCGGCAAACGCAGCGTGGGAAGGCCACCCGCGAGATGGACGGACGGCCTGGCCTAGGTCGCGGGCGTCGGTTGGATGCTTCCGACCGCTCGGTATGGAAGTTGTTGGGGGAGGCCTATGTCCAGCAGTGGACTTCTTCCCAGGGCTGAAATGATGATGATGATCGCAACCGATGCGTGCTAAAATATACCTGAATTCTCAAGCAGTAAGTATATATTGCTTCGCACCGCCTTTCGTTAACGGTTTGTTAGTGGTTGAGTTTCGGTTCAAAAATTTTCAAGAATAGACCTCCAGATGTAAAAGATCAGTGAAACGTTTCTATCTCATCGCTCGAGAGTACGGCCCTAAGTTCCTTAGTCCCCTGTCGACTCTTACGACATGCACCGAAGGAGATACAGCTGATGTACGAGTATTTTAGTGAAGCCCTGCATCAAAATAGGAATATACTGGGTGTAAAAAGACAACTTTGTTCTTTTAATACCTCGTATTCTTTGTAACATCAGAATATACTGGGTGTAAAAAGACAACTTTGTTCTTTTAATACCTCGTATTCTTTGTAACATCACAATCATTTTTTTCTATGGAAGTACCCCTGGGAATCCACGGGTTTTCAAGATATTGAGGTCCAAAGTTACATGAATATCAGCATTTTTTTTAAATAAATTCATCTGGAAACAGTTAACAAACATTTATTTTAAAGACACCATATTAATATTTTAAAATGTTAGTTTTCTAGGTACATTTTTCAATCGAATACACTGCTTGCAATAAAAAGAGATAAAAAAAATCATTTCCCAGACTTGGTTACATAGAAAAAAATGATCGTTACGTTACAAAGAATACGAGGTATTAAAATTACAACCTTGTCTTTTTACACCCTGTATACGTTACATATTATACTAATTTTAAAATTTACAGAATGTTTTTCATAGGTGTGTGTGAACTGGAGGCTGACTGGTTGTAAAATGCCGGCTGTGCGTAAAACTATGAAGCAATGATAAAATGCCATCCAGTGAGGCAATGCATACAACATTTTATGCAATAAAAAAAATCGGTTCGTTGGTTAAAAAATAGAGATATTTTCGTAAAAAAATACTGTTGTGTTAGCTTTATAGTCCATGTGGACGGAGCATAAGCTATGTGATTAATTACACATGCCAATCGGTTTAAGTAGGTACATAATAATTGCAATTTTTTAGCTGTACAGAACTGCTGGAAAAATTACTAACTACGTAATTAATTACTAAAAACGTAGTAAGTTTTTTTGTTATGTATGTTACATAAAGATTAATAATAATAACTAGGTGACAGAGCATCATTCGGTCATAAAACACAAAAGCAGGAACTCAATACATAAACACACGAATAGTTGACTAAAAAAACATGGCTCGTGTATTTTGTTATAATGAATGAATGAATGAATGAATGAAATGATATTTATTTGCATTAAATGTATACACTTTTGTCCATACGTTACATACTTAAATTAATAAAATACGTATGTTATCTACTTAAATTTTCTAAAACATTCTGTTTCTAAAAAGTCCCACTAGAGTGCACTTTAGAACTAATTGTGAATGCGGAGTTCACTTTACCCATTTCGCGACTGTTTTTGAATGTGCTTTTAAAGACAATTTAATTATGTGAGCATGTACTAGAACTAACGTAGACACCTAGCTACATGCACATCGTTTCGTTTTCAGCCTATTGCAGTCCACTGCTGGACGTAGGCCTCCCCCAGGGCACGCCACAAGGCTACTGCCACAGGGGGTTTTGCCCATAGTCACTAGATGCAGCTGAAGTATTCTAGCGAAGCCCCGGAATAGCACTGGAGGAGAGATTTACGATAAAAAGTAATTCACTATGGGTGCGCCCACCACTGGGCCCTACACCCTCCACTGACCTTCGGATCTGATAACTTATAACTGCGAAAACAAGCACTAAAATGAGTTATCAGATCCGAGGGTCAGTGGAGGGTGTAGGGCCCGGTGGTGGGCGCACCCATAGTGAATGTTTGAACTACCAAATTGTAACGCCTAATACAATTTCATTTATTAAAAAGTAAAGGATAAAGAACCTTAAATTATGCGTAGTATTAATATGCTGCTCTGGGAATGAATAAAAAAACGTATAATACTACAGCTGCTTCTCTTCCCGGGCATACTGTACAAGTCAGTAGAGGGACAAGAGGGTCTTGGTGTTTTGTAGGCGATGGACTGACTACATATCACTACTAACCGAACTTGTACATCTCAATTAAACCCTCAAAATTGATCAGAAGTGGCACCATGTGGTTCTATCGGCCCTTGGTACTCTGCCTACCCCGTAAGGGATAAAGGCGTGATTTGTATGTATCACGTACGTCGATGTATATATCACGACGTATCAGGAAATAAAGTAGCCTATTGAAGGCACTGATCATAGGTTCTTGCTTGCCACTGCAAGCACGAAAACAATACTACGACCGAAAATGCAGAATAATTATGCAATCATCCGTGCATATTAACATTGTCATCCTGATTGAAGGGTCAATTCAAAACTGAGTTGTAAGTCATTTAAATTAAGACGATTTAAATTTTATTTCTACGACTGCTTTTATTTTGCCTATATTTATCATGATTAAAATTTTAGTCCAAACTGCCCATTAGTATGTAGGTACTACGGTTGTGCTTGACTTTATTCACTCAAGAAAAAAATTATTTCCGCAGAACAACAACTAAAGAACCAAAACTTCTCACCAACAAAACTACTTCAAAAGGAGACTGAAAAATCCTTGAAAACTAAAAATATTTAAGTCCAAAGTGGTTTACCTTTCAAAATTGGGTTATTTCCTTTTGGCATTTCGACACGCTTTCGAGGGAACGGAAGCATCGCGAGTGCACTTAGCGGTGCATTAGAGTTAATTGCGATGCATGTCGTGCTCCTACGTACTTCTTATATGCTGGTACTTTGGGGATAATTTTATGTTGCATGGGAGAAATTTATTTTATTTTGTTTTTAAATAAATGAAATAATAAAGTCATCTATATGTTTTTATTTACCTTAACGGTGTTATTTCAAAAACTACATCTGAAGTTAGACTATGTTTAGAAACGATACAGCACAATGTGTGTGTTAGAGTCGACTGGTTTTCTAGATTTACCTGGTTCACTGAGATGTCGTTCGACACCTGCTCAGAGGTTCCGTGACCAATATTCTCGTCGTTAATCATTTTACTCGCTAGTTATAATAAAATACGGTTATATGATTTTACTCAAATTTATTGCTATATTCAACAATCACTTCACTTAAATTAATTACTTCACTTAAATCAACCACTTATTTCTTAAATTACATAAAGTACAGAGCGTACGCGCAGCGTAACGGTCGGAACAAGAATGCCTCACTGTGGACTGTGCCCTTCACTTTTATAGAGCCGATCGTGGAGGGAGTGGAGGGGCACACAGCTGTGCGTGCGCCTGCCGTTGAGTCACTACTTGACAAGCGCGATAGCTATTTTATAGCGCGATTGTATCCTGCGCCGACACGGCCATTCTGATGATTGATGCGTGCTCTGCATCACCTAAGCATAAATTTTTATTTTTAAATGTCATTGTTCTACAAACTTTTAAACCAAAGGAATAATGATAGAACATTTTCCATGTGCTCTGGGTCATAGGACCGTGTTACACGTGTTAAAGATAGGTTACTGTGCTCTGGGTCATGGGACCGTGTTACACATGTTAAAATTAGGATACTGTGCTTTGGGTCATGGGACCGTGTTACACATCTTAAAGATAGGTTACTGTGCTCTGGGTCATGGGACCGTGTTACACATGTTAAAGTTAGGTTACTGTGCTCTGGGTCATAGGACCGTGTTACACATGTTAAAGATAGATTACTGTGCTCTGGGTCATAGGACCGTGTTACACATGTTAAAGTTAGGTTACTGTGCTCTGGATCATGGGACCGTGTTACACATGTTAAAGATAGGTTACTGTGCTCTGGGTCATGGGACCGTGTTACACATGTTAAAGTTAGGATACTGTGCTCTGGGTCATATGACCGTGTTACACAAATTAAAGTGAGGTTACTGTGCTCTGGGTCATAGGACCGTGTTACACATGTAAAAGTTACGTTACTGTGCTCTGGGTCATAAGACCGTGTTACACATGTTTAAGTTAGGTTACTGTGCTCTGGGTCATAGGACCGTGTTACACAAATCAAAGTAAAGTTACTGGGGTTATAAGTCATTAATGGTAATATAATTGTCTCACCAGATGAAAATTAGGACGTCTCCGATGCAGTATCTGTAGATTCACTCGCAGTCTCTGTAGATTCGCCAGCAGAGTTTGTAACTTCACTGGCAGTATCTGTAGATTCGCCAGCAGAGTTTGTAACTTCACTGGCAGTATCTGTAGATTCACCTGCAGTTTCTGTAGATGAACCATATTGCCCAGAATTATATGAAGTAGGTACAACAATGTCTCTATCATCAGCCACTTGAGATAGATTATCGGCATGGGCTGCAACATTAGGGTCTGCAGACACAATCGAGGTGGAATTGTCATTATCATCTGTATTGTGAACATCCGCCGACACGGTTATCTGTTGTCCGGGACATGGGGCACGTCGTAATTGGTCATGACTTACTTTACGGGTCCTGTTATTACCAATGCATTTAACCAAGTATCTGTCATTATCCAAAACTCTAGTAACTTCGTAGGGATTTGTGAATTTCGGGTCCAAAGATGTTTGGTTACGTGGATTAATTTTTACTAAGACGTAGTCACCACGCTGAAAACGATAAATTTTAGCTCTCATTCTATCAAACCTTTCTTTCGATTTTCTACCAGCTTCTATCATACGCTTTTGTACATGATCACGAAGAACAGTAACGTCTACACGTTCTTCCTCTATATTTATTAAGTTTCTTAATTCCGCAGGGGCACAATGCTGGCGACCAGTAATCAAAGTTAGTGGTGAGACTCCAGTAGTTTTATGAACCACACAATTAAAAGCGATTTGCAAACCTCCAAGTGCTGTATGCCAGTCTTCAGTTTCATAATTTTTTATTGCAGTAAGAGCATTTTTTAGAGTCGACATGACTCGCTCCACTTGGCCATTTGCTCGGCTTACTCCTGGCGCTATACAGTGAATTTCTATTCCAAAGGAGTTACAATAATTCTGAAACACGCCTAAAAATGCTCTATCGCCGTCGACTATAATTTGGCCAGGGGCTCCAAAGAGGTGAACTAGCTGCTTCAAAGCTGCAAGCGTACTATGCTGGTTTTTATTATTAGAATAGTATAGCAGCACATATTTGGAGAATGCGTCAATAGTGACTATCACATATTCATCAATCGGTGTTCCAAGTTTTCCAGTAATATCCATATGAACTACTTGAAAGGCTGCTGTCGGCTTTGGTATAGGATGCAACTGGACTTGAACTGCACCTGAAGGTCCTTTAGATGATCGGCAAATAACACAATTATCAACAAAGGAGCGGACAATAGAATTCATTTTTTCAAACCAGTGGCTTTCCTTAATTTTTAAAAGTGTTTTTTCCCAACCTAGGTGTTTAAGAGCTGAGTGAAAGGTGTTGATAAGACTCCACTGAAAAGCCGCTGGCACAACAGTTAACTTCTGAGGACCAATAATGCCATCAATCTGGCAAATTCTTTTTAGTATTCCACTTTCCAAAACATAGTCATCAATTTGCGCACCGCTACGAATTGCATCAATTAATGACCGTAATTTCAAATCTCGGTACTGTTCAGCTTTGAGCCAATCGAGATCTCTGTCCATCACATTAACATTTTGGCTGACATTTAAAGGATTACGGCTAAAAAAATCGGCATGTTGAATATTCTCCCCTTTTCTATATTCAATATCAAAATCGAAGTTCTGTAAAAATGCCCACCAGCGATGGATTCGGGGTAAAAGATCTTGCTTGCTTTTGGAAGCCTTTAATGCATTACAATCCGTAATCAATTTAAATTTCCTGCCATATAAAAAGTGTTTAAAATGTTTTATAGATCTTACCACTGCCAAGGTCTCCAACTCATATGAGTGATATCTACTCTCAGCGTCCGTTGTACGCATGCTCATATATGCGATTACGTGTTGCCTTCCGTTAATGATCTGGATAAGTACGGCACCGTATCCAAGGGAGCTGGCGTCTGTGTAAAGTTCTATGGGAAAATCTTCCTGAAAAATGGTTAAAACTGGAGCAGATGTCAAATATTCAATAACTTTATTGCGAGTTTCTTCATGTTCATGTGTCCATTGCCATTTAGCATTTTGTTTCGTAAGTGAATAAAGTGGGGCCATTAAGCTGGAAAAATTTGGTATGAACCGGCGAAAATACCCGGCTAGGCCATTAAACTCCCGCACTTGTTTAACTGTTGCAGGAACGGCTGATTTTGCAAGAGCTTCAATTTTCCTAGCACTAGGACGTACCGTTCCATCAGCTATGATCTTGCCTAGATATTCGATGGATCGCTTGAAGAAGGAGCACTTATCCATATTGATAGAAAATCCAGCTTTTTCTAGCGATAACAGTACTCGCTCTAAGTTAACTATACCTTCAGAGAAGTTTCTACTTTTACACAACACGTCATCAATGTACACTTGAACTACCTTGCCAAGAAGATCGTTAAGTGCTTTATTGATACTTCTTTGATATACGGCTGGCGCATTTGAAAGTCCAAAAGGCATAGTCAGGTATTCGTAAAGTCCGTCTGGGGTTATAAAAGCGGTCTTTTCAATGGAACTTTTGGCTATTGGGATCTGGTGAAACCCCGAAGCCATATCTAAAGTAGAAAAGTAATGTCCATCTGCAAGCTGGTCAATTTGATCTGCTATTAGCGGGAGAGGATAATGATCTCTTAAAGTATTAGAATTCAGCTCTCGGAAATCGACGCACATTCTGTCTTCACCGTTCTTTTTCTTTACAAGAATTATAGGACTAGAAAACGGCGATTTACTTTCTCGGATGATTTTATTTCCTAAAAGTTCTTTTACTATAGCTTTAACCTTCTCACGCTCGAATGAACTAAGTCTATAAGGTCTTCTTTCTACATATTTATCTGGATTTTTAAGTCGTATTTCTAACTCACCCGTATTTACTCGAGTTTGAGGAAATCCACGTATGAAGATATGAGCAAATTTGTTTAGTAAAATCTTAAGCTGGTCTAACTCAATATCATTTGTCAAATCAGTAATAATTTTATCAAATTTCAAATAACTTACTTGTAAATTCATCACAGTTGCTTGTTGAGTCAATTTCACTCCCTCCGTGTTAATAGTAACAGTGAAACCATTACTATAAACGAGATCTGTTCCAATGAGAACATCCACGTTTAAATCCTTATCTGGCAAAATATGAAATTTCATCTCCACATTCCAACCATCAATGTTACAGATAGTCTTCAAGGTTTGCACTGAAAGCACTGGCTGTCCTATTCCTTTTAAAAATGTAGCTACGTGTTCACGCTGTCCTGAAACTTTAGCTGAAATAGACTCCTTAATCAGAGAGCAATCCGCTCCACTGTCGAATAAAGCATCAAATGTCTTACTATCAATTATAATTTTTACCATCGTAGTTTTAGCTTTACCGACTATATTTACATTTGATGAGATCATTTTTGCTCTTTTGTAACAAGTTTCATAAAGATGACCAATTCC
The DNA here is from genome assembly GCA_014607495.2 of Carposina sasakii. Taxonomy (NCBI): domain Eukaryota; kingdom Metazoa; phylum Arthropoda; class Insecta; order Lepidoptera; family Carposinidae; genus Carposina; species Carposina sasakii. The sequence continues at coordinate 12,987,165 of CP053161.1, forward strand.
ATGACAGAAAGAACAGGTTTTAGGTGTACTTTTCCCTGATGTGGAAGGAAGAGAGCTTGATGATGGTAAAGCACTTACAGTATTAGTTCTTACTCTCGTCCAGCAGTCATCACCTGTATGTCCGGGTTTTTTACAAATCCCACAAAATGAAGTCTTCCGTCCATCAGGTTCACGTCTGATTTCCAATAAACGTGCACGTTTATTAGGTATGCCTGAATATGAAGATGTATTTGGTCGTTTTGGACGAATGGAAGAAGCAACTGAAATAAGTTCTGGAACAGATTTAGCACGTGCATTAATTAACTCAATCCGAAGCCTTTCGTCACTAATTGTTCCTATAACAGCCTCCACTGCGTCTTCATTAGAAAGCTTATCTTTAGTTACTTTGCGCCACAAACACCATGAAGTAGATAGAAACTCAGATATATTTTTGGATGGATCGTACACGTGCTCTCTGAATTGTAAAACGTCGCGAGAATACCTGTTCTCAGGTTCAAAGGTGAGGATGAGATTTTGTTGCAGTTCGTCCCATGATGACGTTGTTATTATCCATCTATCAGCCCATTGCTTAGCACGTCCTTTCAAAAGACTAGCAACTTTCATCCTTAACTCGTAATCTTCCAAATTATATTTTTCTTTGGCTATGGATACATGGTTACACCAGTCTCTGACGCCTATATCACTATCAGGGTCATATGAAGGTAGGTAGATATCCTGTACTCTAGTTTTTGCCTGTGGTGGTGGGGCCACGAGTCGTTCAGTCATTTGTTGCATCATAATCATCATGTGGGTAAGAAAATCATTTGAAAACTTATTGATTTGTCCCGAGTCATTTCCACGATCCTTTGAATCACATTTTGGGTTAGCGGGCGAAGGTGGCATCCCACTTCTGATGTTAGAGTCGACTGGTTTTCTAGATTTACCTGGTTCACTGAGATGTCGTTCGACACCTGCTCAGAGGTTCCGTGACCAATATTCTCGTCGTTAATCATTTTACTCGCTAGTTATAATAAAATACGGTTATATGATTTTACTCAAATTTATTGCTATATTCAACAATCACTTCACTTAAATTAATTACTTCACTTAAATCAACCACTTATTTCTTAAATTACATAAAGTACAGAGCGTACGCGCAGCGTAACGGTCGGAACAAGAATGCCTCACTGTGGACTGTGCCCTTCACTTTTATAGAGCCGATCGTGGAGGGAGTGGAGGGGCACACAGCTGTGCGTGCGCCTGCCGTTGAGTCACTACTTGACAAGCGCGATAGCTATTTTATAGCGCGATTGTATCCTGCGCCGACATGTGGAATATCTGTCAAATATAGGCAATGTTTAAAGTATTTTGTAAATACGGAAAGTGTTTAATTTATAATTCGTTAGGTTTAATATTTAACGCGTAGGACCTTCAATTTAACACTGTTATATACAGGATGTAACAAAAAAGGGTATGTTAAGCGAAAAGTTATGTAAATAGCCCACTATAGAGAACCCATTTCCAAAATTTGAGACTAGAAATTACATTTTTATTTTTCAAGATTGTATGAACATTCCTGAGTTGTTTAGGAATTCTTCATACTATCAAATATAAACATGTGATTTCGAATCTCAAATTTTGGAAAATTCTCATTTTTTCAAGATCCGAATAATATAAATCTTATTTTCAGCGGCAACTTTATTTTTCACATGGGCTACCTGACGACTGGTAAAATCAGCTCTAAGAAAATAATAGTAGAAAACTTAAAAAAAAACAGGCAAACAAAAACAGCACAGTTCCCACGACCTAATCATGACCCACCTTCATTCCAAACTCCATCCGATTTATTCAAGAGGATGCCGGGCGTTCAGGTGAATATAAAGGCGGAAAGTTCCAGAAAAAATAGGATCTCGCCAGTGAATATCGCATTCTGTTCACAGGTCGCGTGTGGAACAAATTGAGAAAATACTATTTTGAGCCGCGTGGCATACGGCCGAGTAGACTAAGCTACGTTACGGTAATATCTGGCATTTTCCACCACAGAATATCAAATAAGTCATGCTTGGTAACTATAGGTAGATTTGATACAAGCATATATTATACTATACACAGGGATGTATTTAAATGAGGTAACCAGAACTTGAGCAATAATAATAATGTCGAAATAGATTAAAACAATTTTTCTCTTATTAATATAATAAATAAATATTCACACACTTCACAACACATTAACTTAGTCCCACATTAAGATCCATAAGGTCTTGTGTCGTGGGTACTAAGCAACGGTATATAAATACATAGAAAAGTATAGAAACATCCATGACTCGGAAACAAACATCAATATTCATCATATCAATGTTTGCACCTACCGGGATTCGAACCCAGGACCCATGGCGTCGCAGGCAGGGTCACTACCTACTACACCAATCGGCCATCAATCTAGAACTGCTGGATTATAAAGAAAATCCCAAATGTCACATATAACAAAGCGAGGATAGATGTAAATGAACACTGATAAGTTGCTAGCTCATTGCTTGAGAGACCACCCGAGATCCTTAATCGACACTTACGACATGCACGGAAAGAGATGCAGCTGATTTTCAGCACAGGGGTAAAAATTACATACATACATACATATAATCACGCCTTTATCCCTTACGGGGTAGGCAGAGCACCAAAGGCCGATAGAACCACATGGTGCCACTTCTGACCAATTTTGAGGGTATAGTTGAGATGTACAAGTTCGGTTAGTAGTGACAGGTGGTCAGCCCATCACCTACAAAAGACCCTCTTGTCCCTCTACTGACTTGTACAGTATGCCCGGGAAGAGCAGCTGTAGTATTATACGTTTTTTTTTCACTCCCACAGCAGCATAGAATTACCTACTTTAAAATTTGAAAACAAAATTTCTGCAGTTGGTGTTGACAATGCTTGCTGACCAGGTCCTGGGTCTTCTTATTAGAATGCTTCTGCAGATCTTATTATGGTAAGGGTAAATATGTGCAATATTTTCGATGTCCTTTTCCGATACATTAAATGATTTACCATTCATACATGGCATACGAATGTTTGGAGGCTTTAGTAGAATGCAGGTCCAAGGCCCCATTAAAAAGACGCTATATGCTTTTTGGTGTATGCACCAGACAATACACACACACAGCTGTGTTCTCAATGTGAGATAGCTTACCAGACAATATGGTCGATTCCGGCAGTTACACTTAAAGCGTCGAGCACACCGGATGCGTGTGCGTGCACGTTAGCGTAGACGTACACGTACTTCTGAATTGTAATGTATGGAACTGTATAGGCACGGGCAGACCAGATGCGTATGCTTAGACGTCAAGCGGTGTGTCCTGTCTTGTACAGTTACATACATTACAACTCAGAGGTAAGAGTACATCTACGCTTACGTGTACGCATACGCATCCGGTGTGCTCGAGGCTTAAACCTAAACGTAAAATTAGTCCTACTTGTCCTTTTATGTTAAGAACGGAGAAAGATAGACCTGACTAAGATTGAGTTTAGTGTGACTGTCGGAATCGCCCCTAATATCTGCTCCTATCAGGCAGTATGTCACCTGCCAGTATGCATAAAGTATGATTCGCAATGTCCCTTATACGGGTAAATCGTGGACCCTCTCAGGCCAATGATTCAGGGCCCCCCGGGGCAGGGTCCGTGCGAAAAGTCATTTATGATTCATCGCCTTTCATCCTCGTGTCGTGAAATCAAATTTTAAAGCCCGCGTGTATAGGTCAACGTTTTATGGGCATATTTTTGTTTACTACATATTAGGCGCCGCCAGCGACTACGTCCGTAAATTTTACAGTCTATGTATTATGCTGATAAATGACAGTTTCATCAAAATTCAATAAGTGGTTTTTGTATGAAAGAGTAATAAACACACACACATATACTAGGTACACCATACTCAAAAATGCATTATTTGTTAAATAATTCATTTATTTGTTAAAGCATATTTTTTGTCAAATATGAAATTTCTCTAAAGTCACTTTGGTATTTTTATATAAAAATTATATTGCTATTTTATAAATGTAGTAATGGAATTTTGTAATGGCAATTTAGAGTCAATTATTGTTTTTTGATATATACTGATATTTAAGACTAGTGGACGCCCGCGACTCCGACCGCGTGGACTACAGAAAAACCAAAATGTCGAAATTATCCGGGATAAATACATTTTCCCGGGATAAAAAGTAGCTTATATGTTAAGTGGGACCTGTCACAATATATTCTTGAAAACTGCATCGAAATCGGTTCAGCCATTTCTGAGATTAGCGTGCACAAACGCACAGACAAACCGACAAACCGACAAACAGACAAAAATTCCAAAAATCATTATTTTGGTTACTATTGCGTTGATAAAGGTCACCTATAATATTTTTTCTCATATATCTTCCATGTACAGACAGCGATCCGTTACATTTTTATTATATGTATAGATAGATAGATAGCGTATTTTCTCGGTAAATGCACACGAGCATGGAGTGGGTGTGGATCAGGAAGATAAATGTATGTGGAGACCATACCCACTTAAATTTCCAAATGAAGCCAATTCACTGCTGGCTACATTGTATATCTGTCTAAGTGAGTATTTAAATGTACACCGCCTTTGATAGACGGTAAGTATTTCATAATAATGTCAGGAAATATGTTATAAACGTACTAGTGGACGCCCGCGACTTCATCCGCGTGGACTACAGAAAAAACAAAATGTCGAAATTATCCGGTATAAAAATATTTTCCCGGGATAAAAAGTAGCCTATGTGCTAATCCAGGGTGTGAGCTAACTCAGTACCAAATTTTATTAAAATCGCTCCAGCGGTTTTTACGTGAGTAACAAACATTCATCCATCCATCCATACTCACAAACTTTCGCGTTTATAATATTAGTAGGATATGTATGAGAGTGTGTAACTCAATTTTATTGATTATTTAAATAAAAAATAAAAAATTTAAACTCGTAATAGATATTATATCAGACGGATAGTCTTGCAATTAGTATGACGCTGTATGGAGACAAGATTAGCTTATGGTCTTATTCAGCAGCTAGAACATAATGTACAACTTATTGAAAATCTTACAATCTTGTTACTGTCTCTTTCCGAATATCCTACTCCGATAGGGACACAATGTGTTGGAATAACAAAATATCGATTACTTTAACTACATCATCTACCAAGTCATTCACATAAATCATCCATTCAATCAGTTACTCAATGTTCGGCCATTTTATAGTAGCTTAATTAAATACAGATTCCGTTTCTAACAAATGTCTGTCTATTTTTTAATTTTACATTAAATTTCACAAGTGATGGTGAGTGGTATTAGCTGCAAAAAGGTACATATTCGGAGTGTATTCTCCAGTGCACACATAAGTTCTTTGACGTGGAGATGAGATCGGATTCATCAGACCGAAAATACTTTACTGAAACAAAGGCGATGCATTTTCCTTTTATTTGTATTTATTTTTAAAATTAACTATTTTACCTTTAAATAAAATAACATTTCTGTTATCTCTGGCGGTTTTATTTCTGTTTGGAGTACAGCAAAAAACTGTGTCGCAATTTCCTCGAAGAAAATAATATTTTCCTCTCGGATAAAAAAGTTGGCTTTGTCTGTTTTCTTATGTATATAAGATTTATGTATATACATAAGAAAATACTCGACATTGTGTTGTGGTAAAGTGACGATATGACTTACGTGCCCCTGAATTCCGTAGTCCAATCTTAGGACATGCACATAAGGAGATTTAGCTGATGTATTCTACTAGTGAAGCCCCGCATGAGTACAGAGTGCTGAGTGTGAGTTTTCTAAAGCACGTTAACGTTAACGCAGAGTTAAAGGCTCGAGCACACCGGATGCGTATGCGTGCACGCATAAGCGTAGACGTACACGTACCTTTGAGTTTAATGTATAGAACTGTCACCGCTTGACGTCTATGCTTACGTCTACGCATACGCATCCGCCCGGTCTATATAGTTCCATACATTACAACTCAGAGGTACGTATACGTCTACGCTTACGTGCACGAACACGCATCCGGTCTGCTCGAGCCTTAAATGGAATAGATCAGGCGCAGGACCAACGGCTTTACGTGCTTTCCGAGGCACGAGCTAAGTGACAATTTTGCAACATTAAAATCTGTACATGAAATAAATTCATTGGCACAGGCCCGGATCTCTCTCCGGTCGTGTCGGCTTTCCGTCCCATCGGACTATGAGAGTAACGGAATAGAGAGTGCATCTGTGTTTTCGCACACGCTTGTGCACTATAATATCTCCTGCGTACCTGGCCAATCTGCGTAGAGATTGGTCGCCTTGGCCGAAATACGGTCAGAGATCATCGTATGGAATAATTCAGTTCTCATTCTTGCCACCAGATATTACTTTGCCCACCGTTATACTAATCTGTGAGAAAGCTAACATGTTCACCGCGTTAGAAAAACTCGCACTAAGCACACTGGTCTAATTATAACATAATATTATTCATGTTTATTAATTCGCGTCACACACAATTTTCAAACCGAAGTTTTATTTTTATGAGCTATCAGATACTCTCAAGAATCGAATGGTATAGGTTTTCTTAGAGCCCACGTAAATAGAATTCTAGCAAGCGCCATGAGTAACTATTCTTATACCCTCACTATTATAGGATATTATCCAACGTCACGTCACAGTGCTGCTCCATTCCACTCGGATGGTCGGCTGCACACTACGGTGACTTAAAGGAAGACCAGCCAGGAGATGGTGTTACAACACGGCTGTGTCACAAAAGCCAGAAGAGCATGTCCACTTTTAGTGTAGAGATCAGTGACAGAATTGCTAGCCTTGCTCGTAGTCTGAGGGAACGCCACAGAGTTTTTAAGTCGACATTTACGATATGCACGTATTAGATACAGCAGATATATTCTACCCCTCGGATTACGTAAAAGCTATAGCAAAGCTGAAGCCGCGCGATCGCGATAATTGAGAAGGTGTGCGTGCGCGCAACGAGCGCTCGGCATCCTCCCGCGACCCGCACCTCGCCCCGCGCAGACACACACTCTCAATCGCGATCGCGCAGCTTCGGCTTTGCTATTGCTTCTACGTAATCAGGGGGCTAGTAAAGCCTCGCATCCACACAGGCAATATAAAAAACTTAAAGGGAGCGGCTGGTAGTTACTGGATGGCAAAAAAGAGTGGCGTGCGCTGGGGGAAACCTACGAGTACGTCCAGCAGTGTACTGCAATAGTGTTCTATCGAGAATCCTAAGCAACAAAGTATATCCGTTTATATAAAATGTACAATTAAAACTAACCCACGGTTAGTAAAGAGAGATGACATCTTTCACCGCAATGTCTTGAGTATCGCTCTCATGCTACCCGTGGTTTATATTTTTATCACATATCTTCCTTGTTCTTACTTCGCGGTATACCTTATCTTGTTACCTCCAATCGTGTTTATCTTGTAGAATAATATGGAGACCTAGCCAATATTAGGTGCTTCTTTATTGAAACACAATATTCCGAGGAATACGGGAATGTAGGTTGATACTGAGGTATTATTATTAGATTCCTAGTAGCACAAGATTGGATTGTTTTTCTGAAAATTGGATGTCTAAGAACTGAGTAAATTAAATACTTCTGTATATCTTTTAATAGCAAAGTGGCAGCAAATATTATTTGGTTATCGCTGATAGCATACAGAATTGGTAGTTGATTCATTGTAACTTTTATTTCGAGTCTTTGCTATACATGAAACGTTCAGCTAAATACGAAAGGTAATTTATTTCGCATTCAAAGGTTCCATGAGCTCAAACTCAAAACATTTACCTCGTAGTAGACACATAATCAAAGTATAACAAACGAAAAGCTTTGATAAAAAAAAAGGAAAATTTTTATGTAAACATATCGAGTAAGATCTATCTTAGTTCATGCTCTGCAGCATCACAATGCTGACGAATAAAAGATTTATCAGATCGAAATAAATTGTCTACAGACAGAGTAAGTAAATCGGTGTCAAAATTAAAATAATATTTGTCTATAGAAAAAAGCCGACAAGTGCGAGTTGAATTCGCGTGAAGAGGGTTCCGTACGATGTTACCTATCATGTTTTCCACCTGCAAATGTAAGTTGGTACGCACAATATTGAGTGATTTACCATGTTATTTTAATATCATGGACTTCTTATAGGTTTTCCTATAATCTATAAGGAGAAAACTAATTTCTGTATTTTTTTCAAAATTTTAGGTTCAGTAGTTTCGGAGATAAGGGGGGGGAATGGTCAATTTTCGTCTATTTTCTTGAATAACTTGGAAACTATTTATTTTAAAATTACAAAAAAATACATTTAAGATCTTCTCAACAAGACCTTTCATTTGATATGCCACACGATGCAGTTTTCAGATTTTTTTTTTTAATTTTCCCTTTCCCCCCCAAAAATGACCCCCCATATATAGATTTCATCTGCTCACGTCACACCTCTGTGTTTGGGTCACAGGAATTGATATGTGTACCAAATTTCAACTTAATCGGTCTAATAGATTCGGAGATAATTGACTGTAAGCGACGGACGGACAGACACACGAGTGATCCTATAAGGGTTCCGTTTTTGTATTCAGACGTACGGAACCCTAAAAACACTTGGACAGCGTTAGGGATGATTCTCATTAGTGCGGGCCGTGCCCGGGGTGGGCCTTGTACGTGGCCCGGACGGGGCACGGATTAAAAATGTTACGTACATTTTCGGACCCCCGTGCAACAAACGTGGTGTAGACGAGCGTCGAGTGGGCCCGGACGGGATACGGAGATAAATTGCTTCATACAAAATATATGTAACGTTTTTAATCCGTGCCCCGTATCGGCAACGTACACGGCCCGCCCCGCTCTAATGAAAATCATCCCTTATTTTTTTAATATAAGCGCGTCCAAAATTATAGTTGGTAAACGCCGTGCGTGGTCACTCCCTTACCGAATGAAATGATGCAACCTCACTGTTATTAAAATTCAGATGACCTAATGCAGCGCTCCTGATTAGGCTAATTTTTCATACGATATCTTCTGTTTCAGGCGCCGACCTATGTCGGTATGTCTCTTTCGCACCCATTGAATACAGTACTAGAAATCGTACCAAAGTTCGTTTCATTGGAGCGCGATCGCTAGCGCTCCATTCGATACATAAGATTACAACTTATTTGAGACGAACGCGTAGACACAATTGTATAAATATAAATTCTACTATCGAATTGAAAGATAGATATAAATATAGAGAAATATAGACTGCCTATGTATGTAATCTTCGTGGGTAGGAGTGCACTGCACCAGCGCTCCTTAGGACGAGCCGCCTCTGTAATAATGTATTTTTGATTCAGCATTTAAGGTTCGAGCACACCGGATGCGTATGCGTGCACGTAAGCGTAGACCTCTGAGATTAATGTATAGAACTGTCACCGCTTGACGTCTATGCTTACGTCTACGTATACGCATCCGGTCTGCCCGTGCCTATACAGTTCCATATATTACAACTCAGAGGTACGTATACGTCTACGCTTACGTGCACGCACACGCATCCGGTGTGCTCGAGCCTTTAATATCATTTCATGAGAAAACAAGAAGGAGAGTTGGTTCTCTAATTAGGACTGAAGTGAAGGTAATGTATTCAGTTTTTAGAGCCCGATTGAGATAAGTACTGAACACTTTTATTCTTTCTTGTGCCACTCTATTTAAGTAGCACACACATGAAATCGATTTTAGAAACCTAAAAATAAATTTCTTACCTACCGACAATAATTTTAAATTTTGACACTTTTATTAGTAACTAGCTCATTATAGAATCACTGTACATATTTTTACTCTGTGTGCAAGATGGTGCTATAAAGTGTAATTGGTCGGACGTAATGTAACGCAATTGACGCTTTATTGCGTCTAAGGCTTTAGATAATAATGTGTAAGCGAACTGACATGACCAGTATCTGGAAACTAAATTAAAATTATTACTTAAATAGATGACAAAAATAAATATTATTTTGATGGATATACATATAAACCTATTATTACTTTACGTATACGTAAATGTGAAAATTATTAGATAATTTTAAATATTTACCTATTTCCGTAGGTAAATTTTAATTTATAAGAAAGTGGTTTCAACATAAGTTTTAAAAAAATATAAAAGTATGTAGATAGCGTGGAAAAATAAAACTCAAAAATTCTAAACTCACAAAAGCGTAGATTTCGTGATCACCCTTTGTGATTTGATATGTCTATAAACGTTGGTCTAGTTAAAGAAGAAATCTTTTGAAAAACACGTAAAACTTCGAGTTTCGCATATACTCGTACTATGAGTTTATTATACCCAATTACCACTCCTTTGCGTCGTGCAGTCGGGTAAAAAACTACAAATTCTTATAATGTCATTCAAAAATAAAAATTCTAAAATAAAGGACAACAGTCCATGTTTGTATGATAGCTGGCTTATCGCGTTTTTTGTCTTCTCAAAATTGTATATTTTATGGTTCCCTAGACAGTCTGTTTCAACCTACTCAACATTTATAGTAGGTACGTATAAAGACGCATTTTATTTGACCTCTATCAAATATTAATGTTGGACGCAAACATGTAAAAGGTAAGTTTTACTTGTTAAAATGGATATTTAACTTTTGAGGTACTTTCAGAACAAACCTAAATTTTATTTAGGGCCGATATTTCCAAAGTTCAGATTGGATTCTAAGCCTGCTCAAGTAGCATGACCTGCGAAACACGATATGATAAACCGATTTATCGACATTTAGCCTATCATAAAACGATAAATATAGCCGCCATGTTGAATTTTGTATAGTGACGATACAATATCGTACGATACGATATCCAAGATGCGTAGTCATGCTAGGGGGCCTGATCAACATAGAGAAGTCAATGTTATACTATTACTACTACTACTACTATCTAAAATAATAAAAATCTCCGAAGCAATTTAGGCGACTATCCATGACCTTTAAACGAGACTTATCTGACCTTGGCATCTATAATCGCGTTCTTTCCCATCTGTCGGTGATGCATCACCTCATCATGCCGCAGCTCACTTATCTGAACCGACAGGATCTAGGGCTATCGATCACGTCCCTAATATTAGAAGAGCCTTGGCATAGTACAAACATAGTAGTAGAACGTGAAGAATAAAATATATTCGACGGTAAATACTGGGCTATACCAAAATACGTCAGCTTCATCTCCGTCTATGCATCTCGTAAGGGTCGACTGTGAAAATCACTCAAAAATCATCACTGAAAAAATTATGACCCAGTGTCACTCTCAAAAATAAGACGATCTGATGATGCCTCTTAAGCTCAAATACGGCAACCAGTTTATACTCTAAAGCATGCCAAAGAAATGTATATAGGTATCCAGGGTGTGGGTAACAGCCAGGCAAATACTGAAACGCTGAACAAGTACCATTGTCTAGAGTTATACGACAGTGTTATTACTCGCAGGAAATGTATTTTTGATTTGATTATTATCAGTAATCTTTGCTCTCCGCGCCAATTATATCGGGCGATGACTAATTAAATGGTCTTATTGATTATTGTGTGATACATTGCTGTTTTTTGGATCACTTGTGACTCTATCAGGGTTGATCAGTCTTTTGAACTTTTTTGAAGTTAACTTTTTTTTGGAAAATCATCTTTTGGTTAAAATTTTATTTTTAAGTTATTATTTAAGGCCTAATTAAACGAACTAAATTATTTTTTTGAAAGTCGGAAAATTTCGGAATTTTCCTGCGAATATTTTCATTGTTTTCCAACTCAGCATCATGGTCTGAAGTCATGGTATTAATATTTGCCTGAGCTGTCACAAACATTCTGTATGTAACATGCACTCGAAAAACATAACCGCCCTTCTGGCGCATTCGTGTGATAAGATGTAGATCATTAGATATATATACTCATTCAATTACATAAGCCCTCACACAACACAAGAATCATTATTATAAATTATACGAAGTATATTTTGCCTAGGGCCTAAACACACGTATCTTATGCACTGTTTTTGATTTTACTGATTTTAATTGTTTAAGTATAGATAATGAAATCCTTAATTGGCTGTATTTTATGTTTATTTTTAATGTACTGTCTGTAAGAATAGCTGTGGATTTTTATTGAGTAAATAAAATATATTTTAAAGTTGGTCAGCAACCAGGAAAATAAGAGCGCGCAGTAAATGATTTTATGCGTTTCGTAATAACGTTCTACTATCCTTCATATGGCTATGGGATCCCTCGACAAATTTAAGACCCTCAGTGTAGGCTTTACAAATTAAAGCCAGCAATTTTCGGGCAGTAGACCTTAATTTCGATAAATTTGTCGGAGATTATTTAGGCGCTAATGCATGTTCAAAGTTTAATTACTGTTTACCCACTTGCATGTGGAAATGTTTTACTTAGCGTGGGACTAGGTTAATATGTTGTAATGTTTGTGAATATTTATTTATCTAGCTAAGTTATTTGAATATTGTTAGGTATTATGGGCTGACCACCTGTCACTACTAACCGAACTTGTACATCTCAACTATACCCTCAAAATTGGTAAAAAGTGGCACCATGTGGTTCTATCGGCCCTTGGTGCTCTGCCTACCCCGTAAGGGATAAAGGCGTGATTATATGTATGTATGTAAATTATACTCGTTTCACCACATTCGTGTCGTAAGCACTGTGTATAGGTAGGTGGAGGTTTATTTATTTCATACACAAAGTCTTTTCTATTTAAATCTAGCAAAGTTTTATCTCTTTTGAAACCTACACAGTTACTCAGATCGGATATTTAAGATCCTTTTTTACAGTTAGTGCTTAGTAGCACTTAAGAAAAGTCTAGAAATTATTGGAACTCACTCAGCGTGAACGAATGGAATTGAAAAATTGAATGACTCTACTATTTTATTTGATCATTTTTAATCAAATTGAAGTGAATTGTTGAACACTTTATGCATTTATTTTATTACAGTTACTTAATTTCAGTATACTGACTTTATTTTTTTAGATTTTATAAAATTATTGATAAAAAAAATTTAAAAAATTCTTCACCCGAGTTGGAATCGAACCCACGACCTCTGCTAACCGTGCCAGCCGCTATAACCACTAAGCCACCGGGTCAATTACTCGGATGACGAATTTTACCATCTCTTTTCTAAATTACATATTGGCAACGTTATTCTTCACCCCGATAGCTGTACACTAGCCAAATCTCGGCAAACAAAGCTGAAGCCCTCAGCACAATGTTCAAAGATGAAACGATCAACCATATCCTAACGCATTATATTAAAGGAGAAGTGTTTTTATAAATTTATCTTAGTCAAGATATTATATATTATAAAATTATTAATAAAGAAAATGGAAAAAATTCTTCACCCGAACGAATCTAGATTTTGACTGAAAGATAGGTAAACGTTCATGTTTTTGGAGTTGCACTGTATTTTAGGACTTCAATATCAACTAAAATATCAAGCCCGTATTTAACCTACCAGCAGGTTCCATGTAGTAACAAACACATGGCATACGAGGGACACTCTTACCAAATTAATTTCCTCAAAATAAAAAAAAATCTGAAGTACAGTGGACAGCAAAAACACTACGAATACTAGAAGATGGATGAATGTGAAATATCAGAGACAGATAGAGTAGACTAATAAAGTTGCAGTGGTCAAAAAATTCAAGAAATTGTTTAAGCCGAAACCTTTATTTGTAGCCATCAACAAGCTACAAAAACCGTGAAAAAACTACTAAAACTTTCGATCGACATATCAAAATTATTCTATTTAGAGTGACTGAAATATTTTTCATTGAATTAATAATTTTTTTTGGTTTTGCCAGTTAAGTCATATGGGGGCAGGTATTACTATAAGTAAAGTATGAGTAATTGACCCGGTAGCTCAGTGGTTAGAGCAACTAGCACGGTATGCAGTGGTCGTGGGTTCGATTCCCACTCGGGTGAAGAATTTTTTCCATTTCTTTATTAATAATTTTATAATATAAGTAATTTACCTAACATAATACCTAAGAATTACGAAGAAGTTGCTTTACTGTAACTAAATTATCTTAGACTGTGTCTTCGAGTGTGGGCAATTCTCAATGCAATTTACCGCAGATTGGCGCGGGACGAAGGAGGGGAAGCGCTCAAAGGGGGGAGGGAGGTTATGTTCATTTCACGGTGGGTACTTCTATTCACAATATTCGAGTAACATCCGTTTTGGGTACTATAGTGTAGTTTTTAGGTTCAAAGAAGTTAATGTGTAAAAAAAAAACGGAATTCGAGAGAGTTCAGGTTACAAACTTAGATTTATCATCTGCTCTAGACGACTTACCAGCGAAGGTATTCCGAAGCAAGATAAATGAGGATTTTGAATATGATCATTACAGAAAACCTTTTCATAAAAATGACTTAAAACTAGTGTAAGATTATGAGCATCGTTATCCAAATTTTCTGGAAATAACGCACTAATTAGTAGATAGTTTTCCTATATACATATAATCCGCTAATCAGTGATTTTTATCTAATTTTTTTTTATTTTAGAAAAATAGATAAAGTAAAAAGCAAAGAGATAAGAAAAAAGACAAAACTAACAGATGCTCTTGAATACTGTCTTAAACAGAGGTGGAGATGGGCAGGCCATATTTCAAGATATTCTGATAAAAGGTGGACATTGCAATCTACAAAGTGGACTGGACCATTAGGAAAAAGGAACACTGGAAGACCAAAGAAGCGATGGGCAGATGAGATAGTCGAAGTGGCTGGACAAAACTGGCTAGAAAAAGGAAAGGACAGAGGAAAGTGGAAAGAGTTGGAGGAGGCTTATACCCAAGCGGGGTCCACTTAGTTTAGCTAGAATTTCAAAGAAAATATGTAATAACCATAGAACTAATTGGAATAAATAGCTTTATTATTATTATTATTGTATCTCTGTTTAAATTCTCGGGATTACAGAGTCCCGGTCCTTTGAGAGGCGTGCATCGGGCCGTGGCCAAGATGTAGAGGCCCTTTTTGGAGAACTTTAATATGGTGTGGGATACACATGGCGGATACCATCGCCGACCGCACAATAAGATACACCCGGCGATGGTCCCCGCCATGTGCAAGACTATTGGAGTGCAGATCTATGTCATGCGATGGAAACAAAGGTCATGGGCTATGAGGCTGAATATTGGGTGGGGTTGGGTAACTGGGCTATTGAAGGAGAATAACGGACGCCTGCCATTACAACCAAGTCTCATAATTGTTTGGTGGCAGGCGGTGACTCGCCGACTCATTTCATGGGCCCCCTGAAACGGCCGCACGCACGGAGCGACAAAGGGGGCAACATTTAGTGAGTGGCTAGGGTGGAGGGGTGCCCCTGGACTTTAAACCGAAGCCAACTTGCCACTTACTGACGGGCACGTCCACCCTCGAGCTGTCATAGCTCTCGCGACTCCACTCTGCCCGGCCGGCGAAGGCAAGGCAGAGGTGGGGGAACTGTTCCTCGTCAGACTTCACTCCGGCGCCGGAGATGAGGAACAGGGTCTTCCCCCGGGAGTACTTCAGGTCCGTGGGAACGCTACCTCCCAACAGCTCGCCACAAGCTGCCCTGCGGGCTTATTATTATTATTATTATTAATCAGTGATTTGACTTTGTTTTAAACACGAGATTCAGCTTAGCGAAGTTTTAAACTTCCTTGCCTGATTTCCTTGTAACTCGGTCTCATCTATCTATACATACGAGTATAATAAATATGTAACGGATCGCTGGCTGTACATGGAAGATATACGAGAAAAAATATTAAATGAGACCTTTATCAACGTAATAGTACCAAAAACAATGATTTTTGAAATTTTGTCGGTTTGTGCGTTTGTGCACACTAATCTCAGAAACGGTTGCACCGATTTCGATGCAGTTTCCAGAATATATTGTGACAGGTCACAACTTAAGATATAGGCTACTTTTTATCCCGGATAATTTTGACATTTTGTTTTTTCTGTACTCTACGTGGACAGAGTCGCGGGTGTCCACTAGTGTTAAATAAAGTTAAATAATTTGTGCGTGGCGAGGTACGGTAAGGCGCGGGAATATGCCGAGCGCTCGTTGGGGGGATCATATTTTGTATCAATAGCATGCTACACCATATTGTTTACCTACCGTATTATAATTTAAAAATTACATTTGATAGAAAAATGTATAGAATTTTTGACACGTTTAGGCCATGTTTGTTGAAATTATTTATTGTAATAAATAACTTGCCTATGTCCTAACAGTCCTTTAGTTGTAGGCATACTTTGAAATTCTTCTCAGAAAATCCCTCTTTAGGTAAATGTTAGTTGAGTTGAAAATGAAATGAGTAGGCCGAGTGTTGAATTTAATTTAGGTACTTACGTGAAAAAACGTCTCGCCTACACAACTAAGTAAAATTGTCTTTAATTTGGAGACAAAACTTATTTTCGGAGGTCACCAAATAATATTTTTAGGTTGCCAAGGGATTTATTTATATCGAGATAAATACAACGTAAATAGCAATGTTTCCTTTTGTACAGGGAGTGATAAAAACTAGGTACTTCCTTGTCTGAGTATCTGGAAAAGACCAGGCACGAGTGGTTTCCTGAAAGCCGATTCGAGGTCGTGATATTGTATACCTATTCTATAGGTAAAACTTTTTGAAGATCGGCCTATTCATGTTCTATTTTTATATTATGATCTTGCGATTTCAGAGTCGGCTCCTGTTTTAATCATCGTCAATCGTTAGAGAAAAAGAGCTTGCAGTAATAATAAACTCATTTACATATAAAAAAATGGCCTAATAACGGCTAGGTAAAAATTTTGATGTCTCTAACTACCTCAGTGTCATTCTTAAAACCTCCTAGCTCACGACTACCAACGACTACTACTAAAGACGACCTTTCAATATCAAATGCAACAAGCCATTTAGGCTGCAGAGCGTGCCAATGACCTACGTGGTCATTTATATAGGTTGATTTTGGTCGTCAACGTTCCCGAAAACTACGGAATCTCCTCATCATCACGATCATTTTTCTTCATGGAAGTATACCTGGGAAGTGTCTGGTTTCCAAAATATTTGGGTCCAAAGTTGAGTAAATAGACAGCGTTTTTCGGCATAAATGCACATTGACGCGTGTAGCAAGATTTTTTCACGAGAAATAATTAATATCTGTCTATGAAAAAACTAGCATTAACACTGGACACTATAAATTTCGCCCGATCAAGTAATAAAAAAAAATGCAAAAAATTTACAACGTTTCCCAACATTTTTTTGGCATAAACTTACTTTATTTGATGTATAAAGTACGTACCCTTCGTTAAGGGTGGCAATGAAAAAACACCCTGCATACTTTTAAAACTTAAACCTTCTTCGCACTTGGGTAAGAATGATGCGAGTACGATGCGTCACTAGGATTCCGAAACATCACCGTCTTTTAAACAGCGATGTGGTCGAAGCTTATGCTGCTTTCCCACCAGAGATATGCCATGCTACATTGCTGCGTATGCGTTTGATAGCCACATCCCAGGTGAAAAGGTAGCCTTAATATCATGATTTTTATTCTGGCGATTCACGGCCGACACTGAGAGAGCCCTGTGACGGCGGTCACCGGAATGTGCCCCGAAACTATTTGTCCCGGAAAAGAATAACCTAATAAAGCGAGATAAATCTCATTTTACCGGGTTTAGGCCGGAAATGTATTTAGGTAGACGTACTCGTAGATAGGTACTGCGAAGGTCGGGACGTTCTACTGGAATATAAAAAAACTGGTTAACTGACCTATTTACTGCTATGTAATAAAGCGGTGATAGCCCAATGGATAAGACGTGCGCCTTTCAGTCGGGAGGCGTGAGTTCGATCCGAGTCGCGGGCCTGTACCACCGAATTTATCTCATGTACGGATTTTTCTAAAAATTCTTACTTAGCTATACCCGAAAAGGGTTGACGTCAGGCAGGCAGCCGGCCGTAAAAACGAATGCCAAAACTTTGGCAGTGTGAGTTTCGAAAGAAACCATATTGCGTCGACCCCATAAACAATGAGATAAGGGCAGGAAGATGATGATGATGATAGTGCTATGTAATGTCTATGTGAATTTGTAGTTCGCTAGTTCGGCATGATCCAGTATCGATTGCATACGAGTATCCCAGCTAATATTACAAATGCGAAAGTTTTTTTGTTCGTTTGTTGCCTTCGCTTCATTTACTCCACCAATATTTTTGAAATTCTGCGTCCACGCCAAGTCCACGCACACGAAGTCGCGGGCAACATACATCGCGTATAATCGGTCGCGTAACGTCAGAACAGACAAAATGTATAGAAAAACACTCGACCGTTCACACTCAACCGACCATACGTTAGTGCGTCGAGCGTATAGCGTCTATTGTTAACTGATACGCTCGACGCATCATCCGTCAGATATGAACCGACCCCAATAGGCTATAATCTTCATCTCATTTAGTATTAAAGCAAAAAACAGTACCTAACATTTGTAAACATTATGGTATAGAGCGTAATTTAACAAGAGAGCATAATCACCTAGCTGGGGCCTTAGATACTTAAAAAAATAAAACTTTTTTAGGCTAAACAGTGCTTAATTTGACAGATATTCGATACATTATGCTGTTAAATGTCATGCTTAACGAGTATAACTTTGAACACGGTTTTTATGAGCACCGCTAGTTACCTAAGACCGATAGGTAGTATATTTGTTAGGTAAGAAATTGTGTCAAAGCTTTTAACTAAAACATTGTCAATACGAGTATATAATATATGGAAACACAATACGCTCATGATATTTTCGACATAATAACGTACACAGGATATTTGCAATTCGGGGTGCTTCCTGTGCGTGGGAATTGTTGCCCTTTCAAACGATGAGCTGTAGATATATCGTTATTGTTAGCCAAAGCTATACATATGGTTACTTTCCAACGAGTTTCTCTCAAATATTTGTTTTATAATTTTATTTACTTTTAGAATGCCTTCTTTTAGCTAAAATAAATATTTTTTAATGACTCGAACCTATTTGGATCTATACTGATGCGGGGTACAAAAGAATACGTCATCTTTATCTCCTTCCGTGCATGTCGAAAGAAAATCAGGGGTGTTCTCTCAGGCGATGCGCTAGCTAAATATCACTGGTCATTTACATTAATCTTGCATTTACAGCATACATAGCCTTTATGTTAAATAGATACTTTATAGGAAGCAAAAAACCGCAATAAGTAAATTGGAGTGACATCCCTCTTAAATGGAAATAATTCTACTTTAAGAGTTTCTGGTTCACTCCCGATAACATAAACAAAGTGTTGGATATTCTATTACGCAGGAAGTTGCAAATTTTCCAACATCTGTAAACAATGAACAGGCTTTGGAGCTAGACATTCATCAATATTGGAAACTAATCAGTTCGAGACGTTGTGGACGAGGAGCATTAGTAGATCAACTGAATCATAATATTATGCACTTATTTTCTCCCTTCCTTTTACATACATACATTTTAGTACATACACACACTGCAATTTTACCGAAATGAGGTAGCAAACTGCAGGATCATTAAGAAGAACTCACAGCCACGGGGATAGATGTAATTATTAATGGTAAATTGCTAGCTTATCGCCTGAAAAAACGCCCGATTTCCTTAGTCGACTCTTACGATATGCACGGAAATAGATGCATCTGATGGCACAGAACTTCTAAGTTATATCTTGATGGCTTTCTCACTCCACGCACGCAAGCACAGAATCAGATACAATGCGTCCAAATAGAATGTCAAATGAAGTATGTCAGTTCAAGTTGCTTGTCAGTCCAAGCAATGACAAATAGTGTAACAGTAATAGTAGAATCATGCGGTATGTCAGACCTAATTTTGGTTTTGCCATAAAGGAGAACTGTCTAGCAGTTCTCCTGAATTTCGTCTTAAGGCGACCTTAACTCTTATTAGCTCCACTTTGGTGGCTATTAAGCCCCGAATCGCCAACTTATGCCTGACAGACCGTAACAAATCGCACCTTGGGGTGGTGACCATTGCCAAAGCAAAAGCTTTGCGATAAATTTTTTTGGGTTGTTTAAACTTACCTCCTTTTTTGTCTGGTAGCGGTTTCATTTTGGGGTGCGAACATAGAAAGTAACATATAAAAAGACTATCGTCAAACAAGTTGTTAATGCTTTCATGTCGAATAAATGATTTTGAATTTTTTGATTGAAATTTGAGTTAGGTCATACTCTATAATCGCGTAGATGTCTAGAAATAGGTACTACCAATATCAGTTTCTGCTTAATTGAAATCAACAAGTAATTTTTATACTTTTATGTTACCTATGGTAACTTTTATGTTACCTATGGTAACTTTTATGTTATTAATGTTACCTCTCTTATAAGATGCACGAAACTCACTGTAGGAGTTGCAGTTGACGTGTCACAAACTATTACGTGAAGAGTACTACTAGTAGTAGATACCTACAACAAAATGAAAATGAAATATGAAGATCTACAAATTGTCTTATACTCGTACAATACTCACGGCGATCCATCAGTATCTGCAGCCAAACGCCTTCAGGGTGAGATTAAACTTTGTACAGTGTTTCCAACAAAGGTATAATTTGTAACTACTTCGTAGAATTAGGTTAGTACCTAAGATACCAATTTCCGTCCACGTGGATCTTCAAAATACGTCTCTACCTATATAATATAGAGAGTGAACTTTATGTTTAAAATTTCTTAAAAAGTATTAGATTTCATTTAGTAATATTTTATAAACGCGAAAGTTTGCTAGTATGGATGGATGGATAGATGGATGGATTGATATTTTTTACTCTTTCACGTAAAAACGGCTGGAGCGATTTTAATGTAATTTGGTATGGAGTTAGCTGACACCCTGGATTAACACATAGGCTACTTATTATCCTGGAAAAATATTTTTATCCCGCATAATTTTGACATTTTGTTTTTTCTGCAGCCCACGCGGAGAAAGTCGCGGGCGTCCACTAGTATTCTGTAATTTGACATAGAACAGCAATATTTAGCTTTTATATGGTGGATTGGGTGACGTTTTGTAAATTGATATATAGATCTACATATATATTACAAAAATAGAGTACATAGCTAGAGCTGCAGGATCATGAGAGAGATCCTGCAGCCACGGTTAGCATAGCGGAATCTGATTTGATAATTCAGTAAGTAGTTTCTAGCTCATTGCCAGAGAAAATAGGGTCGATTCCGGTAGTCACACTTAAACCTAAACCTAATCTTAGTCAGGTCTATCTCTCTCCGTTCTTAACATAAATGGCTGAGAGAGAAAAGGACAGCTAGGACTAATTTTACGTTAAGGTTTAAGTGTGACAGTCAGAATCGTCCACAATGCCCCTAAATTCATAGTCTACTCTTACGACATGCAGGGAAAGAGGTGCATCTGATGGATTCTGGTGAAATTATTGATGTTTTGTAAAGCTAGAAACAATAAGACCAACCAAACCCGAGTAGATACCAAAAAGGAAACAAAATTCACGCAAATCTTAAAATCTCCTTCTAAACAATAGTAAAAATAGTTTTTCTGTTCACATAAAAAGAGTACGGATTATGTAAATCCAATCCTCTTTGGACATCAAAGAAAATAGTCAAAGGGGGCGAGTTGGGGCTGATTGAACTCAAGGACGGGTCTATCTAACGTTATCAATAAGTGTGTATGAAATGAAAGGGCGTGTAAACTATGACTGTTCTAAGCGATTTCATTTATGTGACCATTAGCCTTTGAAATCCATTCTTAGTGGACCTACAAAAATGGGGTAAGCTTCAAGCTAGTGAAAGAATTCCTACTGTCATATTTAGAAAAGCGGGATCAGTTGTAAAAGTTCAGTAATTAGTTGCTAGCTCACTGCCTGAGAGAAGATAGATACGAGTAGATAGAGCGCCCTTTCTTACTCAAATCTTAGTGGAATTATACATAACAAAAGAAAGTCATGGTCTAAATGTCACGTTTCTAGCTTCTCTTGTCTATAATAACATAAGGTAACTATTTATATTTAATGAAGGTTTTATTTCCATTACTAGCAAATACAATATGGCAATAGTAAATAAGAAAAATAAATAAATACTAGATATCCATTTAAATGCCTTGTAATGAGGCGTACCCAAATATAATACTAGAAAAAATATTATTTCTTTCATGTCTCTTATAGGCTGATTTGATAACGAAGTCCCACGGTTTTTTAGGGAACTAAATAAAATATATGAAACAGTATTAGAGTCACCGTCCTGTACCACTGAATTTATTTCATATAGTTTTTTTTGTATAATATAATAAAAAAATTATGTATTTTGCATCCTCACATAAAAGCTGAAAAATTATCGCACAGCTAATTATAAAACAACACACTATTGAAGCCTCCTCAAATTCTTCTGAACCAGTCACGTATTGGCTTTGGCTTCTGTACTGCCGAATAAGGAAACCTCGAGTGCCTTTTATCCCTTTTAATAATACCCGTTCCAAGTACACACCCTTTGAAGGGCTCTTGAAACCGAGACCACTTCGAACAGGAGCCCCAGGAAGGAGGTACACTGGAACCTGATTATGGGCAGGATTAACCGTATAAGTATAAGAAGCAATAGCTAATCAATTCTTCTTATAAATCATACCAAGTCTAGGACCTACTACATTATCATCATCTGCCTTACGCCAACCCTCCTCGGGTATAGCTAATAGCTATAGGCCCCGTGAATGGGATCGAGCCTACGGCCTTCCAACTGGAAGGCGCACGTCTTAACCATTGAGCTATCTCCGCATAATATATTGGCAAAATTTAATTTTGTAGTTGTATGTACTTATGTTTTTTTTTACCCGACTGCGCGACGCAAAGGAGTGGTATTGTGTTTAACAGCCTATGTATGTATGTTTGTATGTTCATTTGAAGCACTACACAGACCAAACGCCTCGGCCGATTTTTATGATTCATACGTCAATCAATTCCTCTTAGTCCGGCGAGTGTCACTAAAGACATGACGTTAGTGAAAATCCAATATGGCGACTACTGGACGCCATATTGTGAAAATGAAAAAAATTAAAGTCAAGAAACTAGATCGAGTGGGGTATCGTTGAATAGGTATTTAAAAATCATTATCAGTTAACTCCCAAGATTTTTTGATCTGACTGACCGTTTAGGATCTATATCGATTTAAAATTGCGTAACAACCATTCTCGCATATAAGTTTCTAGACAGCAGCAAGACGAAAACTTCTTGCTGCCGAGCATGTCAAGCATGTTTCTTGAAAGCTACCTATTAGTAGTTATTTTAAATAAAAAGTATAAAATAAAAAAACATAATTCAAAAAATCCGAAAACCCGACAGCGTAAAAAGAACGAAACTATGTAATAATAGAAAAACTGAAAAGATGAAAACAAGCACTTCGATGTCCGGTTGTTTAGAATTCTATACTATTATTATGGAATGAATATGTACTATTGAATAAAATAAAATATTTTCTAATGATCGTAACATAACAACTGAACAATAGGGATCCATTATCCGACAGCCAAGCTAATATATCAATGGAAACCGCTACCAAACATGAAATGGAGGTAAATTTAAATAAGACAAAACAAAACAAGAAAAACAAATGTTTCACAAAAATTTCAATTTGGCAACCGTCCCCACCCCAAGATGCGATTTGTTTCATCATCATCAAGTCATCATACTTGCCTTTTACGAGTTGGTAAATAATTTGTAATAGGTCGGTAAATTGTATGAAAATGTAATGTAATATATCATGTGAATTCCACGCTCCACTGCGAGATCCTCCCAAAACTTTTCGATTGTTGTACGTTGTTATTCGCGTCACCTCTCGTCGTTCACGCTGCGTCATGGAGTTTGAAATAAGTTTCGAGTTCAATACAGAAACTAGGCTTTAGCCGCGACTGTATTTGAGATATTTACATGGATTTACTAAATGCCTTAACCAATTCAGAGCCGTGTATGAAAAATAACCATTTATCCTTGGGTTAATCAATGCTTTAATTTAATTTATCAATAACAGATGCGGTTCTGGAGCTAAAAACTAATAAATTGATGTTTAAGTAGTTATTATAATGACTTAGAAACATTTCCCATTAGATTTAGTACCGCCGACAATGCCTTAGTAGCGGCGATATCCGCATCCTTCACCATACAAGTGAGTTAATGGCGAAAATTGAGTATATAATTTGCACATTTCTATCCACTCTTTGAGAATAATGGGCGTGATTATACTCTTATAGAAGTATTCAAATAAATTTCTTCATTGAATCGAATCAATTCGGCTAAAGGGAATCACTGAGATGGAATTAAATGAGTTCGGAATAAGTGAAGAGATGTGGAAAATGCGAGAGCTTTATCCTTTTCCGAGATATCGTGTTCGACGTAATACCGTGTTTATACGATTGTACTCTCAATGGAAATAGAGATAGGAATTGAGAAAACGTCTCCGGTGAACTTATGGATAGATTTCATAGGATAGCGTGCAGTAATGTAGCAGCACGAAGGAACTATCTTAATATGTCAGTAGGTACCTTGAAAAATGAAAAAGCTATTCTAGAAAATCCTTGTTTTACAGCCAGTTAGGAACATAAACCTTTGATATCATGAAATGTTTTACACGTGTACTTGAAAATTACAGAGCCCTACCTATATTATGTTATCGTTATGAATACTATTTGAGAAGAGAACCATCTGCTTGATCAATGTAAAATTAACATGAAACAAATAAATAATAGCTACATTTGTCTAAAAGTTCTAGAATACAGCCGAACTAAGATAATAATTGTAGGGTCGTAAAAACTAGTTAGGTATAATGAGTAATTAACTTATTAAATTATACTTGTCAAATTATACGGGTTTAGGTGGGTCATAGAACTCATGGATGTGACACAAGATCTTGGGAATTTTTAACTGTAGGTTAATTGGGTATAAACAGTAAGTGCTTATTAAAATTACACAACAAAAAATAATCATTTGGCAAAACGCCAATATGATAAATTGAAAACCAATCATTTTCATTGCATATTTATGACGAATTTTATCGTTGAAGTTTTTAAGATTAATATAAATACTTAGTACAAGTTTCAATATCTTTTGTCAATGTGCAATAGCCATATTTAACAGGGTAAATGTAACTTCTTAATTAACAATATGTCAAACTTTCATCACTTGAAATACAGTCGCAAGAGAAAAATTATTAGTCAGGTGCAGAGACAAATAAGTTTGAAATCTTATTTGGAATTAATTTAATAAATAAAAGATTCTAGCTCATTGGATTTGATTAATACTAATTACATATACAGGATGTTTGTGACAGCCAGGCAAATATTGATACCATGACTTCAGACCATGATTCTGAGGCGGAAAACACTGAAATTTTTCGCAGGAAAATTCCAAAATTTTGCGACATCTTTTTCATAATTTCAGGGGAAAATAGTATAGTTCGTTAAATCAGGGCTCAGATAATGACTTAAAAATAAAATTTTAATCAATAGATGATTTTGAAAAAAAAAGTTTACCTGAAAAAAGTTCAAATAACTGATCAACCCTAATGGAGAGTCACAAGTGATCCAAAAAACAGCAATGTGTCACACAATAACCAATAAGCCCATTTAATGAGTAACAGGATCGCCCGATACAATAGGCGCGGAGAGTAAAAATTATTGATAATCAATTCAAAAATACATTTCCTGCGAGTAATAACACTGTCGTATCTCAACACAATGGTACTTGTTCAGCATTTCAGTATTTGCCTGGCTGTCAGCCACACCATGTATATTATATTTAGTTGAATTTATTATGAATTTCAATAATTCACACAGTTTTTTTTTCTTCATTTCAAGTCTTCAAGCAGAATAATGTTGGTTATAACGGCGAGAGCTCATGATAAAGCTTGATTTTATAGCATAGCAGTGTCGTCATTTTACGCCCGTGCTACTAAGGTATAACTACATCCTCATGACTGTACTACTCATAATCATCTTCCTGCCATTATATCTATGGGGTCGACGCAATATGGTTTCTTTCTGATTGGTGTAGTTGGTAGTGGCTCTGCCTGCGACGCCATAGGTCCTGGGTTCGAATTCCGGTAGGTGCAAACATTGATATGATGAATATTGATGTTTGTTTCCGAGTCATGGATTTTTCTATACTTATCTATGTATTTATATACCGTTTGCTTAGTACCCACGACACAAGACCTTAGGGATCTTAATGTGGGACTAGGTCAATGTGATGTGAAGTGTGTGAATATTTATTATTATTTCTAACATTGCCAAATATTTGGCGTTTGTTTTATGGTCAGCCTGACGCCAACCTTACTCGAGTATAGCTAAGTGCCAATTTTAAAATTCGTACTTACATGAAATAAATTCAGTGGTACAGGCCTGTGACTGGAATAGAACCTGCGCCTTCCGATCGGAATGCATACTGTTATAGAAGTTCTCGAATAGAGTTTTAAAAAAAGGATTTTGAACTTGACAAGGATTTTATTTAAAAACTATCGCGAAGGACCCTTTGGTAACCGACTTCATTGGTTATCGAAAATAGATTAACTCTACTACGCGTACTTGAAGCGGGCTAAGACTGATTTGCTGACAAGCAAATCCCGAGAGGTGAGGGGATGATAATATGGACACAGCCATAATCCATACATAGCCAATATATAACATTAACAGTACGTCTTTACCATTGGGCTATCACCATTGTACTCATGACTGTGCTGACACGTGAAATGTTATTTGACTTGCACCCGGAACGGCACCGCTATGTTATGAAACCAAAGTAACCGCTGAAATATCAACAAATGCTTGCGAAGGTATTCATGAATCATTTTGAAAACTGACAAACCCATTCATTCCGAGACTGTACCTTTGTTCCCGAAACCTTTGTCATTTCTGAAAATAAGGCCTGTCTACCTGAGCGGTGCCTAACTATTGGGACGTGGGTTCTGTACCAACTCGGCGAATTTGCATTTTGTTTACGAATTTTAATGGTTGAACTGATCGCGTTTGAACCTTTGCGTTGTGGTTTTAATCAAGTCGGATAACGGGAAGTCTATTTCACTTCCAACGAGTTCGATTGTGTTAACTTAATAATTTCATTTTTTTCCGTTCCCGTTAGAATTTACCAACTTCTTTATCTAGCATATTTCCTCCCTATGCCCAGTGTAATACTAGTTTTTTTTTTACCACTAGCTAGGAAAACATTTGACCGCCATCGTGCCTGATGTTAAGCAAGATGCGGCCTAGGGTGATACATGTTTGCCCAGAAAGTGCCTATTCACTCTAGCTTTGAAGAGACCAATGTTGTAGTGCTCGGGAAATACATCGGCAGAAAGATTTTGCGTTACCTCTCTTCAGTCATTCGATCACTAATTTGCCGTGTAATGTCAGCAGAGTAGAATAGCAGCACCCCATGTCTTTCCATGAGAATCGTAAGTGGCGATTGAGGGTTTCAAGGAGATGGGCAGCAGCGCCTTTCTTGTTGACTGCATAGTCTGAAAATCACACTGCGGTCACCAAGCCGCCTGCCCAGCGTGGTGACTATGAGCATGACCCGTAGCCTTGGGGCGTACCCTAGGGTGACATAAGCTAGGTGGCAGGTGGTAGGTAAGCTAATAACACATAAGCTAGGTGGTTCACGCAAATGTTATTCCAGACGTCAGTTGGTGATATAATAATCTACTCATATACGGCATATCCATATAATGGAATAAGTCCAGCACAAAGAACCGGAAAGTTGCCGTCGTATGTTCCGACGGAACAGCCGTGCCGGAAGATAGACTCCGGTCGACATAAGCGAGCGTGTGCGTATTATCTCATGTTATCTTATCTCACATCGGTGAATAACACCTACTATTTATTTACTAGCGATCCGCCCCGGCTTCGCACGAGTACAATCCTGATACTAAATATAAACATTCCTCTTGAATCACTCTATTTTAAAAAAACCGCATCAATTCCGCTACTTTATAAGATCTGAGCATGACAAACAGACAACGGGGAGTATCTATTGTATACTATGTTATTATAATAAATAGTATAATAATAATGAAGTATATTTGCTAGATTTTGTTGTACACAGTAAAGTTTTCACAAATAAAGTTTATGACAAAGAAGATGTACAAAGGCGTGCTTATTTTTTAGAGAGATTTCTTCCAGCAAACCAATTGTGAAAAAGAAATAAACATAGGAAAATACCTATAATAAGATTTCAGATTACAATTTCATTTGAGACCCGAAATCACATGTTTATTTTTTCCGATAGTATGGAGAATTTTTAAATATCTCAGGAATTTTCATACAATCTTGAAAAATAAAAATGTGATTTCGAGTCTCAAATTTTGGAAATAGGTTCTCTATAGTGGGCTATTTACATGGCTTTTCGCTTAACATACCTATTTCTGTTACATCCTGTATATGTGTTTATTGTGTTCCACTCAGTCTTCCACATTGCTTTACTTTTATTTTCAGCTTTTATAATTTTATTTACATTGCCATGTTTTTGTCTATGCAGGATGTCTATGATTATGATAACACGAACGAGTCTCTGGCCCTAACAGATTATATAATAATAATAATAATAATTTATTTTTCGGAAAGAATATTACAATCCATTTGTTAGTAAGTACATAAAAACACCACTTAAAATCTATGTTAGTAAGACACAATTTAAAATCGTTGTTTTCGACATGCTCTTACCCGAACAACATTACTTTTTCCAGACATGTACTTTTGCAATATTATTCAGATAAGAACAGTCCACCCTATTTGCTATCATGTTTAGAATGCTGTTGGTGCTGCCACGCACTCTGCTGACCATTGCTGCTAGGCGCTTCCGTATCAAGGCCTCAAACCCATCTACTCTAGCCCAAACAAACATGCCCGAGGCACTACAGTAACGCGGCAGCCTCAACAGCATCCTGAACGCATTATTAAACTGAACTCGAAGGGCATTATACGCTTTTTTAGTGTATGTATCCCATAGGCTGCATGTGTAGAAGGAGGTACAGTATGCTCTAAATAATGTAATTCTTGCTTCAATGGAGCAGCGTGCAAACCTACGAGCTAACATATTTGCTCTCACCGATAATGCCCTCCGCTCTGTCTCTATGTCCAGTTCGTCACGTAAGTCTGAGGTTAATATGTGACCTAAATACTTAAAACGTTCTACCCTTTCTAAAGAAGCCCCATTCATTTTTACTGGCGGTATTATAGGGTAATGTTTAATACCGGATTTAAAAACCATATATTGGCTTTTTTTGGCATTATATATTAGGCCTTGTTCACCAGCATACGCCTCACATATATGAAGGAGCTTCCTCAGTCCACAGACTGATGCGCTCAGCAGCACCATATCATCTGCATAACTAATATTATTTACGCATACGTCATCTATAAAGCATCCGACATGAGTGCTACTAAGCGCTTCAATCAGCGCGTTCATGTATAGGTTAAATAAAAGAGGTGATGTCAGACCGCCCTGCCTTACTCCACACTCCATTTTATACGGATCAGATAATTGCCCCGACCACTTTACTCTGTTCACCTGGTTCTCGTACCAATATCGTAGGAGGTTGATGACCTCAGGAGATAAGTTATCATTATGTAATTTCCTCCATAATACATCATACGAAACCATGTCAAACGCTTTTGACAAGTCGAGGAAACAAGCATACACCGGTGTTCCTCGACTTGTGTAGTATCTGACAGTCTGCTTAAGACTCAAAATTGCACTTTCTGTTGACAGTTTTGGACGAAATCCAAACTGGTTATCATGCAGTTTAAGGTGTTTATAAAGTTGAGTCTCAAGCAGCCTGTCATAAACCTTTGCTATTATTGTGGCTAGAGATATAGGTCTATAGTTACCTTTATCTGATAAATCTCCAGTTTTATTTTTAACAACTGGCACTACAGTTGTATTTATTAGATCTGCAGGTAAATAGCTATGAGATATACATAGGTTGAACAACCGCGCTAACACTATGCATATGTGGGGTCCCGCATACTGCAGGTGCTCGATGCTGAGTCCATCATGACCTGGCGCTTTGCCTCTGGTTATCGATTTAATTGCCAATTCTATGTCTATAATACTAACATATAGTACTAATATTAACATAGGCTGTGTTTCCGTAATGGGGTGGCCAGCACTCCGGGATCATAGGGAAGATGCCACAGAATCCCCGCTTTACTAAACGTGACTGAGGGATCAGGAGGCTACCATGAACTCTTGAAGTAAGATTGTTTCGATTATGGAAGCAAGAATAAGCAATGTAGAGCGATATCGTATACATATACATACGCTTTTATCCCTTACGGGGTAGGCAGAGCACCAAGGGCCGATAGAACCACATGGTCTGACGAATTTTGAGGGTATAGTTGAGATGTACAAGTTCGGTTAGTAGTGACAGGTGGTCAGCCCATCGCCTACAAAACACCAAGACCCTCTTGTCCCTCTACTGACTTCTCACTTGTAAATAAAACTGAAAACAAACTTCCCTTAAACTTTCATGGTAGTAATCAGCTAACATAATTTCACTTTTTTTTTGTTCTTAAATTGCATTCTCTTAATAGATAGTTAATAAGGAGACGAGTTACTTCCAAAAACAGTTTATTGCACCAGCACAAATAGCATGACCTGCGATACACGATATGATAAACCGATTCAGCCTGTCAAAATACGATAAATATAGCCGCTATATTGAATTTTGTATAGAGACGGTACAATGTCGTACGATACGATATCCACGATTAAATTAATTGTCAGTGTAGGGAACATTGGGTCGTGGGACGTTACCATTTGCATATTGTAGGTATCCGGAATTTCAATTTCGCATCCCATTATTGGAATTCCGATATGGAGGAAACTACAGTGCTGATTTTTATCGAATAAAATTTAAATTTTCGCAATCATGTGAATAATTACATATACAAATTAATTTATGCTTATGTATACATATAGTAAAAATGTAACGGATCGCTGTCTGTACATGGAAGATATATGAGAAAAAAATATTATGGGAGACCTATATCAACGCAATAGATCTCAGAAACGGCTGAACCGATTTCGATGCAGTTTTCAGGAGTATATTGTGACAGGTCCCACTTAACATATAGGCTACTTTTTATCCGTGGAAAATATTTTTATCTCGGATAATTTCGACATTTTGTTTTTTCTGTGGTCCACGCGGACGGAGTTGCGGGCGTCCACTAGTTCCGCAAATATATTTAATGTACGGATTTTATATATACAGAAATACACCACTGTACTCCCGAAATGAGGTAGCCAATAATATCTGATATTAAAGGGCTCGTGGCCACATTTATTATAGTAAAAGATGTAAACGATCAGTGACTAGTTGCTAGCTTATCGCCTGAGGGAATGCCAGTAGGCTGGTTAATAACTAATACGCAATGTATGTCGTTATAAATAAATAAAACATATAAATAATATTTTATTTGAGATAAGAATTAGAGGACAATACAGTACATGCTAAATAATAACTCAGAGTAACATAATATTGCACAGCGTTTTACATGAAACACAAAACAATGAAACAAGAAGAAAGTAGGTGGTCCCTGGCAACTGTGCTAAGTGTATAACACTTGTATTACAGTAGCCAGTTCCTTCCTATGGATAAATAAGATGGTAGTTCAAGTAAACACTATACTAAAATAACGCTCTTACCATGTGAAGTAGCAACAGATATCTCTAAGTAAGACCATAGAGGTTTCCTCTATGGTAAGACTAATAGTACCAATAATAAAAATTTACATCTACAGTTTCAAAACCAAGATTCGCCCATGTTACAAATAAAAATACAAATGTATCCGAATTTCATTCTTTCTCTACACCAATTTATCCAATAGCAATTCAGTCTCTTCATAGTCTAGCTTCAGCAAATAATCCATAAGAGTCGTTAACAACGTTCAAAGCCAAACAACGTCGCTTTCTAAAACGGAAATAGCCAGTTTGTAAGAAAGTCCTATAGTTTTGATGTAAGGAATTTCTAAAATTCCCTAAGAAATGCGAAATAACTCTAAAGTCCACGCAGACAAAGTCGTGAGCGTCCACTAGTAATATACCAGAAAGGCGTAGGCTTTATTTAAAATATATTTATCTAGTTCATGTAGTAGACGTTGCTGAAGCCAGAGCATCAATCCACAGTTTAAATAACACCAGACGTACAGTAAAGGCGCTCCCTAACCGAGAGCATTCGCGTGTAATGTTAATGTAACACTATAGATTCGTCTTTGAGCATTACATTACAATACTACCTCCCTGACTGCCGAGCATTCCATGGTAATGTAAGATACTTCGCCCCCTTATTACCTAACTAGCAAAAGCAAAGCGATAGCGAAAATTGTACAAAAATCGCTGATTGCTTGTCAAATTGGTATTACGTAAAATGAATTTCAAAGGAACTTTGACATTTCAAGGTGAATATTGTACAATTTTCGCTATCGCTTTGCTTCGGCTTTGCTATTGCAAATTAGGTAATCAAAGGGCCGGTGAGCCACACCTTTATGCCACGGTAAAGTTGAGCGACCACAGGCAGTACAGGCAGTATCTAACTATATAGTATAGTATCCCAACTGGTTAGAGCTGAATTTCTCTAACTGCATATTAAGCTAAAAGCCGATTCGGAAGTTTGGAACTTACGGAACTAGTTCACGTCGACGGTTACTGTGGCCTATGTGGAGTTACGTAATAGTTATGTTTAGATCAGTTGGGTTTGTGGAGAGGTCATTGTGCCAAAAAGATTTTTGGGATGGCGGAGATAGCTACTTTTGATAGCGTTATTATTTTCTGGTATCCTTAGCAACATAGTATGTTACGTATTATGTTTCGAATACGTATGGCGTTTTATGTAATAGATACAGGGGGCAGGTACCATTATACTGACTAGATTCCGCGCAAAAGCTATACCTATATAGGATTATTACAATCTTTTGACATTTAAAGATTATTTGCCGACCAGCCGCAAAGTCAGCAAATAAACCTAATGCTAGCTTCCCTTGGTGCGTGAAATTTCGGACGGACGCGGACTAGCCCGCACCGACGCACCGTGGGAAGTGTATCGTCCGTTGAAAACTTAAGTCTAGTAAAATAAATAAATAAATAGTAATCGTTATATAGGTATGTACGCGGACGCAATAAAGTCAATACATATCAGCGAAGGAAGACAGCAATAATCCGCTGTTATTACACGTGTCCTCCTACGTAAATCGTATTAACATTATTATAGGTGTATTTAAAAGACGCCCGTACAATTAAATAGGGAAGTTTAAGACATGATCAATACACATGTCCCTTTATGATATCATACGAATTTTTTATATAGATAATATCAGTTAGTATTATTTTTCTTTCAATACATAATTTAAGTGAGACCCTTTATAATTATGTTGATAGGTGTTAAAAAGTTAAGAATAAAGAATAAATATTCTTTTATGTTTCAATATAAGGATTTTCTAATCTCATTCGATTGACCCAGTATAGTTCTTATAAAATGTATGTAATCACCAGTGGCTTCTCAGCATTTTCACTTTTGTAGCCCGATTTCTAAGCCGCGTGGTGCCGGCAGAGTAGAATTCGTACCACCCCATGCCTGCTCGTGGGTATCGTACGAGGCGATTAAGGGTTTCCGGAAGCAGCAGCGCGTCCCGTGTTGATAACATAGTCTAAACTGTGGTCACCAACCCGCCTGCCCAGCGTGGTGACTAAGGGCAAATACCCCCCATGGCAGTCTTGTGGCGTGCCCTGGGGGAGGCCTACGTCAAGCAGTGGACTGCAATAGGCTGATGATGATGATGAGCCCGATTCCAGCACTACCTAACTGTCGTTCAACTATAATATACTGTAATGACATAGTGGGAACACATCCTTACTAGCTAAAGCTAGTTGAAGTTCAAATACCGGCTACGCGACGGTAAAGGAAATATTCCCGTAATTTCGCGACTCCGCGTATTAATAATTCATCGCGAGTCGTTGTAGAGTAATGTCACTCAATATCATCGCTATGGAGGCATAAAGAAAATACGATTTTTCCAGAATATCTTTTCAAGGGTTGAGGCATAATATTTTCCGTAATTTTATACCGTTTATGACCAGCGGAATTATGTACCAAGTCGTACGAATACCCACAACTCTGAGAGCATATATTTTGGTTGAATATGCCGTCGTTGTATATGCGGTGTCGGCAAATTAGAATACCACCACCGCATATACACCGTGGGTATCGTAAGAGGCGATTAAGGGTTTCCTCGAGATGGGCAGCTGAGCCACCCGTGTTGACAACAGAGTAAATAACATTGCGGTTACCAACCTCCCGGCTAACATGGTGACTATAGGCACAATCCCCCTCTATGGCAGTAGCCTTATGGCGTATCCTGGCTTAAGCTTACGTCCAGCAGTGGACTGCAATTTATAGGGTTAATTTTAAAACATCAATAACCTCGCAGGAGTAGATAGCTAAAATCATAAACAATAACATTTGTTCTACGAGTTTTATCATAACTCAATACCTTAATTAAAAATGATTTTCCAAGCTTTTATTGTACTGTCGTGAAAGTAAGTCTATGTTCCATTCGTAGGTATACGAAAAGGTTGACGCCCGCGATCGCGCGACCTCAGTATTATGTAGACTTAAGAACATTCAGAGGTAATATTAAATTTATATTTATTTTTGTATGAAAGTAAAATGTGACAAATTATCAAAACTCGTAGAACAAAAGTTGTTGTTTATGATGGTAGCTACCTAGTCTTGCGAGGTTATTGAAGTTTTAAAATTAATCCTGTAGACTAATGATAATTAAAGACTCTGATAGAGAGTTTCTCTCACCTTTGCACAAACGCACGTGCAAAGGTGATAGAAACTCTCTGTCAGTCTTCAACACATTTCGGAGTTAAAATTAAGTGGAAAACGTGTAATTTTCGCATTATTTATAAGCAATAAACATTATAAATATGTATTAAGAAATGAAAAAAATTTCATCCGAGTGGGACTCGAACCCATCTATATCTATCTTTTAGTATACATATAATAAAAATGTAACGGATCGCTGTCTGTACATGGAAGATATATGAGAAAAAATATTACAAGAAACCTTTATCAACGCAGTAGTATCCAAAATAATGATTTATGAAAATTTTGTCTGTTTGTCGGTTTGACTGTGCTTTGTGCACGCTAATCTCAGAAACGGCTAAACCGATTTCGATGCAGTTTTCAGGAATACATTGTAACAGATCCCACTTAACATATAGGCTACTTTTTATTCCGGGAAAATGCTTTTATCCCGGACAATTTCGACATTTTGTTTTTTATGTAGTCCACGTGGACGAAGTCTCGGGCGTCCACTAGTTATAAATATGTTTTAAGAAATGAAAAAAAAGTTTCACCCGAGTGGGACTCGAACCTATAAACAACAAAAAGTTTTTCTTTTCGTGTTTCTATTCAAGATACCTAATAAATGGCAGTGGTACAAATTGGACCATCTTTCAAAACAAAATCAATTGGTATCTCCTAGTACTAGTGTCGTAATATCAATGTATATCTTAACGTAAATATTCAAAATTATACTACTTATCTACTACTAATATCTCGCATTTTTTTATACTAGGTATTTGAAATTTTGAATGGTGTCCACAATATTAGAACTAACACGACAGAAGCTTCTGTATAGAAGATAAAACTCAAAGAAATAAGCTAACACATGAGGAGATACATGCTTTTTACAATAATATAAGCTCGTTATTCGTTCTAAATTCTACCCTCTATGGTTCTACTTAACAATGTTGTATATTATTACATTATATATCGGGAACTGTAAGATCGATTCTTATTATCATCCGATTGAACGTAATGGGTGTTTTTCTAATATACGACACGACCACGGCTTTTTTGGAAGAAAAAATGTACAGTAGTATACCTCGTTTTTCCACTAGACGAAATGTCGCGGTCGTATTGTCTGGATAAAGGCCCATTTTTGTAACAGTGAAGTTGTCGTTAAAATATCTCCTCTGTAGACGAGCTTCATGAAGAAAATGTCATTTGTTTTCTTTTCTTATTGGTGCTGACCTAATTCGCGGCTCAATTGAGGCGCACCTAGTTCGTGACCAATAAGCTAAAACGTCGCAGTCGCGTGCTTACTTCACCAATTTTGCTTTATAGAGCCAAGTTTTAGACCTAAGCCTATACATACATAAAATCATGCCTCTCTCTCCCGGAGGGGCAGTCAGAGATCACGGATTTCACTTGCTACGGTCCTGACCGCATCCATCTAAACCTATAGACGGTTAAATATTATTATTTGTGATATAACTATAATATTATAAATATTATTAAGACAATGAAAAAAAAAATTCACCCCAGTAAGATTTGAACTCACGACTTCTCGCAAATTGTGCTTTTGCTCTAACCAACTGAGCTATCGGGTCAATTCACCCGGATGACGAATTTTACCATCTCTTTTACATTACGTTTTTGGCAACGTTATTTTTTCATCCCGATAGCTATACACTAACTATAGGTCCATCGAGAAGAGAGAAGACGCTTGAGTTTCCTAGTCGACTCGTCTGATACACACGGAAGGAGCAACTGATGTATTCTAGTGAAGGCGCAAAATAAAAAACACGATAGTTTTTCCAAAATGGCGAGGCTTGCAAAAAATCAGTTATTTCTCAAAGCGGAAAATTAATGGGGTCTCCACAAAGTGGCTGAGAGTGACGTCGTATGTTACGAGGGTTCCATTTTTATCAGTTTGGGTACGGAACCTTTAAAGGGACATTACTTCAAATTAGACTCTGGTTGGAACAGTTATTGATTCGTACAAATGGTGTTTGAATCGAGCTTTTTACGAAGTTCTTTTTGGTTTGCGAGCGAACTGTATGTAATCCAAATACTCCATAGGACAAAGGTTTTTAAAGGCCTATGCTGGCTGAATCTTGCAAAAGCAAAGCAGTAGTAATGCAACAGCGAAAAGTCTTCAATTTTTGAGTTGAGACGTCAAAATACTTTAAGATCTTAACTTTTTTGCTATTGTTTTGCTTTTGCTAGATGACGACGGAGGCCAGAGGATAAGACGTATAATTGTTATTCTGCCGAAACTGGTATCGATTATATTTCGAAATTGATATAGATAGACAATACACGCATAAATCCCGACATCAACAAGTTTAAACATAGTTTCATTTATAGGTATATTGGTTAATGGTCCGTTCCAAGAAGTAAATCATCTACGCAAATGCAAAACAATTCAAGAAAAATTTACGCAATAATGCACTGAACGCGATAAAATAGAACGGCGACCTTTTTCAGGGGAGAACCGTCGAAATCGTTTCAATTTCCATTAAAGGTTCTACATTGTTCTGCAGCTCTGTAGGCCAATTTTCCAAACAATCAGTCTAAGTGCTCCCTTACACGATGCGACGTTCGACAAAGTCATATTACTACAACTATAGTGAATGGAAGGTTACCGAGTTGGTTTTGTATTGTTTCATTCGAAGTATTTTTATGAGTCAAAACTTAGTATTTGCTAGGGCTGACAGTTAGCAGGTGGTTGTAAAATTATTATTAAATATATAGCGTAAGCTAAACTTCATCGCTATCGTAATATGTTATAGTTTTTCAAGAATCCACAGGGGTCCAAGAATTCGCAAGTTGTCCTCACAGAAACGGGAAAATAAATAATAAAGTACCCAGAGGCGATGTCCTGAAAAGTTTTTGTACAATAACGTCTGGAGTTTCTCTTTTTCGGACTTTTTGCAACACAAGTGTATCGCATAAGAAACGTTGTTTATGTAGGTTTATAAATGTATTTATATGTTATTACATAG
The DNA here is from genome assembly GCA_014607495.2 of Carposina sasakii. NCBI lineage: Eukaryota > Metazoa > Arthropoda > Insecta > Lepidoptera > Carposinidae > Carposina > Carposina sasakii. The sequence goes on from CP053161.1 coordinate 13,025,000, forward strand.
ATACGTACCTATATAGTATATTTACCTTTTATTTATATATATAAAATTCTTTATACTGACTGATTAAAGAAGTACTGAAGCTAAAAACATGATATTTGGACCGTGGCTTCCTTTTACGAGGTTTACGTCCTCTAAGGAGAGATTTCCCGAAATTTCAACGGAACCGAGAAAGATTTCTCGAAATTTCAACAGAACCGAGAAAGATTTCCCGAAATTTCAACGGAACCGGGAAAGAATTCCCGAAATTTCAACGGAACAGTGAAATATACTTTACGCGGAAGAAGTCGTGGGTTGCCGATAGCTATTTATTCTTTCCTTTTTATTTAAAATTATGTAGTCATCATGGTTATAGACGTGCCCAGCTTTTTTATTATTTAATTTCGTAAATTTTCTCGTAGAAGGGATATTCACATTATGGATTTTGACGATTTTATGACTCTTAATTTTCAAGGGAAACGGAGATGAAACTCCTAAATACATCTCTGTAAATATTTAATTTAAAACTATGATAATCGTTTGACAGTTAAAAGGTATAAATGCTTAATAAAAACTCACACTCCTACTCCAATTCGTCGCATCACGATGAAATAATAAATGTCAGGAATTCATGAATATCCATATTAGTATTGATAACTTTCACGATAAGCTTATTGTTGTTGTGACTGGTGAATCAAGACTCATCCATCAGCAAAGGCCAAGGTTACGAAGGGTCTGTCGACTGTACTTGCTCAAAGAATAAACATATGATATATATAGGCATAATCACGATTTTACTGGATTTTACTGTGAAATCTTCAGTGAAAGTCAGCCGCTAGACCTTAGTGAAAACCACTGAATATTTTCTCTGGAATCCATTTTTTTATCAATTAAAATAAATAAAAAAGTTGGCTAAATTCCGTAAAGTGTTCCGTAGGCTACGTCTTACCGATCTATCTGTTATGGCTAAATTAAATATAGTCTTACCGATGCTAGCCGAACTAACATTATCGCTATTCACCGCCAAAGACAAAAATCCGACATGTACCTACGTATGTCGAATTTACCTACATTTCCTAAGAAAAAATATCAAAGACCTTTCCAGAGAGACCTTTTTACGAGTAGAGACCTTGATTCCCTTCCCAGTTACATAAAGGAAATTTAAAAAGTGACATAACTGATACCTATTATCATATTCAATTAAGTTTCTTAACCATTTATGGAACGGAATAAAATTTACTTTTGTACTTATAAAGTGTCTATAGGTACAGATTATTTATTCAGATTTATTATGCTTATAAACAGAATATCTTCAGCCGGCAAAGCAGTAAACTCCAAACACCAAGCAAGGCCAAGGTCGGAAGTACCACGTTTCAAGTGACAGCCATATTTATTGACTCACACCAAAGATTAAATAGTTATAGATAGATACGACATTTTGAAGATTTTAACATATGCTTGAATCACAAAACAGTATTTGATTTTGAAATCGTGAAGAAGTTGTATTTTATTATTACGTAAAAGGGAAGTAGTATTTGCAAAAAAAAACTAGCAAACTTACGAATTTTGAGAGAGATTACATAACGGGGTAGTTTCCTATGGTTGAATCTTAATAACATCTTATGCTTATCAGAATAAATAATCAAAATCATACCTATGTGTGAAATTACAATTTGATTATGTGTCCAAATGAGGTAGTAATAAGCCTTCAAAGTTAAGTGGGCAAGTCCATTTTTCAAATGTGAAATTTATAAAAACTGACAACATCACATGTCCACCTGCATCATTTTACAGCAACTTTTGTTTTATGACCATATTTAATATTTATAAACGCAATATTTAAAACATTATTTAAACGCATACGCAATATTTAAACGCATTATTTGTAGAACAAAAGTTCTTTTACGCGCATACAAGGTGCTTAAAGAGTGACGTCACGTCGTGGTAGCCGTTTGTATGGAGCGTTTTTTTGGCAAGTCTAAAATTGTTATTTTGAAATCGTTATATCCCGGAAAGTTTTCACGCTAGCGAAGTTTTTCTTTCGCAAATGTTTGTTTTATTTTATGATCTTTCGATATTAATACAAATAAAAAAACTGTAAACAGCCCTATTGATACTGCTTATAATTTTTAAGTTGTTATATTTATTTATATGTTTAAGTTGTTAGGTACATGTTTACTTTATAGAGTAGAAAATATTAAAATTGAGTAAACATTATTTCATTCCTATCTTCGAAAAACTTTATTCTTTTGAACCAACACAAGAAGCACACACACACACACACATACACATACACTGTCTTATCGCTGAACATTACTCAGGCGGGAAGGGAAGGGGGGTTTGACATGGAATATTCCAGATTCGGTGTCATGAAGGAAGACTGAAAAGGATGTGGTATAACAGAGCTTGTTCATGTAAATGGAATTGTGACACAGTATGGGTGATAGTCGAAAGGGTAAAGTATATTTATATAGACACGGCTGTTTTCCCGAAATACCACCAGAACTGCAGAATCATAAGGGCACGGGCAGATGTTGATGATGATGATGATGATGATGAATGATGAGGAACATGTCCAGTGAGCTGCCCCATTATACAGTGTGTCGGGTCACCGGTGTCCGACCCGTTAGGGTTCAGTAATATGATCAATTTTATCGACAAATCCACTGTAATAAAAATTTTATCCACACTATTTAAAAATTACAACTATTTTAATTTTTTTGCTCTTTGAGTCCGGATAGATTCATTAATTTAGCCATATCTACCGATGTACAGGACCTATGAGTATAAAAAAGAATACGTTCGACAGCTAAAAGAGTAGGCAATAAGTTGACATCAAAAAGTTTATCAAAAACTCCCATTAAAATCTTTAAAAAACACTAAAAACATAAAAGTTTTATTTTAAAATAATGTTTGTTTTTAAAATTTAGACAACTATGATGATACCATCTGCTTTCTGTGCTATCTACATGGTACTTTCTTAAGTCAACGGGGCTTAATGAGCGAACTGTTTGAATAAGTGCGCGTTCTCCATTACACTTTACGCGTCATGCCCTTTTAACATACAGCTTAATGTCCGAGAATATGTTAAGTTAAATGTATGAAAAAGATAAGATATATAAATGAAAATAAAGTAAAAAAAATATTCAATAAGAAACACCTTTGGCAATTCGTGTCAAAAGGTCAGAGTTTGGTACCAATAAGTAGAATAGAAGTAAACATACAGAGAAAAGGTCATATTAAATTTCTATTTATCGGAAAATTTGCCGTTTTTCCACAAGACGGCACAGCCTCTCCTAAGATGACGAAAATCCGTGGTCGTGCGTATCGTCTAGTGGAAAAACGCCCAATATCATACTCGAAATTCGAAATATTTCATTCCTTTATTCGAATCCTGAAAATATTTTGATTTGAAATTCAATTTGGAATCCGGACCGGATTCAAACTAGGAACTTAAACACAGACAAACACAATGCATACCAAAAAACAATTCGAACCAATCAGTACCGCAGTGTTCCAGAATCTACAATTCAAAAATGCCCGCGCTTTATCTGTATTTGCAAGTCAACTTCGATAACCAGTGAACTAGATTCACTAGATTATTCTAGCGATGAATATGGATAATACGATAATTAAAGATTTATATAAGGAGGTATAATAAAATATGTGTCTACCCTAAAAATGTTAATTGCAGTAATACTGAGCGTAGGTGAAATATTCATATTGGTAACATAGGCTGCATCATACCCTCGAAAATGAAGTTAACAAATGTTTCATTAATGGTAAACCACGTTCATACTAATTACTTGGTCAAATAGCTATTATAATGCTTAGTTTGAATGCAAAGATAAAGTCTACTTACCTTCCAAAAGCCGACAAGTGCGAGTTGAACTCGCGTGAAGAGGGTTCCGTACGATGTTACCTATCATGTTTTTTTAAATCTGACAAAAAGTTGGTACGCACAATATTGAGTGATTTACCATGTTATTTTAATATCATGGACTTCTTATAGGTTTTCCTATAATCTATAAGGAGAAAACTAATTTCTGTATTTTTTTCAAAATTTTAGGTTCAGTAGTTTCGTAGATAAGGGGGGGGGAATGGTCAATTTTCGTCTATTTTCTTAAATAACTTGGAAACTATTTATTTTAAAATTACAAAAAAATACATTTAAGATCTTCTCAACAAGACCTTTCATTTGATATGCCACACGATGCAGTTTTCAGAATTTTTTTTTTTAAACTTCCCCTTCCCCCCCAAAAATGACCCCCCATATACAGATTTCATCTGCTCACGTCACACCTCTGTGTTTGGGTCACAGGAATTGATATGTGTACCAAATTTCAACTTAATCGGTCTAATAGATTCGGAGATAATTGACTGTAAGCGACGGACGGACAGACACACGAGTGATCCTATAAGGGTTCCGTTTTTGTATTCAGACGTACGGAACCCTAAAAACACCAAATCTCCATCCATTCAAAACGTGAAGCACACGTCTTCTCACAAAACCTATGATGCATAAAAATAAGATTCAAGATAGTTTTACAAAGCTTCTTCTAAAGTAAAACAGTGTTTTAACCATTTAAAATGATATTCGCCAACAAAATATATGGGATCTATGTTTAACTCAACAATGTATTAAGATTTTTGTAATAAAACAGTAATGTACATTACCACTTAACATTATAGAGGTATCTCTATTGAGGGATCGCCCGCCACCGGGCCCTATACCCTCCGCTGACCCTCGGATCTGCCTACTCATGATCACGAACACAAGACACTACAGTCGCAACGAGAAGCCAGATCCAAGCACCTAGCATGCAACCATAAATACATAGCTGCTAATCCGAAAACCAATTATAATTTTAATCGACATATGTTTCGCCAACACCCGTGGCATCATCAGGATTAGTTTTCCATTTCATTTCATGTTGAATGATGAATAGAGATTTGAACTTCCGAATAGTGACGCCTGATACAATTCAATATCATAGAGGTATTTTCATGCTTAACACAAAGTATTTGGATTAAGGTTATCATCCTTCTTTCATGACGAGTTTATTTACAACAGAATAACGGTCTGGTCGAATTCGTGAGTCCATTAAGTACCATACAAGCATTCAAGCTACTTTTATTCTATTATATGAACACTATGCTATACTTAATTATCATCATCATCAGCCTATTGCAGTCCACTGCTGGACGTAGGCCTCCCCCAGGGCACGCCACAAGACTACCATGGGGGGTATTTGCCCATAGTCACCACGCTGGGCAGGCGGGTTGGTGACCGCAGTTTGTATTTTGGACTATGTTGTCAACACGGGAGGCGCTGCTGCCCACCTCCCGGAAACCCTTAATTGCCGCGTACAATACCCACAGGCAGACATGGGGTGGTACGATTTCTACTCTGCCGGCACCACGCGGCTTAATTATTTAATTATATTTTTAGTTTATTATGTCCATTAGAATCCGGCCTGCATGGCGCACGCACTGCAACGTGTTTTTTTAAATTAAAAGTTTAGTTAGCTTGCTAAAGGAAAGGCAAAGGACACTATGCTTTTACAGCCAATATATTTATTATACTAGTCTGAATTTGTAATGAATGTCTCTAATGATGATGAATAGAAACATCTGGATCCATAAAAACAAGTGTAAAGTTAGTACAAATCAAAGAAAACTGTTAAAATGAAGGAATCGTAATCCGACTCAAGTCTTATTCAGCTTACCTGCATATAAAACTATGCACAGCGCACTGCTACTAAAGATTTTCATCAAAATGAGGGTTCATGTAGTAGTATGTAAATTAGGCGTATAAACTTTTTTTCAATTATGGACATATAAAAACAATGAACATAGTGCTGTTACTACACAGATTGAAGCACTGTAATGACGGCACCTTTTGCATGTGTGCGTATTATATTTTCTGGTGGTCGCCGAGCTTACTACAGGCGTATGTGTGGGTGGATGACATGTGAATTTTTTTTTGACTTTGAATGTTTCAATTATTTAATATTCAAAGTGATTAATCGTTATTTATCTATTTTCTTTGGATTATAGTTATATTATAATAAAAATAGCATATCTGAATTTACAGCCCCATCTTACTTTTCACTCTAGAAAATTATCACATTTCTAAGCAACATAAAAAGAAGGCACTGACGTTATTATACAACGGATCAATAATAAAAAAGCTATATTTTTATTAAAACACATTTATTTACTTGTTTCGTCACAATGAAGACACGCATTATAATTTTCCTATATAATAATTTATAAATATATTTTATATATGCTTCATAGTATACAGTGGTTATACCCTAAAATTTATATGCATATTATCAAGTCTTTATTTTAATTGTATTTTTTACATAGTGCGTTTATATCTAGTAATAATGTATATTCGATTTCATTATAAATATTAGACATCAATAGAGGAGTTTATCTAAATATAAATTTATCTACTTAAATATTGATATTGGTTTAAATTCCTTAGATAGAGATTGTTTTTTATTGTGCTTTTTGAAAAAAGTGTAATATGGAACAAAGCAATTTACGAGTATTATATTTAAACTATGGCGACGAAGAAAATTTCATAATTTCAAAGATTACTATTTCGCTTTGTCTAATATAATTAATTATGTAGGTTGACATAGAATTAACTAAAACTTATTAAAATGATCTATGATCCCATTTAATATTAAGGTAAGTATTATAATATTGGCAAATATATGTACAAAAACTAGTAGACGGAAAAGCTGTTTTCTATTATTTACTTTTGCCGCACAGATATGTTTGCTAGACTCTAGTCTAAAACTAATGATTACATTTTTATATAATTACAACAAAAATGATATTTTCTTATAATTTATTATTCTACAGTTTCAATTCTATACGCATTGCTGATATATAATTTGACGCAAATACAGGATGATTTTTGGTCGTCAACGTTCCCGAAAACTACGGAATCTCCTCATCATCACGATCATTTTTCTCCATGGAAGCATACCTGGGAAGTGTCTGGTTCCCAAGATATTAGGGTCCAAAGTTGAGTAAATAGACTGCATTTTTCTGCATAAATGCACATAGACGCGCGTTGCAAGATTGTTTCACGTTAATAATTAATATCTGTCTATGATAAAACTAGCATAAACACTAGACACTATAAATTTCGCCCGATCGAGTAATTAAAAAAAAAAAATCAAAAAAATTTACATTGTTTCCCAGCATTTTTTTTTTTTTGCATAAAATTACTTTATTTGATGTATAGAGTACGTACCCTTCGTTAATGGTCGCAACAAAAAAACATCCTGTATAATAATTTAAAGTTATACTTTTTTCGTAAATTTCGAAAGTATACCTACGCACGTATCTTTACGAGTACGCATCCTTTTTTAATACATAAATTATTAAAGCACCGCTTAAAATAATCGCCCTGAAAAATTTGGTTCTTGAGTTATTTTCTAATAGAAAAGCTGAAAATTTTAGAAAATTGGTCGGTAAGAAGGACGTTTGTATATTGGTTTTGTTTTATTTAATTTTCATGAAAATTATCCAAACTGTTTTTTAAAATAATCTAAATATTATCTATATATAAATATGTCTTTTTAAAAATCATATCAACTTTGTATTTTCCCTATAATAATACCTAAAAATAATACTGTACAATGTATGTATCTATAAGTATATCGAATAAAATGTATAAATAAATATTATTTAATAATTAAACAATAAATCTATTTATAAACCTTCGCACTATATCTTTCAATAAACTCACATCAAAATACATATTTCTCCGTATTTACCTAGTTAAGTTACAAAAATATAATTATACAATTCACAAAATTTCTATTAAAGCCTGAGCCATGCAGTTATTGTAATTTATTTAGTTTTACAGATCTACAAATAAAATTAAATATTGCTTAATATTTTTGTAGATCTCTCAAACAGTTTTTAAAAGTATTCAGACAACACATTTAGCAATAAATAATATTATATGCATACAAATAATATAATATTTATTCACATTTTATATATTTACTTATAAATGTAAAAGTAAATATACATAAAATAGTTTCATATATATTTTTATTATTTACACTAGATCAACAAAAGATTCTAAATCTAGTTAATATTCGTTGTATTATTTATATTAAGACAACAACAATTATCTATTCCATTAAGAAGTTATACTATAACTCATATAATGTTATATGTACTTATCTAAAACTCTATATAGCAAGCAAATAATAATTTTATTCATATGCTACATTAAAAAAAAAAACAGTCTCATGTTTTATCCACTACATATCTACTTTTCATGTATTTTGGGCCTAGCGAGCATAATTTTATTTTAGGATATTATGGAAATTGATTAAATTGCGGAGCACTATTAATACCTTTGTTTTTCTAGAGAATATTTAAGACTTGGACGAGGACTAGGACTAGACTGGACGCCCGTGACTCCGTCCGCGTGGACTACAGAAAAAACAAAATGTCGAAATTATCCGGAATAAAAATATTTTCCCAGAATAAAAAAGTAGCCTATATGTTAAGTGGGACCTGTCACAATATATTCCTAAAAACTGCATCGAAATCAGTTTAGCCGTTTCTCAGATTAGCGTACATAAACGCACAAACAGACAAATCAACAAACAGACTAAATTTTCAAAAAAAAAAATTTTTGTACTTTTACGTTGATAAAGGTCTCCTATAATATTTTTTCTCATATGTACAGACAGCGATTCGTTAGATAGATGAATAAAATATATGCCTCATCATCTGAAATCGGTTTTTTATTTATCCATTTTTGTTTATAAGAAAATTTCAACAATTGCTTGTGCAACACGAGTTAAAAAATTAGCCGATTCTAATCTTTAGATAAACTATCTTAAAAATAAACTATATTTAAATCTGAAACACAAGGTTGCAAATCTTTAGCAGAAATTGAAATCAATCGAATAAAATTCTGAGCGGACTAATTCAGGTAATTTCTCACACCGAATCAAAGTCGAGCAAATATATTCTCAGCTTTAATTCGACTGTTCATGATTCAAAGCTTATACTTTTCTTTACAAACCCGTATCACAAAATGGTGATTAGACAACGAAACTCGAATGAAAAATAAAATAAAAATGTCTAAAGCCCCAGGTCCTGAAAAACGAAATGGAATATACATAAGGCATGGCTATAAAATTGTAATATAACTTGCTCATCCTAACTCGCAACGAACAAAAAACGCGCACAACATTAATTCTACCAAAAGTTTATTCTACTATCACATCACTAATAGTCTAGTCATGCTTCGAGCTGAAATAAAAGTTGAGCACAGATTAAGCACAGTCAAGCACACAAACCGTCCGAATCAGAAGTAGTATATTTTGTCTGTGGGCTCAAATTGCACGTGCTTCTTGCCTTGCGGCAGCACGACCAACAACCATCAGGCCGCACCTTTCACGCCTCTCATATCGTCCTCATTCCACTTGGACGCAGCCTCTTTCTGAGCTCTATCGTTTTCTTCCTCTGGCTCGTGTATTTCGGGTATAGCGGCGTCTCTGTCGGCTTGTGTGAGGACTTCTTGCACGTGGATTGTGAGCTCGGGACGTACCACCTGCGTGAAGGGCAGCAGGGCCCCGGCCACGTCCATGGTGTTATTGATGTTCCGGTGCCACAGCTCGAGCACGACGCTGCGCCGTTGCTACTTGTAGCGCGGCGGCCCGAGCCAGCCGCAGCCGAATACCTGTGGTCAAGGTATACTGTGTAAATATATTGATATATAGTGTTAGTTGGAGGAAAACTATCGATTGGGAACATCACTGACTGCATCCGATTGATGGCATATACTCTATTGAACGCGGATATGGCGAAATCAAAGTGCGGTCGAATAGTTATTTTGAATGATGGATGGCGCTAGTTACTATGACTACATTAGGGTCACCTAATCTTAGCCAGGTCTATCTCTCTCCGTTCTTAATATAAATGGCTGAGAGAGAAAAGGAAAGGTAGGATTTTTACGTTTAGGTTTAAGTGTGACTGCCGGAATCGACCATATTATCTGTGTAGGCATAGGAGTTTTAACAAGGACGACTGACAAGATTCTGCGTATTATTTATGTGAATTATTGATAAACTGTTCAATTAAAATAAAAGGTGTTTAATAACAGATAATTTATAGAATGGAGAAATATGAAAAATCCTAAACCTTAATTGTTAAAGTTACATTCGCCATTTGTGTTTTTTCAGAACTAATTTTTGTCATTGGACACTCCAAAGAAAAGATCGACGTTAACGCCCCAGGCGACAAACAGTAAATTAGATCTAAATGAAAATAAACCCCCCAATGCGCGATGCAATAACAATGTAGTAGGTATTAACAAAACCAGTCCTTCTTTATGTCTCTTTGTGACATCTTAAAAGAGATATATTGGTTCCAAGATAATGTTTTATTCGACAGGTAATAGAAATGGATGGATCCAGCCGTTGAAGTAAAACTTGCTAGGAAACTAGTAGTCTGTTTCATGGAAAAACCCGCGTATTTGATTTCAGAATATTTTGTATTCAGTCGCAGAGATAATGTAGTCATATACAGCGCTACTAGCGCCATTGGTCAAAGGAATTATTTGGTGTAACGTACTTGACATCAAACATGTTTAGAAAAACTTTGATATGTAGTGAAATAGGAAAAATATAACGTAATCTTAAAAAGAAAATAGGAAAAGAAGTACGAAATTTAAAACGTAAAAAAAACCTTTCATACAGAATTTAATATAAAAAACCGGCCAAGTGCGAGTCGGACTCGCGCACCGAGGGTTCCGTACAAACCTGCAAGGTTTACAAAGTTCGTTCATTACGACAATCGAGTCTACGCGTTCATGAGGAAAAAAGTAATAAGTTTATATTTATTAAAAAATATATATTTTGTAATGTAACTAAAAATTTAAGGTTTTCGGAATTTTTCCTTTATGTGTGCTATAAAACGTTGCTTCATGCCAAATTTCAAGATTCTAGGTCGACTGGAAGTACCCTTTAGGTTTTGATTCCCTTGCGAGTACTTGCGAGTTTCAAAATATGCAGCTTAAATTGCTGTTTCTTTTGATTGCGTTGACATAGAAGTTTGATTTTGCTACAGCTTAAAGGTATTATAGACCTGAGTATTTGGTATGAATGATGTTTGGTATGTATGATGAGGAAATGGGTAGTAAGTTTAAAATTATTAAAAAAAAAAATATTATGTGATGTAACTAAAAATTTATGGTTTTCGTAATTTTTCCTTTATCTATGCTATAAGACGTTGCTTCGTACCAAATTTCAAGATTCTGAGTTCACGGGAAGCACCCTGTAGGTTTTGATTCCCTTGCAAGTGTCGAAAATTTGCGGCATAAACGGCTGTATCTTTTGATTGCGTTGGCTTAGAAGTTTGATTTTTTCACAGCTTCAAGGGACAGTAGACCTGAGTAATTGATATAAATTTCAGCTTCATACCTCCACGCGTTCCTGAGAAAAAGGGTCTTGACAGACGGACGGACAGACGGACAACAAAGTGATCCTATAAGGGTTCCGTTTTTTCCTTTTGAGGTACGGAACCCTAAAAATGAATTTGTATATGTAATCTGTGTTATTATTAATTTAAAGTTTAGTAGAGTCGACTAAGGAACTCAGAAGCGTCCTGCTCGATGAGCTAGCAACTAGTCACTTGTCTTCTACATCAGGTCCTTCTAGAACAAGCTAGGGCTACCTTATTATGGGAACACAGACATTTATATTATACTAGTGGAAGCCCGCGACTTCGTCCGCGTGGACTGCAGAAAAACAAAATGTCGAAATTATCCGGGATAAAAATATTTTTCCGGGATAAAAAGTAGCCTATGTGTTAATCCAGTGTGTTAACTAACTCTATACCAAATTTTATTAAAATCGCTCCAGCTTTTTACGTGAAAGAGTAACAAACATCCATCCATCCATCCATCGATCCATACATCCATCCATACTCACAAACTTTCGCGTTTATAATATTAGTAAGATTGTTCATTATCGATAGGTACGAGTATATCAGAAACTATGGCTGTTTATAGGTAGGTACTTCGCCCGTACTTTCAATATTGTCACCGTTTGTATAAACATACTTCGACTTCGAAACTGCCATTAAAGACAAGAACCTGCCGTAAAGCAGGTGAACAAAGTAACAAACACGTTGGAAAGATTGTTAAAATACAATTGTTTTCGATATAACATTTCATTTTCGATTTATTCTGTAACCGAGTTTATATTTGACGATGAATTTTCCAGCGGAACGCCTTCGGGCCATATAAGCTATTTATAAAAATTAACATTAAATTGTAAACAATGCCAAATATTAACTACATACCTACTTAAGTATAATTGTCATTTTTATTTGGTGAATAACCTGAGGCTCGAGCACACCGGATGCGTATGCGTGCACGTAAGCGTAGACGTGCACGTACCTCTGAGTTTAATGTATAGAACTGTGACCGCTTGACGTCTATGCTTACGTCTACGCATACGCATGCGGTCTGCCCGCGCCTATACAGTTCCATACATTACAACTCAGAGGTACGTATAGGTATTTTATTTCGTATCGTTAAAGTAATACAAAGTTTAGTGTGAACGTAATAGTTTAACCTTGCGAGGAATATTTCAGGTGTAGATATAATGTAATTTACATACGGTTACTGTTGAAACCGGGAGATATTACGACCTAGCCCGTAAAATATAAATGCTATATTTCAAGCTACATTTTAGAAATTCTCAACTTTAAAACTTTATTCAACTACTTATGTCGATTTATAGAGAACTTTAAAGAATAAGGTAGTTTTAAAATATAGTATCAGTTACACACGACATAATACATTAGGATTATATATAAAAACGACAATAGTCTGTGCGTACACAGAAAATTGAATACTATCTAGGTATACTTAATTAAGTTATTTTTTAATATTCCACCAGCGACCCTCAGCGTCCTTCTACTCTCCGACACTTTTCATATTGGGAATTACAGTCAGCTCGAACGATGTTATAAGGTCCCTAATTAATATCGAAATCTTAAAAAAAATATTTAAATAAGAACATATCATCATATCGATGTTTGTTTCTGAGTCAGGGATGTTTCTATAATCAAAGTATCTTAGTGTGGGACTAGGATAATGTATATACATACATACATAAGAAACCTAAAAAAATCTTATTGATTCACCAATAAATATACCTACACAACATAACACAAGTTATATAAAGTAATATGCTGATATGGCATCCAGCTCAGCGTAAAGCTGCAGGCCAGATAGATGGTCTGGAGCGCTGGTTTTCAGCTGGACCCGTACGAGGTTATTCAGATGGGAAACATAATGTAAACTAATATATACATACAAATATGTTTAACATAAATGCAAACCAAACATCTTAGAACATACAACAGTACTAGGTGTATTCAACCCGCCAGCCCAGCGTGATGACTATGGGCAAAATCCCCTCATGGCAGTAGCTTTGTGGAGTGCTCTGGGAGAGGCCTATGTCCAGCAATGAAATGCAATAGGCTGAAGACGACATAAAACTCACCTGGCAAATCACCAGCGCCATTAACAACAACAGCAGCAGTAGCAAGCAACCCCACACCACGCCGAGTTGCGTCAGTGCGAACACGTACAGAGTACGGTGGCACCACTGGTTCGGCTCGAACAGGGTCGGCGCGTAGTCTGGCCACATTATGCCGAGGGCCCAGTAGTTACCGAATGCGAACCTGGGAATAAGATCTTATTAAATATATAGGTACATTACTAACCACTACTTCAACTACTTCCGGGAAGTGGGCAGCTGCACCTCCCGTGCTGACAACAAAGTCTATAAATCAGATTGCGGTCACCAACCCGCCTGCCCAGCGTGGTGACTATGGGCAAAAACCCCCTATGACAGTAGCCTTGTGGCGTGTCCTGGGGGAGGCCTACGTCCAGTAGTGGTCTGCAATAGGCTGAAGATAGATAGATAGATAGATATTGTTACTAAAGAAAACGATATTTGATTGTTTTGCTGGACAGAACCCTGTTTTGATTTGTGTCAGATGCCTATAATCTTACTATAATACAATATGTATAATTACAGATATAGGATTCCAAAATCCTCATTCCCAATGTTAGTTTAGAATGGATAACAACACGAGAAACAGGACTATGGAAATTACAACGTACTCGTTCCCATTCCTGCCGCAGGAACAGCCGCCTTGTAACTAGTAACTACTTAACTAATCTCCCCAGAAGCTCAGTATTATATGAATAGAACAAAATCTTCTAATGGAATATGCACATAAATTGTTCCTTGATCTAATGTTATTTGTAATGTTGTTTCTTAATGTACTAATGTACTCGTATATAGTATATTAAATGTCGTGTACAAATGGTCGTGTAAGCGAATGTCATTGCCTCCACAAACCTATACAGGTTTAGAGGTAACAGAATATTAAAATGTGTGATACACTGTATTTACCCTAATAAATAAATAAATTAGTATGCAAGTACATACTTGGTTTGTTTCAACCACTTTTCGGGATTTGAATTTGTCTTATAGCTCTCTAATTCCGACCATAATTACCTACTTCATAAATATTTAATTAAAGTAGAACGTACTCGTAGTAAGTACATACTAGTACTACAAAATAACGAATAGTACCTACTACCGTAGAAAGAAGACCACAGAATAATTTTATTAGTAGTGGTTACTTTATATACTCACATATTGGGTGTTGGAATTTAAAATTAGCGCAAGATATTTTCAAATAGGCTTCACTTTGTCATAGAGTGCTAATATCATACTAACTGTTTCGATGCACCATTAGACTTTTCGGTGCCTCACAATTCCAGTCCTTGACACTTAGATTGCATTTCTATACGTTACGATACATTAGTAATGTAGTACATTACTATACATTACACTAATAGAATCTAAGTGTCAAGGACTAGAATTGTGAGGCACCGAAAAGTCCAATGGTGCATCGAAACTGTTAGTATGACATTAGCACTCTATGTCCACATCTTATTTCTCTATGACTTTGTCAGAGTTGGACGGTTGCCCAAAGATGTGAGGGAAAAGTATCCTTACGTAATATTTATAATTATTAAATTTAAGTTTTTACAATTAATCTTGTAAAAAACAAATGTCTAAATTTCGAAGTTAACTTCCAGTGATGATCTGAACTGAAATAATTTTATAGCCTTTATATATAATACACAGCTCCTATTAATTAATTCAGTTTCGTTTGAACCTATATATTTAGCTTTCAGTTTGCTGAGCAAACTTTTCAGATGTATACGTATTTCTGCGAACGTAACTAAAAAGTTTCCGTTTAACTTTACAAATTGAATCTTACAGCCTTTAAGTTTTAAAACTCGTAACTGAAAGGAGACCTAATCATAATTTTGAAGCCAAATATTATAAAGAAAGTTTCATGCATGATGAAATTAACTTCATGATACAAATTTCTGTAAATTAAAATTAATATTAACTCCTAGTAGTCATTTTTACGTTTCGTTTTCTCAGGCGATGAGGTAGCAACTTGTCAGTGATCTTTTCCATCTGTCTCCGGCCTTAGTTATACTAAGCGTCGACCTTCGTGACCTAGCAGTTCTAGCTACACCATTAGCCGCGTCCAGACCGACCGAGCACGGATCGCGCGGCAGCCTCGCGAGCCATTGCCTCGGTCGACGTGGACGTGGCTCGGGCTGCCTCGGGCGCACGTTGCCTCGGCTGAGCATGCCTCGCGGTAGAGCCGAGACTGTCGGTAAACGAGCCGTGCTCAAAGGTACCGTGTGCGCTGGGCATTCGGTGTAGATCGCCTGTTGCAGGTTTATCATGAAATTGATGCTCGGGGACTTCTGATGGCTCGGCCTGCTTCTCAAGTTCCGGGGTGATGCGTGAATCTGGCTCGCGAGCCACTACATCGAAGCTGCCGCGCGAGCCCATACGGCTGGTGTAGGCGGCTATTTTGTTTGGAAACACAGCCGTATATGTATGTATGTATTCTATCTATATATCTTGATATATAATTTAACAAGCCGACGACCGCGACATCATTAACGTAAGGAACTTTCTAGAGCACTCCTGTCTCCTCGGCATAAAATTGCGGTTTGTTCAAGCAATGCAAAAGAAATCACAAGTTGTTACTAGTAATTTTTTTTTGCTATCGATGCCTTAAGTTATTCACTGCTGCCGCACGCCACTGTGCGGCTGTAATTTAGTTATGAAACACGGTTTACTGCAGTGTAAAATTAAATGTAAAATTTTCATCATTTCAAAAAATATTAAAATTTAATCGACGACGTCAGGAAATGCGGAAAATAATTATGCTTTTACGACGTTTAAGGTAGCACGGGTAAATGTTTAATTAAACCTTAATTGCTCGAAAGTTAAGGGTTACATATCTTTGGATAAATACATTCGACGAATACGAGATTAGTATTGCTTGTTTAAGATTTTTAGATTTTTTTGCCAAGTGTATATTATGTTATCCGCCACTTCGTCCTCGTGGACTACATAATGTAGCCTATGTCCTTTTCCGTACCCCCAAAAAGTACAATTAATTCATTAAATATTTTATTTCCGATATTAATCTATGTTTAGTAGGTTAGTTTTATGAGATACCTTACTCGTATATAAAATGTAAAAAGGTAACAAACAAACTTACTCTCACATATGTAATATTAGTCGGAATGTATTCCTCTTAACCTAAAATCTATTTAAAATTGATTGAATGACAATAACAAGTATATACCTTAATATATTATATGTACCTAAGCCCTATACAATACACGGGCAAAGTAATACCCTATTATTCACTCCTTTTGAATCCTGTCAACGTGATTGAATGGGTAGCACGGCAAACATTGAAGGCTTTACATTGTATAAGGAGTGTGCTTGATCCAGCTAAATATAGAATATGGAATGCCTGGAAGTGACTTGTCTGAGAACCAAAGACAAAATACATGAAGGAGGTGGTCAAGTGTCACTGATTTGGTTTCACTACAGGACGTCAGGGCCCTCAAGCTTGCCCCAAAGTGCAGAGGTCCACTTTGCTGCGCTTGTATTTTTAGTGGTTACTTTTCACTTGAATACCCCTTTGTTACACTCTGTATGTAAAGTTTATATTAATATAAAATGTTATTTCAATTTGTAAGGATTGCTATCGTAGGTAACGGATAGAAGGTTGTAGGCAAATGTTTTCCAGTGATTGGTTCATACTGAGTTCTGTAAACTTATCGATAATCGAAGATCTACGTTGATTGCTGTTATTTTTGTAGAGATTTCCATGTTTATCTTGTTTCAGTGAATGTATTGTATATAAAAACCTTTTCTATCGCATCTCCTTTTTCCTTCTTGGTAAGAAGCTATTTAAAAATAAGTGGAGAGTAATAAAGAAAAACAGATAAATTGTTATAGAATTCGTGATATTTCATAACTGTTTCTATATTTATAGAGGTTTGTTGTGCCTGCATGGATGAACAACTATTTAAAAGAATTCACATGATTTTGAAAAATACTCACTTTCTAAATATTCATAAACATCGTATAGAAAAACTCTTACCAAGTCATCAGAAACAACGTGAAGGTATACGCCACTATAGGTAGTTTCTCAGACACGCTGACATAGTATTTAGATCGATTGGGCCAACATCAGCCAACGTTTTGCCAACCATAATGTACTAATACTGATCTTCGAATATCAGTAGAAACAACGTTATTGTATACGCCATCAGTTTCTCAGGCTCACTAACTAGTATTTGGAGCCTTAATTTGCCAGTTAAGCCAATACCAGCCAACGCTTTGCCAATTATTATGTGTACTGATCTTCAAAAATATAGGTAGCTTACCAAGTCAGTAGAAACAATGTGAGGGTATACGCTATCAGTTTCTCAGGCACACTGACTAGTCCCACTCGGTGAAGAATTTTTTCCATTTCTTTATTAATAATTTTATAACACTGACTAGTATTTAGGCCTTGACATATCATTTAAGCCCACACCAGCCAACGCAACGTCTTGCCAACTACTATGTATTTTCAAAAATCACTTACCAAGTCAGTAGAAACAACGTAAGAGTATATGCCATCAGTTTCTCAGGCACGCTGGCAGAAGAGTTGGAACTTCGGCTGGCAAGTTGGGCCCACAGCAGCCAACATATGCCCGCACCTCCAGCCGCTCCACCAACTATCATGTAGACCGGGATCCGAGGCTCGGCAGGGCAGTCGCGGATGTATTGGACACCTGGGGAACGAAGAATCATAGAAACACCCAATCAAAGTTCTTATGCTGTATTGTACACAATAACATATAACAGCATATTTGACAGCATATGACAGCATATTCAAATAATGGACAGGTAGTGATTCTTTAGCTTCTCCCAACTTTTTTGTTTTTCTCCAGCTAAGAGTTCAGATATTCAAATATATTAGGTATATCGTAATATAGCACACCTACAGGTATGTGTGTTTCGGAATGAATTGGCACCATAAATTAGACTCACCTCACATTCATCTCGTCTGTACCTTTAGATTTACGGAGTGCGGAAATGTGGGATTTACCTAGTTTAGTTTTCCTTGGATTAAATTTTACGTGTCCAACATTTCATACATATAATCACGTCAATTATCCCCCAAAAGAGATTGGACAGAAGTGTGGAAATTACACACACACTTTTCACCAGTTAATCTATTAAGTCCCACGTTTCAAGGCTCAGAACAATGACTAAAGCATAGAAGTAACTGAATTTTGACTAATATCGTCGTCGCTGTTTTATTATACGCTCATAACTGCATTAGAAAGAGACAGATGTAGGTTGCTCAAAATGCAAAACGTAACACAAAGCAAACGTCAATTTGGTTACCTTTCCTTTGTTCCTTGGCTACCTTTCGTACATGATACTAAGTTAAAAAGCTACATAACGTGTCAAGTTTTTGTCTATATCTTTGTTCATCGTATTTTACCGTATAATGTCTAAGACAAGATACGCTTTTAAAGTCATAAAGCTCTTTCTATGCTTTAGTCATTGTTCTGAGTTTCAAGGTAATAAACATACATACATGCAGACACACTTTACATCTAAATAGGTTGACTTGACCAGAAGTATACTTTTACCTCAAATTCACTCCGGTTAAGCCTATTAAGTGACAAGAGGTGAGCTTACAATAAATAACACAGAGTGTGTGCAATGTTGCACACACAATGTTGTTAGACGGCCGACTGGTCTAGTAGGTAGTGACCCTGCCTGCGACGCCATAAGTCCTGGGTTTGAATCCCGGTAGGTGCAAACATTCATATGATGAATATCAATGTTTGTTTCCGAGTCATGGATGTTTCTATACATATCTATGTATTTATATACCGATGCTTAGTACCCACGACACAAGACCTCAGGGATCTTAGTGTGGGATTAGGTTAACGTGTTGTGTAGTGTGGTAAAAAAAAAAAAAAACTTCTGCCCAACTTCTTTGGGTATTATGTGCATGACTACACGTCTCATATGTATAGCGGTAACGTAACGCAGCTTTGAAGGAATATTTCACATGTTAGCACCGAGAAAGCGCGATTTTGCGCACGTACGTAATGACGTCACCGCTATCCAACGGTAGCTCATCTTGATGCAAACTTTGTTGCATATTCATAAAAGTTGGACATTAATAAGTCAACTGCATCTACACCGCGACTATAATATATTTTAGTGCAGGTATAAAACGATATCAGAATATATAAGTTTTTAAATAGAGTTTATATTTTTAGTACCTATTTGCAGCTGTATATCGCTAGAGTTTGTGTAAAAACGGTCTTATTACAAAACTGCGTCTTAAGTTGGATACTATTTTAAATTAAATTGACAGACGTACATAAGAAAGACATAGAAAATGTATGGAATATCTGTCAAATTTAGGCAATGTTTAGCTTAAACAACGTTTAAATTCTTTTGTACCTCTAAATTCTCTTGTTGGTGTGTGTTTTTAGCAGGAATAAAATCCTAATAACTACCGAAAGCCCACGACTCGTAAATATGAGTTTCTCCGTTGGTTCCCATTCCTGTGGGAATTTATAAAAATCTAAAGGGAATATCGGGAACAAACATGCTTATCACATCAATTTATCTGCTTAAAAAAGTCCCGTAAAAATCAGAGATTAGCCAGAAAAACCGTGTATACATACATAAGAAATAAATATAAATAAAAAAAAGAATTTATTCATAAAAAACAAACATATAAACATTAACGTGAAGCGCGACATAATCATGAATGATTTTACCGCGCGCCTGACATAGGTACATGACCTATATGCTTAGTAAAAAGCAGTTATTTAAATATTACAAACACCGAATTAATTTGTCTTTTTGTATAGACCAATTTCTTATCGAATTCGGCAAGTCGAAAGCATCCAGTAAAAAGTAGTAAGCTTTATTCATACTACGAAGTTTCGTAGTATGTAGAAAAGTTCAAGCTACGATCAGCGCCAGCGCATGATTCATTTAATTTTCTTTGTAAAATTGTCGTTTTGCTGGTGATATAAGTATCTAAATCTCAGAATTTTAATGATATTACATGTTGTTATTTTTAGTTGCGCGACAACAAAGTTATAAAACGGATAAACGGATAAAGTTAGATGATTACATTCCAGTGTTAGTAAAAATAGACAATAAATTGGCTATACAAAATAAAGCCATTATGTCGTGAGGCACGCGAGCTATCGACACCGGCCATGCCATTGAGTAGTTACAAAGGAGGAGGTGTTTTAACAACGTTACAAGACTGCGTCAGGATAAGGGTTATGTTTTTCGAGTGTATGATTGTATGTATATATATTTCTTTGGCACGCTCTAGAGCCTTAACGTTTTTTCGAATTTAAGCTTATGAGATATTATTCGATTCTTCTTAGTCACGAGAGTAACACTGAGTCAAAATTCTTACGCAGTCGGGTGTTTTTTTTTAAATAAATGAGGCTATTTGTTCAATCAATCGTAACTCACAACAGGGGGGCATTTCTTGAAAATTTTTGAACCAAAACGCAACCTCTCACGAACCGTTAACGAAACGCGGTGCGAAGTAATACATACTTACTGCTTGAGTAATATGGTATATTTTATCAGGCATCGGTCGCAAGTATGACAGAATAAAAACAAATATCTTTTTTTTTGTTTAATTTATCCCGAAGAAAAGGCAAGGGGCACTAAGCCCATACAGCCATTGTCTTTAGTAAATGATTTCTAAATTTATGATGGATGATATTGATGATGATGAATGGAAACGTCGGTAAAATCCTCAAGAAAGGGGGTAAAATTAATAAAGATCAAAAAGAATTGCAGAACATCTTACATGAGCCCATGACAAGATCGTATTCCGACTAAAATTTTACTTAGCTTACCTGCATATAAAACTATGCACGCACACTAGATTTACATCACAAGTAAACAAAATATAACTTATCTACCAGAAAACATCACTTTACAGGCACATCACAAGCCATTTACAAATAAATTATGATTTTCACAAGAAAATTACACACACTCCCTTCTAGCTTTTCCCGCCGAATCAAAACAAATATCTGTCTCGTGCTGAAATTAATTACGTCACCGTAAAATAACTATTGCTTTGTTCTGAGCGTCTACAACGGTTCCGTTTCGGATTTATGCGTTTTTGAGAACTGTTTTGGCGCCCTGTAGTAGAATACATCGCTGTCGTTGCCATGGTTACGAAGGGAATGGTAGGTTGTTGTAAGTAACAAACGTTTTATTTATATTGGCGGTTGCATTACTATATTATTACAACTCCCTATTTTTATAGGTTTATGGGTCATCCTATTAATAGCTCCGATAGTTGATTTTATAAGAGTCAGTCCCATGGAAAAGAAATAAAAGAGGAGCAGCGGCTACGTATATTTTCATACACAAATAGTGTGCCGCTGAGCGGGGTTGAAGTATGGGACGAGGGGAGCATCCTAACACTGTAGCCCTGCCCATTTACATAGACACCACTTTGTAGTGACTAGCCAAACTACTTGCATAAGCGTGTGGTTACAGCTACTGCGTTACACACATTGGCCCTGAAGCTCCGCCCTTATCATGACGTCATGGCCTCACGATTGCCACACGACTTAGTTCATAGTCCCACCTCTCCTTTTATACCTTCTCCATGATCAGTCCAGCCATTATTAAGTGACTAGCAGCTGTTCTGCGTGAACTATAAAGGTTACCATTGACGGACACTTTTGCGCGTCATCCCGGATGTAAAAGTTTGGCGTCACTCCAAAATTTGGGATTATTCTGACCTGTTACACACTATTTTGTCCCACTAGGAAGACAGATCAAAAAAAATATATTTGAACTGTCATACTATGTCATAGTATGAAAAATGGGACAGATCAAACATTTTTTTTCCGGGAATTTGTTCCGGTCTGTAACCAGTGTGACTAAAAAAACTAAAAAATCTATGTGGAAGTTAGATTTTTTTTTTTTTTAATGACCTTAATTACCTTGCCTTTTGATCGTGGATCATATTTCCCCTTATAAATTGGATTTTCATATACAGAGAGATACACAAGATCTCAAGGTTAAAGGACTTAGATTAATGTGTTGTGAAAGATTTGTAGATATATTTTTTTATATGGAAGGAACGATAACAGACTGGTCAAAATTATGGAAATTCTCTATAGCAATATACCTTTAATAAGTCTACCTACCCAATAATCTAATAGGCTCTACCTACAAAGTTTTTTAAATAGTCTCTACACAAACACATAGTTAGTTCGCAGCGGGTCCCGTGAGGCACGCGAGCGAGATGTTTGATTAGATCGCAGCTCGACAGTTGATTGCTAAAAGAGTTTACGACTCTAGGAAACTGGGAAATAACTTCTAAACCTACTTTCACTATAAGTACTAAGGTATTTGTCAAAGGCATATTGTACAACAAGCAGCATTATAAAACAGTTAGATATTCTGAATTATATAGGTTTTGGAGGGAAACAATTTGGCTTCTCGCACTTTTTCTCTCTTAATTTATATGATTAGGTTATATATACATATATACATGTAATCACGCCTTTATCCCTTACGGGGTAGGCAGAGCACTAAGGGTCGATAGAACCACATGGTGCCACTTCTGACCAATTTTTAGGGTATAGTTGAGATGTACAAGTTCGGTTAGTAGTGACAGGTGGTCAGCCCATCGCCTACAAAACATCAAGGCCCTCTTGTCCCTCTACTGGCTTGTATAGTATGCCCAGGAAGAGAAGCTGCTGCTGTAGTATTATACGTTATTTTTTCACTCCCAGAGCAGGATAGAAGACAGGTTAGGTTATATTAGAACTAATAAAATAACAAGGCACGAACTCAGCGAGCGAAACAACTAGGTATATGAGGCAATGTGACTTAACATTGATGATTTTACCTAATACGAGTGTTGATCCTTGACTATGAATTAAAAAAGAGATCTAACATCAAAAATCTTAAATACCGATAATCAGGGAGAGCAGGAATCGGTTTACGTACCTATATCCTATAATTTGAAAAAAGAGAGAAAAATCATCAAAATGATTGCTTATTTAAAATTCGTGCGAAGTCTATATTCAGCAGTGAACTGGACACATTCCAGAAACCTTTTCTATTCTGTTCTATGTTGCTGAAAATGATGACTATAATCTACTTACCCATTATGAGCATGATGACTGGAAGCGTGGACAGACACGCTAGGAACACCGTCATTAAAACTGTAACAAATTAATTAACGTGTATTTTTCATAGACTTATGTTTGTACACTCAGGTGCGAGCCTACCAAGTTAAATTGAGAATAACATCCTGGTTTTTGGGTATCCATACTTTATTAGAATTCGATCGTTATAATTGGGTGTGTAAACATAACATACACGCGCCATTTACAGCAATTCATTATCAGTACACAGGATTCGTGAAATTATATAGAAATTATATGACGGCCAGTATTTATATGAAACATATAGTTTTTCTTTGACAATTATATAGCTAGTTATTGACTTCTGATAAAACATTTGAGATTGGAAATGTGTTTAGAAACTGCAAGGAACTTCAGATGTCGATTTTGGAAGCAATCCGGCTCTTAACTAAAAAGTTCTAAATGGCGGCCACTTTTATTATTTTTGACATCGGATATGTATTTGGGAACTGCAAGGAATTTCAGATGTCGATTTTGGAAGCAATCCGGCTCTTATCTAAAAAGTTCAAAATGGCGGGTATCATTTATTTTAATGAACATATATTTTTATATTTTTCCCAAGTTACTAGGTAATATTGGTCGATTGGTCTAGTACAGTGGTTCCCAAAGTGGTCCTGGTGGACCCCGAGGGGTCCACAGGAGACTCGATGGGGGTCTACGTTGACGTGAAAAAATGGGGGTTCGTTCACAATACGTAGATACGAGTAATGTGGTGTAGGCCTGTAGGGGGTCCACCAGAACCAGTTAACTTATGAAAGGGGTCTATGAAAATAGGTCCTGGGTTCGAATCCCGGTAGGTGCAAACATTGATATGATGAATATCGATGTTTGTTTCCGAGTCATGGATGTTTCTATACTTATCTATGTATTTATATACCGTTGCTTAGTACCCACGACACAAGACCTCAGGGATCTTAATGTGGGACTAGGTTAATGTGTTGTGTAGTATGTGAATATTTATTTAAAAAATGCCATAAGCTGGCATCCTTTTGCACCGATACATTGACAACTTCTGTGACGTCACGCTACTGTGAGTTGTGTAAGTTCAATTATGATTGTTTTTTTATTTTGACTTTACAAAAGATCACTTATTATTATCTTGACATCCGAATTTATTTTAAACGCCTATCTCATGTAATATCCGAAATAAACGTAAAAAACGTCTAAAAAACATGTTGATTTCAAACTATCGAGCGAAAGTCATTAAATTATGTTTTTGGCTTTACATTTATAGTTAAGGGTACTAAGAATATACTGTAAAAGTTTCATATTAAACAAACACGCACCCGCTTCAGCATATTACATTAAAAAGATGCTAAATAAATGTCGGCCTCCTCTTAGAGTAGCCTCTTTTCTCACCGCTAGATACTTTCAACATTTATAATAGTTATATAAAACTTTATATTCTAAATAACAGTCTCACAAATACTCACTAGTTCTATTCATAATTTTAGCTGCTCGGCAGATGAAGTCCACTGTGCTTGAGGCCTCCATGTTGGCATCCTTCAGCTGGTAGGCTACCGAGCCGTAGGTGGTGAGACCGACTCCAAGGCCCATGCCACCACGGTCGGTGTACTTGGCCTGTTCACCACACAGCCGTCGCTGTTCATCACCTGATACCTAGAGGGTATTGAATATTTTAGATCACAATGCTCCGAGATTTCCTGTTATAGAATAATTCCTGTGTCTGGTTTCGGAACTAATATTTTTTGTTTGCAGAGTTACAGAAACTATTTCTCAGAAGACAGTTCATCACCAAATACCTGGAGGGTAATAAGTATTTTAGATTACATGTTTCAAGATTTTTTTTTATAGAATAATTCCTGTGCCTAGTTTCTGAACTAACATTTCTTTATGTGGTGACAAAGAAAATGTAGTTATATACATAGTAACTAGCGTCATCTACGTTGAAACGCACAATGATAGCCCAGTGGTTAAGACGTGCACGTTCCAAGCGGGAGGCGTAAGTTCGATCCCAGTCACGGGTCTGTACCAATGAATTTATTTCATGTACAGATTTTAATGTTGCAAAATTATCACTTAGCTTGTGCCTCGGAAAGCACGTAAAACCGTTGGTCCTGCGCCTGATCTCTCTCCGGTCGTGTCAGCTTTCCGTCCCATCGGACTATGAGAGTAACGGAATAGAGTGCATCTGTGTTTGCGCACACACTTGTGCACTATAATATCTCCTGTGTACCTAGCCAATCTCCGTAAAGATTGATCGCCTTGACTGAAATACGGTCGGAGATCATCATCACTACTACACTAAACCAATTTTCTTGAAATCGCATACAATTAATAAAGTGTGATTGGAACCATAACAGTAGTATGTTGGAAGTCGTGGGCAGCATCAATTGATGTTATAAATGGAAAAATAAGTTTGTTTGTTTGATACCTTTTCACGCTTTATTTACCCAACCATTTCTCTTTGAAATTTTGCATGCATATACTTAGGAGTACGGTGATAGACAAGGGTTACATTCTGTAGTCCACATGGACGATATCTCGGACAACGGTTAGATGAATATACAGGGTGTGGGTGACAGCCAGGCAAATGTTCAGTATTTTAAGTATCATTGTGTTAAGTTATACGACAGTATAACAGTCGCAGGAAATGTAATTTTGAATTGATTGTCAGTAATCTTTGCTCTCCGCGCCTATTGTATCGGGCGATCCTGTGACTAATTAAATGGGCTTTGGTTATTGTATGACACATTGCTGTTTTTTAGATCATTTGTGACTCCCCATTAGGGTTGATCAGTTATTGAAACTTTTTTGAGGGCAACTTTTTTTTTAATTTTAACGTTTGGTTAAAAATGTATTTTCAAGTCATTATCCATAGCCCAATTAAACAAACAAAACTATTTTTTTTTCTGAAAATATGAAAAAAATTACTGCAAAAATTTTAGTGTTTTCCGCCTCAGAATCATGGTCTGAAGTTATGGTATCAATATTTGCCTGGCCGTCACAAACATCCTGTATAGGTAGACGTCGTCGTGATTTTGATTGATTGATTTAATTTAATTACTTGTAAAGTTGCGTAAGTGCGTCACACGTATATAAAGTCTGTTATATCAGTTGTATAGCTTCCAGGAACTTCCTCAATACACAAAATCAAAACTTAATATTACAAACTAATTACTACACAAATTACCTCAATAAGGAAGCAAACTTATCGATTACAACCTTGTCTAAAACAATATTAATTGCTTGTTTGTAACTAATTTAGATCATACTTGTGTTATACTGTACACCAACCGTCGTGGCACGCGCTGTTATAAAACGTTTTATGACTGCGTGTGCCACGACGGTTGGCGTATAGTATAGTACTCGTATTATTTTACGCCGTAACGCTGTTCACCAGAGTATAACAAAAGGGGTATGTTAAACGAAATGCTATAACTACTGAACAATAATGGATACCGTTCGCGAGGATTGCAGAAAAAACAAAATGTCGAAATTATTCCCGAGATAAAAAGTCCGTCCTCGGGCCCTAAACTATATCTCTGACTAATTTCAATTAGGTACTTACTTAAATCGGTTCCACACTTTTAGCTCGAAATCCAGACTATCCACATTTATAATAGTAGTTAGGATAGCTATAATATACGACTAAATAACTGTCTGTGAATAGGTTGTCTATAGTAGTATGTTTTCATATAATTTTCTATACTACTTCTAATCGTAGAAATCGATGTAGAAGAATTTGTTCACTTGAAAATTCCCACTGACAATCCTCCCTCAGTAATGACGGACTGACTAGAAAGAGACCCCTATAAATAGGTGATATAATATACCTACAGGATGTAATAATTATACGATTACAATAATTATCATGAAACCCTATAGGTGTATTAAATAACCACAATATCAATCATGATAGTAGAATTCGTAGATTGTAGAGTTTTTCTCTTTCTTTTTTCGCGATGATTTGCACCTAAACTGTTACTCTATACCCCAGAGACGTGATAGTACGGTTGCCGTCAACATATTTCTCTCTCGTAAAGTTGTAATTCCATTGTCGTGTCTGTCGTACACGTGAACAAGAACCAAACAACTAAATTAACTTACGGTCATGTTTGCAATACAGATTATTAAGTACCTCAAGCTAGTATGGAGTAGGAAAGCTTGTAGAAACTATAAAGATATAGTGACCTCCTACAGCCAAAATGAAATAGTCGATCATATTAACTATAATATATATGTATGTATGTTATACCTTATAAAATATATAGTATATAAACCTTCCTCTTGAATCACTATTTATTAAAAACAAAAACATATCAAAATCCATTGCGAACTTTTAAATACCTAAGCATACATAAGGATAGACAGGTGAAAAGCGACTTTGTTTTATAAGTACCGTGTGAACATTTTTACTGATTCATTAAATTATCTTTTTATTTATAAATCACAAAATCAAGACACGTTGAGGCTTGGCAGTATTATCAGTATTTTGCATAAACGTTTTCAGTGAACATTTTCATTATGTTCAGCCCGTAACATTTTAATTTGAAATTGAAATCGAGCCTCGCAATTTCGTGGTACAGGAAATATGATATTCAGAATAAGATTTTATGCATTTTTATACAAACGTCATAAGGAAAACAATATTAGATTCAGGCTAATTTTCACATCCGATCATTACCACTTTGATAGTATAACAGAACAATTAGAAAATTCATCATCATCATCACTATTGCAGTCTACTGCTGGACCCAGGGCACGCCCCAAGAGCATAGGTGGGGTTTTTTCTCACCACTCTAAGCAGGTGGGTTGGTGACCGCAGTGCGATTTTTGGACTAGGTTGTCGACACGGGAAACGCTCCTGTCCACCTCCCGGAAACCTTCTTACGATACCCAGAGTCAATTTAAAATGAAGAATTCAAAATCGTACCTGGCTTACAGAGCTGGAGGCCCTCCTGGAACCGGTATCGGATAGGGCTCCGGTGCCGCACTGCCGGCCTCCGCCGAGGGAAGCACGGTATGGAGACACACTCCGCCCTCTGGTTGCTGTAAAAATACAAAATAAAAATTATCATGACTTATTATTTGATTAAATAACCTTACTGGCTATGTCAAAATTATTATGTAACTACCTACTTTCAACCTATCCCAAGTAATTCTCGAGAATCTAATGATACTTCTCAACCTCAAATGCCGTTTAAACTAGAGCGTGCCGAAGAAATATATGTACATATAAACAAAAGTGGCCTGAGTAGCTCTTGGCTTCATTGAATAGATTTTTCTATTCTATTCTATTTATTTTATTATATTCTGTTTAATTAGAAGGGAAAGTAACTTACCGCATTGACTGTCCTCGCTTGCTCTCCTTTCTTTTGACACTAGAGGTTCTTGGAAAGTCAAGGTCAAGCTCCCCCTCGGACTAATCCTCGATGGGTCTATGTCTCCTGTCACCAGACTTCCTCTTGCACTCCTCTCTGAAGGCGCAATACTCCCTCGAGGACTCCTTTGAGATTCAGGCAGGTACTGCCCTCTTGGACTCCTATTCATATTCTCATCTTTCATCTTCATATTCATCGGCACTTCGGGTGCTATACTTCCACGGGGACTTGTTCTGGGACTGGGACCTAATTCTTTCTGAGTTCGGGCAGGATCTAACTGTATACTGGCCACAGAATGCCTTGGACTTCGACCCACATCAGGCACTAAGGAATTTCTGGGCTGATTCCAAGAAGTTCCTTCTGGAACCAAACTCCGCCTCGGACTCCTGGCTGTGGCGTCTGGTGTTAAACTATTTCTAGGACTTCTGTTAAAGTCTTGAGGATTTAAGCTCAGTCTTGATCCATAGGACATGTCCACTGTCAAATTGTTTCTTGAAGGCGTTAGATTATTCCGTGGATTCAGCGCTGTGTCTGGGACTATGGAGTTTCTTGCTGATCTGTCTTGTGGTACTAAAGAGGGTCTTGGACTTCGATGGTAGGCTTCTGCAGCCGCTTCAGGTGCGAGACTTGGTCGTGGACTTCTCTGTGGTGGCGGAGGCTCCATTTCATCATCAGTTTCCGTGGTAGCAAGTGACGCCCTTCTGGAGGTTTGGATGGAGGCTCGCGGTGACCTGGCTTGTGGAGACGTGGCCGCACTCCGCGACGCACGTCGACGTCGAGACGATGACGTTCTGTTCATTATCATTATGTCTGTTTTTTTGTTTACATTATCTGTACAAATTA
The DNA here is from genome assembly GCA_014607495.2 of Carposina sasakii. Lineage (NCBI taxonomy): Eukaryota > Metazoa > Arthropoda > Insecta > Lepidoptera > Carposinidae > Carposina > Carposina sasakii. The sequence goes on from CP053161.1 coordinate 13,054,886, forward strand.
CTGCTTTCCCTCTGTTGTTGAAATCTGAAACAAGAAGTAAAAGCTTAATGAATGAAGTACTAATGTTTATTTTATCTTAACTTTATGTTCTTTGGGTCCGGTGTCGGATAAGACTTTCAGTTACAATTAAAACTTTTCCTGTTAGCCTCATAGATAATGGATGAAACAAACATAAAATCCAGATACCTGTAGGTAGGTAAGTTAACTTTTGTATCAGATTACAGCTATTTATATTAACATTGAATGAGAAGAAGGTTGAATGAGTTCTACATAATGTCAAGTAAAAAATATATCCAAATAATTTAATTAAAATTAAATTAAAAATGCGTAATTTATTTTTATTGCAACCTCCTTGGAAATATCAATATTACAGGATATATAAGTAAGTAGCTACTTAGTTATTTACATAGTTATCTTTACATAGAGATTTTATTTTTGAAAATGCCTTAAGTGTCAGCACATTAAACCGGTTATCCTTGCTAGTGGATGCCATGTCTCTGATTTTAACAGCAAAGAGATTTTGCTATCCGGCTTTGTATAAGACTTATGCCTCTCTCAGAGATTGGCCAGGTACACAGGAGATATTATAGTGCACAAGTGTGTGCGCAAACACAGATGCACTCTCTGTTCCGTTACTCTCATAGTCCGATGGAATGGAAAGTCGACACGACCGGAGAGAGATCAGGCGCAGGACCAACGGACTACGATTTTACGTGCTATCCGATGCACGAGCTAAGTGACAATTTTGCAACATTAAAATCTGTTCATGAAATAAATTCATAGGTGACTGGGATCGAACTTACGCCTCCCGCTTGGAAGGTGCACGTCTTAACCACTGGGCTATCACCGCTTATTATACCTTATTAAACGTCAAAATCGTTAACGTTAAAAATATATCACTACGCATTTATTGTTACATAGTACTTTTACCGTAACTATTATGTAATCTGTGCTTTTACGCTTAGCGAAGAAGTATCTGTTCTACTCAAGACATACTTATTGATAGAGAGAAGCGCCATTTTAGCTCACAAAGGACCTTGTATGGCAGAATTAACGAGATTCACAAACTCGGTATAATAACTAAAACTTGGCGACATAACTTTCAATTAGAATGCTCTAATAAAACTATTGTTCTAGTAAATTCTATTCGCTTTGAGGAGATTAGGTAAACCATTTAGAATTTAGGTCCTTTACTATGATAATTTTCGATAAGTTTGTGACGTTCTGAACTTTCGCGTGGTTTGGCATGAGTCTTATTATAATAATACTTTTGTGTTATATCTAAGTACTTACATGGTTTATTAATACAAATATAAAATAAGTACGAATAGGTGAATAATCCATACTACACACAAGACTAATGTTATATTATTATCTAAAAGATATGCTATTAGATAGATATATAATCTAAAAAAAAATATGAATGTTCATATAGAATTTTAAGTTTGCCCTTTACTCATTCGAGCCTTTACTTCATTTAGACTCTAAAACAAATTGTTGTTTTACAGACAATTATGATAAAGAATTATGATGAAGAATAACATTGCCAAATGTAATTTAGAAAAGAGATGGTAAAATTCATCATCCGAGTAATTATCCCGGTGGCTTAGTGGTTATAGCGGCTGGCACGGTTTGCAGTGGTCGTGGGTTCGATTCCCACTCAGATGAAGAATTTTTTCCATTTTCTTTATTAATAATTTTATAATTATGACAGTGATAATTAATTCTTGTAAACATAAAATAACATTTAGAATCATTCACAGTCATCGTCCCAATTAGTTCTTCAATTAAATTGAGTTCGGTATCCTACTAATATTAATTAAGGTGAGAGCATTTAGATTTTTCGTTACTGTTTCACGTAAAATTAATCGAACGGATTTTGATGAAACATGCCGCCGCACATGACTTCATCTTCCTAAAAGGGAATTTGCTTCAATCCGGGACGGGTTAGTTACCGCTAGGACGCTAGTTATAAATATAAACCTTCCTTTTTAATTATTATACATATTATTTAAATACCGCATTAAAATCAATTGCTTATATAATATTGGCATGGCGTATATAGTATATATATACAGTGGGGTAAGCACGAACCTTTTTACGCGGCGTAACGCTAGCGACTCGCTAGCAAAATCTATGGGAATTGACAGTTTGACGATAGCTTTACGGACTATCGAGAGGTTCGTCCTTACACCTCAGATCACACGATAGCACGTACGTGTACTAAACTAAAACCAAAACTAAGAAAGTCAAAGCTCTCTAACCCGACATTAAATTATTTGTAAGTAAACTAGCAACTTATCAGCTCCTGCATAATGTGCCGAGAATAGGCTCGCACTTGCCTATTGTCCTCCCTAATCTCGTTACAAACAACGCTCCGAAGTCGGGATATACACTAGGGACTCGAATCGCATTGTTTTAGAAAATAACTTGGGTAAAAAAGTAAGTAAGAGATTAGTTAGCGATGGTAATGCTTTAAAACCTTTTACGATGAGATACATTAGAACTTTTTATATTTTAAGTGGGTCTATTGCTTGTAGCCTCCTAGGTAAAGAAACCATTCTATGATCGTAGCCAAATGCATATGTATCATATTTTGATAGTAATTGACCTCGATTCATTTCCATTATCAAAAGTCAGTTATCCAGTGAATCCTCGACATATCTCGGGTCAGATTTTCCCACTCCAGTTCCTGTCACTTGAAGCAAATAATCATTTCACTGACAATAGTCAAATCCGGTATATTGTGGAACACTTTACGCGGAATTATTGGATTCGTCCGGGTCAAATACAATATCAACAAAAGGGTATTTGACTATCCTAAGCAAGCCATATTGAATCCTTTATTTAATAGTCCGTTATTCGGTTGTAGGGTTTGAATACAATTAGTAGATTTGGGAGAAAATTAAAGAGGAGATGCAATAAATCTGGTGGAAAGGCAGCCTAAAGCACAAGCGCCTTGTAATTTATAGGTAATATAAGTATGTATATATAAATAAGATAATAATTATAAGTATCCAAGCTGATGCTATTAGATTTCAAATATCCGTATCTCTAAACCGGAGATTTTTCCCTTTCCTGGGCAATACTCCAGTAGAATGTTCACAATATCAAGTATCGAAAACATTTTACTTTACGCTCGAACTGAGTGAAAAGAAAATCCTGAAACATTGAACCCCTGAGGTGGGGGAGTGATAAACGATCTTCGAATTTATTTCCAACAGGGCGGAGGGTGATTAAAATTATTTCTAACATCGAGAAATCCATTTCAATCCCGTCTGACTATTTTAAGAATAACTACCGTGACGAGGATAGAGACCCGTATAAATTATCCAGTCGAATTAGCTGAAAACTTTGCAGATTTAAAGGTTAATTGATCTATTGGATTGTGATTAGAAGGGAAATTAAAAATAGACTAGTATTTTGGGCTCTCTTTGTACAGCACAGCTGGAAAGAAGTACGATGAACTGGCACGATATTTTAGAAATGATTACCGAGTTTTTTTTATCACAAATTTGCTCTTTTGTCGAACCCATTTAATCCTTAATTTTATACGATCCATCAGTACTACTCCTATGAGCTTACTCACTATATTCTTCTGAAAATACAAACAATTCATAAAATTAAATCTACCAATTGACTAAAAGTATTTACAAATAAAAGACGGCCTACAAGTTCTAGACCTATATCCTTATGTTAAACGAGTGATATGGAGCCATGGAGTCCAGGTAAAATTACATTCATAAAAAAAGTCATGTCACATAAATTTATTCAGGGATTTTTATCTGAATGTAAAGAGCTAAACCTCTTGTTATATATCACTGAGAATAAGCACACCGCGACCTTTTCAGAGGTCGAGGGGATGGCTCACGGGATAATGATAGGGTTGAGCCACCAAGGATAGATACGAGCGGAGTCATCAGAGCAGTTTGGGACTATTGAACACAGGGTTACCGAACAATAAAACTAGCATATTTAAATAACGGTACATAATACATGTGAGTTCTTTAAGTAAAATTGTTTCTGTGATAGCGTGGAGATATATAAATAAATATTCAGACACTTCACAACACATTAACCTAGTCCCACACACAAGGTCTTGTATCGTTGAACTAAGAAACGATATATTAATATATAGATATGTATGATACATCTATTACTCGGAAACAAACATCATCATACAAATATTTGCACTACTTTGCACCTACCAGGATTTGAACCCAGGACATATGGCGTCGCAGTCATATTAGTGTCTCGATTCCACCCAAAAAAACTTTGGAAATGAACTTGCTTTAAGAGTCCATAGAAACTTAACAAAAAAAAATATTGAAGCAATTCTGTTACGACTTGCGTATTCTTGGAATGGTGACAGAAAAAACCTTCAAGTTTTGCGAATAAATAAATACAAAACTTGAAGCACATATAACATAAACGATAAAAAAAGGTTAATTTGGAATTAGAAACTACTGGGAGCAATTCTTGAAAATTTTTGAACCGAAACAGAACCACTAACGGACCGTTAACGAACCGCGGTGCGAAGCAATATAATACTTACCGCTTGAGTAATAAGATATATTTTAGCACGCATCGTACAGTAAGTCTAGATTAGACGTTAATTGCGCTTACGCTTACGCTTACGCTTACGCTTACGCTTACTCCTTCGTTCGTGTAAACTTTAGAACTCCCGTTATTCCCATTCTCGCTGGAATTTCGGAATATCCTTTCTAATCAGTGGGGCGAGCACCAAACTTGTATCGAGAAGGTAACGTGAAGTAACGTAATCGTATCGAGCCCTCGATACAAATTGTAGGATGACGTCATTCTAAATGATTATTATGACCTTTACTTTACCATACAAATACTTAGTATAAAAACTTCTATGCTGCTCTGGGAGGGAAAAAAAGTATAATACTACAGCTGCTTCTCCTCCCGGGCATACTGTACAAATCAGTAGACGGATAAGAGGGTCTTGGTGTTTTGTAGGCGATGGGCTGACCACCTGTCACTACTAACCGAACTTGTACATCTCAACTATACCCTCAAAATTGGTCAGAAGTGGCACCATGTGGTTCTATCGGCCCTTGGTGCTCTGCCTACCTCGTAAGGGATAAAGGCGTGAATATATGTATGTACATATTTATAAAAACATGTTCGTGCTGCCATGTATTACGTCCGATAGAGGCGCTTATGCCAAATCTCATAGATTTTGCTAACGCTTACGTTATGTTACTTTCTCGCAAATTTTTCGTGCTAAACATACTGATGCCTTTGCCTCGTACTCGTACCTAAAGAACTTGTTTCGGAGTCATGGATGTTTCTATACTTATCTATGTATTTATACAGTGTGATTTTTGGTCGTCAACGTTCCCGAAAACTACAGAATCTCCTCATCATCACAATCATTCTTCTCCATGGAAGCATACCTGGGAAGTGTCTGGTTCCCAAGATATTAGGGTCCAAAGTTGAGTAAATAGACTGCGATTTTCTGCATAAATGGACATAGACGCGCCTAGCAACATTTTTTCACGAGAAATAATTAATATCTGTCTATGAAATAACTAACATAAATACTGGACACTAGAAATTTCACCCGATTAAGTAATTAAAAAAAAAACAAAAAATTTACATCGCTTCCCAGCATTTTTTTTGGCATTGAACGGTCATTTTAAATTATGATTATATCCACTATCTGATATCAAAGACAATTTCGCATAATGCCACAGACTATAAATATAGAAAATGGCGGCAGCGAGCCCTCACGATTGCGCGGGAAACCATCCGGAAATTGTGCCCCGCTTTAAGTAGGTCTTCAAGAAACATACAAATATAGGTAATATACTTAATAGCTACTGGGTAGCGTAACTGGAATTCGATTTTCTATATTTATAATCAAGTTTCTGAATACTCGTAACTACGCAAAGTAACATACAGGGTGATTTTTGGTCGTCAACGTTTCTGAAAACTAAGGAATCTCCTTATCATCACGATCATTTTTCTCCATGGATGCATACCTGGGTAGTAGCTGGTTTCCAAAATATTAGGGTCCAAAGTTGAGTAAATAGACTGCGTTTTTCTGCATAAATGCACATTAACGCGTGTTGCAAGAATTTTTCACGAGAAATAATTAATATCTGTCTATGAAAAAGCTAGTATAAACACATTTCGCCCGATGAAATAATAAAAAAAAAAAAAAAAAAATTACATCGTTTCCCAGCATTTTTTTGGCATAAACTAATTTTATTTGATCTATAGAGTATGTACCCTTTGTTAAAGGTGGCAACGAAAAAACAACCTGTATAAGAGATAATATTTATTTATTTGGAAACAAGCAGACACAGGACGATTCTGACCGTCGCACTTAAACGTACCTAAACCTAATCTTAGTCAGGTCTATCTCTCTCCGTTCTTAACATAAATGGCTGATAGAGAAAAGGACAGGTACGAGTAGGACTAATTTTACTGCCGGAATCGACCATAATATCAGTATAATATCAACTATCAATTACGCATATTTTTACCTTTACCTTTTTACCTGACTGTGCCAGAAGGAGGGTTATGCTTTTCGAGTAATTTTATGTATGTATATGACGTAGATGGGTCGAGTGGCGTGCCGTTAGGTGTGTCCGACATCTTCCAAAATCCGAAATAAAGAATGCGGCGTGTAGTAAACAAGCTTAATTAGCAATGACAAACACTTTCACTGTATCTACGCACAAGATTACTAGGATTCTAGCGGATAACGTAGAAACGTGGTAAGTACAAGACAGAGGCTGATTAGCAGCCGTGCTTCGCTCCAGACGCAACAAAAAGAACAGAATACCCTCCGGCTCAATACAAACGACCCGGTAGTCGTTGTAAATCTACAGTGGCGCCCTCTCAGTACTCTGTCCTGTCTTTACCCAAGTGACAGTTGTCCTCAAGTCAGTGATAGCTGTCGACTTGACGTTTCTAACTTCAACGATTGAAAATAGATGGCGTTGGAGATCCGACTGTAGGATATGACATCTTGATCTCCGACACGGCCATTTTGACAACTCACGCGTCCTCGCGTGGGATTTCTGGAAAGAAAGAGGATTTTGCAAAGTAACATGTATCACGCTCGGTCTTTCTGACCATTTTGACAGACTACCCGTCCTCGGGTAGAACCGATGAATCTGTGAACAAGATAACTCAAGGAAGTATCTGCGCTCGGCCATTCTGCCTTAACTTAAATTTAAAGACTTCTTATTACAATAGTTCATGAAATCACAAAAATCGCTCATCGACCGTCAAGTTCCCAAAATCTTTACGTAAAGACATAAAAAATAAAAGATAAGCAGACTCGCACATACGTTTAAATCAGTCAGACCTTTCCTTCGGTCAACATTACAGTAACAGTTAGTCATATAGCCAGTCCTTCGGCTATCTACTATGGAAACACAGTCCTTCGGTTTCCAACACACACATGTAGCACAGTCCATCGGCTACCTACTACGGAAACACGGTCCTTCGGTTTCCCACACACACACATGTAGCACTGTCCATCGGCTACAGCAGAAACTCGGTCCTTCGGTTCTGCCACAAATACATACTACTGTCTGTCAAGGGTTTGTCAAAGTCACAATTTAAAAAAACCGGTCAGTAACTTGTACATCGCATATGAAAATTCATTCATTTAGACTCTGAGGTCACATTAATTTCGATATCAAAATTACTAGGAACTTGATGGTCTGGCACCCTACGGACCCGATCGTGCGAATATTTGTAGGTTCGATTTGAAGACAAAGATTTTAGTCGGTATCTATCACCATCTAACAATTAAATTTTATACGGTCCTTAAAATTTAGGATCTAGTTTAACTTGATTACGTTTTTCATTCTTAATGAACACATCTAAGACACGTCGTAGACGTTCCAACCCCTGCTCTCCTGTAGAATACAATACCAGCAGGTCATCAATGTAAGAAAAAATATAACTATGAGCTAATTCACCTAAAGCTTTTGCTATAGCCCGCTGATAAACTGAACTGGCGTTCTTTAAACCAAACGGCATGGCACACACAAGGTAAATAATTCCAAAACAAGGCTACAGTATACACAATCCATATAGAGTAACGTCAGTCAAGTAAGTCTAGTTGCCTCAATCTAGCAACTCTTGGAAACTTCCATCCAGCTTCCGTAAACCAGTCTAGTCACTTCCATCCAGTGACTCTTAGAAACTTCCATCCAGCTTCCGTATACCAGTCTAGTCACTTCCATCCAGTGACTCTTGAATACCTCTATCCGGTATCCGTAAACCACTCTCAATCAGTCAACTCAACATTAATTTGAACATGACGGTCCATCCCCGTCAAGTTCGCACAGATTATCATCACGGTCACATGTCAGCGTGTCATTGGTAATGTCATTCGCAGGCATTCGCCTAAGTCTGTCATGTGCGTACTTATAGGTTCTATTGGAATTAAGGGCTTTAAGAACATAACGATTACCTTCAAGTACCTCCGATACCCTAAAAGGACCTCTATACTTCGGATCAATTAATCGAATTTCGAGTTCACCTGTAGTTACACGAGTTTTTGGCAAACCTGTTGTAAAATAACTGGAATATTCACCTAAAATAGTTAAAAGATCTGACTTTTTACAAGAGGGTATATCTGTGTCAACATTACTAAAGTCGTTACTGATACTAGAATCGGTTAAAACGTCACAATTTAAAACTGTCAAATTATTTTGTTTTGAAATGCTAAAATTATTTGTTGACAAGTTAATAACGAAGCCTTGACTCAATATTTCACGACCTAGCATAATATCACTACGCATATACACATCGGGTAAAACATGTAATAAAAGTTCTAAACAATAATCATTAATTTCAACATTACACAGTATTTGCTGGGTGCTGAATACACTGGTTTGACCAATTCCCGTTAGAGAGATAGTTTTAGCAATTCTTTTACCATTGAAACTTGATGCAACGCTTTCTTTTATTAGTGAACACTCAGCACCCGAATCAAAATGAAAATCATAAAATCTACCTTGATTATTAAGAGCGCCGGTCGGTGGTAAAGCGGTAAGTGCAACTATCTTTCGTGGATTCAGACGAATTTGACCTCGGCGCACCTCGAAGCCTAGGTACTCTACTTTTTCTTTCAGGAATGAGCACTTTTTAGGATTTAACGAAAATCCCTTCCCAGAAAGAACTTCTAATACTACCTTTAGTCTATCGAAAGCTTCGTCGATGTTACTGGCCACAACTAGCACGTCATCCATGTACACTACAACGTACTTGTTCACGAGATCGCCTAGAGCATGTACGAGGCTATAGAAGTTTGTCCTATACCAGTCATAGAAACATTGTCATAAATTCGCTTACCACTAAATTTCAAAGCAATCGATTCTTTAACTAAGGAACACTCTGAACCTGAGTCGTAAGTAAATGGGAATGACTCACCAGAGTGACGCAGAGAACCCGAAGGCGCATTCACAATGCACACGTCTACTCGCTTTTCCTTAGCTGGACCAGTTCCAGTGCCGCCGCCGGTACCGTTGTTCCCCTCCTTGATTTTCCTCTTCGGGCAGTCGGATGCATAGTGGCCTTGTTCCCGGCAGTTGAAGCAGGTGATGCGATCGGTTCTCCCTGTAGGTTGGTTGGTCGAGTTATGGTCCCCGTGAAATTACCTGTGTTTGGACCGGTCATCTTGCTTCTTCGAATTGGCTTTGTTGCGACATTGAAGAGATTTGTGGCCTAGTTGTCCACAATTAAAGCACTTGATGGTCACAGCAGATCCATTAGGTCGGTTTCTTTTTAGGTCGGGTCCATCACGATAAATACTTGATGAATAACTTCTCTTCAGGAACGAGACAGCCTTCAGTTCCTTTTGTAAATGGTTACGCGTCTTGATGTCAGTCGTTATAGCAATCCTCTGAACACGTGGCTCTTGTTTTGAAATATGAGCTAAGACAGTGGCTATTGCTATCTGTTCTGTAATCAGTCCATTCCACCTTGCCATTAAGGATGTTATGAGGGTAGCGGCGTATGAGGCCAGGCACTCGTTATCTCTCGGTTTCTTGTCTTGCATACTGATGAGAAAGGAAGCAGCAGTTTCAGGACAGTCATACCTTGCTAACGAAAAGCTCCTTAAAATCGGCCCACGTCATATTAGGAAACGATATTGAAGACAGCCAAGATGATGCTTCGCCCTTGAGTGCGTGGCTTAACGCGATCATCAGAGAAGATCCATGGCGATGTCGATCTGTGATACACATGTCCGCGGTCGTTATCCAAGCTCGGGCGTCGATGTCTCTTTTCTCTGGGTCGAAATCAGGAAGGCGAATAGAGTCCGAAGATGCAGGTAGTTTTATTGCTTGCACCAACGCCAGAAAATTTTGATTTTGTTGCTCGAAGAGAAGACGCCATTTTTCTTCGCTCGAGTCACTATTTGAAGCACGTGTTTCATGTGGGTGATCCGGGTTGCATCCCACGCCTGATGACGTAGATGGGTCGAGTGGCGTGCCGTTAGGTGTGTCCGACATCTTCCAAAATCCGAAATAAAGAATGCGGCGTGTAGTAAACAAGCTTAATTAGCAATGACAAACACTTTCACTGTATCTACGCACAAGATTACTAGGATTCTAGCGGATAACGTAGAAACGTGGTAAGTACAAGACAGAGGCTGATTAGCAGCCGTGCTTCGCTCCAGACGCAACAAAAAGAACAGAATACCCTCCGGCTCAATACAAACGACCCGGTAGTCGTTGTAAATCTACAGTGGCGCCCTCTCAGTACTCTGTCCTGTCTTTACCCAAGTGACAGTTGTCCTCAAGTCAGTGATAGCTGTCGACTTGACGTTTCTAACTTCAACGATTGAAAATAGATGGCGTTGGAGATCCGACTGTAGGATATGACATCTTGATCTCCGACATATATTTTTTTGGCACGCTCTAGCTAGATCCTAAATCGCTTATCACATTTGAGCTTTTGTAGTATAAATTCGATTCGTTTTAGACGTGAGACGCTGGTTTAAAATTTTTAGGTAGTCGGGTTTTTTTTCTTGTTTTTTCTTCTTTAAGTTGTCAAAAATAATAACAATCAAATTAAATATATACCTAATCTATACATATAATAAAAATCTAACGGATCGCTGTCTGTACATGGAAGATATACGAGAAAAAATATTATAGGAGACCTTTATCAACGCAATAGTACCCAAAATAATGATTTTTTGAATTATTGTCTGTTTGTCGGTTTGTCTGTTTGCCTGTGTGTTTGTGCAAGCTAATCTCAGAAATGGCTGAACCGATTTCGATGTAGTATTCAGGAATATATTGTGACAGGTCCCACTAAACACAAAGGCTACTTTTTATCCCGGGAAAATGTTTTTATCCCAGATAATTTCGATATTTTGTTTTTTCTGCAGGCCACGCGGACAGAGTCGCGGGCGTCTCCTAGTAGATAACTAAGTTTCACACGTAAAAAATATTTTTTTAAAAACATGTATGTTGTGCGCCTTTTTCAAAAATGTTACATACATCGATATAATATTATAATATATTGCACGAGCATGTCAAAATATGCCATACATACGTGCGATTACTTTTGAATTTATTTCATCAAGTTTATTTTTGCCGGTCTGAAAAGCGCTATCTGTCATTCAAAAACCTATTTATATTTTAATAGCTATCTGATAATTTCACAAAAAAAATTCCAAGATATTTCGATAACAAACATCTTCCTATTTTATAAAAAAAGGCTTTTATAAATTTTGTGAACATAAACAATAAACCACAAAATCACCGACCCATCCTTTTACATCTCAAAACAATGAGTCAGCGGAAACCGAAATAACCCGCCGAAATCATAAATATGAGTATAAGCCCATAGGGACCTAAAAGTTTCCTCATAGGCCCCGAAAGCAATTCTGTGTAGTTACAAACAGTTTGTGAAAACTTTCCCATGATATCCTCAGACGATTTGAGATCGATTCGATTTTATTCAGAGGTTCCTTATCAAAGAGTTTGAATACGTTCGAATATTGAGAGGTTTTAATTCAAAGTAGGAATGGAATATAATCTTTTTATAAACGCGTTCGATTTGTGAAATATTAAGCTTTTTTCAATTTGCTAAATGAAGGCTAGATGCTTAGACAGAGATATGTTTCTGTAGGAGTACATTTTACCATGAATGCCGCGTGGTGCCGGCAGAGTAGAATTCGTACCACCCCATGTCTGCCCGTGGGTATCGTACGAGGCGATTAAGGGTTTCCGAGAGGTGGGCAGCAGCGCCTCCCGTGTTGACAACATAGTCCAAAATACAAACTGCGGTCAACCAACCCGTCTGCCCAGCGTGGTGACTATGGGCAAATACCCCCCATGGCAGTCTTGTGGCGTGCCCCGGGGGAGGCCTACGTCCAGCAGTGGACTGTAATAGGCTGATGATGATGATGACATTTTACCATGAATACCGATTTCCTACAATAAAATTGATCAGTGATAAGTTGCGAGCTCATAGCCTGAGAGAACGTCCAGACATGCATACCCTGAAGAGGAATGTATTCTAGTGAAGCACAGGTAATGTAAAATATCAGAAATCATGTTACAAAAAAATCCAAATATTTATACACAAAGTATTTACTCTCTATACCAATTTATTTATAAGTCTGACATTTTAGCAATGTGGCTTACCCCTGCCATCATTCCTAATAAGGTCTCTGAAAGATTAGCTTTTAAATTTCAGCTCAGCTAAAAGCCAGAACGTGAGAAATGGCGCCTTTAAAAGTACCTACTCGGTAGACAACGTATCATTTATTTTGATTTGAGCGGCGTTTGATGTTTAGTTTCTTTTGTCGCTCAAGATTTCGATCTTTTCTCCTATTTTCTTATATTTAGGATAATATACGTTGTTGGTATTTTCTATTTGTGCGATATAACACTATTAGAAGGGTTATCACGAACTAGGACACTGAATATAGCAACAAGTCAGTACAAAATTAGTAGGTAGTTGCTTTAATTTAATTTTCAAAATGGTGCGTATATGTCTACCTCTATCTATATATTATATGGATTTTGCCATCAATAACCACTTTTGACACCAAAAAAACATAAATAAATAATCATGCCCTTCACGAAAACATTTAAACCAATCACAATATCTCAAATCATGGCGGGAAACAGAAAAATCTCCGCGTAAAAACAAAATTTCCCGTTTTAATATCCCGCCAAAAGATTGTTTCTCGACCGAAATGTTTATTGGATTGAAAGTCGATTGAGGCGAAATCAGAAGCGACACCTGTCGACGGGAGGTGACAAATTGTCTCTTACATTATAGTCGCAGGGTATGGAATAAGTTATAAGCGACCAGCAGGACAATCGTGCTATTATTGAATGTATTTACCAAAAACAAACCACAACCAAAAACGTTGTTATGAGATACCAAATCCCTGGTTATGCATATTTCGTATCGCGCGAAATGTTGACAACGTTTAAAGTCAAAACGCAACGTATATCCATGGATACCAAATTCCTGCATATATCGTAAAAAATATCTAAACTGTCAAATGAACAGCTAAACAAAACTAAACCATAATCTATAAAATATCTGTATTTTAAAGAATTAATCACTGATCTATTAATTAATTATTTCTAAGTCATTTCTTCATCATTATTCGACACTAAAAATCTTCCGTCCTTTGTTGACTTTTGACAGTTGAATCTTGAAAAGAACTTTAGAAATATCTTTAAGTAAATACTTTTTTACTTTATATATAGGATGTTAGAATAGGTGCCATCAAATAACTATACACCGTGTCTGGGCCCAGGTGTTAACAACTCCAATATTGGTTTTCATTAAAATGACAGCCTACGTTGATTAATATTGTTTTATTTCGGCGTCCGCACGGAAGCTATTGAAGCGATTAATTAATAAAATGAATACCAAGGGCGGTATATCATTAAAACCTGGATTGTTGGTCAATATAACTCGTGCATCAACGGTATATAGACGAGATTGTCTGTCAAATTGGAAGTTTCTAGGTTCGCCCAGGATTTTATAAGCATCAACCCATCTGATGAAGATTTTAACTCTGGTGATATTTTAATACCTATAATCAATATTGAATTACCTATATTTAATAAAACATTATCCATCCATCCATTAACCATCTCCTCCAAACAATCTACACCACACGAATAACACTATCTGCTAACTTAGAATCTGATTTCTCTTCACGACTGTATTTGCTTGTGCATTTATAAGTCATCAGAGTCAAGGATCAGCGGAGAGTGTACGGGACGGTATTGAACGAACACCGTTTGTAAACTTTAATGCCATATAATACCAGTCGCCCTCTTTAAGTCACCATAGGTTCACCTGACTCCATTCGAGAGCCCGCCTCTACCATCAGCCCACTGCCACTTCACTTTGCTACATTTCGAGACCACGTCTGTCACTTTGATCTTCTACCGGATAACCGTGTTTCGGACTTTGTCCATTAACGAGATGCCGATTATTAACCTTTCCATAGTTCTTTGAGTAACTTAATTATTGTGTGATGTGATGATCTTAATTACTTTTCTTTTTTATTATCTGTCAGTATTCTATGATGCTTCAACGAAAACTGGACAGTCAATTAATTAAGATTCCCAGAGACCCCTTACAATCCGATCTCAAGAGACCCAGCAACCAATTTCAGAAGTACACAAGGTCTAAAACCGAACTGGATTCGGAATTCAAAAGTCAAACACAGGGCCGGATTCGGCCTCAATATCCACGTTGATTTGCTAACCGACCTGGAGCAGGTATGTAGAAGAGTTGTTCTAACATACATTAGATATAAATTGTTTAATAGCTAAAAATATTATACACAAGCAAACCAAATTCTCACATAGTTACGCACAGGTCACATGAATATGGATGGATATAAAGACGAGGTAGACCTAGGAAGTATTGGATGGACTGCGTGTGAGAGGATATGCATGTACTGGGAGTGAGTAACGAGATGATGGATAATAAGGATGAGTGGAAGAAAAGAACGTAATTATTGTGCCGACCCTAAATGACTGAGAACAGGACAGGTAAATGATGAATCATGCACTCGTTACCCCAATTATGTTATCTGCTGTACACCCCTGATAAGTTTATATGGTAATTTTCTATAACTACGTTAACCGCCAAGTTTAATGTCCCTTGTAGTCGATTCTACACGTTGGCTTAGTGAGCGGGATTAAAACACTGGCGGTATATGTCTTTATAATTATTGGGAAATCTAAGTCGAACCAGTATTTTGGTTAAAGTATTTATGAATGTGAATTTATTCATTTACTCATGGTTGAGCTGTATTTAAGCCGTAAGTTACATTTCCATAACTGTCTTGATTATAGAAAATAGTAGCGAGTGTGCCATCACTTTAAATTGCATAGTGTATGTATGCCACACTAGCAGATGACAGCGATGATTTTGACATCACTCCATCTCCCTATTAGATGTGCTTCATGGCCAACCTCCGTCTTGCAGTTCAGTGACTGGGCATATTTGATTGCGGTCCCTAAATCCGTCCAGCAATAGCTCTGGTGATATTGACTGATTTCGTGATGGAGCTTTGTCTAATTTGACAAACGGCACTAGTATATAAATTACACATACATACAAATACAGACAGAACTACAGGATCATATAGGAGATTCCACAGCTATATTTAGAAGTATAGCGGGCCATCCTAGCTTATCGCTTGGGAGAACGCCTTCTTAGGCAGGTTTGCCTGTCACGCTGACGTGCGCTGACAGTTGGCGCTAATGGGTCAATTTATACGGCCGTTAGCGCTGAGCGGTCCAACGCGACTCAAAAACGCTACCTGTAACTACATACAAATTGACCCCATCAATGCCGACCGTTAGCGCGATTTTGTTAAGGCTAAAAGCCTAACAAACAGTACACCATCTACATCCTGCAAGGCTTCATAGCCGCGGACTACTTCGTGCTGCTAGGCGGTCAGCTGCCAGCGCCGAGTACTACATCTTCTCCTGGACCACCTACCTTCTTCGGGTCATTTACCTCGTGCTTGAACATCGCTTCTCGCCATCCAAAGTTACGTGCTACTTGTGACCGAGAAATGTATTGAGAACCAAGACTTCGTTA
The DNA here is from genome assembly GCA_014607495.2 of Carposina sasakii. Taxonomy (NCBI): domain Eukaryota; kingdom Metazoa; phylum Arthropoda; class Insecta; order Lepidoptera; family Carposinidae; genus Carposina; species Carposina sasakii. The sequence goes on from CP053161.1 coordinate 13,070,993, forward strand.
CCCTTACCAATATACTCGTAGTTTGTTAAATTAATTATTCTTTTATTTCCCCTAGTTTAGATTTCTTTTTATTTTATTTTTTAATTGAACCTAGTCAAGGATACTTACCTAGTTAAGACCAACCACAACAATCGCTTTTTAAAGGAAGGAAAAAAATCAACCAATTTTAAAATTGACTCTGTAGATAGTTGCATATTTTAAAAATAGTCTCCTTAATTTTTATATATGAATAACTTATTAAGTAACTCGAGATATAAAGAGAACAAGACGAAAACAAAAACGAATACCAACGCGAGGCTTTGGCAGGTCACTAGTTGAATATATGACTGCAATAATACAGATACTTTGTTGGATCGCCAGCGTTTGTCTAGCGTCAGGTTGGGTACTAACTCCAATTTATAGTCTGAGCATGCCTATCGTACGTGAGGTATTCGAAGGTATTACTCACATAGTCACATAGTACGGCGGGCGCATTTCTGAAACTCTTCTGTAATAATTTTAGGTATAAGTTTTGTGTTAGTGAAGTTTTTATTCCATTGTTTGGTTGGTGAAATGTAACTAGATCAAGTTTGCTAGATACGCTGTCCTAATACGTTTACTATATGTCATCATCATCATCATCAGCCTATTCAGTCCACTGCTGGACGTAGGCCTCCCCCAGGGCACGCCACAAGACTTCCATGGGGGGTATTTGCCCATAGTCACCACGCTGGGCAGGCGGGTTGGTGATCGCAGTTTGTATTTTGGACTATGTTGTCAACACGGGAGGCGGTGCTACCCACATCCCGGAAACCCTTAATCGCCTCAAACGATACCCACGGGCAGACATGGGGTGGTGCGAATTCTACTCTGCCGGCACCACGCGGCCATACTATATGTACTGTAGGTAGACTAATTGGTGCTTACGACTGAGTCCGCGTGAACTTTATTGCCATTTTACCAGTCCCCATAGAAATTTCGGAAAATCTTTTCTTATCGGATGCTTACGTCACATAAACTCTTCAAGTGGCAGTTCTCTAAGCGACGGCTTAGGTTGTGCGTTGATTTATCAGTCAATTTAAAAAAAGTATTTTATTTATACAGGTGACCGGAAATTGGATACATTCCTTGAAGGGGGTTATAGTAGAGCTCACTTCCAATAGATTTTCATATACAATTCGGGGTCAGAAATTATTAGTTTTAAAATTATCCATAATTTTGATTTTAAAAATCCACCGATTTATTGCTTAAAATTCTATTCAATTCTATTTAAATTTAAAAGTTTTTTTTTCCACAATTACAGGAACTTTTGATGTTATCTGGTAGTTAAATGATGGAGAATTCATTTTAGATTCAAATCTATTACGAGTGCTTAAAAAAATGATTTACGACCCCGAATTGTATAACAAAATCTATTGGAAATGAGCTCTAACTATGACCCCCTTCAAGGAATGTATCCAATTTCCGGTCACCCTATATAGATATATTACAAAGTGCTAGAAGCTTGTCAACCAAAAACAGCTCTCCGTAACCAGAACCTACAATCAGACTGCACATCTTATAATACAAAGTACACCATAGCCAAGCATTTATCTGGCAGAAAGATGGAACTTTCTTTAATTTATAGTCGGTACGTGTTTGCACTACGAGTACGTGAGCGGAGTCAGTTGGTAGCAGAAACAAAACAAAAACATTGGCTAGCGAGCTACTGCAGCTAAACTTTTCAAGAAACCTTCTTTATCAACGTCTTTTGCGCTGCGATCGTTTGTTTTTTCGCCAACGTCAGTACCGCTAGTTGCATAGAGAGGAATCTAGTGGCCTGTCAAACATCAAAAATTGCAATATAGTTTGTTATAATCATATTTGTTACATTAACAAAATTATAACATACACACATTTATAGTATAACCTCACGCCTATGTCCCATAGGGGTAGGCAGAGACTGCAGATCTCCATTTAGTACGTTCCGAACATACCTCTCTCGCCTTGTCCACATTGACAATTAGGTCCGCCTGGTCCATGATCCACAAAAAAACTTAGCCTCCAATCACACAAGAATCAGTATTTAGCGAGTTACAGGATCGTCCAATTGACAAAGCAAATATAGGGGATTGTTAAATTAAAATGCATTTCCTACGAGTAAAGCCAGTCAAACTTCGCATGCAAAATTATACATACAAAATCCAAAATACCAAAACTAATGAGTACGTAGAATTAAATAAATATACGAGTATTAGAACTTCATAACGATGCAGTAGGTATTGTAATTCAAAAATAAACTCCAGCAAACTTTATTTTCACAACCTTTGCGACGAAACTTTACATATTCATGTTCTATGAATGCGATAGAGTTGTCGACTGTGTTTTCTAGCAACTCAAGTAAATATTAACTAGCAACTAGGTTAATGGAGGGGTGAGCAAACAAACCTACATAGGTACAACATACGTCCGTTTTGTAAGAGCTAATAATCGTAATACTGCGACACGTTTGTATGTATGCGGTATAGTGAAGTAGGCAGAAATGTTGATACACCTAATAAGTTCAGATACGTACAAGAAGTACCTGACATGACATTGTACTTTCTCTGAAACATTACGTATGCCATTACATAAGGCCAGACATGTTTGTATGTACTCGTATGTGGGTATAGTGGTATGATCAATAGTATAGTTCAGATACGTACAAGAAGTACCTACGTACATTACATTGTACTTTCTTGGAAACATAACATTCTAGATCAATATACAAGGTGATTTTTGGTCGTCAACGTTCCCTAAAACTACGGAACCTCCTCATCATTACGATCATTTTTCTCCATGGAAGCATACCTGGGAAGTGTCTTGTTTTCCAAAATATATGCGTCCAAAGTTGAGTAAATAGACTGCATTTTTCTGCATTCATCACATTGACGCGTGTAGCAAAATTTTTTTACGAGAAATATTATCTGTCTATGACAAAACTAGCATAAACACTGGACACTATAAATTTTTCCCGATCAAGTAATTTTTTTAAAAATTTATTTCGATTCCCAGCATTTTTTTGGCATAAACTTATTTTATTTGATGTATAGAGTACGTACCCTTCGTTAAGGGTGGCAACGAAAAAACACCCTGTATAACTTAACAGATTTTTCTTACCCGACTGGGTTAAAGTTTTAATGCAGTGTCACTCTCACAATTAAAACAAATCTAATTATACCTCTCAAGCTTAAATGCGACAAGCAGCTTAGACTCTAGTCTAGAGCATGCCAAAATAAACATGTACAAACATGCACCCGAAAAATATAATCCTCGCTCTGACGCAGTCGTGTAAAATACAAAATACACGATAGTTTAAAAAAAAAACTATTTACTTTATTGCTCCATAGATGCATGCGTCTATTTACCTACACCTTAATATTACCTTATATTATAATTATCATTCCGTCAGCTTTAGTATAGCAAAAATAAATAATAGATACCTAAGTATATTCGTAAGCAAGTGAGGTTGATGTCATTCCATAAATAAGGTAAATTTACTTCACGATAATGATAAATTAGGGTGCGGGAATCAGACAAGGGTACCCTGGGGTGCCTCTTAATTTAATTTATATTTAGTTGCCGTATAGTTATTTCGAGAATTTCGTGAACGGAGAAAATAGGGACTTTAATAACATTACTAGAACATTACATTATATAACACTACTACTTAATTTAAATAACTTTGTCGACATCAATGTCATCATCAAATAATAGTCAGCATCATCATTTTCAGCTATATCCTCATCACTTTCTACTTCCAATGAACACAGGCCTTCACCAATGAATTATCGGTTGGAAGAAACTTGCAGCCACCAGGTATCGTGATCCTGATAGTTTAGGAGGCTACACACATACTAATTTTCACCCTTGGTAAGTTTCCCATAATTAAATTTGGCGAACATAGTCCAAGAGCCTACGCTTATGAGACTTGCAGTCTAATATTTAAGAAGAATGATAAATATGAAGATAGTTATAACCTGTGCTGATGCGGGGCTTCACTAGAATACATCAGCTGCATGCATGTCGTAAGAGTCGACTATGTAACTCAGGGGACATCCGATGAGTTAGCAACTTGATACTAATATTTAAATCTGGCCCGCCATATTGTTCCTGTGGTCAACTTCGTGCTCTTGTGGTTCTGGCGACCTTATTTAGGGAACATAGCCGTATATACAGGTGTTTGTGATAGCCAGGCAAATATTAATACTTCAGACCATGATTCTGAGGTGGAAAACACTGAAAATTTTCGCAGAAAAATTCCAAATTTTTCCGACGTTATTTTTAGGAAAAAAATTGTTTAGTTCGTTTAATTAGGCCTTAGATAAAAATAAAATTTTAACCAAAAGATCATAAAAAAAAAAGTTTACTTCAAACATCAAAATCAACCCTAATGGAGAGTCACAAGTGATCCAAAAAACAGCAATATGTCGTCACACAATAACCAATAAGCCCATTTAATTAGTCACAGGATCGCCCGACACAAATGGCGCGGAAAGCAAAGATTACTGATAATCAAATCAAAAATACATTTCCTGCGAGTATATAATACTACCGTATAACTCAACACACTGGTACTTATTCAGCATTTCAGTATATGCCTGGCTGTCACCCACACCCTGTATGACACATATGCAATACAGAACTAAAGCTAAAATGCAGGATGATCAGAACAGTTGGCTTACCTCCGTAAGACGGTAGATGGAAGAGAGAAGAGAACTAAGGCCAGTAGACATACCACCAGAAGGATAGACCACATAACTACGCTGGAGGCATGGAAGTTAAGCGGCATAGTAGGGAAGATGGTATTGCTGTACCTATAGGTAGGTAAATGTGGGCTGATAGATTATTATACATGTTGTATTACATAATGCAGTCAAATATATTTTGATCTATAGGTATGTATATAACTAATAATGATGTAAAAGACTCGAATGGTTTGCATTCAGCAAATCTCAAGACGACATTGCCTACATACCAGCAACGTGAACCAAATATTTACTCGACTGATATAACACAGTATTGTTTTAAGGGGATGCTACTTAAACTACGAGAGTAGATGGAGCTATGCATGTCCTATAATTTTAAGAAATTCAAAACACATCCTAATAACAATTGAACACGGTTACTCGTATCGTGAAGAATTTGGTCATGCAACGCACCGAATAGGACCAAGTTTTATATTATATATTATATATTAGGACCATTATATGAATATGCTGTCATTTGTTTTTTCTCCTTTTTTTTCTTAATGTAGTTTTGTAGTTTCTTAGAATTTGTTTAATTGCACATGTTACCATGTTGTTAACAATTTCTCTTTACTTGCTTGGCTTGCTGGAAGAGATCTCTGGTAGAGATAAGCTTGCCATTGTACATGCATCTCTTCTTTAATGTTGTATGCCATATTTCTTTTTGTGTATGTGCAATAAAGAATAAAGAAAGAAAGTTTTGATTATTGAGGTGTGTTATATTTGTAGGAAACTGTAAAAAAAAACTTCGATGTCGCGTCATTCATTAAGTAAGTAAGTTCATAAGTAAATAATTCATCATAAGTTATCAACATAATATCAACCTATATATTTCATTTTTTTAACTGACATGTCTAATATGGTAGGAATTCGAATGATTTCCCCTTAAATCAGGTAAATTTTCAGACGAGGTTAAATTAGTCTCAGCGAAATGCTGCAAGAGCCGAAATGAGATACATGAAATCTTTGCTTTCAGAAAAAGCTCTAGACTTTTTCACGAGTTTACTAAATTAAATTGTTGATTAAGTATATGAACATTCTCGACTTCTTTAAGAATTTCTTCATACTATATTAAAAATAAATAAACATATGTTATTTCGAGTCTGAAATTATGTGGATACGTTCTCCATAGGTAGTGGGCTATTATCATAGCGTTAGATATTTAATTGTAAGTATCAGGTATTTTTAATGAAGGTATATTAAAATTGCTTTGCAATACATTAAGCTTTTAGAACTAATTTTAATCCTGAATATGCCACGGGTGTTGGTGAAACATATTGATTAATATTATTGATTTATTTTCGGATTAGCAGCTATGTATTTATGGTTGCATGCTAGGTGCTTGGATCTGGCTTCTCGTTGCGACTGTAGTAGTTTTGTGTTCGTGATCATGAGTCGGCAGATCCGAGGGTCAGCGGATGGTGTAGGGCCCGGTGGTGCGCGAACCTTTGATCGATATTATCACAGAATTTCTCTTAATATACACCTTTTTTGTTACACCTTCCTTAGAATTGAGTAAGTAGTTATCTTATTGACTACAGGTAATTAACGACTGTATAGTTTTTGCGTGTCTAGAATAATCGATATTCTAGAGTGATCACAAAAAGTTAATTATCTACCAACGTAATTAATGGAAGCAGCGAACACGAAGAACTTACATTGTGAAAATATTCCCGTAATTTGCTATCCGTACGAGTCTTCTTACTGTGATTACCAATTAGTATGTTTACTAATGACTTTGATGTTTACTTTACAATCCACATTATGATGTACATACGCCAATGATCATGACTGTAATTGGTTATAATGAGACTATACAGGGTGTAATAAAAGGGATATATAAGGGTGGTAGAGATAACCTATTGCATGTCACACAGAGAGCTATACTCGGGATCTCGCTAATAAATTCCAAAACAAGATTATAATGGCAAAGACCAAAATGACAGACGTGGTCTCGAAGTGTAGCAAACTGAAGTGGCAGCGGGCTGGTCACAACTTTCGTAAAACCGATGGACGGTGGAGTAAGTGGGTTGTCGAATGGAGACCGCGCCTCGGCAAGCGTAGCTTTAGACGCCCTCCGACCAGATGGACCGATGGATGACTTGAAGTGGGTTGCTGGTAGTGACTGGATGACAAACACGGGAGATCGAGCCTTGCGGCGTTCTTTTGGAGGGGCTACGTCCACCAGTGGACTGTAATTGTTGATGATGATGATAGAAATAATGTTAAGAAATGAAAAAAAAATCACCCGAGTGAGACTTGAACTCACGACCTCTCGCATTCCGTGCTTCGCTCTAACCAACTGAGCTACCGGGTCAATTAACTCGGATGAGGAACTTGACTATCTCTTTGCACTTTTACATTATTAGCAACATTTTTACACCTGTTTAAACTCTAAAGCATGCCAAATAAATATACATGCAAACATACACTGGATAAACATAACCCTTCTTCTTGGTGGTATATACCTGCTACATTATCAGTTATTGATAAAATGTTCGGCGCTAGCGAAGGAGGCACAGGTGGTATTGATTTCATACCTGTCTCATTAATAACATGAATATTAATTTTTAAACAAGTAGAGTCTATGTACGTGCAGTTCATATTCAATGTTCTGTTTATACTGACAATATAATCCAAAAATCACACTGTGGTCACCCACCCGCCTGCTCAGCGTGATGACTATGGGCTAAACCCCCCTGTGGCAGCAGCCTTGTGGCGTGCCCTGGGGGAGGCCTACGTCCAGCAGTGGACTGCAATAGGCTGAAGAAGAAGACTCTGTTTGTATGGTAGCTGCAGCAGGATATCGATAAGCTGATTTTGTATCCAGACCGGAGATGTTACAAAATTATTCAAAACTTGTGGACTCCGTCTGCGTAGACTGCAGTAAAAAAACAATTACGAAATTTTCAAAAAAAAATCCGCTTATAAAAAATTGCCTATGTCTCCCCCCCATAAATATCAAACTTTAGACTATCTTATGTATCATAATTAATTTAGATCGGTTCAATAGTTTCCACCCGAAAGCATGACACAGAGACAGAGTTACTATCACATTTATTTTTTATTTTTCACCTTTATGCCCTTATCCTTTCCAGTTCAAGTGAGACGGGCGTTTACAGAAATTCATTTTTATAATGTACAGATGATGTTCCTTTCAGTTGCCATCTCAATCCTTGTTTTAAGCACAGAACGTCATCTTCACATAAATCCGTCTATCTAATAACACTTAAGCTTTCTTCCTCTGTTTTAACCTTTAACTAATATCAAAGTTAAAGGTCAAAGCCCAAGAAAAACTAATTCAGATTCGAACTGAGGAAGAGTCTTCGAATTCCCACGTCTCAGGTTCGTTTAACTTTTTGACTAATGACGGAGCGACTGGAACAACTGTAATTGAAATTACAAAGGGAAACTTGGGCGCAAGACGGAGGAGTGCGCGATTATGTTGGCAGCCATTTTGAATTTATGTCCCCATAGGACAATGCTCAAATAATAAATTAAGGATAATCTTTTACAGAAGAAAATCTTTGCCCTATGTTCTCTGAGTATTTGATTAATTTAAGTATTTGATTATTACTTGGAATTGAAATTGTTAATGACTTGGGATAAATTATATGCTCTCAACTACCTATACATTGTCAATGTCTATTTTACAAGATATTAGACTATTGAGCAACGGGTGTTGGCGAAACATATGTCGATTAAAATTTTAATTGGTTTTCGATTTAGCAGCTATGTATTTATGGTTGCATGCTAGGTGCTTGGATCTGGCTTCTCGTTGCGACTGTAGTGTCTTGTGTTCGTGATCATGAGTCGGCAGATCCGAGAGTCAGCGGAGGGTATAGGGCCCGGTGGTGGGCGATCCCTCAATAGAAATTCTCGGTATTCCTTTGTGGAAATATCGTCACGACTTGTGTTGACAACGTAACGTCAGAAAGTCCAAAAATCATACTACAGTCTTCAACCCGACTGCCCAGCGTGGTAACTATATATAAAAACCCCCTTATGGTCGTAGCCTTGTGGCATGTCCTGAGGAAGACGTACGTTTAGGAGTTATTTGTTGACATCCATCTTCTATTATACATATAATAAAATTGTAACGGATCGATGTTTGAGCACGCTAATCTCAGAAACGGCTGGATCGATTTCAATTTAGTTTTCAGGAATATATTTTTACAGGTCCCATTTAACATATAGGCAACGTTTTATCCTGGGAAAATGTTTTTATCCCGGATAATTTCGACATTTTGTTTTTTCTGAAGTCCACGTGGACGGAGTCGCGGGCGTCCACTAGTTTACGATATAAATTAAATCAAGTGTCGCCGCCCTTATCAGAAGCCTCAACGGAGCATATTTGCCCCTATTTGTGATTCCAGAAACGTTTCAAGAATCACGCCTGAACCTTTTTATCTTCTATCTAGATGAACTCTGAATGTGATATGAATCGGAATGATGACATTGAAAATAAATGTAAAACTGCAAAAGGTAACATCGCAAAATTGGACCAATTGCATGGCCAATCGAATCTTATATTATGACGAACAATTGGCGTAACTCCTGGTTCTGAGTTCGAATCCGGGGCAAAGATTAAATTGATAACGAATGATGAATATCTATTATTATTTGTATAGTATTTGTTTCATGTTGAATATCGATGTTTGTCGATAATTCAGGGATCTTAGTGTGGGACTAGGTGATACGTATTTTTTAACGTCCGTATGCAACACAGTTTTTTTTTTTTTCTACACAACACATTAACCTAGTCCCACACTAAGATCCCTAAGGTCTTGTGTCGTGAGTACTAAGTAACGGTATATATATAACTAGTTATAAATAAATATTAGCAACAAAAGATATTATAAATATAATAACTAAATAATAAATCTCGTAATAACAGGGGTATGTTATTTAATTCAATTAACTACCATCCGGAAAAACAAAGCCCCGTTTAATAAAGTGCGAAACATTATACCGGTACACGAAAATAGCACTGGATATAACCGGCCAAAACCGGCGAAAACCGGATGAAACTAGATGAAACAGGATAAAACATGTCCCAGGGGGCGGCGATAGAGGTAATTATACTCTCCGTGTGGACGTGATTCGCGATGACGGCTTTATTTATTTTTAACTACTGGCTTCGAATTTATTTTTTTTAAATTAGATATTTTAGAATTTTGTATGTAAAGTATTAGGTATTATTGTGTCCCAATGGGGTTACAATGGACTTTTAAAGCAGGATTATTGTGAGTGGGGAAGCGAAACGCTGCTATAAGGCGTGGGACATCCTCTTAAGAGTTCTTGATAAACTCCAGAGAGCTTAGGGTTAAGACAATGTAACATCGTTTCGCTGGATGTTCTTTGTTGCTCCCACCAATAACTATAGCGGATATACTCCATCACGTACGAAAATGAACGCTATTGAAGCAATGATTTCGACGACGAACCTCTATCGATTCAATCGAGATATAGGTAATATATATTACTTTACCTAAGCCCACAGGTCTGCCCGAGATACCAAATCCCTGGTCTGCCCACAGGTTTTCATTCGGTAAGCATGCAATAAACGAATCGGGCTATATTTCGAAGTATCCCAAATATCTCAATCTTTCTCGAAAATGCTTATTTTCGGGGCAAGCATGAACCTCTCGATAGTACGTAAGCTATCGTCAAACTCTCAAATCTCATAGATCTTTCATGCGAGTTGATAGCGTTACGACGCATAAAAGATTCGTGCTTACCCTACAGCTCTCGGGAAAAAGATAAGAGTCGTTTATTAAACTTATAAAACCGAACTTAAATTACCTGAAAAATGTTGTGGTCGGGTTCTGTCTTTGTATCTGAAAATAAAATGAACTTTTGGTTAGATATCATATAGGTTATTTAAATGTAACGAGTTTTCACTGTCATTTAATTTTATTCATTTTGCAAACGAAAAGTTTAGTGAGAAATGTAGTTGGGAAAAATATAATTCGCCAAGTTTTTATACCTAAACTTAACACATTTTTACCTTAATAGGTACATCTAAAGAGCAGATATTTGGAAATGTGAAACAGTAAAATACATATTACTTTTAAATCCAGTTCATTGATATTTATTGCACAAAAATATTATCTACTGTTAGCGTAGACAATATGAAAAATACATGAAATATTTTTCGGTTAGGTATTTCACATGAAAATGTTTAGGTTTTTTAGTAATGCTATTATTTTCATGATAAAATACGAGTTTAGAGGCCGAGAAACATATTATAATTTATGTTTAAATTATGGAAAATGTACGCTTATTTAATCATTTAGGTATCTTTCATTTACCACTTCATTAAATTAGGTACGTAAAAAGATAACTTTGTTGACATTTTGTGGGAAAGGTTATATTAAATCGTCATTATAACCAGTAGGCGTCAGCCACCGAGTTGACCTTGACTCCTATTAAGAACCTTCGGTCATACAGTTTTCTTTCTTATCATTACGAGTATAATCAAAGAAAGGCCAATTTACATATCATATTCTTGTTCTTCATTTTATTCATTCTTTATTTTCTTCAAAAGTAACCATAGAAAACTAGAAAAAGATATAATTTAAATGATGTTTAATTTACATTTAATAAATACTTTTTTTTATTAAAGATAATCTTGACTCTTATTAGCCGCGTGGTGCCGGCAGGGTAGAGTTTGTACCACCCCTGCCTGCCCGTGGGTATCGTACGAGGTGATTAAGGGTTTCCGGGAGGTGGGCAGCAACGCCTCCCGTACTGACAACATAGTCTGAAATCACACTGCGGTCACCAACCCGCCCTGGCGTGCCCAGGGGGAGACCTACGTCCAGCAGTCGACTGCAATAGGCTGAAGAAAAATCTCCCATTTCCCGAACACATTCTGGGATCGAATGAATATATTATTAGTGTGAGATACACAAATGTTACTGTTCCGATATTGGATGGTGTGCTTGTATTATGTACGTTCATACCACCTATAACCTATTTCAGGTTATGTGTGATTGTAATACAATTTTTATTTATTCTTATTCTTTATTGTACACAGAATCTATAATAAAATTTGAATTTAACAAATAGATACTCGTACCCTAATCCAATCAATAAAATTAACAAAATATACCTACATAGACATACATAAATATCTATTAATTAAATATATAACAGACTCATTTCTATTGAAGCGAGAGGTAGTGGTTCTTTAATCTTTTCTTAAATGTAGCAACAGTTTGACAATCTCTCACGGTGTGAGGCAGAGAGTTCCACAATTTCACTGTATATACGGTATATGAGTAGTTATAAGCGATAGAATTATGCTAAGGAGTTTTAAGTGGAGTAGCAGTTGATGAGCGCAAGGGGCGGTCTCGTGAAAAGAGATAGTCGAAACGTTCTCGCAGATATACTGGAGAGGGTGTGTTATGTAAAATTTTAAACAGAAGAGTTAATATGTGAACATTCCGGCAAAGTCTAATAGGTTATTTAAGTACCTACATAAAGAAACTTCTTTTCCTTTTAAAATAAACAATTATCAGTGTCTAAGCATTTTTAAACTGGCCCGGCTCATTAAAAATGATGCCATATTACATTATATAGGTACATACATTAAAAAAATATATAAACAATATATAAGCTAAACAGTGTTCAGTTTGACAAATATACAATACATCTCATTGTCAAATATCTTGCTTAACGGGTGTGTAACTTTACACGCGGTTTATAAGTATCACCGAAAAACATCATAGCTCTGCCAAGCTAAAGGAGTAATTATACACACGGTGCTGCTCGTCAGTTCTGCTAGCTTGAACTTGGCTTGACACGCTACCGCGTGTCTAGATCTACTATCTATATTATTATACATATAATAAAAATGTAACGGATCGCTGTCTGTTCATGGAAGATATATGAGAAAAATATTATAGGAGACCTGTATCAACGCAATAGTACCCAAAAGAATGATTTTTTGAATTTTTGTCGGTTTGTCTGTGCGTTTGTGCACGCTAATATATTGTGACAGATCCTACTTAACACATAGGCTACTTTTTATCCCGGGAAAATGTTTTTATCCCGGATAATTTCGACATTTTGTTTTTTCTGTAGTCCACGCGGACGGAGTCGCGGGCGTCCACTAGTCTTATATCTTTTAATATATCCGAACGAGTGTCTACAGCCACGAGTGAGGTCAAGTAAAATGAAGATAAAGATGCGTGCTGACGACGACACTAAATTGGAGTATTCCTCTATAAATCGATATAATCGCTAGCCATTAGTCTATTTTTGACCCAAAATACTAAACGTGCCCCTTTGTTTACAACTTGCGACCGGTCGCATTTCGATAGGTTCACTGTGAAATATGACGTTTGATCGAACTAGTTTAAAAAGCTATTGTATTTACGACCTGAATACAAAATCACGCATGGCAAGACGGAACGCAGGAACGTAAGGAGCGTGAACCTGCTAGGAACGACCACACCTCACGACCAAACGTCCAAACAATTCACTAGCCTTTGCATGCGCACCTTTATGTTGTCGCTTTTGATACGTTTATGTTTGGGATACTATAACATGTAAAGGCTGAAATAAACCAGCGCCGGAATCACAATCACACAGGTCACTGGTTCAAATCCGGTTTGAAGGATCACTTTGAGGGTCCAAATGGGGACGTAAATATATGTAAACTATAATTTTTATGAATTCATTAGACAACTGGTTCAGTGTTTTCCAAAATTATGTTTTTAAGGGTGGTAAACGGGGCAACAAAGATAAAGTTTACACGAACGAGCTATTACTTAATAGATTTTAAGCCGCCATGAGAACGTTTCCTGGGGAATATCATAGGACCATTAATTAAATACGCGATGAAGTATTTCTTACCGCTATTATTGGAAATGTAACTTTGCAAACACTTTCTCTTCTTAAATTGTTACATCGTCTAAGTCAGTTTCAAATCCCATAAAATAATACGGAGTTTGAACGTGACAAAATATTCCATTTGTTTGATAACAACGCTCAGAAAACGTGTATTCCTCTGACATGTTGTCAGAACTTCCGTGTATACATAAACAAACGAACATTTTCAGCCAATTTCACGTCCTTTGGGAGGGAAATGTTTCATATATGTTTTTTATATGACTTTATTTACCTTTACCAGAAATACGCCAGAAATGAATTCTTAAGAAAAGGCAAATCGATGAAGGATTTTTTTAAAAAAGCGTGTAGCCTTTCTCATTTCTAGGAAAGGCATTTATTCTGCAAAGGCCTCCCACCCGATGATCTTCGGCCGTATTTCGGCCAAGGCGACCAATCTCTACGGAGATTGGCAAGGTACGCAGGAGATATTATAGCGCAAACACAAGATGCACTCTCTATTCCCACACTCTCATAGTCCAATGGGACGGAAAGCGGACACGACCGGAGAGAGATTAGGTTCTGGACCAACGGTTTTACGTGCTTTCCGAGGCACGAGCTAAGTAACAATTTTGCAACATTAAAATCTGTACATGAAATAAATTCATTGGTACAGGCCCGTGACTGGGATGGAACTTACGCCTCCCGCTTGGAAGGTGCACGTCTTAACCACTGGGCTATCACCGCTATAATTATATTTATTAATTATATAATATTAAGTAATTATATTATCATAGGAAGGACGGTTAGCAACCCTATTATGTATAATGAAAATTAAGAAAATAAGAATAGAGATCGGGAACAAGTTGCTAGCTTATCGCCTGAGACAAGGCCCAAGTTCCTTAGTAGACTCTTAGGTCATGCACGGAAAGAAAGCTGAAGTAGATATTTTAGTGAAGCCCCGCACACTTTTCCGCATGGAAAATTCACATGTATTTTGGTGGACTTTTGAAGGTGGCTCACAGGCTAATATTCGCGGATGGACGTGGACGCGCACCACGGACGCGTCTGTATTTTCACGGGCGCTCCGTTTCCCACAATCCGTGGTGCGGGCTGGTGCTGGTCCGTCCGTAATATCACGCACAGTGGGAACCCACCTTAAGCCTACATACAATATTTAAATATCTTTCTCCATCACCAATATTTCCATCAATCTAAGTTTTTACTCCATTTCCGTTCGACAGCGAAGTGACAAATCGAAAATCAATAATATAACACTTCATTACACTCGTATGAGGGTGCTTTCCCTATATGAGGTCATGCAAGTTCAGTGGCCTAGCCTGGAAGTGGTACGGCTGCATCGTCCTACAGCTGGGGAAAGGTAGGTTCTACTCGTATAACCAGTCTAGGCTATAAAGTTGTTAAGAAATATAATTACCTAGGTAAAGTACATATATTTTTTTAGGTAGAATTTTTTTATTTATTTCTTGATTAAGATAAATTTATAAGACACTTCTATATAGTATAATCCGCTAGGTTGTTGTATTGTACAGTTGATCGTTGCATCATTAAACATTGTGCTGAGGAATTCAGCTTTGCTTACCGAAATTTGGCTAGTCTATAGCTATCGGGATAAACAAACTAACGTTGCCAAAAACGTAATGTAAAAGAGATGGTTAAATTCATCATCCGACTTAATTGACCCAAAAGCTCAGTTGATTAGAGCAAAATCACGGTTTGCGAGAGGTCGTGAGTTCAAATCTCATACATACATACATAAAAATCACGCCTCTTTCCCGGAGGGGTAGGCAGAAATCACGGATCTCCATTTGCTACGATCCTGATATTCTTCATGCACGCTCATCGATTAAGGGTACTTTTGACCTGACCTTTCTTTAGAATTTCACCAATTTGATCGGTGAAGGTCCGGCGAGATCTTCTCCTTCCAACCCTTTCATCCACTCTTCCGTTGTACACTTTCTTTATCAGTCTACTTTCACTCATCCTCTCCACATGCCCAAACCACCTCAACATACCCTTCTCAATCTTCAAATCTCACTCGGGTGAAAAAAAAATCATTTTTTAATAATGTTTATAAAGTATACCTGCGAGAACGTTTCGACTATCTCTTTCTACGAGACCGCCCCTTGTGCTCATCAACTGCTACTCTACTTAAAACTCCTCAGCATAATTCTATCGCTTATAACTACTCATATACCGTGTATGCAGTCAAATTGTGTAACTCTCTGTCTCACGCCGTGAGAGATCGCCAAACTGTTGCTACATTTAAGAAAAGGTTAAAGAACCACTACCTCTCGCTTCAATAGAAATGAGTCTGTCTGTTATACTCGTATATTTAATTAATAAATATTTATTTATGTATATTTATGTAGGTATATTTTGTTCTTTTAGGTATAGATTTGATTAGGGTATCTTTTTTGATAAATTCAACTTTTATTATAGATTCTGTGTACACGCATATCTACCTTTTATATATAATTATCACTTTCAAAAAATGGTTTGCTGGAAGAAATCTCTTTCAGAGATAAGCACACCTTTGCAATAAGTACCTATATATTATTAAACGTAGGCGTTCTCTCGCAGGCGATGATCTAGTAACTTATCCTTGATCTTTTACACCTGACCCTGCTATACTTAACGTAGCTAGGATCTGCTTGCAGTTGATCTTGCAGTTCTGCTAGCCTTTGGGTTTATTTTCAAAGAACCTATAGTTTTGAAGATTGGATATAACTAGTATAGCTACTATTATTATGTTCGATAACATCGATATTCGACAAATTCGATAAATAGGTCATAAGAATATTACGCATCCAAGGAAAGCTACGAGTACAGATTTTCTCTATTTACGATAAAAAATAGGCACAGAGAGAGCGTACATACATTAATAACGTCGTTACTTTGTGTGTACATTTCATTTTTGGCATGGCAACTTTATTTACCTATATTTCAGATAAATAGTGTTGCCATCTTTATTTTGACGTTCCCGAGATGTAGGTAATAGCTGTGAACGTGAAATTTCTGTAACATTTAATAAATACATGATAATAATGTTATTTGTATGTTGTTGCATGATACATAGATGATTTTTCTTTTAAAGTTCAAAATATAATAAATATTAAATAATTGCGTACAATCTACCTACCAATCTTCAGAACAATAGTTAATTTCAAAATATGTCCCACCCACGAGTAAGTATTTTATGTTTTTTTTTTACAATTATGACTTACGTAAATATCAGCAACATATAGAAAAAACTGGTAAAGTTGGTTAAAACATGTATTTGATTCATATATCAAACAGTAATTTAGACCAGTGGTTTCCAAAGTGGTCCAGGTGGACCCCCAGGGGTCTACAGGAGACTCGACGGGGGTCTACGTTGGCGTGAAAAAATTGAGGTTAATTTGTATGTGATGTAGGCCTCTAGGGGGTCCACCAGAACCAGTAAACTTTTGAAAGGGGTCTACGAGAAATAAAAGTTTGGGAACCTCTGATTTAGACGATACTGAATGATCAAGATGTATTTTTTATGTTTTCTTAATAAAATATTCAATGATCACAACACATTATACTCGTATAAGCCCGACTACTAAACTACTGTCTCATATTTTATTCATTGAAGAAAATTCCCATTTTTACTGCCTTACTAACTTTGTAGCTGAAGAAAACTTGGTAAATTTGAGTTATTTATACCTATTAAAGTAACTTTGTAACACAATTTTGGAGATATGTATGATATTAACTTAATGGGTCTGTACAGACTATAACATACGTATATACAGGGTGTAACAAAAAGCGTATGTTAAGCGAAAAGCTATGTAAATAGCCCACTATAGAGAATCTATCTACAAAATTTGAGACTCGAAATCATATTTTATTTTTCAAGATTGTATGAAAATTTCTGAGATATTTAAAAATTCTCCATAGTATCGGGAAGAATAAACATGTGATTTCGGGTCTCAATTTTGTGGATAGGTTCTCTATAGTGGGCTATTTACATAGCTTTTCGCTTAACATACCCTTTTTGTTACACCCTGTATACAGAGTATTTTTTGGTCGTCAACGTTCCCGAATACTACGGAATATCTTCATCATCGCGATCATTTTTCTACACGAAAGCATACCTGAGAAATGTCTGGTTCCCAAGATATTAGGGTCCAAATTTGAGTAAATAGACTGCGTTTTTTGTATAAATGCACATTGACATGTGTAGCAAGATTTTTTCACGAGAAAAAATTAAATCTGTCTATGAAAAAACTAGCATAAATACTGGACACTATAAACTTCGCCCGATCAAGTATTAATTTTTTTATTTTTATTTCCATTATTTCCCAGAATTTTACGTGCACGTACCTCTGAGTTTAATGTATAGAACTGTCGTCTGAACTGAACTGACGTCTATGCTTACGTCTACGCACCCGCATCCGGTCTGCCCGTGTCTATACAGTAGTACCATACATTACAACTCAGAGGTACGTATACGTCTACGCTTACGTGCACGCACACGCATCCGGTGTGCTCGAGCCTTAAATCTACTCACTTTTTGTACTTGTTACTCTGACTTCCAGTAATAAGTTTAGCTCACGCACAAACTTCATATGCATTGAACAAAACAATTAGACGACAGTTTACATTGTAGTGAAATTTGTATGTATAAGTACATACCTATATACTATTTATTTAACGAATAAACATAAGTACTAAGAGAATAAATAATCTACTTGAAATGCGTTGAGAAGCCTCATCCAAAACTCGATAGAGGGATAACTTATGTGCGGATGGATGGAAGACATAAATCTCACGTTGATACCATCACCGTCTTGACAGACGGAGGGAGTGGATATACGTTATGGCTTCCCGACTAGCGATCGCACGTGACTATATCTGTGTGAACTGCATGAGAAAATTACTACAAATCTTTGATATCAAACGACAACAAACCTTCAAGCGATATGTGTGAACCACCAAATATCTGTTTAATTAAATGTCATGTATATAATTCTACTGAAACTATATAAAGACGTTTCTGTATGAGAATAACCAGAAAAACCTCATATAGGTATATTTTATGAAAAAAAAAACTTGACTGCGTAAAAATTTAGACCCAACGTCACTCTTAGGACTAAGATAAATCTCAAGAAGAAACACAAAACTGAAAAAACACATCACTTTTTCAACTCTCATATTCTACTAACGTATCACACATTCGATGAATCTGCATTGCAAAACTAAAACAACCATTATACGTATCACGGCAGCAGAAGCGAAAAGCTCCTCCATCCGTAATAAAAGTACTCAGTAATAGGCAATAACTTATATGGGTGAATCACTTCACGCTCTATAGACAAGCCCGCCTTTTCCATGTAACAACCGTCCGCTACGTAGAATTACTACAATGAACTTATGTAATGCTAGTACTTCGCGTACTCATCGCGTATTCATTATTTTAATTCAAATAAGGTTTTTTTTCAAAGGGTTATTTATAAACGTGTATTAAATATTGTAAGTATTGTGACAATAAATTAAAACTACTTTTTTGCAATCTCCTTCCTATATAATATTAAATAGGTAATTATTATCTATTGAATTAATATTAGTTAGTTAAAATTAATATTAATATTATTAAAATAATTAGGTTAAAATGAATAAATGGCTAATCTAATTTTACTGTTTTAGCTTTTGGTTGATAGGATTCAGGGAATATTTAAATTCATAATAAAACTTGGAAAGCGAGTGCCAGCATTTAAAGCATGTTCTTTAGCTTTATATATAAAAGTAATAGGTAAATATAATTACGCATTTTCCTACAATCAAAACCTCGAATTCAAACAACCAAAAAACCAATTTAGTATCCTAAAGCTTAAACTCTGAACAGTTAATTAAACAAACAAAAACGTAACATAATTAATTTTTCGTTAAACCGTTAACGCTGCCAACAACAGCTTCCGATAAGCCTCCAAGGAAAACATTTCAGATATCGGAAAAATCCACAAATATCGGAAAATCTCACAGATATCAGAATATCTCAGTGAAAACGGGATCACTATAAAAGGTTTTAATTAAAATGACAACGCCATATCTGAGTTTGAGCCTGCCAATATGGAATCAGAGTTTTTTATAAGCTATAGAAATTAAACATCATAGTGTCCATTAGGCGTTTCGAAAAATATCCTGAAAGTATGTATCAAAATGCCGCGTGGTGCCGGCAGAGTAGAATTCGTACCACCCCATGTCTGCCCGTGGGTATCGTACGAGGCGATTAAGAGTTTCCGGAGGGGGACAGCAGCGCCTCCCGTGTTGACAACATAGTCCAAAATACAAACTGCGGTCACCAACGCGCTGAGTGACAGACAAAGCACAAAAAACTACTAGACGAATGAACCTGACACTTGGCATGTACTTTACTGTACCTTGGTTAGTCCCACACTAAGTCAAGATATAATAATTTGTACCGACCCTTAGATTTGAATTTATATACCACAGATATAGACCATGTATACCTCAGGCATACCTCAGTATATGTCCATTACCATCAAGTGATGCCTTCGATGCGCCGGTGAATGCCGGCTGACAGACCAATTATTCAATGACACGTTCCGAGAATTTCTCTGGTATTATGTTTCCGGTATTATACTAAGCCAAATGCAATAATTATTATAGCCTACCTACTGCAGGAAACTACGTATCAATCTAATATACAAATCAATGTTATTAAACTTATAAGAAGAGAGGCAAGTGTTGATGCGGGGCTTCGTTAAAATACATCAGCTGCATCTCTTTCTGTGCATGTCGAATGAATCGACTAATGGACACAGGGGCTTTCTCTGAGACGATTAACTAGCAACTTGTCATGGGGCGTTTAACTAACTTGGCATTAACCCTTTACCTCTGACCCCGCTATGATAAAGGTAACTGGAGGATCACCTTTGTGGTTTTGCAGTTCTGTGGTTACCTCTTTTATTTTCAAGTATAAAGGATATATATTATACCTAATTCTGCTGTGAAAGTATTAAATAACATCAGAGATTTCCTTTCAAAGTAAAACTACTTTATCTTACTTTGGTCCCATCGTATCATCGTTTACTTATTAAAAATTGGAAAGTCCTTAGACATAACTTTCAGTAGAAATGTTGAACATCATTGATTGTATCGCAGTTAGTACTATGTTCGTCTTTTAAAAAAAATCTCCAAATTATATTTAAACTCCAAAAACCAAATAGCCTAAATAAAGTGCACAGAGTGTACTATGATACTTATTGCTTCGCATTGGAGTGATTGCTTTAGATTAGTACATGAAACCATATTTTCTTATGCAGTGTAATTTTTGGTCGTCAACGTTCCCGAAAACTACGGAATCTCCTCATCTCACAATCATTTTTCTCCATGGAAGCATACCTGGGAAGTGTCTGGTTCTTACTTAAACTTACTTTATTTAATGTATAGAGTACGTGCCCTTCATTAAGGGTGGCAACGAAAAACACCCGGTATAAGAACACTAATAAAACGAAACAATAAGAATAGATATATACGCCTGTGTACATTTTCTTTTCAATCAACTTTTTTATTAACATTTGTTTGAGTACAATAAAAAAAGAAGCTCTTATTACCTACTATGTTTTATCTGGCAGGGAAACCTTTTTAGACTGCATAAATTAATATCTAAAGGCATCCACTCAAATTGTTGTCTTTGCTAAACGTTTGGGCCGGACAGTTAAAACTCGCTGGATCCAAGAGAATAGAGTTGCACCTGTGAACCAAGGTTTTTATCCGAGCGATAACTTTTTTAATTAACATTGTAAGCGAAAACAAGCCGCCAGCATACTTCCATTTTTGCGGTGAAAAACTTTTTCGAGCGGAACTTTTTAAAACGTTCGGCTTTTGAAATATAACGTGATTTTTGCATACTTTTGATCGGGCCTTTGATGTTGCTATCAATGGAACTTTTGTCGAACTTTTGGATAGTAGCTGATTCCGTAACTGGGTTTTATAGCTACTTTTACTTGGTTACGTGGCCTAAAAACCTATTTCCATACATACATAACTAAGGCCGTAAAACAAATGCCAAATCCTTGGCAATGTGAGTTTTGGAAGAAACCATATTGCGCCGACACCAAAAATACGTCTAGGTATATAGACGGCAATGTTTCCAAAATGTTAAAAAATAATATATATACACTTCTTTGTATAGTGTAACATTTCTAAAATATTGATTTATTTACATACTAGTGGACGCCCGCGACTCCGTCCGCGTGGACTACAGAAAAAACAAAATGTCGAAATTATCCGGAATAAAAACTTTTTTTGTGATAAAAAGTAGCCTACTCGTATATGTTAAGTAGGACCTGTCACAATATATTCCTGAAAACTGCATCGAAATCGGTTCAGTCGTTGTTTCTGAGATTAGCGTGCACAAACGCACAGATAAACCGACAAACCGACAAACAGACAAAAATTCCAAAAATCATTGTTTTGGGTGCTATTGCGTTACTATTTTCCATGTACAGACAGCGATCCGTTACATTTTTATTATATGTATAGAAGATTATAGATTATAAGTACGAAGGTAATAATAAATTTCCAATATCTTTACAGAAAAGATAATAAAAAATACATTCAAATAAAATCTGAGGCTTTTAACCTGAAACCATAAAAAGCCTAACCCATAAATATTTACACCTCCAGCCAACATTGTTGTACTATAACTGTGCAAATAACTATGTGCAGATACCATAGACACGGAAATATCATGGGTCACTTAAGTGTTTTTATATTAATTAACGCAAAATATGTAAATTATAATATAAATGATATATGTAAATATTCGGAAATATAAGTTACTGAAAATGTAATAAAAAATGATACCCGATTATCTATGCTCGTAAGTACAGATGCGCGAACTTTCCCCTTCCACGTCACTCGATGTTCATTATGTTTGCCCCGATCTGTACTTACGCTTTAGTTTCCTGTGATAGTGGTGCCGGCATATAGCGGTCGTACGTATATACAAGCACTTCTTATTTACGGTGCCGACATGACATGTGAAATGTTCCTTCGATAAGAAGGCGTACGTCTAAGCATTGGGCTATCACCGCACACCTACCACCGTATCAGCTATCACTCAATGAATCTAAAAAAAAATGGAAGTAACCTTGTCGGAAGAAAATGTTGATAACACGCGAATACATGTCACTTCCAGTTTATTAAGTTTCAACGAGCGATGATCACATGAACTGTCAAAAAAGATAGCCAATACTTCCGATAGGCCGTACCTACCACGAATTTGGGAATTCGTTTCTATGGGCCCCGCGAAAAACATTGACAGAGTGAAGTAGAGGTATTTTACTCAAACGCGGGAGCCGGAGCCTGAATAGATAGTTTTTTTTCTTAGTTTCATTTCATACTATCTATTCATCATAATTTCATTATATGCACGCATGTAACAGTATTGAAATATATTTTAAACACATAATCTTGGCAGAGTCTAAAGCAATAAAAACAACTTTACGTCATGGAGCGAACTTGATTACCATAATGCATAGAAATCACGTCAGAGAGAAGCCTTTGCTACTTGAGATTTGCCAATTTTACTTATTCTTATTCTTTATTGTACACAGATGAAAAAATATGTAATCAGTATATACAGGGTGTAACAGAAAGGGTATGTTAAGCGAAAAGCTATGTAAATAGCCCAATATAGAGAACCTTTTTCCAAAATTTGAGACTCGGAATCACATGTTTATTTTTCAAGATTGTATGAACATTCCTGAGTTGTTTAGGAATTCTCCATACTATCTTGAAAAATAAACATGTGATTTCGAGTCTGAAATTTTGTGGCTAGGTTCCTTTTGGTGGATATTTACATAGCTTTTCGCTTAACATACCCCTTTTGTTACACCCTGTATATACAGAACGATACTTATTGTCTTTTATACTGATGCGGGGCTCACTACATCATCATCTACTAGGTACATCAGCTGCATCTCCTTTCGTACATGTCGCAAGATTCAACTATGGGAGTCATACGAGTAAATTGACCCGATAGCTCAGTGTTTAGAGCAAAAGCACGGTTTGCGAGAGGTCGTGAGTTCAAATCTCACTCGGTACAGTGTTCCGAAAATCGCGAAAAATTGACATCTCTAGCTGATCCCGTATATCGACGTAGTTCGACGAGAGAACCAATTCGCTAGAACAAGCCACCTATAAATTGTTGATAGTTTCCGAGAAAAAAGATATTAAAGTTGCCAGTTTTTCGGGGGTCGAAAAGTGAAAAATTTTGAATTGTACTTTTATTAATGAAGTTTGACACAAAATTTATTTATCACATAATATTTCATCGTATTGCGCGTATTTCAAGCGAAATTTATCATTTATATGTAGGTAGGTGATTTAAAGAAATAAAAAAGCAGTGGACTGTAATAGGCTGATGATGATGATGATGATGATTTATAATACGGGATTCAACTTAGGGACTTAATCTCAGGCGATGAACTAGCAAGTTGTGACTAATCTTTTACATCTGGCTCCTATATTATGCTAATGGGATGTCTTTATTTATCCTGCAGTTCTCATGCACGACTCCCTCATCTCTATGTCAACTTATGTGTACGTACGTAAAGCCAACGATGACGGCCTTAAATCTACTTTTAACCTATATTATTTGCCAGGCATTTAATTTGGACCTGCTTCTACCAATTTTATCTGAACACCGGAAGCTTTTCTCAACGTTAAATTATTTATTTCCTGAAAACGCATAAAGTCAAACGTTATGAGTTCTTCAAACATGCCTTGATTCCGTTTTATTTGCACTTTGAAAGCTCGTTCGGCATTTTATATGGTGCGAGTATGCGCGATACGTAGGCATATATCAATAGTACATATTGTGTTTCTTTGAAAAGTTGGTGAGCTATTTCCACACTCCAGTCCAACTCTATTAAGGCTCGAGCACACCGGATGCGTATGCGTGCACGTAAGCGTAGACGTACACGTACCTCTGAGTTGTAATGTATGGAACTGTATAGGCACGGGCAGACTGGATGCGTATGCGTAGACGTAAGCATAGAGATCAAGCGGTGACAGTTCCATACATTAAACTCAGAGGTACGTACGTCTACGCTTACGTGCACGCATACGCATCCGGTGGGCTCTAGCCTTTAAGGTAATGGACTAGATATAGGTACACAATATGTATATATGCAAATATATTGTTATGCCACATTGGATACAAATCTAGATTAAACATGGCTTTACTTAATGTTCCGTAACGGAACATATTTCAATTTGGAATAAGGTAACACAATCTGGAAATATACGTTCCGAGTAGTTTTAAATTCTTTTACTGGGTTCACGACGAACTGGATTCCGATCAACCTGTGCCAATGGGTTGGTGCATCTACGCGCTGAGACAGCGCCACCTATAGCTCGATTTCATACAACGAGCTGTCTGTTGCCAACCAACCGCCGTCGCGAAAGCAATAGAACAACCTCAAAAACCGTTTAACTCATATTTCGAGGCATCTCTCTCTCCTCCTTCATACTAGTGAGACCGGTGGATAAGTGTGTGAACATTGGACTGGAATATCTTCTTGTGATCTGTGCCGACCGGTGTTAGGGCAACACCCCTGAACGTAGCCACCCTCGTGCGTGGTTCCATCGGTTGAAGGGTAAGTCGCTGGACCCAGTGCAATACCATACACTTAACACTCAAAATTGCTGTTTTTACAAGCTTTTATTTAGTTTCACCTGTCCCGTCTGTAAATCTTGCAAGTTAAATTTGATATACTTCCCTTTCTGATTAAGCCGAAATTTTAAATATATTTGAATGGAAAATGGGAAACATCGAGTTCTTTATTTAATAACATGTAAATATTTCCAAACGCCGTCGTTACAGTAACAACGTACTACGTGCAAAGCGAGCGGAATGAGCGTGCTGAAGGAATGACCAGCAAAATGTTGAAGCAATTGTTTTAAATCCAATAGTAATCCTACGTACGAAACGTTATATCGTACAATTTTCATAGCTCATTTTACTAGTAACATCTCTTTCAGTTTTTATCAAAAAGTACAGTACAACACGCTAACCAGCAATAAAAAAGTAAATCCCTGCATTTTGGGTCCTCGATGCAAGTGCGGCTTAAACCAGGGATTAAATACTTGATGCAGGGTCTATTTCGAGATAATCCGGGATCCGCCGGCATCAGTGTAAACAATGCTATCTACTGCTGCACTGGTCCTTGTTCCGGAGTGGTGAAACTCGATCCGTGTTTGATTGCAAAGCTCTTGATCAACTAACTATGTACCCACAACAAGTTGTATTCTATTCGTGAAAGTGCTAGTAAAATGGAATATATATGGGATTCCGTTTACGAACTAGTGGCCCCAAGAACTTCCTGTCATCCAACCGCAGTGTTGCTGGGCTTTAAAATCTTTTTTGGATGCACTCAATCTATCATATAAAATTTGAGTTAATTGACCCGGTAGCTCAGTTGGTGAGAGCACAGCACGGAATGCGAGAGGTCGTGGGTTCGATTCCCACTCGGGTGGAAAAAAATTTCACTTCTTAAAAACATATTTATAATATATAAAATTTCAATGAAATCGGTTCAGCCGTTTCAGTTACCTATTCAATTTTATATAGCGAGGGCTGCTAGCGAACTCTTCACTTCACATAACCTACAATTTCAGTAAAAATTTGCAACATATATCCCATACATAAGTATAAAGATAGTTTTTTCTAGTTTTATACTCCAATTAGCTACGTCCTCAGAATGATAAACCGAAAAAGTACTCAAAATAATAAAAACACGACTTGTATAAGTGATTAATTTCAACGTATTATCACCGTTATAAGACTAGATAGAAAAAATAACTTTAATATTACAGCAGTTTACTCGTATATCGATTTTCTATTTTAACCGCCGGTTAATGTCTTAGGCAGACATATTACATAGTGGATATTACGAGTATAATTGCCGTCCGTTGGTGTCGGTCAGAAATAGGTCAGTGGAGTTTAATGTTTTCTTTGTGAGGTAAACCAGCTGTTAATACCATATGTTTTATTGTTATTGCCCAGCTTTGAGTAGGCATATATGTATTATATGTAATGTACATAGCTACACATCCATAATACTAATTATTGTCTCGAGGTTTACCTCTAAAGCGATTAGGTAGAAGTTTTCAAATTATACATTCACTTTTCCAATTAAAATAATTCTTCCGCCGCCGCTTTTCTGTAAATCATTCTAAATAGGTATCTGGCTTTTAGGCTTTTTATTCACGAATACCACGTATCTAGTACTTGAACTAGGTCAGGAATTTTATTTATTTCTTTGCTAACGAGCTGGGCAATCATGGCAGATCTTATCTGAGACGGGTAATGCAATTTCCTTGCTGTGCAACAGAGATGGAGCTTTATTTTTTTATTAACTTATATTTACCACTTATATTATTTTTGATGCTTTGTACCTATCGGAATATTGAAGTCTTGTATCTTTTTCATAACTATTATCCTGTGCCGATGCGGGCCTTCACTAGAATACATCAGCTGCATCTCCTTCCGTGCATGTCGCAAGAGTTGACTCAAGCAAGGTTGTCCTCTGAGGTGATGTGCTAGTAACTTGTCGCTGATCTTTTGCATCTGGCCTCAGTTTGCTAAAGGATCTCCTTTATAATTCTGCAATTCTGACTAATCCCATTTAGCTACAGAAACACATATTGTACAGGTATAAGGGAATGTTGGACTATTTCTTAAGAGCGATATTGTTCACTGTTACAGAAAAATACATAGATACAATCACGCCTTTATCCCTTAGAGGGTAGGCAGAGCGCCAAGGGCCAATAGAACCACATGGTACCACTTCTGACCAATTTTGAGGGTATAGTTGAGGTATATAAGTTGGGTTAATAGTGACAGGCGGTCAGCCCATCGCCTATAAAACACCAAGACCCTCTTGTCCCTCTACTGACTTGTACAGTATGCCCGGGAAGAGAAGCAGCTGTAGTATTATACGTTTTTTTTCACTCCCAGAGTAGTATAGAAGAAACACAGAAAAATAAGTATTTGAAAATGGATATTCGTCAGTCTTCCACGTAAAAACTACTTGTACGATTTTGATGAAACCTTGTAATTACGTAGCTTATAATATTAGTGTAACAGATAGGCTAAATTTCACGCAGACAACGGCAGCCAACGGCAGCCAAGGTTGAATGAGTAAATTCAAGAAACTACGGGATCTTTGTTTACAAATTTCTCGAATAAGTAAAGTTATGAAATAAGGTTCATTAGTTGACCGTCTTGTTTACATTACCCAGCCTGGCAGATATTTGACAAAGCGAAAGTTTACAACTATTTGAAACATAAAGTTTTAACTGGATATGAATAATTAATAAGGTTATTCTAGTCTGAAAACTGTAATTAGATACTCTAGATTATTTTAGCAATGTAAATAATAATATATTTATAATGTTTAAGTACCAACCCGCCTGCCCAACGTGGTGACTATGGGCAAAAACCCCCCTGTGGCTGGGGGAGGCCTACGTCCAGCAGTGGACTGCAATAGGCTGAAGAGGATTTAAGAAAATAAACATTCTATATGTGCCTGTGGAATCTCGTTTACGATCTTGCAGTTCTAGCCCCCATTTCGGGAAAGCTAGCTTTCTCTTGTCTTTCAAACACCAAAGTTTTCTGTTTATGTCAAGAAAAAGACACCCCGCCCCCTTATTACCTAACTAGCAAAAGCAAAGCTATAGCGAAAATTTTACAAAAATCGCTGATTGCTTGCCAAATTCGTATTACGTAAAATGAAATTCAAATGAACTTTTGCATTTCAAGGCGAATATTGTACAATTTTCGCTATCGTATCGCATCGCTTCGGCTTTGCTATTGCAAATTACGTAATCGGGGGGCCATTTGCTAATGTGCGGATAAAATTAAATCTATAGGAATACGAATTGGTTTTACAACCATATCAATTTATCGTTAGCTCAAACTTAAACCACAATCAAGTATTTTAAAATTTACTCTTATATCAAAGAAAACAGAGTACCTATATACCTGTTATCTCTTATCCGACTGCCTTCAAAGGCTCAGTTATTTAGGAATTTAAAACTCTATCAATGTAGTCATGCCAGCGCATTCTTGCCCTAAACAAGGGTAAAGTTCATTATAAATCATTAAGAATACTATTTATATAATATAATATAATTATATAATAATATATAATATCATCATCATCATTTACAGCCCTGAGAAGTCCACTGTTGGACATAGGCCTCCCCCAACAACCTCCACTCCGACCGGTCGGAAGCAGCCTGCATCCAACCGACGCCCGCAACCTTGGCCAGGTCATCCGTCCACCTCGCGGGTGGCCTTCCCACGCTGCGCTTGCCGATACGTGGTATTGGTGTATATGCAAGCCAGTAATAAACCAGCTTCGGTGTCATTCGGTTGTTTCACTCGCATACTTTCCATTGGCGACGAGGATTTTTCGATTTACCCACAGTTAAATTTGTTAAAATGTCGTATATAGGAAATTTAACTATTTTTGATTATAAATCGTGCGAGTGGTCGATTTTTAAAGGACGTTTAATTCAGTTTTTAAAAATCAACGACATTAAACATGACAATAAGGCCGGTACTTATTACTCACCTGTCGGATGACTCATACAGGCTAGTTCGAAATCTAGCTTACCCCGAGGATTCCGACGTGCTTGGATTTGATAAGCTTATTTGTTTACTAGACCTGCATTTCAAGGCAAAAAAGTGTTCCTATTCAGATAAAGGTAAATTCTACGGAGCGGTGAGAGGCCCAGATGAATCCTTGGGGAATTGGGCAGCGCGACTTCGCGGACTCGCCAGCTACTGCAATTTCGGGTCAGCATTGGATACGATCCTTACGGATAGATTCGTTCTCGGCCTAGGGCCAGGACCCGAGAGAGAAAAGTTATTTGAACAAGATCCAAGTACCCTCAGAATAGATCGTGCGTTGGAGATAGCGGAACAAGCTGCGAGTGCTAGGGAAGCCAGGATGATGGTGGTTTCCGAGGTCAAACAGGAGGCCATATATAGGGCTTCGTTTGGAGTTGGATCCGGGCGAGGCAAGGGCGGGCGGCAGGTCGCCGGCAGCTCCAGCAGGGCGGCTCATGACCAGCGCGCTACCATCAACGATGTACGTTGCTACGTTTGCGGAATGAAAAATCATTTAAGTGATAAGTGTCGTTTTAAAAATTACAAATGCCAAAAGTGTGGTGCAAAAGGTCACTTAAAAAAGGTGTGCGATTCTCAAACTTCGCGAGTGAATAATATAAGTTCCAACGATGAAGGTGAAATTGTAAGCAGTGGAGACGGTAACTGTTGCGAGGAATGTGAGAACTATAATTTAAGGTATGATTCTAATAATCCTATAAAAATTGATTTGTATTTGGGTAACAATTATATAACTATGGAGTTAGATTCTGGGTCAGGGACGTCCGTTATTTCTGAACAATTGTATAACGATCAATTTTCAAATTACACATTGTCTCCCTCGAATATAAAAATGTGTTTATATGACGGCCATAAAATTTCCCCTATTGGTTTTTTTGAGGTTGATGCAATTTTCAATAGTCAAACAAAACCCTTAAAAATATTTGTGGTAAAAAATGGTGGGCCGCCTCTTCTAGGTCGAGATTTTATGTACGTATTTAATGTAACACTATCGTTAAATAATATTACAAATACATTGCACCCTAATAGTGATGTAAATAAATTGCTGGAACAATACTCGGATTTGTGGCGAGACGAATTAGGGTCATTTAATAAATTTAAAGTGCAAATTTAATTAAAATCCAATTCTACCCCCAAGTTTTTCAAACAACGCACTGTTCCATTTGCGCTCAAAAGTAAAGTAGAAGCAGAATTGGACCGATTAGTCGAATTAGGAATCCTGGTTCCAATTAGGCACTCCCGTTATGCGACACCTATAGTACCAGTGCTTAAAGATAACGGTAGTGTAAGAATCGCGGGTGACTATTCAATTACCTTAAACAAAGATATGATAATTGATAAATATCCTTTGCCCCGCATAGAGGAGGTATTTGCGAAGCTAAGCGGTGGGAAATGTTTTAGTAAAATTGATCTTAAAAACGCCTATAATCAATTTATTTTGGAAGATTCTTCACAAGAACTAACAACAATAAATACATCAAAAGGTTTATTTAAATATACACGATTAGTTTATGGTCTTGCGAACGCCCCCGCAATTTTTCAAAACGCAATTGAATCAATCTTGGCAGGTATCGAAGGGGTTAGTTGTTGGTTAGACGACATATGTGTAACCGGTCCCGATGACGTCACTCATTTGCTAAGATTACGCGAGGTATTGCACAGATTATGCGAAGCCGGGTTAAGATTACAAAAAGAAAAATGCCAGTTTTTCCAACAAAGTGTAACTTATTTGGGCTACGTTATAGATCGTGACGGATTACACACATGTCCTGAAAAGGTAAAGGCCATACTGGAGGCCCCAGAACCTACGAACATCACGGAAGTTAAACGGTTTGTTGGTGTTTTAAACTATTACAGAAATTTCATTCCTAACGCTTCTAGCATAATGAGTCCACTGCACGCATTACTTCGCGCGAATACGAAATGGGAATGGGGTGAGAAGGAACGGAACGCTATGCTCGCAGTAAAGCGGGAGCTAGGCAGTGCGCGTGTGCTCGCGCACTTCGATCCCGCGGCGCAGCTCGTGCTCAGCGTGGACGCGGGCCCGCGCGGACTGGGCGCCGTGCTGGCGCAGCGCGCGCCGTGCGGCGGCGCCGAGCGGCCTCTGGCGTACGCCTCCAGGTCCTTGTCGGCGAGTGAAATCAATTATAGCCAGATCCACAAGGAGGCGACCGCTATCATTTTCGGAATAAAAAAATTCCATCAGTATTTATTTGGTGTCCAGATTCCATTTATTCTAAAAACAGATCACAGACCTTTACTATCTATTTTTGGTAAGAAAAATGGAATATCAGTTACGGCCGCGTTACGTCTTCAAAGGTATGCAATTATCCTATCCGCATATAATTATGACATTCAATACGTAAGCAGTAAAAATAATGTTATCGCAGATTATTTTTCAAGGGCGCCGTTACCTACCTCAGGCACAGCTGACATGAGTGAGCAGGATAGCTATAACCGCGCGCTATTATTCCTGGACGATTCCACGGAACCGGTTTCTTTTGAAAAGATAAGAGACGCCACGTCTAGGGATCATACGCTTTGTACGGTTATAAATTATATGAATCACGGATGGCCAAGAAAAATTAATTGCATTACGATTAAACCTTATTACCTTTGTAAAACGGATTTAGAAGTAATTGATGGCTGTTTATTCCGAGGCCACAAAATTGTTATTCCTAGTCAATTGAGAACTAAGCTACTGCATGAACTACACTCGGCACATTTCGGAGTTGTTAAGACAAAAAGTACAGCTCGAAGTAGGATGTGGTGGCCGGGAATTGATTCAGATATTGAACGACTGTAGCGCGTGCGCAGCGCTTCGCGCTGACCCTCCTTCCGCCCCTCCCGCCCCCTGGCCGCAGCCGTCGCAGCCTTGGTATCGTATACATATTGACTATTTTACAATTGGTCAATATGTTTACTTGGTTATAATAGATGCATATAGTAAATGGCCGGAATGCATTAACATGACTAGCGGAACAAGTGCACAGGCTCTAATTTCAAAATTAAAACAAGTATTTTCACGCTTCGGTTTGCCACATACCATAGTCTCTGATAATGACGTTAAAATATGCTCAACAGAATTTAAGAGGTTTTGTTCCAGCAATGGCATACAATATGTCAATTCTCCTATTTACCACCCATCAAGTAATGGTCAAGCCGAGAACTCGGTGAAAACTTGTAAAAAAATGATTAAATGTATTCTAATTGATAATAAAACTTCTCAAAAACAAAAGGAGGAACAGTTACTAGGTTACTTGTTTGAGTATAGAAACACTGTCCATTGTTCCACTGGTTATACCCCCGCGAGTTTAATGCTCGGAAGAAATTTGAGATCACGTTTGGATTTAATATTACCAACAAATAGTGACAAAATAACCACAAAAAAACCATTGGAACAAAGGAAAGCTAGTAGAACATTTTCTGTTGGAGATATTATTTGGGCTAAATGGTTTATAGCTAGAAAAAGTATTTGGTCTAAAGCTAAAATTATCAAAAAAATAGGCAATAGAATGTATTTAGTATATTTTGAAGAGTACAAAGTACAATGTAATAGACATTTAGATCAAATTTTAAAATTTAAAGGCTCTGAAACATTCAATCAGAATGTCAAAGATACCAATATGCCCTTGCCATGCGTAGAGAGGTCAGTAATGCCGGTAAATTCAGAATTGGAGAGCCCTGAAAGAGATCCAACAGCATCATCAGCATCACCCACACCGCTGCCCGCGTTATGCGATATGGTTCCCGAATCGACTTCAGAGCAAAATGTTATGCCTAGTAATAGTGAACGAGAAGAAGAAGTGGAAGTTTTCGATGATGCAGTTGGTGAACCAGAGGGTAATATGATGACAGTAAATGGCACTAATAGTGAAGCGACTACTAGGATGGAGTTAAGACCTCGTAGAAGAATAGATTATAAGAAATTCTTTTAAATAATTATGTATTAAAATATGTATATTTTGTTATAGATTTTGTAACTAGTGTGGAGGGATTGGTGTATATGCAAGCCAGTAATAAACCAGCTTCGGTGTCATTCGGTTGTTTCACTCGCATACTTTCCAGGTATCCACTCTAGAACTTTCCGACTCCATCGGCCATCAGTTCTTCGAGCTATGTGCCCTGCTCATTGCCACTTCAGCTTGCTGGACCGTTCAGCTATGTCGGTGATCTTTGTACGTCTGCGGATCTCCTCATTTCTGATTTGATCACGCAGAGAGATCCCAAGCATAGCTCTCTCCATCGCTCGCTGTGCGATCCTGAGCTTTTTTATGAGGCACATAGTTAGAGACCACGTCTCGGCACCGTAGGTCATCACCGGCAGCACGCACTGGTTGAATACCTTCGTCTTTAAGGACTGGGGTATCTTGGACACAAATAAGCTTCGTACTCGTAGTTTCCCGAACGCTACCCAGCCGAGTTGGATTCGCCGAGTTACCTCCTTCTCAAAGTTAATATATAATATATAATTTATATAATACTATAGTATTTATTGTTAGATATTCTTACCATGTGCAAAAAAGTATTTTTCTCTATTTCTTCAACCCTTCAACCTCCAACCGACAATAAAAAGCAAACAAAAACCATTCACAAGATTACTTGTTATTTGTCTGAGCTTGACACAAACCTTTTACTGCCAATAACATAGTATTCTTAAAAAACCGGCCAAGTGCGAATAGGACGCGCATATTAAGAGTTCCGTATCCAACTATAGTACTTTCGGAACTACGCACCTTTTTGAAAAAACAGCCTCGTGTATATAAGGTGTTTTCAAAATTAGTGATTATCTTTAGACACGAAACTATAAATAGGTGAAAAGAAACAACTTTCACTATGGGACCAACTCCGAAATAGTGAAAAAAAATATCAGCTGTTCCATACAATCTCGAATAATTACAGCACTCAAATGTATGGAACAGCTGTTTTTTTTTTACTATTTCGGAGTTGGTCCCATAGTGAAAGTTGTTCTGTTTCTTTTTACCTACCTAGTTTCGTGTTAAAAGCAAATCACTTATTTTGAAAACACCTTATATACTAAGTGTATGTATTCTTTAACACCAAGATATGCTGAACGTGGCTGCAGGATCTCTTTCGCTATTTTGAAGTTCTGTCTATTCCTTTTTTTTGCAATACAGCCGTTTCTATAATGCAAGCATGTAGGTATTCTTAGAGGTCATATTACAGGGTTTCCACACGTACGGACCCCTATAAAACATGTCGGGAACTTCACTTCGTCTCGTTTGTTGACCTCAGAGTAAGTTTGACATCGGAACATAAACATGTCATTCGCATTTCGACAAATTTCTTTAGCTATATCACGCTCAATTTTCTACGGTCTGGTTCTATCTTTATCGCCTGATTCGCATATTGTTCGGACGAAAATTCTATACATGCAGCATGGCAAGAGCTTATGTTGATCCATACAGTTTTGTTAGGTACCTACACTGCCGAAAACTCACTCACCCGTGTGCAAATGGTTTATTTTATTTGCAACAGAAAAACAAAATAGGCACTAACAATATACCCACAATTTTAGTAAAAAAAACATCATTTAGTTACTTAATTGAAATATACGAGTATATTGTTCAGCCTATTGCAGTCCACTCCAGGGCACGCCACAAGGCTACTTAACTGCCATGGGGGGTTTTTGCCCATAGTCACCACGCGTTGGTGACCGCAGTATGATTTTCGGACTATATTGTCAGCACGGGAGGCGCTGCTGCCCACCTCCCGGAAACCTTAAATCGCCACATACGAGGTGGTACAAACTCTACTCTGCCGGCACCACACGGCTAACTTAACGGCGCGGGCGTACCTTTAATTAAATTCTTATTTATTTACTCTGGTACATTGATGCCTAGTCGTACTAATCCTTATGTAAGATTGAAATTCAATCAGTTCAATCAGACACAAAATAATATTACAGGTGCCCATAGTTTTGGAGCTGATCAGTATCTTTACTCGTTTGCAGATTAGGTATTTTGAGATATAGCGGTGATAGCCCAGTGGTTAAGACATGCACCTTCCAAGCGGGAGGCGTAAGTTCGATCCCAGTCACGGGCCTGTACCAATGAATTTATTTCATGTACAGATTTTAATATTGCAAAATTGTCACTTAGCTCGTGCCTCGGAAAGCACGTAAAATCGTTGGTCCTGCGCCTGATCTCTCTCCGGTCGTGTCGACTTTCCGTCCCATCGGACTATGAGAGTAACGGAATAGAGAGTGCATCTGTGTTTGCGCACACACTTGTGCACTATAATATCTCCTGCGTACCTGACCAATCTCCGTAGAGATTGGTCGCCTTGGCCGAAATACGGTCGGAGATCATCATCATCATCATTTTGAGATATAACTTACGTGATTTGGATACATAGCAACTGTATTATATCAAGAAATGCTACATATCGACGGCGCCTAAGTAGATACGGACAACTGAAATTTTCCAAAAAATTTTTTTTTCCATAAACGATGTCTATTAAGCATAAAGTATATGCCTCAAAAATCAAAATCAGCAAAAAGCTTCTAATTACGGAGATAATTTGGCGTAGAATGAGATAACTACATGGTAGCGCAGGAATTGTGCAGCGTAAACGCAGACAAGTTACTTATCCGCATTTACACCGGATGGCGCTCGCGTCCTGAACCACGAGCTGTCACATGTCTTTTAACGGCGCGGCGCTGTTGTTAAAATTAGGAAAGATTGGAAAAGAGCACGATGTTTCTGAAAGTGGCGATTTGATAAATATGACTCAAAATATGGTTAACACTGCAAAAGGTAAGTGTTCTGACTAACTATTACGTTATTACATTTCATAATTATTAATTTAATCATGTATATGTACCAAAAATGTAACATTTATTATAGGAAATTATTGTGTCTGCGGAGGTTATCAGAGATATATGGCAGTTATCCGTTTTTATGCTGCAGTTGTTAAATTAGTCAAATGCCATTTAACTTCTTCTACGTTTATTTTGAAACTAAGATACGTGTCATGTATCTGTTTATATGGTTTATGTGTGAGTAGAATGGATAAGATATCCGTTTTTACACTAAAGACCCAAAATAAGCTAAGTGTTAAATGACCGTAGACGCATATTGGATGATATTGATATTAGTCACATGTCTCTAAATGCATGAAATTTACTGGGAAGTTATGTGCTATGTTTAGTTACTTGTCTGTCTAAAACTGCTGATTATAAGTATTTTTTCGTATAAAATAATTATATTTCATATTTCTTAACTAGGTTTGATATGTAACCTAAGTATGATTGTTTGTGTGTGGTGGTTTTTTTGTATGTGATGTGTGGTTTTGTATGTTTATTTTGTTTTCGATGGTGGTTTTGTATGGGTGTATTGTATATGTATGTGGATTTGTATGTAATTATGTAGGTATAGGTCAGGTGTTGTGTGTGTTGTTTTTGTTTTGTCGTCTTTGTTGTTGCAATAATATTTTATTAATTGTTCACAGAATCTGCAACACAGTTAGAACATGACGACGATGAAGAAGTGGCCAGTTCCTCAAAATTAAGCATTTCAATCAAAATAAATATTTTGATATTGATACTATTAAATTTATTGGTGAAAGTACCTTTCAAAATATTGTACAAGATCTCGAGCAGACAAATACACAATTTGAAAATATTAACATTACATGTTTTGACAAGGACATCATAATTAACTCACAGGAAATTTTAAAAAATGCAGATTTCCACCTATCGTAAGAAGCTCGGTTGTCATCACCAAAATTCTTTAGAAATTCTCGCCAAATGCAAAAAATTCGATCATTGTCTCCCAACCTTAAAAAGCACGCAGATAAAAGTGTGATTTTAAACAAAGTGAGAGCAAAATCTGCACATCCAAAACTTAATACGCATTGGCTACATTCTGCACTGTTGCTAAAACAAGTAGCTCTTGGTCGGTCATTGACGCCCTTACCACGAAAAAAAGAATAGAAAATCATTCACATATCGATCTAGAGCCAAGTCATTACCGCGGTCATTTTCGCAGATAGCAGAAATTCTGTTCCATGCGTCCGACGTGATACCTTCGAACAAGACTCTGGAGAACTTTCAGTATCCAGTTGATCTCAGAAGATCTGAGGTAATTCCTGGATCCCCGGCACCTTGTTGTGTTTACATAGTTTGAGGGCAATCCTAATCACATACAAGTCCTGGATGTCTTCAGTATAGTGTCGAGTGAACTTGGACCTTGGATCTATGCTTAAGTTTTAGTGACGGAGGTATAAATGGCTGTCCGTAAAATCTATCGATCTTCCTCGGCTACTCTAGTTTGGTGGACGCTACACTGCCGTCCTCTGTTCTCAGCTTCATCAACTGTCCCTGTCCAATCTATAATTCCTTTGCGAAGCTTTGGAGCCGAGGTTCGTGGATTACATTATAGAATGGAACGAGCATGAAACCTAAGATTACTTTGTCGCAAGGAGTTGGAGATACGTCTATTAAGCTGCCGATGTGCTTCGTGCGTCATCAGAAAGCTGAAGAGATAATGATCGTATTTCTACCATGATGTTGAGGGTATTACCAGTAAGTTTCGGAGGTCTACCTTTGCGATGCTACATAAAGAGTTAAGATGCCATAATGTAGACAGTTTCTACAGATATCTGTTAGTTAATTATATCATACACTTACATAAATCCTCACATGAAAAGTCTATCCCGATATAAAAGTAAATTTTCAGATTAAGGCCCTATTTTTGTTAAAATTGAGAGCTTTGCATTAAATTGTTACGATTTAATCTTTTATTGTATTATATATTTACATGAAACAAATCGCATTAACGAATCAAAGGACAATAATGTCGCATAGAACGTTATGACAAATTTAATTAGGTAAAAAAATACTAAATTGCATTAATGAATTAAGTAAGCTCGGCACTGTAATATATTCTTAATAAATCTAGACTGCATACATAACAAACTCTAAGATAAATAATCGTACACATAGCATAAATAATTTGCACACAGCCACAAAAAGTTTAAAAACTTTGAAGCTCATTTTCTCAAATCCTTCCAAGTGTCACTTAATCTATTCTTTCATAACTGCGTCCAATTGTTAGTTAAGTTCGCTATAGAAACTAACGCATTTTAAAAGACTGAGTCTGAATAACTTTTTACTACGTTTATTTTGTACTCGTTTGAAAGTCATATATGCTATTCGTAATTTTTATTGAATATTTTGTATTTTTTGAAGAGTTAGTTACCTGTATTGCAATTATGGTGAAATTGTTGTTTTTATTATTAAAAATCTTTGTTCTAGAAGAGAAAAATTAGTACAAATTAATGAAGCTCTAACTACCTAGGTGAAAGTCAATTTCAAAAGAATTATCTACAGTATTATCGCAGTAAGTTGGACTGGATCAAAATATCGACAATATCGTTTATGTGGTAGATGACTTTTTATACGCGCAAATAAGAACAATGTAGAATGAGACATCTAAAAATGTTTGCCAAAATTCAGTGATTTAGCAACAATTTTGGGGACGATATAATATATACTTCTTGTTTTTGATATAAGAAAAATAATTTGAGTGGAAATAAGGACACAGCTAATGACATTTTATTAAGTTGGACTTTGACACGATTTCAGCTAAGTGGTAGATGTCTCAAATTACTTTTAATTTAAAACAAAGTATACAAAGCCATGTACACTAACTCTGAAAATAAGATAATTTTGGCTAATATTTATTAATTATTCAGTACACAAATGCCTTTTAAGCCAATCCACCAAGTTTCACTGAAATCCATAGAAAAACAAAAAAAATATTCAACATTTTCGTTTAAACCGCTGTCCTGTAAAGTTAGCTATTTTCAGTTAACCGTATCTACTTAGGCGCCGTCGATATATCGAGTAGGTGACTC
The DNA here is from genome assembly GCA_014607495.2 of Carposina sasakii. Lineage (NCBI taxonomy): Eukaryota > Metazoa > Arthropoda > Insecta > Lepidoptera > Carposinidae > Carposina > Carposina sasakii. The sequence goes on from CP053161.1 coordinate 13,110,176, forward strand.
TATGACTAGACATAAAATTACTATGTACCTACTTAATATGTCTCTACGGACTGAGTATGTACGTATTGTAATTAGATTTGCTGAAACAAGGCTATTATACTCACTAATATAATTAAGGGAATTTTTAGCCAGTCATTGACTGACCAACCTCTTTTATAGGGTCATGTGACGTAAGCATCCGATAAGAAATTACATCCCAAAATTCCCACGGCAACGAGAAACATAGGAATTCAAAAGTTTAAGCGGTGACGTCGTGAGAGTCTAGTGCGAAGCCGGGGCGTGTCGCTAGCAATGTCTAAATATTTATACATTACTAGCGACACGCCCCGGCTTCGCACGGGTGCAATGCTGATACTATACATATAAACCTCTTGAACCATTTTATCTGTTTAAAAAAACCGCAACAAAATCAGTTGCGTAGTTTAAGAGACCTAAGCATACATAGGGACAGACAGACAACACAGTAAGGTAAGATTACGTTTCCATTTATTTACTCCAATCTTACGACACAATACCTTAAGAGATTACCCTGAGACTAGGTTAATGAGTTATAAACATTTATTCAAATAGACCTTAGTATAAATCAAATCACGTTTTACATCAGAACCAATCCAGCATACAATCCTTGCGGATTAACGTTATTAAAAGCAATACATATCACATTCGAGGCGTATTTCAAACTGATCGTGATATTCCGGCCCTTTGCCAGCTTAAGGTAATTCAAACAAACAGTGACCTGCGAACTTTGACGATCAAACCTGTAGCCTTTTGTTACGATGAGATACAGTGTTTATTTTATTTGGTACAATCCTGATTTTAAGGTGATAAAAATAATCCATGAAATCGATCCATTGCTAATAAGGGGCTGAAGTAGAAGGATATAATTATTCTGTCAAGATAAATTTGACCTATCTTTCTATTGATCAACTTGATCAAGTCATCATCAACTTTATCATTCAGATATCTGATCATTGGAAAGGTCCGCCCTAAAGCTATCTCATCATCATCATCATCGGCCTATTTCAGTCTACTGCTGGACGTAGGCCTCCCCCAGGGCACGCCACAAGACTGCCATGGGGGGTATTTGCCCATAGTCACCACGCTGGGCAGGCGGGTTGGTGACCGCAGTTTGTATTTTGGACTATGTTGTCAACACGGGAGGCGCTGCTGTCCACCTCCCGGAAACCCTTAATCGCCTCGTACGATACCCACGGGCAGACATGGGGTGGTACGAATTCTACTCTGCCGGCACCACGCGGCCAAAACTATCTATAGGTAGTTTATTATGCAGGTACCTAGGAACTGCAGTGGATATAAATAAATAACTAAGAGGGTCAGTGGAGGGTGTAGGGCCCGGTGGTGAGCGCACCCATAGTGAATGAAATAACTAAGAGCTGCCCGCAACTTCTAATCATTTATTCGTCACTTGATTGCGCAAATACTACAGAGGTAGCAAATCAGTGTTATTCACAGTTTATTGAATTGGAAATCTCTATTCTAAGAGAATTTACAAAATAAATTTTCCTTTTCAAAGATGTTTTTCCGGAAAACATGCTAATTGGACAGAGCCACCGTAAGACGGTCCACGAAAATAATTTCCCAAAGGGCCTCCTGTCCTTGAGTATTATGAAGTAACCGGTTCGAAAATGTAATCAATTTATAATACTGTTCACCTCCTACTACATACAAACATTGATTATCTCTTACCTATGTTAATTTTATTCAAATTGAGCATAATTCTTCTATGCTGCTCTGGGAGTGAAAAAAAAAGTATAATACGACAGCTGCTTCTCCTCCCGGGCATACTGTACAAGTCAGTAGAGGGACAAGAGGGTCTTGGTGTTTTGTAGGCGATGGGCTTACCACCTGTCACTATTAACCGAACTTGTACATCTGAACTATACCCTCAAAATTGGTCAGAAGTGGCACCATGTGGTTCTATCGGCCCTTGGTGCTCTGCCTACCCCGTAAGGGATAAAGGCGTGATTATATGTATGTATGTATGAGCATAATATCTTTAATCGTCGATAGAAAGGACATATATGTGTTCCCGAAATCGAATAGCCAGAACTGCAGGATCACGAATGCCATCCCACAGCCACGCTTGACATAGTGCGGCCTGAGGGAACCCAGGTACATATTAATTGACTCCAAATCGACGACACAAATAGGGATGCAACTAATCTATGTCAGTGAAGGCCCGCACAAGCACGGAATATAATCGGTTGATATAAATGTCTCGTATAATAGCCTCATCCGTTCATTATTAAATATAGCAGAGAATGCCAAACGTATACTATTAAATCAACCCAATCCAGCAATAGCATTATGAATCATACGACAAATATTTAGATATATACCCAGTAATGAAATTATTCAAAAATGACGGTACCTCAAACTTACACACCTAATACTTGCACCAATCGATTACCGAAAGTAAACATGTCTATGTTTTAAATAATTTAAAAAATCCAAAAACCCGACTGCTAAAAAGAACCAAATAATATACATATTAAAAAAACTGAAAAAAAAAAAACAATCACTTAGATATCCGGTGGTCTAGAATTCTATAATATTATTATGGAATGTTCTTCAATAGTATTCATTCCAAAATAATATTATAGAATTCTAGACATCCGGACATCTATGTGCTTGTTTTTTTTTCTTTTCAGTTTTTTATTATGTAGGTACATTATTTGGTTCTTTTTTAAGCAGTCGGGTTTTTGGATTTTTTTAATTATGTTTTTTTATTTTATACTTTTTTGTTATGAGTACCTAACTACTAATAGGTACGCTTCAAGAAACATGCTCAACATGCTCGGCAGCAAGAATTTTTCGTCTTGCTGGTGTCCAAAAACTTATTGTGAGAATGATTGTTACGCAACTTTCAATCGATATAGATCCTAAACGATTAGCGTCTAGTAGTCGCCATATTGGATTTTCACTAATGTCATGTCTTTAGTGACACTCGCCGGACTAAGAGGAATCGATTGACGTATGAATCATAAAAATCGGCCTAGGCGTTTGGTCTGTGTAGTGCTTCAAAGGAACATAATACATACATAGACTGTTAAACACAATACCACTCCTTTGCGTCGCGCAGTCGGGTAAAAAGAAAAGGAAACAAAGGTAAAGAGTTCTCTTAATTACATATTTATTTTATAATTTTCCCTTTCAATATAATTAATATCTCGATTAATTTAAATACAACACAAAACCCCGAGAGCTTCTAAACAAAATGAATTAATACGCATTTATAGTCCATTTAAAAGCCATATACCGAAAATAGCCATTTGTACGAAGATAATGCTTGATTAATGGATGAATAACATTAAATAAAAGTTGAAATGTTAATCTACACCTTAATAGCTCGACGTATCTACCTAGAATATTACACCTATATCGTGCCGATTTTTCATAAACATTATCATGTCTTTGTTTTAAGTAAAAATAAATAAAAAGTCATTGTCGTCGTCGTCGTCAGCCTATTGCAGTCCACTGCTGGACGTAGGCCTCCCCCAGTGTACGCCACATGGCTCGATCTCCCGTTTTTGCCATCCAGTCACTACTAGCCAACCTCTTTAAGTCATAGGTCCATCTGATCAGATAAAAAGTAATTTCATCGTAATATACCTACTCACACTTATGTGAAAATAATTCCTATATTCTTAACCACGTAAGATATAAATAAATAACGTTGCCAATAATGCAAAAATATTAAACATGTATAGAGATGGACAAATTCGTCATCCGAGTTAATCCGAGTAAGAGCGAAGCACGGAATGCGAGAGTTCAAGACATTCGGGTGAAAAAAAAATCATTTCTTAATATTATTTCTAACTAGCGGACCTGACAGACGTTGTCCTGTCCCACGCCTTTGAACTAACGTCACCCAATTGTTTTGCCTTCCCGGACTTTCAAATTTTGAACAAATTGTTTGTATGGGAATGTAGAAAAGGAATGTTTTAGACATGTTCAGGCATTTTTTTTTCTCTCCGTTAGAACCATCCCTGTACTTCAAGGAATATGCTAAAGAAAGAATTAGCGAAATCGGTTCAGCCGTTCTCGAGATTCGCGCTTACCAACACATTTAGCGATTCATTTTTATATTAAAGATAAATAAATGTTTGCAAATGATAACCTGGCTCTGACGATATAACCCTAGCCTAACCTTATATCGTACGTCAGTATCAACTTTCACAAAATATGAGCCTACCCGTCACAAATGGATTTAGCTTGTCGCCCGCACGATTTATAAAACGGATAGTATACATTGCTCTGCCTCTACATACATAGCCATCTGTTATTCATATAGAGAGAGCAATGAATAACTGACCCACCTGTCATATAGCGTAGGAAATACGACAGACTGAATCCATATGAATTACGAGTAGAGTCTGTTTTAGAGAATACCGTGTTTACTCCCGTGTTTCTATTCGGTAGTAACATTTTAATATGCAGTTACACAGATAATATGGTCGATTCCGGCAGTCACACTTAAACCTAAACGTAAAATTAGTCCTACCTGCATTACTGCTTACATTTATATTAAGTAGAAAGAGAGATAGACCTGACTAAGATTTGGTTTAGGTTTAAGTGTGACTGTCGGAATCGACCCTAATGTCGTCATATACATAGCAAGTAGCGCCATCGTTCAAATGAGCTATTTGATGAAACGCATTCTATCTTATAACACGGGTACATAGGCATGGAATCTTAGATTAACAATCCCGTCACTGCATGAAATAAAATAATTTTACCTACTATTTTCCTTTAAAATAATTTTACCTGCTATTTTCCTTTACATACATACATACATGTAATCACGCCTTTATCCCTTACGGGGTAGGCAGAGCACAAACGGCCGATAGAACCACATGGTGCCACTTCTGACCAATTTTGAGGGTATAGTTGAAATGTACAAGTTCGGTGAGTAGTAACAGGTGGTCAGCCCATCGCCTACAAAACACCAAGACCCTCTTGTCCCTCTACTAAATTGTACAGTATGCCCGGGAAGAGAAGCAGCTGTAGTATTATACGTTATTTTTTCACTCCCAGAGCAGCATAGAAGAAACACACAATTTTCCTTTACCTATATCCTTAAAGTGTTCATCGATTTCCTATGGCAAGTCAACGCACCTCTCTTTCTTTATTGTAATCCTCACTCGGTCTAATACTTACAAATCTAAATGAAAAATAAACAAAAACCTTTTTTAACTTCGTACCATTATAAGGGTCGTTTGACAGGTCATAAGTGAACGAATCATCCCTAGATTTATGATCTCGGTCCCTAGATATTAAAGTTTAGACTTTTTATATGAATATAAAACAAATTTGATCATGAATTTGAAGCTTTAAGTACATTTCAAATATAACTTTTCTAAACCTTTCTAAACTTTTCGAAGATAAAATTAATGTACCTGATCTACTTATTTATAAAATAGTATGTGATGAAAAAATATTGAATATGTTAAATTATACAGGGTGTTTTTTCGTTGCCACCCTTGACAAAGGGTACGTACTCCTATACATAAGATAAAATAAATTTATGCCAAAAAAAGAGCTGAGAAACGAAGTGAATTATTAAAAATTACGTAATCGGGCGAAATTTATAGTATTTATGCTAGTTTTTTCATAGAGATATTAATTATTTCTCGTGAAAAAATCTTGCTACGTCTATGAGCATTTATGCAGAAAAACCTAGTCTATTTACTCAACTTTGGACCCTAATATTTTGGGCACCACATACTTCCCAGGCATGCTTTCACGGAGAATAATGATCGTGACGATGAGGAGATTCCGTAGATTTCGAGAACGTTGACAACCAAAAAACATCCCTGTATAAGCCCTTAAACGTTATTATTAAATAATAATTGATATTGCTCAAAAGAAATTATTTAATATACAGCACAGTGGATATTTATTTATTTATAGAAAAATATACAAATACATAATTATTTTTTGCCCGCCAATTCCATGGAAACGAAAAATTACTTCATAAATGAATATAAGAATTTTGAGAAGGCGATTGACAAAAAACAAAAGCCACAAAACAAAACGGCATTTCTTTAGCAATATTAATTTCGGAAGAAACCATATTAAATGATAGGTAGATAGATAGATAGATAGATACAAGATAACTAAACGACTGAAAAACACAGGCATATACCATGAAAAAGATGAACGCCATTTCTAATAAAGCCTATTTAAAATCTATTTAAATAAAGTGTATAGTTAAATAGCTGCAACACTTGGAGCTAATAGAAAAATTTAAACAGAAACTTACCTCAAAACAGAACCAATCAATCAATAATATGTCACACAATAATTAAATGGATTACATCCAGTCTTACATTTTAAACACACAATTACTTAAGTACATCAATAAATATTCCGGCAACTTGAATGAAATACATAGTTCGATCTATCACTTGAAACGAATCGTCACATTTTTAAAGCAAGTTCACGTAATTTTTTTTTAATTCCGTCGCGCCGACGTCCGTAGCAATGGACTCTCGTAGCGTTACTGCCGTAGCAGTGCTACAACAACCGACTACGAGCTACGAATCGCTAGCCGAATGAAATATACAGGATTCTCGATCCTATACTACAAGAATTAGGTTTTCCCTGAGTGTATCAAATATTGGCAGTAAATATAGGCATGGAAACTTGAGTAGAGAGTATAATGATATCATCCTTACAGCCTTTTTACATGCCTATTGGCAAATAATAATATTACACGAGTATTGGATTGCAAAAATGTTTTTAACTATCACAACGTAGAATGTGAAGATATAATACCTAGTATTGGAATAGAGGGCCTTTTAGGCCAATATTTTATACTACGACTAGGCAATTCTATCATCATATAAAAAATATCAGAATTAAAATTGACGAAAATGTGATTTTTAGAGTTCATTCATACTCATTTAAACATTATTTTCTAACTTGCGACTTTAAGATAAATGCTCAAACTATAAATTTATTTTATCTAGGCTCATATGTACTCGTAGGCTAATCAAACATTTTATTAAAAATGAAATTGTATTAGGCGTTACAATTCGGAAGTTCAAACATTCGCTATGGGTGCGCCCACCACCGGGCCCTACACCCTCCACTGACCCTCGGATCTGATAACTCATAACTGCGACAACAGGCACTTGCACTGACTACAATCGCCACGAGAAACCAGACCCGAGCACCTAGCATGCAAGATAATACATCGCACTATTCCGAAATCAAAAACTAGATTAATAATATAGGTATATATTATGTTTCGCCAACAACCGTGGCATCCTCATGATTATAGAAATAAAAATTTGAAATAGTTGAAATAAATTGAAATTTGAAATACCATAGTGAAACATTTTATTATATTAGTATAGGCCCTAGATTCTAAGGTGTTACCGTTGTAATTATATTATCATTGTAATTATAATTACTATACAGGATGTTTATTTTTTGTCTACATATTCCAGCAGAGGAATACTACACATTCTCCTCATTATCATGAACATTTATCTCCGTAGAATCTGTCTGGTTTCCAAGATATTAAGGTCTAAAATCAGATAGCTTTTTTTGCAAAAATGCATGTAGACTTTTTTACGAAAAAAATAACTTTTTAAAATCACTAGAGATATATTGCGCTCGAAATTTTCCTAGAAATTTTTCCGGCGTAAGCCACCCGTGGTGAATGGTGGCGACGAAACAATCCTTTGTATGTAGGTAGAATATATTGTTAGTGCTGACTACAACGAAGCTATTTACTGGAGGTACGAATTTTTATATTTTGTTGTGCGCGTTTTATTTTTTCACTGCGCTTCAGCCTTTGTACATTTTCTTTCGAAATGAATATTTTCTCTCTGTACAGTTATTCTTTGCAATATCTTATGTATACAGGAAGTTTTTTCGTTGCCACCCTTAACGACGGGTACTCGTGCGTACTCTATACATCAAATAAAGTAAGTTTATGCAAAAAAAAATGCTGGGAAACGATGTAATTTAAAAAAAACTGATTAATTATTTGAATGGGAGTAATTTTGTCCAGTGTTTATGCAAGTTTTTTCATATACAGACATTAATTATTTCTCGTGAAAATATTTTGCTACGCGCGTCTATGTGCATTTATGCAGAAAAATGCAGTCTATTTACTCAACTTTGGACCCTAATATCTTGGGAACCAGACACTTCCTAGGTATGCTTCCATGGAGAAAAATGATCGTGATAATGAGGAGATTCCGTAGTTTTCGGGAACGTTGACGGCCAAAAAACACCCTGTATATTATAATACCTAACTCGAAAATATCGTCGTTTGAATTTGTTATATTACCGGTGTATTTGTACCAATAAAGCGGAGGAACGAGTAGGGATTTATTGGGATAACTGGAGCAAAATGGTTGTGCAGTTTACACACTTCTGCACTATGGAGATAATCAGCATGATTATCATTAGCATATACATATAAATGTATGTATTCATATGTATATTTCATCATAGCTGTTGTTTGTAGCATGTTTTTTCTTTGAAATAAAGGAACGTTAACTCAGGCTACTGCGCAAATCATAACCCGATTTTTTCGTTATAAATTTTTACGATTAATGAATAACTTTTTTTAGGGTTTGTTAATAAAATTCAGGATAGCTATAAATATGAAATCCTTACGATCGCTCGCAAAATATCTAAACTTTTAACATAACATGATACTTAGCTCCAAAAACTCGTATCAAATTTCTCGGCTCACAGCGCGGACGTAAAATAACACAGAATTTCTTCTAGGTAAGTATATATTATATAGGTACATATCTATACACATGCTTCTATGCTGCTCTGGGAGTGAAAAAAAAAAGTTTAATACTACAGCTGCTTCTCTTCCCGGGCATACTGTACAAGTCAGTATGTAGAGGGACAAGAGGGTCTTGGTGTTTTGTAGGCGATGGGCTGACCACCTGTCACTACTAACCGAACTTGTACATCTCAACTACCTATATCCTCAAAATTGGTCAGAAGTGGCAGCATGGTTCTATCAGCCCTTGGTGCTCTGCCTACCCCGTAAGGGATAAAGGCGTGATTATATCTATGTATGTATCTATACACATCGTTGATTACTTTTCTAACTTTCGTCGAACGAAAATATTTAGTCATATCACAGTCCACTAATAACGGATAGTATAACAACTTCCTACAGTAGGTATAAACGGGGTGATTTTTGGTCGTCAACGTTCCCGAAAACTACAGAATCTCCTCATCATCACGATCATTTTTCTCCATGGAAGCATACCTAGGAAGTGTCTCGCTTCCAAAATATTAGGGTCCAAAGTTGAGTAAATAGACTGCGTTTTTCTGCATTAATGCACATTGACGCGTGTAGCAAGATTTTTTCACGAGAAATAATTAATCTATAAAAAAAACTAGCATAAACACTGGACACTATAAATTTCGCCCGATCAAGTAATTAAAAAAAAAAAAAAAAAATATATCGTTTCCCAGCATTTTTTGGCATAAACTTACTTTATTTGATTATAGAGTACGTACCCTTTGTTAAGGGTGGCAACGAAAAAACATCCTGTATATTAGTTAAGTACAACACCATTCTGAGTTCCTTAATTAGATTTTTCTTTTAGAAAGCCATCAAATCGTACACACATCAGCCTGTTGCTGTCCACTGTTGGACGTAGGCTTCCACCAGGGCATGCCACTAGGCATTTATTCCCCCTATGTCACCACGCTGGACAGGCGGGTTGGTAACCGCAGAGGCGGAAAGGTGCAACTGCTGACCTCCTGGAAACTCTTTAATCGTCTGCGATACCCGTGGACAGATATGGGGTGGTGCTATTGCCGTGTGGTGTCGGCAGCGTAGAGCCGATACCACACAGCAATTCATACAGCTCCCTAAATACTTTTGCGCAGTGCCTTTTTGTACATACTATTGCATATTTAGTTGAAGTAAGTATCTAGGTACAAATATTATATCCAGCTTTCCAAAAAAAGCATGACAAAACCTTTACAACACCAAGTATAGTTCCGTGAATTTAAACATAAAAAAAAAAACAGATTTTTGCTAGCAGCACCAAAAACCCGTTATGCAGTAAATAAGTTTATGCAGCGATAAAAAAAACATAAACAGAACAGAAGCTATTGTGCCCGGATTACTCGCTTGAAAAATTCAATTTCATATCGAGTTTTCCCTCCTCGTGTTGTTTGGTGCTTGAGATCGTATGGTTTTCCTTGTTTTCTTTCCGAATTTGTTATAGTATTGTTTGTTTTTAACTGAACTCAAAAGGAACGAGATCGTCAATTCGGTTTTGCCCATGTTTTGTTTGTGTTTGTTCGCCATTATGATATGGTTCCTAGTACCTATGTCGATCTATTGTGTTTCAGACTGCGCTATACCTCTTATGTTATAGGTAAGTATAGCAAATAAGTACTTAAGTATTTTTGCCAAAATATCGCCATACTCATGTAACATATATACTACTTATTATGTTAGTGTTGCCCCATGTCTGCCCGTGGGTATCGTACGAGGCGATTAAGGGTTTCCGGGAGGTGGGCAGCAGCGCCTCCCGTGTTGACAACATAGTCCAAAATACAAACTGCGATCACCAACCCGCCTGCCCAGCGTGGTTACTATGGGCAAATACCCCTCATGGCAGTCTTGTGGCGTGCCCTGGGGGAGGCCTACGTCCAGCAGTGGACTGCAATATGCTGATGATGATGTTAGTGTTATGTGATATATTATGTCACATCTGTTGTAGAACCAATGGACGGTGGAGTAAGCGGGTTCTCGAGTGGAGACCGCGTCTCGGCAAGCGTAGCGTTGGAGGCGTAAATAACATTTGCGAAAAAATCATGTCACCACCGTGAAAACTTTCAGAGATTTTATAATTTTGTAATCACTTTAGACTTTCCTAAAATGCTTCATATGAACAATTCATATTGTCTATAGTAGTATCTTCTATATATACTTATAAATAAATTAAAACAAATAATTACCAAGTAGGTAAATAACAGTATTTCCATTAAGGAGTGTTTATATTTCTATTTATGTATGTACCTACTTTGATTTTCCAAATCAAATACAAATAACGAAGGAATAGACAAAACATACTTAGCTAATTGTTTATTTTAGCGGAATTTTGTCCATCTGAAATTTTGAAACCCGTTACAGTAAAGTCTTGTTGATTAATGCTGAAAATAGTACCCCCTGTTTTGTACCTAATATAGGTAGGTACATATCCACACCCACGACTGGATTTAATAAATACGAGTATAATATATAGATAAATAGAATAAAGGTACTGTTGGCATTTCTATAAAGCCTGTAAAGGTTATTTTTGAGATATTTAATTATAGTTAATACTTTATGGAATAAATGGCATAGTAGAGTAAAAGCCTATACCCAGAAGTGGGTGTATGGGGGCTGACTAATGATGAGGATGACTATACCAGTGGGTATAAAGATATTTGACCTGATACGAAAAAAAGTGCGTAAATTAATCAAAACTAAGTAGGTATGTACTCGGTATGACCCTTATTACAATATAAAGAAAAATCGAACTGCCTGCTGCTTATGGTAAGGAGCCTACGATAGCTTTTAGAGCATAAAAATACCACATAATTATTAAAGAAGAATGTGAATCAATTATTTCTTCAAGCACCCACACAGTCTATATTCCGATATAGTTAGGTACGAACAATATGGCCTTTATAGGTGGATTTGTGTAGGTACTTTTGTACGCGTAAAATGTCAGAGAGCCCATTGATATTCCCACAAGTTTTCTACAATCGAGGAAAGGTTATAGGTACCTACTAGAGGCGAAGGAAAGTTAAGTATGTAATAGAAAACCGTCAGTTTGGTAATTAGCAATACAATTCGATCAAAATCATACGAAACATTTTTTTTAAGCATCTCTCGACTCATTACGTATTTTACATTAGGAAAGTGATAGTGATAATTTAACAATTATTGCGCTTCAATAACGCAAAACACTTTGCAATTGATGTCAGATATAATAGGTGAGTAGGTATAACACGGTTGTTATTATCTAACCAACCTAATAACATTAATAATTTATCCATTATATTATACGTGTATGCAGTCAAATTGTGGAACTCTTTGCCTCACACCGTGAGAGATTGCCAAACTGTTGCTGCATTTAAGAAAAGGTTAAAGAACCACTACCTCTCGCTTCAATAAGAATGAGTCTGTCTGTTATATATTTAATTAATAGATATTTATGTATGTTTATGTAGGTACATTTTATTAATTATATTGATTAGATTAGGGTATCTATTTGTTAAATTCAAATTTTGTTATACATATATTCTGTATACACGCATATCTACCTTCTATATTTAATTATCACTTTCCCAGATGGTTTGCTGGAAGAAATCTCTTTCAGAGATAAGCACGCCTTTGTACATTTTCTTTCATAATTTCTGTCTGTATGTAATTGTATGTGTACAATAAAGAATAACAATAAGAATTATTTGTGTTATTTTTGAATTCATTATCCAAAATAATATTAAAACATCATTTAAAACAATAATCACATAATTATGACCTAATGTGTAATTCATAAGTAAAAAGGGTGTAAAACGAGTAAAAAGGGCCAGTGTCTATCAAGGACCAATGACCATGTAAAGGACCAATCAAAAGGCTAAAATGCGAATGCACAGTCTCGTGCGATCGGCCATCTTGTTAATAGCCATGACGCGGTCAGTGGCGTGGTTCTGTACTGTCTTGTTAGTAAAATTATTCGAAACAAATCAAGAGAATTAAAGTTGAAATTGTAAAAATTTTACATATTCTACTACAAAGAAGTTCAACAAAACATTATTATGAATAAATCAAGGTTAGCACACGATTATTTTTATGTTTTTTTTATATATTTCAATTAATTACATGAAACTAGCCTAAGAGTCTAACAAGAGCCACATTCTGGGTGGGTAAATGGGCCGGCCCTTGTTAAACTTAGGAATATTAATATTTTTATTAATTTTGTTTTTCAGAAAAAACTGTTATCACTTGTATAGGTAAATACTATAATTGAATATTTGAGATTAGCTGATCATTTATTTTGTAAATTTTGTTTGAAATTGACAAGAATGCTTTATTAAAAAACATAGTATTATTGTAAAAAAATCACATATGTTTTTATAGTGTAGTGTAGTGACAGCCTGGCAAATACTGCAATACTGTACAAGTTCTACTGTGTTCAATTATACGACAGTATTATAACTAGCACGAAATATATTTTTTATTTGATTATCAGTAATCTTTGCTCTCCGCGCCAATTGTATCGGGCGATCCTGTGACTAAATTATTGGCTTATTGGTTATTGTATGACACATTATTATTGTTATTCTATTAGGGTTGATCAGTTATTTGAACATTTTCGAAGGCAACAATTTTATTAAAAATATATTTTTTGGTGAAAATTTTATTTTCAAGTCATTGTCTAAGGCCTAATTAAACGAAGTAAACTATATTTTTCCTGAAAATATGAAAAAAATGTCGGAAAATTTTGGAATTTTTCTGTGAATAGTCATGAAAAGTCATGGTATCAATATTTGCCTGGCTGTTACAAAAATTTAGATTTGTGTTCAATACAGTTATTAAGGTCCAGTGTTGGTTTTTTCCTTTAATTTTTCGTAGCTAAATTGTGATTGAATTTGAAAATAATATTTGAACGTAGGTAAAACTAGAAGACTGAGTTTTAATTACCGTGACTCTTTTAATTACTAAAACAATTTATGGCCTTTATTACACTACCTATGTATATTGAGGGCCATTGCTAAGGTTTTAAAAAACATTTATTTTTATGACAATTGTTATATAAGTAACAAAATTTTGTACTGTTCTATACAGGGTGTTTTTTGTGGCCACCTTTAACGAAGGGTACGTACTCTATACATGAAATAAAGTAAGTTTATGCCAAAAAAAATGCTGGAAAAAAAAATTTTTTTTGAAAAAATTTTTTAAATTCCTTGATCGTGTGAAATTTATAGTGTCTAGTGTTTATGTTAGTTTTTTTATAGACAGATATTAATAATTTTTCGTGAAAAAATCCTGCTACGCGCGTCAATGTGCATTTATGCTGAAAAACGCAGTCTATTTACTCAACTTTGGACCCTAATATTTTGGAAACCAGACACTTCCCAGGTATGCTTCCATGGAGAAAAATGATCGTGATGATGAGGAGATTCCGTAGTTTTCGGGAATGTTGACGACCAAAAATCGATAGATTTGTTTTTTATTTTACAATTTAATCAATTTTGAATTAAGCTGGTCCTTGTTTGCCGCACGTACATACCGCACTATGGATTTTTCAGTGATCGATGTAATTCGTGCAAGTAGATATATAAACTGGACACTAATGGTAGGTAATAAAGCGTTAAGGGATGTCTCGTGGCATGGAATTAAAAAGGTTTATCGTAATATATTGAAACGGAAAACTTTGTGAGGATGGATTGTTGTTTGTTAGTTCTTGTAGTCTCTGAGGCTCAACGGATCGTGTTGAATAAATAGTAACCTACCCACCTGCTACTAACTAAAAACAGTAGATACCAACCTACCTATGTAGGTACCTAATATAGAATAGCCTAAAATAGCCTTGGATTTAAAATTATTTTCTCCCTGAAATTTATCTTATTTTCGGCAAATAACACGTAGGTACAGGTAAATAAGGAAAAATGGGCTTACTTAAATTTAATATTATATATTTGCTTTTCGTAGAAATAACATTGTTTTTATTATTTGTTTGTAATAAATTTGAACAATAGGAGTGTTGTATTTTAAAGAACTTTCCTAGTTATTTCATGTCTCAACAATCAGCGGGTTTGGCTGTGCGTTGACGTCTCAAAACATCTCTTTTAGGACAAAACATAAACTTTATAAGCATTTATATAGAAAACACTTACGTATAGGTACTTACTCGTACTTACTTACTTCATTAGATTTATAATAATAACAGCTTGTGGCGAGCTGTTGGGAGGTAGCGTTCCCATGGACCTGAAGTGCTCCCGGGGGAAGTCCCTGTTCCTCATCTCCGGCGCCGGAGCGAGGTCTGACGAGGAACAATTCCCACACCTCTGCCTTGCCTTCGCCGGCCGGGCAGAGTGGAGTCGCGAGAGCTATGACAGCTCGAGGGGGGAAGTGCCCGTCCGTAAGTGGCGAGTTGGCTTCGGTTTAAAGTCCAGGGGCACCCCTCCACCCTAGCCGCTCACCAAATGTTGCCCCCTTTGTCGATCCGTGCGTGCGGCCGTTTCAGGGGGCTCATGAAATCAGTCGGCGAGTCACCGCCTGCCACCTAACAATTATGAGACTTGGTTGTAATGGCAGGTATCCGTTAGTCTCCTTCAATAGCCCGATTTACCAAACCCACCCAAAATTCAGCCCCATAGCCATGACCTTGTTTCCCATCGCATGACAGAGCTCTGCACTCCAATAGTCTTGCACATGGCGGCGACCATCGCCGGGTGTATCATATTGTGCGGTCGGCGATGGTATCTGCCATGTGTATCCTACACCATATTAAAGTTCTCTTAAAAGGGCCTCTACATCTTGGCTACGGCCCGATGCACGCCTCTCAAAGGACACTCTGTAGTCCCGAGAATAAAAAAAAAATACATAATGATAATAATTTGCCTCTTTATTCAGACATTCATGCATATTACATCAATAGATTTTTTGTCAAAATAAAATTGTTATCAGTATTTGTAAATTGTCATTAGATTTAGATTTACTTAATTATAATTAATAACTTAATAATAATCAAGTAATTATAGTCTATACCTACATTGTATTTTACATAGGTAACCGCCTACGTGTACCTATCAAATATCCATTGTAATTAATAACGCCTTAACCACAAGGTACAGTAAATAAAGTGCTTTGTATTGCATCTGTCTGTAGGTTCTGTAAACTAGCTAGAGTCCGTTTCATAGAATAACCTCTATTCCTTATTTCGGAACTAACATTTCTTGTATGGAACAACACCGATAATATAGTCATACACATAATAACTAGCGCCATAAGAACTATTTGGTGAAACGCACTCTACCTACGTTTACAAAATAGTCCAAAAATCAGACGGCGGTCACCAACCCCCCTGCCCAGCGTGGTAGAGAGTCACCACGCGGGGCAGGCGGGTCAATCATGAGAAGTTGGCATTCTGATAAGTTGTCATTTTGCGAGCGGTTGGCATTTTGCGAAGTTGGCATTATGAGATGAGACGGCCTTGTGGCGTGCCTTGGGGGAGCTCTACGCCCAGCAGTGGACTACAATAGGCTATAAAAAACAAATGGCTGCTATAATTATTTAAAATCAATGTTGTACCTAGAGCCCCTAATAAAATTCGCCACCTGCTTTCCATTACATTTCTGACCCTTAGCGTGATTTAGCAGAAACCCTCAGATTTTTAGGAGATGAGATGAGATGAGATTTTAGGGAAAAGTCGAAGGATTTTTGTGAAGAATAATAGGTATTTTTATAACTATGGCTGTGAGTAGGTACCTAAACTAGTGTGGGTGGTAAAGTAAAAATGGTCATCAAAAAAGTAATTTATTACCTATGTAGATATTTACAATAAAAACAAATGTAGGTGAATCTAATCCATACGTGGAAAATATGCTACCTATATTTTAACAACCTATACCTGAGTAGGTAAAAAGTAGGTAAATAACTATGTGTATGTATAGGTAAGGTATAAAATCGCTATACCTACCTAGGTAGTAGGTTGGGAACTAGGTGTATAAACATTAAAATCTTTTTCTGCCCTTTGACAAACTAAATTTTCCCTTCGTGATAAGAATACCTTAATTTTACCAACGACGAAATGCAAGCACTTCGTTTTACAGCTTAATCAGACCAGAGAAAATTAGTTTATCTCCGCAATTCGGTAGAATTGCCACTAAAATTGATTATAACACCAGATAATACGACACTTTCTTACGACTGTGCCATAGTGGGAGGATAATTGTAGAGAGCTTTCGATAAATCACCCGTGCAATTTAGTGCCTTACCAATGTATATTATAATAGAAAATCTGTTCAAAGGACGCACTAGACTTAATTATTTCCGTAATAATTATTTAACTAATATACCTACCTACGCATTAGTACCTTAGCTTCTGTAGTTTTTTTACCGCGACTAGTTTCACATGTCAAAATTACTTGATTAGTCTAATTGTATATGTTATCAATGCTGCCAAAAAAATGTCCCTTAGGTATTGATATTATGGTAAACATACTCTTTAAATCCAAAAAGACGTAGCTTCAAATTTATGAAGTTTTATGTCTCTGGGTTTGACTACAATAAATTAATTTGTGGATAATTTTGGACAATGGGTTTTCACGACTAGCCAGCTGATTCAAGTCTGGGTCTTAGGAGGTTACTTGGCCGATGCCGGCACCCTTAGAAAATGTGCCGACAGCGAATGTGTCAGGACGATGCTTAAAAACTATCCAGGACAGCCCAGGATACCCCAAATAGGACATGTCCTAGGAAAACAGGACGGTTGGCAACCCTACTGTATTACCAGAATGGGTTAGCCAGATCTGCACCTAACTAATTGCAATTAGGATCACGACTGAGATCCTGGAGCCACCTTTAGCACAGCGGTCTCAAAATGGGCGACAGTTGCTAGCTCACCACCAGAGAGAACGCCCCAGTAGACTCTTTTACGATATGCACCATAGAGTGCTAATGCCACACTAACACTTTCGATCTGTTTCGATGCACCATTAGACTTTTCGGTTTCTCACAATTCCAGTCCTTGATACTTAGATTATATTAATGTAATGTATAGTATTGTACTACATTACTAATTTATTGTAACGTATAGTAATGCAATCTAAGTGTCAAAGACTGACATCGAAATTGTTAGTATGACATTAGCACTCTATGTCTACATCTTATTCCTCTATGCATGCACGGAATGGGATGCGGCTGACGTATTCTAATGAAGATCCGCATCAGCATATAGGACTAAATAAAAATAAGTAGTATTAAACTCTCCATGAGTGGAATACCTAATGGTTATACCTACTTACATAAAAAAACGAAAATGTTATACCATGTCACTTTAATCATATAATAAAAATGCATGTTTTTTACTAACCTTCGGCCTCGTCATCCGCTCTCGGAAATCAGTGTCAGCATTCCTGAAATCCGTGAGCTTCAAAACATGATATCAGTTTTATAAAAAACACAATCACACGCGAATAAGTGGCTTTCTATTCGCGAGCAGGGGCAGCCGCTGTCGTCTGTAAAGTTCGATTCTGGCTGTGCTGCGACTGACTGACTGACACTGAATTATAAACTAAAAATCTGTCCCTTACTGTGCCAGTCATTTACAATAAGGATGGAGCGAGGGCTAAACATAACTTGAAATAAGTAATAGAATTAAGAAAGGTAGTCAGAATAGACCACAATGCGGGTAGTATACCTACTTATAAATTAAATGAAAACATAACGCTATTTTGCGTGTAGGTAGGTACTCACATTTTGTGTGTAGATACTCGTAAATCACCGTAGATTTGAATAAAATTTAATCATGTACCTATAGTAGAGAACAACTAATAGAACACTTAGGTACCTATGGTATATGTGTCATAAATTATGGACGACCCATCTACTTAGCTGATGTCTGACAAATTATAGCCTAATGACGCCTAATCATCCTAATGTAGGTACGAGTATCACAACTTCGGCGTAGATTTGACGTTGTACTGTAGTTTTTCCGTTGTGCGGTTTTCGTGTGAAAGGTAACAAATATAGGTACTTGCTACAATCCACCGTCACTTTCTCGTAAATCTTCTGATTCATATTTAAAGCTTTATTTTTAAGTTTTTCCTAAGCGCCTTTAAAAAAACTTCAGGATCTAATGCTAGTTCACATTCGCTGCCGGCAGACTTTCTAAGCATGCCGACATCAGTTCAACGCTTAGTGCCAGGACGCCAATACGCGTCACCGGCATTTCCATGCCTGCTACAAGGACCTACTATTATCCTTAAACCAGGACTAAGCTCTAAAACCAGGATCATCTGTGTTTTACGGGCTAATATACATAATGGATGGACAAAACGTCATCCGATATTACAAGGTTGTCTGCCCAACTCTATTGCAGCAACGATAAGGGTGAATTTCCATTTTATAGATAGTAAACAGGGTGTAATCTGAGTTGTCAACGGCAGATAAAGGGGGAAAGAGGGGTTAGCGACCATGCAGGAGCAAAAAGGAGCCGATAGTTTCGTAGTATTGTACCATCCGCTTGCTTACAGTTGCATATATACTACGACTGTCGTTCGAGCAATTTTCGACACTATTGTCCGTTTTATACAATAGCTCCTATGCTTCTGATTTCGGAACAAAAATTTTTTGTATGCAGTGAATCGGCCGATTGGTGTAGTAGGTAGTGACCCTGCCTGCAGCGCCATAGGTCCCGGGTTCGAATCCCGGTAGGCGCAAACATTGATATGATGAATATTGATGTTTGTTTCCGAGTCAAGGATGTTTGTATACTTATCTATGTATTTATATACCGTTGCTTAGTACCCACGACCCAAGACCTTATGGATCTTAATGTGCAAAGCAATGGGTTAGTCTGTGCATGACTGCAGCATTCCTAGTGTTAGTTCCGAAATTATACAAGAGTTATTCCATTCCAACCATTTTGAAAAACTGTTTCACCAAATCCTACTACCTACTGGTATCCTTGACGAACAAAATGTCCGGCCCACTAGTTTTCTAAAAACAACTTATGTTTACGCCCCCTCCTCTCTGTCCCTCATTCTTGGAACGAACCCTGGAATATTAATTAATTAATAATTGACCACGATTACCGACAGGTTCACAGATTAACTTGTCAGTGCGCGGTTTGTGGTAGGTACATAACTTATATCTCCAGCGATCTGCAGTTCTATGCTACGCCGCATATTGCTTGTATCCACCTATCTTTGATTTTAACCAATAATCAATGAATATGATAGGGGATACAAGCAATATGCAGCGTGGCGTAGCTTTGCTTGCTGTGTTTTTAATACAAATTTAAAGGGTAGCCAATGGGTTTGCCAAGAGGCGATGCAAGTAGTAAGTTATTGGGCACACCATCCCCAATTTTGGGTGTGCCCAATAACAGCAATTAATTTTGATTGACTTACATAGCTCCCTCGTCGAAGCGTGCCACCATTGTATCACATCACCCATGTTTACATTTCTGTAATTTTAAAACAGTAATAGTTATTTTATGTTAAAATTCAGAACAGCTATTAAATTACAACATAACATCTATTACGATATCAGCTGTGTAGAAAGAACTAGAAATTTGTATTCCAAATTGCTCACGCCTTTCACAGTTAAATAAAAAAAGATCTGTGATCAGATTGACTCGAAGACATTTATTTCAACTATCAAAATTTAGATCAGATCGACTCGTCATTCTACAGAAAAATATAATCTCATCTTTAAATAATAATCTGCGACCAGATAGGCTCGAAGACACCAGAATTTCAAACTTAGATATTCTGATCAGATTGACTCGTGTCGTTCCACAGAAAACAAATATATTTTTATTATTACCATATTTCTGTGACCAGATAGGATCGAAGACACCAGAATTTCAAACTTAGATATTCTGATCAGATTGACTCGTGTCGTTCCACAGAAAACAAATATATTTTTATTATTTTAATGATTACCACATTTCTGCGACCAGATTGGCTCGAAGACACCAGATTACTTGTATCGTTCCACAGAAAACATAAATTATTTTAAAATTTCAATGCTTACTATATTTTTGCGACCAGATTGGCTCGAAGACACCAGATTGACTTGTGTCGTTCCACAAAAACATTAATTATTTTTAAATATAAATTATTACCACATTTCTGCGACCAGATTGGCTCGAAGACATCAGATTACCTCATGTCGTTCCACAGAAAACATATATTTTTATTATTTTAATGATTACCACAATTCTGTACCAGATTGGTTATACCATTCGCATCGGTTCGGCTCGAACGACGCGTTGCGACGCTAGTCGACGGTAAAACGAGCCGTTTGCCGATTAGCTGATTGCATCCGTACGGTGTTGAATCTAGCGGAACGTTTCCGATTGCTTCGGAGACGTTTGAACGGCGTTCGACGTTATCTCAATAAGTTATGACTATTAATGAAGATTATTATCTCTCACAACATCGTGATTATGTTTAAATCCTATAGGTACTAGACACATCATATATTTATCTATATTGATAGCTGAGATTTAGTTAAAGGCGGCAGCAAACAGTGAACGTTATTAACACGCGGTACAGCGTTAACGTTTAAGGTCTTCCAACATTTATCGACACGGAATCAGCTAACACCACTCAAAAAAGCCTTTATGTCTATGAAATAAGGATGTTACTAATAACAATCGCATCGGTTCGGCTCGAACGATGCGTTGCGACGCCAGTCGACGGTGAAACGAGCCGTTTGCCAATTAGCTGATTGCATCCGTACGGTGCTGAATCTAGCGGAACGTTTCCGATTGCTTCGGAGACGTTTGAACGGCGTTCGACGTTATCTCAATAAGTTATGACTATTGATGAAGATTATTGTCTCTCACAACATCGTGATTATGTTTAAATCCTATAGGTACTAGACACATCATATATTTATCTATATTGATAGCTGAGATTTAGTTAAAGGCGGCAGCAAACAGTGAACGTTATTAACACGCGGCACAGCTTTAACGTTTAAGGTCTTCCAACATTTATCGACACGGAATCAGCTAACACCACTCAAAAAAGCCTTTATGTCTATGAAATAAGGATGTTACTAATAACAATCGCATCGGTTCGGCTCGAACGATGCGTTGCGACGCCAGTCGACGGTGAAACGAGCCGTTTGCCAATTAGCTGATTGCATCCGTACGGTGCTGAATCTAGCGGAACGTTTCCGATTGCTTCGGAGACGTTTGAACGGCGTTCGACGTTATCTTAATAAGTTATGACTATTGATGAATATTATTGTCTCTCACAACATCGTGATTATGTTTAAATCCTATAGGTACTAGACACATCATATATTTATCTATATTGATAGCTGAGATTTAGTTAAAGGCGGCAGCAAACAGTGAACGTTATTAACACGCGGTACAGCGTTAACGTTTAAGGTCTTTCAACATTTAACGACGCGGAATCAGCTAACACCACTCAAAAAAGCCTTTATGTCTATGAAATAAGGATGTTACTAATAACAATCGCATCGGTTCGGCTCGAACGATGCGTTGCGACGCCAGTCGACGGTGAAACGAGCCGTTTGCCAATTAGCTGACTGCATCCGTACGGTGCTGAATCTAGCGGAACGTTTCCGATTGCTTCGGAGACGTTTGAACGGCGTTCGACGTTATCTCAATAAGTTATGACTATTGATGAAGATTATTGTCTCTCACAACATCGTGATTATGTTTAAATCCTATAGGTACTAGACACATCATATATTTATCTATATTGATAGCTGAGATTTAGTTAAAGGCGGCAGCAAACAGTGAACGTTATTAACACGCGGTACAGCGTTAACGTTTAAAGTCTTCCAACATTTATCGACATGGAATCAGCTAACACCACTCAAAAAGCCTTTATGTCTATGAAATAAGGATGTTACTAATAACAATCGCATCGGTTCGGCTCGAACGATGCGTTGCGACGCCAGTCGACGGTGAAACGAGCCGTTTGCCGATTAGCTGATTGCATCCGTACGGTGTTGAATCTAGCGGAACGTTTTCGATTGCTTCGGAGACGTTTGAACGGCGTTCGACGTTATCTCAATAAGTTATGACTATTGATGAAGATTATTGTCTCTCACAACATCGTGATTATGTTTAAATCCTATAGGTACTAGACACATCATATATTTATCTATATTGATAGCTGAGATTTAGTTAAAGTCTTCCAACATTTATCGACACGGAATCAGCTAACACCACTCAAAAAGCCTTTATGTCTATGAAATAAGGATGTTACTAATAACAATCGCATCGGTTCGGCTCGAACGATGCGTTGCGACGCCAGTCGACGGTGAAACGAGCCGTTTGCCGATTAGCTGATTGCATCCGTACGGTGCTGAATCTAGCGGAACGTTTCCGATTGCTTCGGAGACGTTTGAACGGCGTTGGACGTTATCTCAATAAGTTATGACTATTGATGAACATTATTGTCTCTCACAACATCGTGATTATGTTTAAATCCTATAGGTACTAGACACATCATTTATTTATCTATATTGATAGCTGAGATTTAGTTAAAGGCGGCAGCAAACAGTGAACGTTATTAACACGCGGTACAGCGTTAACGTTTAAGGTCTTCCAACATTTATCGACACGGAATCAGCTAACACCACTCAAAAAAGCCTTTATGTCTATGAAATATGGATGTTACTAATAACAATCGAATCGGTTCGGCTCGAACGATGCGTTGCGACGCCAGTCGACGGTGAAACGAGCCGTTTGCCGATTAGCTGATTGCATCCGTACGGTGCTGAATCTAGCGAAACGTTTACGATTGCTTCGGAGACGCTCGAACGGCGTTGGACGGCAGTTGAATAATCAGCTCACATGCCTTCATGCCAAACGGCGTCGGGGACGGCTGAGTACCGATGGTGGTGATGATGGTGCTCGCGATTGCAGCCAGTTGAGTGTCTATAAAAAAAATAAAAATCTAACGCCATAGCTCCGCTCACACGCATGCCCCACTCTTAGGGATGAAACGATACCATAGAGTCATCGATACTTTTACTCGATACAGTATCGGTTGTCAAGTATCGATACTTACTCGTATCGAATAGTTTTTGTAAAATTTAGAGTAAAAACCGTAACAAGTATTATTGGCATTCTTTATTATAATTTTTTTGAAATATTTCCACACACTAGACTTCGGACGCCCCATTTTCAATAACTCACGAAATTAAAAACCAAAGAAACACCTGAAATACCGGCTAGTAAGATCAGCAGGACGCGGAACAGATCAACATTGAAACTGTCAGTCACTGACATAGCGACAAAATATTATGGCGGCGCAGTGACCAGGGATTACGACGTGATTACGGCGACTTCAGATGACGGCAACTGACGGTTTTTTTTTTCAGGCAAACAAGCTTGCCAACTCAACTACACCAAATTAGGACTAGGATGCGTTCAAAAACTTAAATTTAAATTGTGTTATTTTTTTATTATTGCTGAAATGAAATAACTATATTGACATACTGATATGAGTACTTTTGACCGATACCTACTCGATACTTCATTTTAAAGTATCGATACTAAAGTACTTGGTATCGAAAAAAGTATCGAGTAAAGGCTGCTTATACACCTGAACGGATGACGGACCGCCACAAAACGGAAACCTTGTACACTTATAAATCTTTTCAACGGATGAATGGCATATCAGAGATTACATACATGCGATAATAATATATCGAATATTAAGAATGAGTTTTATTTACAACAATTAGTAGGTGGAAAGTACCTATATGAAAAATAAACTTTAACACCTCAGTTATTATGAAATTATTCTTAGTTCAAAATAAGCTTTATCTTTATAAGTATTTCATGCATTTGAAAACAGTTGATCAATTTTTGATGTTAAAGACGTCGCCAAAAGTTTAACTTATCTAATGTAGAATACATTAGACCATTTCTTTTGTTCATGAAACGGGTTTAAATCCATTAACGTCTACAAGCACCCATTCTTTTCGCGGTCCGTTGTCCGGTCAGGTCTACAAGGGGTCTAATTCATACCGTTCATAACGCTAGGTCAGAGCGTGGCGAACACGTTCTGTTTGACGAAATAGGTATGCTTTAATGCTCTAACGCATGTTTTACGGTTTTATCATTTTATCTTCTATATATCTACTGTATTTGTAATACTTTCTTAATGCATACTTAGTATGATGAAAAGAAAGCAATAACAATTATAACAGGATAACTATTTATTTTAATAAGAATGTTATATTGCTCGCGAGTATTAGTCGTATTACTAATAGACTTAGCCCAGGCGTTCATACTTCCATCAGATACACATAATCACATCTCGCTTCCACTAACAATCCTATTTTGGAGTTCGTGCTTACCCTAGGATCAGTAAAACACAGAGAGCAAAAATTTTAAAATTTAAATGAGAACCAAGTTTTAACGACAAAGAAGTGAAATCTAAATGGATGTCAAGTTCCAGTGATGTATAAGATACTCTATACAAAGTATCGGAAATACACGATGCAAGATACTTTCAAAAAAGCATTGCAGATACCAGATACAAATATTTTTTGTAAAAAGGTATCTGAAGTACTAGATACAAAATACCTATCTTTCAAATACTTCTAAACAATAAAATACTTTTGTAAGAAAACATCATTTAATTGAACTGAAATTTATTTTTTCGAGAAAACTATTTTCGAATAGATCGCGTTGATAACAAGGGTCAAACAAATGGGAGAAGACAAAATATGAAGATATTAAAATTTATACTTTTAATCTTTATGTTTTAATTGAGATTTGAGTAAAACTAATTCCTCAAACATATTATCATTCACCTTCCTTTGATGATGCCTCATGATCATGCTCCCAAAGGAGAAGAGTCGCTCCACAGGGGCAGTATCTTCAAAATACTAAGATACTAGAATAAAGTATCTAAATTAGATTCAAATTAAAAAGTAATTCAATCAAATACAAGATGTAAATACGTATTTTGTCTATTGAGGGATCGTCCGCCACCGGGCCCTTCCTATACGTATTTTGTATCTTATATCTATATTTCAGATACTTTTATCTAAGATAAATCACATCTCTGCCAAGTTCAATGGTCAGTCCTGAAATTTATTTGTAACATCATAAAATATCATTTCTTCTTATAACTTTGAATAGTACATTGTAGTCTCAGGTCTGACTTGGCTAATTTCTAGCATCAATCTAAATTTTCAGACTAATAAATAATAGGTAAACGATAGGTAACAGGTTTAGAACTTGCGAAGGCTATTATAAGTATAATTCGTATATAAAAAACTAGCTAGTTCTGCTACCTGGAACTTGGTGTGATCTACCGCAATAAAAGGTAGACTTGATCCTTTCTAAGGCTCTAGACTATTTGTACACCAAATTTTATTCAAATCGCTTCAATAGTTTTTGTTGTGAAAGACTGACAAACATATACACCTTCGGCGAACTATTCTATCGGCGAACAGTATTTCGACAGACCGTTGCAAGCTCGCTGTGGCCATTTTCAGACTATGTTAGAGGACACGGGAGGCGCTTCTGCCTACCTCGCGGAAACCTTATAGACATGAGTTATATTTATCGATTTGCGTAACAAGGCTTCAATGTACATACTTCCATTAATTCGTACCAGACGTAAGAACCCGGTTTTTCTAGATACTTTGAAGTATTTTTAACTACGTAGGAAATTAATCTTTATCGTGACTGTGATAAGGAACATTATGGAGATTGGGCAGCTAAACACATTAAACACTTAATTCTTTCATGTACCTATGTTGTAGAAAATTTTAATTAAGGTATGTAATCAATAATCATAATCATATCATATTGCTATATAAATAAGATTTAAAATCATACACCACAACTCACGTATAGCCATGCTTCATATTTCGAATTTGCGGTACAAAGTTGTCACTTTATAAGGTTTTTATAGAAAAATGAACCTAGTAATCTTAAACATAAAGAAAATAATCGCACTACAAAATAACTACCTAAATAGTTTCCTAGAATTCTACGGGCTGCCCCGAGCACTGGCGCCAATGGCTACTAAAGTATTGTATAGAAAAATAGTTCTTATTTCAATAAGCCTGCGTGTTATAATCGCGTTAGCCAATCTTATTTACTTTGAAATTATTTTCTTTCACATAGCCCGATTATACCTATACACTTTAGATATATAAATGTAAGGCTTAATTTTGGATTCAAACTATTACTATGATAGGTGCAACGTTTTTGAGGTTGCACTGTATCGCTAACCTAATACTTTCAAAATCTTCTACATATTTCGGTTCGTTCTTGGTTTACGTACTTCCAAGTAAAAACCAACTCGCGTAAATATGTACCATCCTTACCCTTAATCGTCTCTTACGATACCCATATGGGCAGACATGAGATACGTCCATACGCATTTAGTTAAAAAGTTGTTTCATATTGCAAACAGACACTACAGTTTTATTTGTCTGTGTAGATCATACATTGTTATTATTAAAAAATACAAACATCCTCCAAAGTTGATAAATGATAAAGACGTTATACTAACCGTTTACATTCTTATTTCAATAAGCCTGCGTGTTATAATCGCGTTAGCCAATCTTATTTACTTTGAAATTATTTTCTTTCACATAGCCCGATTATACCTATACACTTTAGATATATAAATGTAAGGCTTAATTTTGGATTCAAACTATTACTATGATAGGTGCAACGTTTTTGAGGTTGCACTGTATCGCTAACCTAATACTTTCAAAATCTTCTACATATTTCGGTTCGTTCTTGGTTTACGTACTTCCAAGTAAAAACCAACTCGCGTAAATATGTACCATCCTTACCCTTAATCGTCTCTTACGATACCCATATGGGCAGACATGAGATACGTCCATACGCATTTAGTTAAAAAGTTGTTTCATATTGCAAACAGACACTACAGTTTTATTTGTCTGTGTAGATCATACATTGTTGTTATTAAAAAATACAAACATCCTCCAAAGTTGATAAATGATAAAGACGTTATGCTAACCGTTTACATTTTTAAATTCATATACCTACATTAATACTGATCGCATCAACTATGAAATAAGTTACAGCTAATAATCCATTACAAACACTATTAAACCCTTTTCAGAAACAATACGCAATCAAAAGAACCTTAGAAAGTTCTAGTTCCGAATTGCGTACAATCAATACATTACCGCCTCTGTGCTCTTTGTGATATTGTTCTGGTTGGTTAGAGTGTTTGCTCTAACCGACTTGAATATCTAAATAGCGAAATGATTCTGCCCTTTGTAAGGCAGACGAGGTTAAAGTAATAAGAACCATCATCAAATAAATAGGTCTTCACGACATTAGAATCATCTCCCATAAGAAAATAACTGAGGAAACTAATAGCATCACCACCACTTACAAAAATAGACAACAAAGGTATACATAATTATGTATTATCACTCTTGCTATCCTCAGGATAACTATTGTTTAGACAATTCAATGACAGTGCACAAACCGGGATGTTAGATGAATTGCTATTAAATTAGCGCAGGCTTTCATAGCTCATCATGTATTATTTCGATGTATACGCTATATTAATGTGAAGTTTCATTAAAAAGGGTTGTAAGTGGCTTCGACTAATACCTTGGGACCCTAAGTCAACCTCACTTGCCCATGGTATACTCTGCTATTTAACGAACGAGGCTCTGACGCTAAATAGCTTATAATACCTATTTTGCACGAAAACATTTCCTTGGATTCGTTAGCGGTCAAAGTTATCTAGGTATTTTTAAAAAGTAAACTATATCATATAAAAACTAGGAATTTATTTTAAAGAAAAAGTAATAAGTAAGTACTTAAAGATAACATATATTTAAAACATAACCTACTTAAAATTAATGTTAGAACTATAAAAAACGGGCTCCGATTCATTAAAAAGTTCATGCGTGACGTGCATAAACGATTGCAGCTTACGCCACTGCGGAGAGTCTTTGTTCAGCTGCACCTTCAGCGCGATCAACGCTTTTTTCCAGCGGTCCGTCGGACGAAGGGAGGCTGCATCAGCGGTATCGTACACCTTGATTTCCACGTAATGTGTTCCTGTGACCGACGATGTACGTCGCACCTTCCCGTTTGCGACGAGGCTGACCAGCGAGCACGTCAACTCCTCCTTCGAGGATGTAGTCGTCAATGACGTCCCCGCCTCCAACCCGAAGATGTCGTCGTTCCCTCTAGACGGCGCTGTCTTCTTTTTTGAGTCACTATAAGAAAAACAGAATAGTTTACTAACATGTACGTTACAAATATAAACATTATAACTTAAAAATAAACAGGGACATCTGTGTTTTGAAACTCTATACATACATACATATACATAAAAATCACGCCTCATTCCCTGAGGGGTAGGCAGAGATCACAGATCTCCATTTGCTACGAACCTGACACACCTCTTTCGCTTCATCAGCTTTCATGATATTCTTCATGCACGCTCGTCGGTTAAGGGTACTCTTGACCTGACCTTTCTCTAGAATTTCTTTAGAAACCCTATAATATGTAAGTATTTACGCACTAGGTAAGTATAATGAATAACCGTACCGGGTAATCGAACCCGAGGGTTTATCGTGACTTATGAAACATGAATTAAAATATCTTTGGAATAAACAAAGTTATTTATCACTATGGTAGGCTTGTCTTAGGAATTGAACCGAGACACCGCGTTTAGATAACAAAATGTTATTTACCTTGAACTCGGTTCCGTTGAATTCTTGCGCTTGCTTGAAGTCTTTTTCTTAGGCTGAACAGCTGCTACCACCTCATGTTCACGCTCGGAGTCAGACATTTTTAGGTTCTTGCTAGACTCAGCAGATAAGTAGGTATGTACCACTTTTTCGACGAGTGAACTCGAGGATTCAAAATTAATCCGAAGAATGATGAAAAATTTAAAAAGTGTTCCAATTTATTGTAATATTGGTGTTTAAGGTAGAAAAGTCATATGTCATTACAAATAATACAAATCATAATTCATTTTTCAATTCATATCAATCGAAACCTTTGCATTACCAATATTGCTGACGCGAGCGCACGTGTTTTAGAGATCCGTAAGTAAATATTAATCGAACCTAAGTGAATTAAATGGTTTGAAACCTAAATTTTATACAATACTTTACAGCCTCTGTGGTCTAGTAGTAAGAGTTTAACTTTCTACCCGGAGGTTATGGGTTCAATTCCCACGGAGTGCTTTTTGTGAAATTGTCTCGAATGCAAAGAGCAAACAACTTGAATATCTAAATAGCAAAATGATTCTACCCTTTGCAAAGCAGACGAGGTTAGTCATCATCATCATCACAAAGATAAATAGATCTTCACGATATTAGAATCATCTCCCATAAGAAAATGTTATACTTATTTAATATCCATTATGTTTATCAAGTTATGAGCTCTAGATAACAGAGGAGACTAATAGCATCGCCACCACTAACAAAAATAGATAACAAAGGTATACATAACTATGTATTATCACTCTCGCTATCCTTAGGATAACTATTGTTTAGATAATGCAATGACAGTGCACAAACAACTAAATGAGAAAGAGCGCCAGCCAAAAAGTAACAATAATCGGGATGTTAGATGAATTGCTATTAACTTAGCGCAGGCGTTCATAGTTCATCATGTATTATTCCGATGTATACGCTATATTAATGTAAAGTTTCATTAAAAAGGGTTGTAAGTGGCTTCGACTCATACTTTGGGACCCTAAGTCAACCTCACTTGCTATTTAACGAACGAGGCTCTGACGCTAAATAGCTTATAATACCTATTTTGCACGAAAATATTTCCTTGGATTCGTTACTGGTCGCTAGATTGTCATATTGGTGCTCGAAAAGCGGTGGTAGGCTCACCACTTACCACGTAGGGATAGGGTAACTGATGAAAAGTGGGTGTGTAATTTGCATACCTCTGCCCAACCTCCTTAGGAATAATGGGTATGATCTTTATGTACCTATCTACCTATGTATTCACTAAAATCCATTCAGTAGGTTTTATATGAAATAGTAACAAACATCTATCCATACTTACAAACTTTCGCGTTTATAATAATTATAGTGAACACCCGTGACTCTGTCCGCGTGCGCTCATTCGTTTTATTATGTTTCTGTATGTGTAGGTATGTGTAGGACCTGTCACTATATTTTCCTGAAAACTGCATTGAAAGAGACTAGCGCGCACAAACATACATACATACATACAGATATGAAGACATACGGACATGCGGTCATACAGATATACAGACAAAATGGAAAAACATTGTTTTAGGTTCTCTTACGTGAATAAGGACCACCCATTATAATGTTTTTAATATATTTTCCATGTACATAAATCGATCCGTTACAATTTCATTATATGTATCTTAGGTAGATTTGTAGGATGATGCTCTTGTTTCATACTATAATACGATAAAGTAGTAACCATCAACAAGCAAAGCCATACGATTTAGTTTACTTGCTTAGATATCGTTTTACGATTTCACAATATCCTGCCCGCGTCATAACAACTCACAAAGGCGAGAGTTTCATATTACATTCTGCAAGCTGTTTTAGTTTTATGTACAGTCGAAGATAAAACTAAAACAGCTTGTAGAATTGCGAAGATAATACAAAGATGATGGTAGGTACTTTCTAAGTATGAATACTGGGTTCTAATACGGATAGTCGTTGGGATGACTTTTTCACCGACTTCATTTAATACGATATGATAATATGATATGTATGTAAGTAGATAATTTTAAATATATTTTTACGTATACGCGTTAGAAATACAGTTGTAAGTCACAAGATTGAACATAAAGTCATATCTGAAAAATAACGGTGTAACAGAATTATTAATTAAACCTACCCCGCTTCCTACGGCATTAGAAGACATTTATTCGTGTACGTGACTGTACTTGCTTCAGCTCTGGGGCCAATTCTCGAAAAGTTTTGAGTTAGCATGAAGCCGAAACGGAACCGTTGTAGACACTCAAAACAAAGTTAGACATACATTTCAGCACAAGACAGATATTTGTTTAATTCTATCATACTCGTGACCGATGCCTGCCAAAATATACCTTATTACTCAAGCGGTAAGCATATATTGCTTGCACCGCATTTCGTTAACGTTCGTTAGTTGTTGCGTTTCGACTTAAAAATTTATAAGAATTGACTCTCCCTGATATGTTACATAAAACTGCAACGTAGTAGAATATTAGTATTTAGTGATGTGCAATCATAATGTGCTGCTTCGCAATAACTCGAGTTAAAATTCGAATAGGTGCTAAACTCGATTTGGAGGTTGGACTTAGGTATATGACGTAGGTAGGCACTTAAGACCATAACAATGAATTAAAATGATATAGCTAGTGATGAAAGAAAATCATTTTCAAAAATATTTTTATACTCTGATGGTATGTAGATAGATAAATAGGTACTCTATGTTTACACTAAACTGATGTTTAAAGTGATTCTAAGCTAATCTATCTTTGCTCATTAGTTATATAATATGTTTCGTTGACATCCTAAAAACCATTCAGAACCTGAGTTCCCGAGTATCCAACTCGATGCGGGACGTTACTCGTCTGTCCCATCACTATTTTTTTCATTCATTATTCATTCGATGTATTATTTTTTACCACTGACGTGTTAGAAGTCTAGTATACAAGTTGTTGATAAATTTCTGATGGATTTAGTGTTTATGCGTAAATTTGTGGAATAACCTGAGACAATCTGTCCAGAATTTTATCCCTACTTTCAGTAAGTAATAGTTATTTTATGTTAAAAGCATGTTCAGAACTCAATTATAAATGTAACACTATGCGGTACCTATATTTTGTAGAAAGATAAAAGTTAACCTGATAAGAAATTTAATAATTTCAAAATTGTGGTGTTCTTTCATTATTAAAATATAATTTCTGTTTTCTGTGGAATGACATGAATTTTAATTGTTGAAATTCTGATATCTTCGAGCCAATCTCGTCACAGAATTGTTATTTTCTGTGGAACGACACGAGACAATCTGGTGTCTTCGAGCCAATCTGGTCGCAGAAATGTGGTAATAATTTATATTTAAAAATAATTAATGTTTTTGTGGAACGACACAAGTCAATCTGGTGTCTTCGAGCCAATCTGGTCGCAGAAATATAGTAAGCATTGAAATTTTAAAATAATTTATGTTTTCTGTGGAACGATACAAGTAATCTGGTATCTTCGAGCCAATCTGGTCGCAGAAATGTTGTAATCATTAAAATAATAAAATATATATGTTTTCTGTGGAACGACATGAGGTAATCTGATGTCTTCGAGCCAATCTGGTCGCAGAAATGTGGTAATAATTTATATTTAAAAATAATTAATGTTTTTGTGGAACGACACAAGTCAATCTGGTGTCTTCGAGCCAATCTGGTCGCAGAAATATAGTAAGCATTGAAATTTTAAAATAATTTATGTTTTCTGTGGAACGATACAAGTAATCTGGTGTCTTCGAGCCAATCTGGTCGCAGAAATGTGGTAATCATTAAAATAATAAAAATATATTTGTTTTCTGTGGAACGACACGAGTCAATCTGATCAGAATATCTAAGTTTGAAATTCTGGTGTCTTCGATCCTATCTGGTCACAGAAATATGGTAATAATAAAAATATATTTGTTTTCTGTGGAACGACACGAGTCAATCTGATCAGAATATCTAAGTTTGAAATTCTGGTGTCTTCGAGCCTATCTGGTCGCAGATTATTATTTAAAGATGAGATTATATTTTTCTGTAGAATGACGAGTCGATCTGATCTAAATTTTGATAGTTGAAATAAATGTCTTCGAGTCAATCTGATCACAGATCTTTTTTTATTTAACTGTGAAAGGCGTGAGCAATTTGGAATACAAATTTCTAGTTCTTTCTACACAGCTGATATCGTAATAGATGTTATGTTGTAATTTAATAGCTGTTCTGAATTTTAACATAAAATAACTATTACTGTTTTAAAATTACAGAAATGTAAACATGGGTGATGTGATACAATGGTGGCACGCTTCGACGAGGGAGCTATGTAAGTCAATCAAAATTAATTGCTGTTATTGGGCACACCCAAAATTGGGGATGGTGTGCCCAATAACTTACTACTGATGCAGCCCCCGGTAGATAGCATAATACTTACGTATGTAAAATCACTTATAGGTAGATAGTATAATACAGTTTAATATGATGAAGAAAACACTTGTTATTTACGTTAATTTATTTTACAAAATAAATATTTACACAAACCTAAAACTAATCTATACCTGTACATTACATAACAAATATCAACCATTTATCTTTGTATAAACTTACGGGAATATTAACTATTGGCTTAACTTTCTGTACATTAACAAAGCACTTACTTCTACTCATAAAATGAATACATAAGGCAGTAGTCCTACTGCCTGCGAGTAAGCACGTATCTTTATTAATAATTAACATTCTTAAAATAAATTCATATAGTAGATCTGTTGTTTGTTTATTCACATATTACATCACAACCGACAAGAGCCGAGTTAGTCTATCACGATACTCTATTTTCTCGTTCAACTCTAAGCTTCTCGCAAATTTTCGCCAAAGGAACAACTATCTCGAAGCCTTTAACTTAAAGGAGCCTTCATTTTAAGTCTATTAAGTATACACAAAAGGTCTACCAATAAGTCTCCAATCATTAAATGAAACTGTATTAGGCGTTACAATTCGGAAGTTCAAACATTCACTATGGGTGCGCCCACCACCGGGCCCTACACCCTCCACTGACCCTCGGATCTGATAACTCATAACTGCGAAAACAAGCACTTGCACTACCTACAATCCCCACAAGAAACCAGATCCGAGTGAGGAATAGTGCGATGTATTATCTTGCATGCCCTCTGATTACGTAAAAATAATAACAAGGCCGAAGCAAAGCGATAGCGAAAATTGTACAATATTCGCCTTAAAACGTCAAAGTTCCTTTTAAATTCATTTTACGTAATACAAATTTGACAAGCAATCAGCGATTTTTGTACAATTTTCGCTATCGCTTTGCTTTTGCTAGTTAGGTAATAAGGGGGCGGGTCTGGTTTCTCGTGGCGATTGTAGTTAGTGCAAGTGCCTGTTTTCGCAGTTATGAGTTATCAGATCCGAGGGTCAGTGGAGGGTGTAGGGCCCGGTGGTGGGCGCACCCATAGTGAATCTCCAATCATTGTTAAAAGATCATTATTAGTCTGTAAATGCTGTTTATTTTTTGTTTATATTCACAAATATGACCTGAGACAATGGATTTAGCGGTGTATTCAGTTTCTGGTATCCACAACTAAGTAAAGTTAGTTTGGGATGATCCATTGGAAGAACTAATATTTGTAAGTATGTAGGTATTACATTACATCGTACGAGGCGATTAAGGGTTTCCGGGAGGTGGGCAGCAGCGCCTCTCGTACTGACAACATAGTCTGAAAATCACACTGCGGTCACCAACCAGCCTGCCCAGCGTGGTGACTATGGGCAAAACCCCCCTGTGGCAGTAGCCTTGTGGCGTGCCCTGGTGGAGGCCTACGTCCAGCAGTGGACTGCAATAGACTGAAGAAGGTATTACATTATTTATACCATAAATAATTTATATAGCAAACAATTTATTAGAGCAAAGGCGTGAAATATAGAAAGTAACTCTAAAGTCATGTATATGTCGTGGCCAAATCACTTTAATAGTAATTTCATGAAATGGTCGGTTAGGTTAGGTTAGTATCATGAAATGATCAATTCATTATCATCATATGGTCAAGGGCATTTTGACCATTTCATGATATAAATAATTCAACGATATGGCCACGACATATATATCACACTAAGCTTATATATACAGCACGTATACATTTCGTGACCATCATATATATGGAAATTCAATGGTTGAAGTCGAAGATTGACAAACGATTATAACGACATAGAGTATCGATATCGACTCCGCCGGGAAATGAACTTAGAACCCCCCTTCTTTATCTACATTTCAGCTTTCCCTGCCAATTTTAGTTTATGTAATATTCAATCGGAATGAATCTCTTCAGCGACCTGCTGCCATTTGGCCACTAAACTGGAGACTGTCTTATGCTTCATGCCCATGGACGTTGAAATCTTCACCTGAAACAAAAATGTTAAAGGCTTTATTAAAGGATGAGGCGAAAAGGTATGTTTGGAACGTACTAAATGGAAATCTGTAGTCTCTGCATATCCCTATGGGATATAGGCGTGAGATTATATATGTATGTATGTATGTTTATTAACATTGGAAGAAATCTCTTGCAGAGATAAGCACGCTTCTATATGCATTTCTTTAGTATATTTATATGTATTTATTGTAATCTTTTCTTTTGTGTACAATAAATAATAAGAACATTACTAGCAACCGCTCACGACTTCGTCCGCGTAAAGGGGCATTACACCCGTGTGAAGCCGGGACAGGTCCCTAGTTGTAAACATAAACCTTCCTCTTGAATCACTCTTGCTATATAACAAAAGAAACTGCATCAAAATCCGTTGCGTAGTTTTAAAGATCTAAGCATACATAAGGACAGACAGCTGAAATCGACTTCGTTTTATAATATGCAGTGATAAAATTCATCTATGCTGATGCAGGGCTTCACTAAAATACACCAGCTGCATCTTCTTCCGTGCATGTCTTAAGAGTCCGCTAAGGAATTTAGGGACGCATTCTCAAGCGACGAGCTAGCAACTTGTCTCTGATCTTAAACATCTGACCCCGCTTTGCTAAACGTCGCTCTAAGATATCTGCAGTTCTGGCTACCCCATTGTTGGCAACACAGCCGTATGCACGTGTAGTTGTGTACTTATGTTATAAAATTTTATTATGTATATCAGGTGTCAGGAATGTTGGCCATAAAATTGCATGACACATAATTAGTGATGCCCAGAATTTAAAAAGGCGGTAACATCCGCGTACGAAAGAACATACCTTACTCTTCTTCTTAACTTTCGTGTCTCTGTCCTTTTCTTTATCCCTTTCCCTATCCCGTTCCTTATCCCGTTCCTTATCCCTTTCGGTATCTCTTTCCTTGTCCCTCTCCAGGTCCCTCAGGCTGTCTCTTTCTAAGTCTCTCTTCTTGTCTCTTACGTTATCCCTTTTTTCTTTTTTAATGACTGTTGGTTCTGGGGAATTGCTCTTCGAAGTGGGAGTGGTTATCTTTTCAATTTCCGCAATATCGTTGTAGAAGGACATAAGCTCGACGCTGATCTCTTGTTTTGGAGATTCCTGCAAAGAATCATTGTTAATGTTAATCAATTCACTAAAATAAGACGTAAGCTATAGTAGGAACTGAGCTAAGTATATACTAATAAAATTAATATTAATTATAAAATATTAATAAGAAAATGAAAAAATTCTTCACCCGAGTGAGATTTGAACTCACGACCACTCGCAAACCGTGCTTTCGCTCTAACCAACTGAGCTATCTGGTCAATTGACTCGGATGACTAATTTTAACATCTCTTTTAAATTACATTATTGGCAACGTTATTTTTTCATCCCGATAGCTAAACACTAGCCAAATATTAATTAGTTGATATACAGGGTGTAACAGAAAGGGTATGTTAAGCGTAAAGCTATGAAAATAGTCCACTATAAATTCAAAAAATTCAAAGTCATTTATTCGACATGAAAGCATTAACACTTGTTTGTCGATTGTCTAATTATATGTTACTTTCTATGTTCGCACCCCAAAAATGAAACCGCAACCAAACAAAAAAGGAGGTGAATTTAAACAACCCAAAAATAAATAAATCGCAAAGCTTTTGCTTTGGCAACGGTCACCACCCCAAGGTGCGATTTGTTACGGTCTGTCAGGCATAAGTTAGCGATTCGGGGCTTAATAGCCACCAACGTGGAGAATAAGAGTTAAGGTCGCCTAAAGACGAAATCCAGAAGAGCTGCTACACAGTTCTCCTTTATGGCAAAACCAACATTAGGTCTGACACACCGCATGATTCTACTATTACTGTTACACTATCTCAGTGAAGTGTGATTGCTTGGAAGAAGAAATAGCAAGAAAACTCCCAGCGACACAGTCAAAACTAAGTAACATATTAACAAAAGAATCTTACATTGGATAAGATATCAGATAGTAACACTTAACTCATTTAGTGTGTATAAATTCAATTATCATAACATAATTAATTTAAATTCATATAAATTATATACCCACTTACACAAAGTAAGTACAGGTCCATGTCAAATTTAAACTGTATAAATAAAAATAAATAAAAATATAAGGAACCTATTTCTAAAATTTGAGATTCGAAATCACATGTTTATTTTTCAAGATTGTATGAACATTCCTGAATTGTTTAGAAGTCTCCATACTATCTGGAAAAATAAACATGTGATTTCGAGTCTCAAATATTGAATTTAGGTTCTGTATAATGGGCTATTTACATAGCTTTTCACTTAACATACCCCTTTTGTTACATCCTGTATAATAAATAAATAAATTATGTGCACAGAATAATAAGTTCTCAACCCAGTATCACGCACACTTTTGTTATTAAGATTTTTGTCTCCTTTATGAGTAACATCCTCAAAATTATCTTAGGCGTGAGTAATTTCCACAACCCATTTATTATTTTAAAACTTTAAAAAGCGTTACTTTTTAAACATTGCCGAATAGACATTTGTCGATTCGGCAACAATAAGCGGTTTAGAAGAGCGGAAAATGCGGGATTTTCGCCTCGATTTCGCTACCCCGCATACATTAATTTGTC
Organism: Carposina sasakii; assembly: GCA_014607495.2. Lineage (NCBI taxonomy): Eukaryota > Metazoa > Arthropoda > Insecta > Lepidoptera > Carposinidae > Carposina > Carposina sasakii. Next base: position 13,148,696 of record CP053161.1, read on the forward strand.
ATTAATAATTCCTGGGGTTTACGCAAAATAGGCGTATAGAGGGGTAAGCACAAACCTCTAGATAGTCCGTAACGCTATCGTACAACTGTCAAATCACATAGATTTTGCTAGCGAGTCGCTCTAGCGTTACGCCGCGTAAAAAGGTTCGTGCTTATTACTAGTCGAGTTGCGGAAAAAAGCCCGTCATACCGATAAAAAAAATGACTCGTTATACTATGATTATGTGCTGTAACCTTAAATAACCTACGCCTGTACAACATTTACCTTTGGTTTGGCCTTAAGTTTCGGTGTGAGAGGTCTGGCCTCTTCAACCGGGCCCAAGGCGACGTCCACCGCGTGCGGTGCAATCTGACGGATAAACGTCTCTCTTGTAGTATACTACTTTAGTTTCTATCATATAAGGCGGGAACGAGACAGAAATATAACGCATTATAACGTTTTACAAACTTAACAACTATAGTCCCACTGTAAGATACTTAGTCTTATGCCGCGAGCAGAGGCGGCTTGTTCTAAGGAGCGCTCCCACCCACGAAGATTACATAGGCAGTCTACGCAACGGTACATATAAACATAACCTCACGCCTATGTCCCATAAGGGTAGGCAGAGACTTCAACGGTATATAAATATATAGATAATTGAGCGGATAAACGTCAAAGTTCATAGTGTGCCTCTAATTTACATAAATCAGTGTATGTACCCTGCTTTGTGCTGAAATGTACCTGATCGTTATGTAATTACATACTGGTGGATGACGGATGTCTGTGAGTACATACCGCTTATCTGTCAGTACATACCGCTTGTCTGTGAGTACATACCGCTTGTGTCAGTACATACCGCTTGTCTGTGAGTACATACCGCTTATCTGTGAGTACATACCGCTTGTCTGTGAGTGTACATACCGCGGGCAGCGGGTGTTAGTGTGTTTGTGTGTGTACACTGTACATACCGCGGGCGGCGGGCGCTCGTCGACGCCGGGCGGCGGCGGGTCGGCCCAGGCGGGCGGCGGCGGGGTGCTCGGCGCGGATGGCGGCGGCGCGGCGGGCAGCGGCGGGGACTCGTCCTGGAAACACAGAATACTTCATGGTACAGATCTTCAAGAGCCCTCGAGTGATAGATGGCAGTATTTTAATTTTGTTGAAGGTATGTATACAGGATAAAGATAAGGTATTAAAAATAGTGTACCTATAGAAACGTAAGTACAAAAAATGTTAGTTCCGAAATCAGGCATAGAAGTAATTTTATTAAACGGACTATACCTGTCCCTTACAGAATAGAGAGGAGCAAACATGACTAATTTAAAGTTAAAGCTAAGTATGACTATCACAACACTCACAACCGACGTCAGCGTTACCTTGTCGAGCCCCGGATGCGGCGGCGTGGTGCATATCTCCATGTCGGTGTGCGCGGCGGCGGGGAACTCCCACTGCTCGAGCCCGTCCTCGCGCCGGAAGCGGTAGCGCGCGTGCGGCCTGTGGGCGGGGCCGGCGTCACGGGGGGCGGGGCGACGTGTGTGATTGGCTGTATTGGTGGTGTTGTTTTGGCAGTATTGCGTGTTGAGATCCCTTTTCTGTTACTGTTAGTCCACGGGATTTGCCGAGACGATTTTTCCGATGGTAAATAGCTTAGCCGAAAGATGAAATCGATACTGTCTAAACCAGTGGTTCCCAAAGTGGTCCAGATGGACCCCCAGGGATCCACATGAGACTCTATGGATGGGTACGTTGGCGTGAAAAAATGGGGGTTCATAATTAATTTGTATAGGGAAATAGGCCTGTAGGGGGTCCACCAGAAACAGTTAACTTTTGAAAGGGACAATGAGAAAAAAAGTTTGGGAACCCCTGGTCTAAACCTTGACAATGCGGCCATTTTTCCAAGTCAGATAGCTTATCACACGAATAAATGCTTTGTCTATCATTATCAAGTTTTATTCTTCTAGTAGGCTATCTGACATTTTTAAAATCAGCCCTAAGATAGAGACAGCATACACTTTATCCTTTACATAGGGTACCTATCTGACCATTGGAAAAATCGCCCCTAAGAGCTTTTCTAATGGCCAGTTAGCCTATCTAAACGAATAAAGTTAATGTCCATCTATATTTTTTTTAAAGGAAAGCATCATCAAATTTATCTCTCATACAGGCTTTCTGACTGTATAAAAAATCGACCCTTAGTAAATCCCGTGCACACTCACGCGCGTCCAAAAGTTTTTAACTTCTGGCTTTGTGTCAGGTTCTTTATTTAATTTATAAATGACTCTTTCTAGTATTACGGTGTAATACTGTGGTTGTCAACATTTTTAGGGTTCCGTACCTCAAAAGAAAAAACGGAACCCTTATAGGATCACTTTGTTGTCCGTCTGTCCGTCCGTCCGTCTGTCAAGACCCTTTTTCTCAGGAACGCGTGGAGGTATGAAGCTGAAATTTATATCAATTACTCAGGTCTACTGTCCCTTGAAGCTGTGAAAAAATCAAACTTCTAAGCCAACGCAATCAAAAGATACAGCCGTTTATGCCGCAAATTTTCGACACTTGCAAGGGAATCAAAACCTACAGGGTGCTTCCCGTGAACTCAGAATCTTGAAATTTGGTACGAAACAACGTCTTATAGCATAGATAAAGGAAAAATTACGAAAACCATAAATTTTTAGTTACATCACATAATATTTTTTTTTTTAATAATTTTAAACTTACTACCCATTTCCTCATAAACGCGTAGAGGTATTAAATTGAAATTCATACCAAATACTCAGGTCTATAATACCTTTAAGCTGTAGCAAAATCAAACTTCTATGTCAACGCAATCAAAAGAAACAGCAATTTAAGCTGCATATTTTGAAACTCGCAAGTACTCGCAAGGGAATCAAAACCTAAAGGGTACTTCCAGTCGACCTAGAATCTTGAAATTTGGCATGAAGCAACGTTTTATAGCACACATAAAGGAAAAATTCCGAAAACCTTAAATTTTTAGTTACATTACAAAATTTATATTTTTTAATAAATATAAACTTATTACTTTTTTCCTCATGAACGCGTAGACTCGATTGTCGTAATGAACGAACTTTGTAAACCTTGCAGGTTTGTACGGAACCCTCGGTGCGCGAGTCCGACTCGCACTTGGCCGGTTTTTCAATATTTACTAGTCAATGTTTGACAGTAAAATTATGATATCTCCCAATGCAAAGCAGTACTTAGCTTAGAAGTCGAATATGTATTTGACATAATATTTCCTACTGATCAGATCCTACTTTTCAAACAAATTAATTCATTATTGGTGTATTATGAATATACCCATGTACATACAAATTATATATCCATTATAATTGTATTGTAACAAAATAACATCACCACCAACCAGCCAAGCAAACAATACCATAACTTAATGACTAGCAACTCAAAACAAAATCTATCTCTGTTCATACTTGAACCGTGCCTCCTGTATTCAGATATGTATGTTCATACAACCATATCTGCCGACTTGTGCCTACTTGCCCTAACAAACGTCGTAAGCAGGCACAAGCCAATCCAGTCTCCCGAACGATATCCCCTGGAAAAGATCAAAGTGCAATATCATAGGAGTTTTGAGAATAATAAGTGTTTTGCTCACCAAAATCCCCGGTGCGAAGATCTCGACGCCACCCGTGTTTCTTCCTCCATCTTGAAATCGCTAGTTTCATTGCTTCTTACATTTAGATGAATTTTTATAGTTAAATATATCATTAAAATCCAAAAAGTTGGTACAAACTACCAGGGTTTACTACTATGGAAATAAAGCCCAAGTTTCGTAAACTATATTTTATTACATTTCAAATGATTAATGCAGGAAAAACAACAGATTTAAATAATTGACAAGTAAACAGATAAATAGTAGACATTTTACAAAATACATAATGACAAAACTGTGAAGACAAAATATGATTTTAGCGACATACGTACCGTTAAAATAAAACCCGCAGTATTTGTAAAGTATATAACACCAAATACGCTTCTCGTAGAGTATTTTTCAGTAGCGTCTCGCGTTTACCGGAGAAGTTTCTAAAGTATACAACATTACAACAGAACTACCTGATTAATTTTAGACTTATATTTTATCGAACCCTTGTTTTTTGGTTTCATTGGTTTTGATAAACTGAAAAGACTATGGCGTTGTATACTTTAGAAATATGCGCTGTCAAAGCTATCGCAATTGAAATCATAATACTAGACAAATATTAAAACTATTTCTATATTAACAAACGTAATAAAGTATTTTAATATAATCGAAATTAAGAATGATTTTTCGTTGTTATTTCAGACCCATTTACAAGCACTAATAAATGTCAAAGAAACATTTAAACAAGTCGACACACAAATTCGTGCCCACCAACATTGCGAACGAATACACAAAGTTTTTGTGTACGAAACTTTAAATATTTAGATAGCCATGTTTTTTTATGGAAGTTTTCTGTCAGTCCACTAGTCCGTTTTAAAATCACAGAGTTCCTAAATAACTTGGGCACATTGTTTCTTGAACCCAAAAGTCCGTATGTTTCAAACACATTTCTACCCCGATGGAGTCCAACGAAATCTAACCCAGATCGGCTTGTGTCAAAAGTAACCAAATGCCGCGACCTATTCGTTCGGTTTTTGACGACTTTAGCCGAATGCCCCGCTCGGCTTATGCTGAGTGTTTTCAAATATCGGTTTTTATCAAGTTTAGCCGCGTGTGTTTTGTCAAGCGTAAATCCGGTCTTTTGCGAACAGTTTTTCCAACATTTAACGAAATTTTCCTTCGAGAATTTGGTCAAATAGTAGGGGAAAACACGAGCGAGACATTCAGCTCTAGTCAAACACCCGATACTCCCCTCCGAAAACATAGTTTTTTCGAGTTTTCTCGGAACTGTTTGAATTGATCCTAGTATTCCCTCCCCCTTTCGATACCCTACTCCTTTTCCTATTCTCTTTGCCATTTGATTGCCTACTCCCCCTCCCATTCGACTCCCCCCTCCTATGCCCAGTCCCATTCGACAACCCCCTTGCATTCCCTCTAACATTCGATTCCTTACCCCGTCTGCCGTTCGATTCTCCCCTCGTATCCTCGATCCCTTTCGACACCCCCGTAACATTCGACTCCTTACACCCCCACCCATCAATCTCTCCCCACATTTTCCCAGCCCCGTCCGTCCCCCACTCGCGTACCTACTGAAGGCGAGCGTCCAGCCGGGCGGCGCGGCGGCGCGCTCGTGACCCGCCAGCGCGGCGCTGACGGCGCGCGCGCGCCGCTGGACGTACGCCGCGGACAGCGCGCCGCAGCGGAATGCGCTCATCAGCGTCTGTAGAACGACGAAGGCTGGCTGAGTTCTTTTTTTAAATTGATATTTTTTTGTTGTTTAGTTTATACCGAAGGAAAGGCAAGGGGAACTAAGCCCATACAGCCATTGTCTTTAGTAAATGATTTCTGAATTTATGATGGATGATAATGATGATGATGAATGGAAACGTCGGGAAAATCCTCAAGAACAAGTGTAAAGTTAGTCAGAATGAAAAATAATTGCAGAAACAACTTACATGGGCCCATGAAGAGATCGTATTCCGGCTAAAGTTTTACTCAGCTTACCTGCATATAAAACCATGCACACGCACTAGATTCACATCACAAGTAATCAAAATATAGCTTATCTACCAGAAAACATCACTTTACGGACACATGCAAGCCATTTCCAAATAATTTTTGATTTTCACAAGAAAATTACTATTAATAAATATTCCAGCTTTTCCCGCCGAATCTGCTAAAGCAAAGTCGCTACATTTTTTTTTTTCGTTTAGTTTATCCCGAAGGAAAGGCAAGGGGAACTAAGCCCATACAGCAATTGTCTTTAGTAAATGATTTCTGAATTTATGATGGATGATAAATAAATGATGATGAATGGAAACGCCAGGAAAATCCTCAAAAACAAATGTGAAATTTGTGAAATTCAAAAAGATTTGCAGAAACAACTTACATGAGTCCATGAAGAGATCGTATTCCAATTAAAGTGTTACTCAGCTTACCTGCATATAAAACCATGCACAGGCACTGGATTCACATAACAAGTAAACAAACTATTACTTATCTACCAGAAAACATCACATTACTGACACATGCAAGCCATCTACAAATAAATTTTGATTTTCACAAGAAAATTACACTACTTCCTTCTAGCTTTTCCCGCCGAATCCAAAGTCGCGACAGTGGCTGTTTGTGTTCTTTTTTATTACAAAGAAAAGACGAGGGAATCAATGTCCATACAGCCATTGTCTTTAGTAGAATGATTTCTGAATTTATTATTATTGTTGTTGTCAAACCCCTGTATGTTGTTGTCGTACGCGGGAGTGAGAGAGACAAAACACACTTTTCTTCCAAACTGCGGGCAAGAGGTCAGTCTTCAGGCAGTCTTCAGTGGCTTCTCTTGTTCCTATTTTGCTTCCTTTTCACTTTTCTTCTTATATTTCTTCTTAGGAACTCGCCTCGGATTGAACACACAAAATCCGTGCGACTTACAAATATGTCGACGGTTCACCCTTACCGTCTGGAACGCGGTAGAAATTCTCTACGATTTCTTCTAACATTTTATCTAGTTTGTCCCTTGACTGACCTCTTTTGCGCCCTATATTTATTTCAAAATAAACATTACATACATGTGTTATACATTGTTAAAAAGGTCTTAATTAGATCTATCTAATCATATAAGAATCTTATTTCTAAGTTTAAACAATAAAAAGTCGTCAAAGGAGAAAAGTCAAAAATCTTACAAATTTTACCGACTTGCTAAGTTTAGCCCTTAATAAAAACTAATTTACACAATCTATATACATGAATTATATATCACTAGAAAGGGCATAAACTGAACTCTAATAAGAAATAATCAGATTCATTCTAGTTGGAATATTCTCGAAGCTACTGTGAGCACAAGTTCAAAATCTTAATAAACTATAAAATCGCAAATATCTACTAAAGTAATTATTCAATTTACTTAAAAATACTCTTAATGTGCTCAGAATAGCTACCTACACCTAATAAAACTCGAAGGGATAAGAAATAAGTCAGACACAAAACAACCCTACCTAGTACAAACTTAATGCTAGCGCTATACCTAACATGTATTACAAACTCTTTATTCAAACATCAACCTTATCTATATGTACATAACATCGAATCATTCAATTTGGGTAGGTTTCATGTCTTCGTCGCCGACAATTATGATGAATGATAATAAAATAATGATTATCAATTCCAACACTGGGCAAATACTCAAAAACTAGTGTAAAAGGACACATGCAAGCCATTTAGGTACAAATTAATTTTGATTTTAACAAAAAAAAAATTTACTTGCCAGGTTTTCCCACCAAATTTGCAAGGTGACAGTGGCTGTCTGAGTTATATTTTATTGCTAAGAAAAGGCAAAGACTAAGGTTCATCATGGTAATCCACGAAAATGGTTTCAATGTTCCGTTCCTACCCAAAAAACCAAGACATAAGTGCTATTATGCAAAGAAAGTAAGATCCAGTACATATTATGCATTTGATGCAAGTCAGGCTAAAACTAAGATAACTAAAAAGGTAAATGAAATAATTATGTCAGCCTTACCTGCATTTGAATCAGCATTTCCTGAACTGGAGTAACAGTAATATTTCCCTGCAACTGGTTCAAATACTTCAACTTTGCTTCAACTAAGTCAGTCAAATCGTCCAAATCGTCATCATCCTTCTTGTCTTCATTTAAAGTTTCACCTTTAGTAAACATAAGACCAGTTCCATATGCAGCGACTGAAGGTTTAGGACTTTGGCTACCCTCATCATTATTTGAGAAACCCAAGCCAGTCCTTTCTGTTGAAAATCCTTCAATATGACTAGAATATTTTGTTGTATAAGCTGGGGTTTCAGACTTTTTAACGGGAAGCACTGAATTTGATATTCTCAACTTCTTCTTTGTTACTCCAATGCTATCACTTGCATCCATTAGATACACGTTTTTCTTCTCACCTTCTATAGGTTCATCTTTCTTTTCCTCTAAAGATTTTTCTACTACAGATTCAGGAATGAGTTCAGTTGCGGTAATATTAGCCGCACTTGGAAACATTGGTTTACTAATAGGAAACATCTCTTCAATTTCGTCTAAAGGTGGTGTTTTATCCCCATTATGTGCAGGAGATCCTTGCAAACTAGATCTATTTGATGAGACATTATCTGCATTATCAAACATGTCAATTTTGAGTCTAGATTTGGCTTTAGGAAGTTCTTTCTTCTCTATTTCATCTAGTAAATCATCTATATTTGTGTCTAATGTTCTGCTGTCTCTGCTATTTTCATCTGTTTTAACGGCAGGAGAAGCAGTACCTGATCTTGTCTCAGCTTTTATAATATCCTGGATTTCAGACGGCAATTCACCTCCAAGTTTTTCTAATATTTTAGCTTTGTCTTTAAGTTGCTTTAGTAGACTATTTTCATCATCTTTATTTTCAATAGGGGAAGATATTTTCGTTGGCTGAAATATACATTTATTGTTTGTAATAAGATTTTCTATTAAGATGAAAAAAAGTTAGATTTTATGAGTGATTCACATCTCAGATTGAAAACTTTAACCCATCACATTGCCATATAGCTATCAATATCGTTGGGATTTATAGAACTACACTTACAGCATATTTTCGTTACAAACTAAACAACACAAAGCATTAATTTAGTTTATTACTAACATATTGTAAATATATAGGAAAGATCAACTAGAACCATATAAAATGACTTCACTTGTGAAATCATTTTAAGTGGTTTGTAAAATAAAATGAATAGATAAGATAGAATAACAAAAAAAAAACATAGAAAGAAGAATATAGAACAAAAGAAAATCCCAGGAGTATTGAAGCTATTTTTGGGCATTTTTCAGAGATTTGTTTCATCATTGATGAATATGTAATTAAATAGATTAAGTTCAATTGGTATTTTGTACAATGTGTGTAGATTCTGATTCATAGAGCCCGCTGATTTATTTTAGCCATGATAGCATTAAGATCAGCACACCACCCCTACACAATAAAATGATGTCTATCATCAAGTTGCAGAACCAGCCAGTACATCACTCATCACTTAGTCATAATGCTCATTCAAACTTACAATTTCTGGAGACTTCTCCTTCACAACCATAAATTCTGGAGGTAGCTCAGGCCCAATGGGCATACTGTAGTTCTGATTGGGTGGCAAGCTCGGCCCATATTCTACTGTAGCCTTGGTCTTCTGCTTCTTCACAGGGTTCTTTGCTTTGGGTGCTTTGGGTGGAGCCTTTGGAGGGGTTGGTGTAGGTGGAGGCTTTTTCACCGGACTTTGGGCTTCATCGTTAGAATCCGACTCCGAGTTGTAATCGTAAGATGTGATTAGCTCTATCTTTCTAAAATAAAGAATAAAATAAAGTGAGCTGTAGTCAGCAATTGATTATTAAGAGAAAAACAGTGTAATTTTCATCAAATACTCACACTTGTTCATCATCACTATGGCTTCTTTTCCTAGAGTTCCCAAGCCTGTCTCTTTCTCTGATTGATACAGACTTATCCAAGGACATTCGGTCACTCTGGGAAACTTTCTGTGTTGTCACTTTAGCGGGAGATTTAGAAGTCTTTTTCTCCGCTAACGCTTGCTGGTACAACTGCCATTCTTCAGCTGATACCTCACCTGATGCTGGAATTAAAATATAAATTGATTAATAGACATCAAATTATTGTAGGTACAAAAAAGACTGTGTCGCCTATGTACTTATGGGTAATTAAGGACCAATTTTTTCAATGGCTAGATACCCCATCTGAAAGATAAATTGATGCTGTCTCTCTATAACTTTATCAAAATACAGACAGCATAAACTTTCAGATAGGTGCTAAGTGGTTGAGGTGCTGCAAAAGGGGTGCTAAGGAAAATTATATTCATCTTCAAAGATCTCTGAGGTGTGTCTGCTCAAAGAACATACCAAAAATTCCAGTTTTTGTACCACGCCAACACATAACAAGTAATAAACCTATTTGTGTATAATTAAAATTCCTGTCATCACCAAATAAGTATTATCTACCTAATCTACATACCATAGATTTAACTTACCTGGAGTCATTAGGTGCTGTCTATGCTGAGCTATTTTCAAAGCCAATAAGTATTCTGGTGGTGGCTCCCATGTCACAGCATTTGTCTGCTGATTCCAGTAATATGTAAATCCACTGCCTTCATCATAACAAGCTGACCAAGCTGAAAGATTAAGCTTGTATAAAGAAATCTGGCCACAGTTACATGTTGGCAAATGTATTGCAAGTTTTTGTACTTTTACTACTGATAAACTTACGACAGTGTTGTATTGGCGCCGGCTGTATGCCATCCGGCATTACTGCAACTTCTTGGGGAGGAGGTAAAGGTGCTACATTTCTTCCAGGTGACTTCACCTTTGATGACACTCCATTTTCGACGTCTGAGTCATCCGATTCACTATAACTCCCTATTAATCCAGCTAATGCATTAGATTTGCTCATTTTTTCCTACGAAGCTTACATCAACTCGAAGAAAATCAATAATAACCACTATCAGTCTCAACACAGCAGTACAAAAAAATTACGTCTCGAAGGAAAGACTGCTCTATACTAAATACAGTTCCCATACTTTATGCATTTTTGGCAATAATAAACAGTTTTACATCACAATTCAATACAACGCAATAAATAAACTACCACTTCGCACATTGCAAAATTGCAAATTGACGCCATTTTGAAAAACAAGATATTTTTTTAGAATATCATCACTAAAACGAAGGAAACTATTAATCATACAGCCATAGTCTTAAAATATATGCATACAGCCAAAAATATATTTTAAAATTAATTCGAAAGTTGGAAAAGCTGGATAAACTGTCAATCTTAGATTAATGATTGGTCTTCGCTGCGGAGCGAATCATTATTCTAAGCTGTGAATTAAAATATAGATCTTGTTTGTATTAGTCCTAGCCCGAAGCTTAGGTTTGGTATTCACAATTGATAATAGTTGATGTTGTTTACGATTGTATAGGAAACTAACGGACCAGACAGACGTTGTCCTGTCCAGGGATTTGCTATCTCCTCTTCTATGGTCCTGTCCCACGCCTTTGAACTAACTTCACTCAACTTGTTTTGCCTTCCCGGAATCTCTTTACAAATATTCGAACTTTCAAATTTCGAACAAATTGTTGTGTGGAAATATAGAAAAGGGTTGTTTTTAGACTTTTTTACGCATTTTTTTTTATTTTCTCTCCGTTAGAACCATCCCTGTACTTCAAGGAATACGCTACACATAGTAACTAGCGCCATCATCCATCCAACTATACGGTGAAACCGGTGAAACACACCGGTGGTCTGCATAGATCACGGAACCGGTGGTCTGTAATATTGTGGTAACCTTAGGTGCAAAGAATATACTTACTCTCTTAGGTGGTAACTTCAGTTAATGGCCCCTATCGTGTCGGTCACAATATATGTATAGCAAGCCTACCTACATCGCATCAACGTATTAAAAATTATTTTTAATACGTATGTAAGTAAGCTGTGGCGGTGCCCTTCGCAATGTGAGCCTTTCAGACAACGGCGATGTTATAGGCTTGCTCATATAGTGACCGACACGATAGGGGCCATTAACCAAAATAGAAAGCGCATTGCCCTGTTAATACTAATACTACACCTGATAATACCAGAAATCACGTATTTTCTTGAAAAGATGTTATTCAGAAGCTATAGGCATAGAGGAATAAGTCTTCTTATTCCTTATGCTCTATGCTATAGGTACATAGGTAACATTATACATTACCTCCATGACATAGACCATACATATGCCAGGAAACCATAGCCTTAGGCTGCGTTTCCATTGACGCGGAGCTGGGCGGAGCGGTGCTTAGCGGTGCATGAATTGTCCAATCACCATGCTCGAAATCTCCGCTCTGCTTCAATGGAAACAGCACGAGCGGAGCGGGGCAGAGCTGAACGGATATTCATATAAAATAAGCGAGGTGATGCGGAGCGGAGGACAGCGGGGCGGTGTGGAGCGGAGGACAGGGCGGTGCGTTGCGGAGGGTAGCTAGGTCGCAACAGTCAATGCTACTTCATCTGATTCGTTATCTTCGTCTTCAAGTAAGGAAAGATATAAAAGGATTGCTTTTTTCTTTTTAAGCGACAACATGACGTATGCTCTTTCTGAAAGATGGAGACAAACTGAGCGCAAAATTGCGCAACTCCAAAGTTTGCTCTGCTCCGCTCCGCACCGCACCGCCCCGCTCCGCTCCTCTCCGCTCTGCTTCAGTGGAAACACTCACCACTTTTCACCGCTATTCTCCGCTCATCTCCGCACAGCTCCGCGTCAATGGAAACGCAGCCTTACGGATCTGTACCGCTGAATAATTGCACTGATTTTATTTTGTACTTACTTACCTACCGACGGAATATAGGTAGGGCTGGCTAGGTAGGGCGTTAGGTAGGCAGCCGGCCATTAAACAAATGGCAATTTCGAATTCTGCAACCATGTTGCGCCGACCCGTAATATAATAACGGTAGGAATATGATGATGGCTTATGTTATTCCCAAGAAGGGGTTGGCGTCGCGCAGGCAGCCGGCCATAATGCATGAGTTTCGAATTCCATGTTGCGAACTCAGGGGTTAAAATTTATGACGTTGGTACCTAGGTCGGTAGGTAGATACCAGGAATATAATATCTAAAGGTATTTATAAGGAAGATAGGTAGTTATCGGTACCTATTATTGTACCTAATAAAGGGGGTAGGTAATATGGAAATTAAAAGTCAATTTAATTTTAATAAATTTTACTATTTCTATTACTAAAATTAGGTACAGTAGGCACATTATAAAACGTATAAAATTATAAATTACAACAGGAAAGTTGGTAACATAGATAGATCGTAAAAAACCTATAAGAGTGTCCAAGAGTCTCAGGCAGCACATCCACTCATAACTCAAACAATAGAATATGGCAATAAGGCCTAGAAATAGACCCAATATGGGCTTGAGTGGATAGGCACCCTGGAATCCCCTGAAAGGCCTTAATGAGGGGCAGCCATGAACTCTTTAAGGAATATTGTTTTCATTGTGGAGAGTTCATGGACTTCGTAAGGAATTGTGGATGCTCTTAGAGTTTATGGCAACCCACCAGATAAGCAGGTAGTATTTGGATAATGTTGCTTATAAATTACTCTAAATTTGGCTAATAAATACAAACTTATTGATAAGAATTTAAGTGCAGCATAAGCAAAACTATAGATTAGACTGCTTTCGGCAGAAAAATAATAGCCATCGACAACTTTACTGTTAACTACTCACAGACAAGTTACTTCGCCTGAACTAGATTCAAACTTTGAACATTTTTATGCCTGAGTTTATTATTAACTAGGTATTTACAATTCAGTACCTATCCTTGAATTATTATATCGCATATAAAATATGCAATAGATATATCCTTTCGATTTTCATTAGAAAACAGGTTATCTTATTATATAGGTTCATGATCTTAATAACTAGACTGACTGGCTATGGTTACCGTTTGACGATGCAAGGCTCGCATGTCCCAGGCTCTAAATAAGCTGGATGACATTGAGGGCAGGCGGGGTTCTCTCCATAACTAGAACGCCCTGGTCTAGCCACGTTAACTTGGAAACTGGTCTGAGCTTCAGCATTCTCATACCCTGGATGAGGCTTGTCAAGTGGAAAGACGTAATCGGGAACATAATACGAGCTAATGTTATATTCAGTGTTTTTGCTATGAGGTTCGGGCTCAATGTCTTTTGTTGGAGTACGCGTCACTGCGCTAAATGGATTCCGCTCAGTCCTGTCGCGATTAGGCTCAGTAGCGTTTGTGCTGTTGCCAACTTTCGGAGGTTCCAAATCGAAGGCTGGAACGGCCCACTTCCATTCATAATAAATCGGCGGGCCCATTGTTGTTGAAACAATTGTAGAGTAGTCTTCCTTAGGAGGTAGTAAAATTTTCTCTGGTTCCGTTATTCGGTTTGCATCTGCATTTGATTCTACATCAGTAGGCTCGGTGGAAAAAGTCGTAGGCTTTTCGTTTACAGAATCAAATCTAGTTCTTTCAGCGCCGCCTTTGTTTCTTGTTTCTGATGATAAACTGTTAAATCTGTTTCCTGTGTTTTTGTTTTTCCTCGGAGTTCTTTGGTCCTCACCACTAGACTGTCCATCTGGCAGCTGCTGGTTGATGTTTAGAATCTCTGTTTTTGTCATTGAAGTTTTGATAGAATCGGGAGAGTTAGGATCAAAACGTTTGATGAATTGGTAGATGGGATCGTCTTCTGGTTCCTTCATTCTGATATCAATATCGTAAACTACTTCAGTAGTAGTTGTAGGAGCTGCAGGAGGTCTCAATTCCAGTGAAGGCGATGTAGGAGTAACTTTAGGTAGTCCAGTATTTTGAGTGAAATCAAAATTATTATTTGGTGTTGGAGCAATAGTTGGGCTTGGTTCTTGAGACGCAGCACTATCTAAATTGTCCTTTATGGTAAGTTGATTATCGGAATTTGGATTAAAGGGTTTGTGTTGATTGTTATTAATGAAATTCTGATGGGGAGGTACATTTTGGTTATTGATGAAGCTATTCTGATTATTACTGCTAGGTCTAGTTTTTCCATTATTTGCAGGTCTGCTATTAGTTGGCCTGTTGTTGTTGAACTGGTTGTTGACGCTGGTGCCTGTAGACCAAGAGGAAGGTGGTCGATAGTTCTGCTTATCGCTGTCCAGCCCGTTGTTATTGCCACCGGATATTGTCTCGGTGTTGCCAACTATGCTGTTGCCGGGTAATATGGGGAACTGAAAACAAAGTAAATAGATTGATTTTAAACTTAAAGTTCGTAAAACATAGTAGGTAAGCATTTATCTAATACAAGAGAAGCTAAGGAAACTTAGAATTTTTTTTAGAAAAAACGCAGAAATACTCTTGGAAATAAATTTACCATCTCGAGCTTACAATAAGTGCATATCTCATAAAATAAACCTTTTTTCTATAGCTGCAACTCATTTCAAAGAGCTCTTCATGAATGTACCTACAGTAGTTCAACAAAAAAAAAAATTGGTAGGTAAGAAGGTAGTTTACCTTGGATTCAGCTTCTCTCAGGCCATCATAATAGTTGCTGTTGGGTGGCACCGACAGGATATCCGGTCTGGGCGTGCGCAGCCTCATCTCCTCATCAGACACGAAAGGTTTGTCGCGCTGACCTGGAAATAGGAGAGAAATTGGTTAATGAAGGTGCCATCATTGTGAAAATCATACCGATAAAAGAGGAGTCGGTTGGTGATGTAGGTTGATCAAAACCCTGGTCGAATTTCCGCTCTATGTAGCGTACCTACCAGAGATAAAGTAACTACCCGTTTTCAAATAAGCATAGAAACACTATGAATGTGGATGACATAGGAGCAGAAGCTCACAGGGAATCATCGTAGAAGGACAAATTAGGAAACTTAAGTAAGTAGTATACCTAATCCTAATGAGGAGATCCGCAGACGTACAAAGATCACCGACATAGCTCAACGGTCCAGCAAGCTGAAGTGGCAATGGGCAGGGCACAAAGCTCGAAGAACTGATGGCCGATGGAGTCGGAAAGTTCTAGAGTGGATACCACGTATCGGCAAGCGCAGCGTGGGAAGGCCACCCGCGAGGTGGACGGATGACCTGGCCAAGGTTGCGGGCGTCGGTTGGATGCAGGCTGCTTCCGACCGATCGGAGTGGAGGTTGTTGGGGGAGGCCTATGTCCAACAGTGGACTTCTCAGGGCTGTAAATGATGATACCTAATCCAGGCCAGATAGTTTCATGGCCGTAGAGTAGACCGTAGAATTAGTTTAGAATTTATAATTAGACTTTAGAAAAGTAAAATTTATATTATAAAGGCAAACTAAATTATTGTCTAGTAAGTACCTACCTACTTGTAGTGCGTATTTACATCTATTTTGTTTGGACATTATGATGTATTTCAAGTGCTATTTATGAGAACTTATGCAACATTATACAGCTGCCAGGATATTCTATCAATAATAAAAACCTCCTACACAACACCGGCGCGGCGCTAAATTTCAAATAGGTAAATACGTCTTAGTGTATACATTGCGAAAGCTTTGTCCTATGAATTTATTTTGATTACAATAGATGTTTGGTCCGAGAATAAAATACATGAAGAGCAAGGTCTTGCAGGTCATTTTAGTGACCGTCCAGGTCTGGTACCCCTACCTATTTGTCTAGGCACTGATGCTGGATTGCATGGATATAAGAAAAACAAAGCTAAGCCGTGACAAAAGCTCTAAACTACATAACAATAGGGAGTCATAAAACTGCGGTAAACATAAATAAACAACATAAACAACGACCTAGGCACAAATCCGTGTCAAAACCAACCAAGCGTGTAACCACTAGATCATGTAACAATGTCGGAGGCGTCAAATGTGTAATTGTAGTGTTAGATTATGTACCTAGCGGTCACACAACTACCTGCTCAACCGCAATGGACGCCCGGTGATTGAATTACATACATCGCCTTCAGATCTTGAAACAATGTCGAGGACTAGAATGACGAAGATTGATTTTAGTCTACCGAGGCTTAAAAACTAAGCTCTTAGGAAGGTATGTAAAATATTACCGATTATCTTAGTGAATTTATCTAGGTGTTGGATTTGAGCAGGCAGCAGGTCATACAAACCAATGCTACTATTATTCATAGTTTATTAATTGTCTCTGCCTACCCCTATGGGGACATAGGCGTAAGGTTATGTATGTATGTATCACCGCTTGTGATAGCCCAGTGGTTAAGACGTGCACCTTCCAAGCAGGAGGCGTAAGTTCGGTCACTGTCATGGGCCTGTACTAATGATTTTATTTCATGTGCAGATTTTAATGTTGTAAAATTGAAACTTAGCTCGTGCCTCGGAAAGCACATAAAACTGTTAGTCCTGTGCCTGATCTCTCTCCGGTCGTATCCAGTCGTATCGGCTTTCCATCCCATCGGACTATGAGAGTGACGGAATATAGAGTGCATCTGTGTTTGCGCACACACTTGTGCACTATAATATTTCCTGCGTACCTGGCTAATATCCGAAAAGATTGGTCGCCTTGGCTGAAATATGGTCGGGAGATTTTAATTTTAATTTCATGTATGTATTAATTAATTGGGATGGGGATCGCTGGTGTGAACAGACCGCTAAACTAAATTGGAACTGGGTCGATCACGTTAGTCGTATACACCCAAATAGGTGGGTGAAGGCCGCCACCGACTGAGTTCCACAGGACAGCTTCCGGTAGAGACAGGCAGGCCAAGACAGAGATTGCGAGACGACCTCGATAAGTTTATGCCAGGGTGGACGGGGTTCACAAAGAACCGAGACCGTAGACTCCGAGCTTTTTCTTTGCGCAGTAGTGTGACACCATTACGGTTACATTAATAATTAACTTTTTAAAAAAATAAAACCGACTTCAAATGCGTGAACACAAAAAAAACTAAAAATTAAAAAATCATTCCTAATATCTATTACCTAATACTATAATTTTCCTAAACTATGTCAAAGTAATTAAAGTTAAACCAGCTTATCTTACAATAGTTATACTTATATACCTATTGTTTTTTGGAGTCGAGGCGGGGCCGCGCGGTGCGGCGGGGGACGCGGGCTTGAGGGCAGACTACGTTGACGCTCGTGTCAAAAATACTGAATTTTCGGATGCGCAAATTTTCAAATTATTGCTTACTTTTTTGTTTGTTGTATTCTATTGTATTTGTTATTCTTAGTTGGTATAGGTTTTGTTGTACCAGGCTTAACATACAACTTATTAACTTATTATTATTAACTTAACCACCCGGGTGAGGAATTTTTTCCATTTCTTTATTAATAATTTTATAATACAACTTATTTCTTAATATTTTTTGTTTCATTGGGTACTTTTTTCTTATTTCATTAGGTTTAATATTCATTTATTACTGGCACCGACTCCAAAAAACAATAGGTATATAAGTATAACTATTGTAAGATAAGCTGGTTTAACTTTAATTACATTGACATAGTTTAGGAAAATTATAGTATTAGGTAATAGATATTAGGAATTATTTTTTAATTTTTAGTTTTTTTTGTGTTCACGCATTTGAAGTCGGTTTTATTTTTTTTTTAAAGTTAATTATTTTATTATTAAATTTAAATGGGACCACCCTTGAGGTATTACCTATACGCCGAAAAAAAAGATTTGTTCAAATCGGTTCATAATTGGCGGAGTTATCGCGTAACAAACATAGAAAAACATACGGGTCGAATTGAGAACCTCCTTTTTTGAAGTCGGTTGAAAAGAAAAACAGTTAAGATGATGAGTTAACGAACATCAAAACGATAATTTTGGAGCGATCGAAATATTTGATTAATTCGGTGAGTCATCAAAACCCAGTCACGGACGATGCATAAGTTCAAACAAATTGTCTTATTAGCACACAATTTGTATATCTCCCGTGCGTGTTGAAAAAGTAACGAATTAATTAACATGGCGTCATGTAAAGGATGTACTTTTCTATGGTTTTTGCTGTGCATGATTTCCGCTTGGGTCTGTTTCGGATTGGATTATAATAAGTACACGATATGCAAGTATTTGTATGGAAAAAATCTTAACATTTCCGGCATCGATAGAGTTGTTTGCCATACCTAAGAACTTTGGTGTTGTGCAGTAGGAGTTAAGCAGTCTAAAAATAAAGTACTAAATAGTTTGTAATCTCTCGGTCTAGAGCAATTTAAACTTGTTATTCTAGTGATGCGTACTTAGCATGTTCTTTAGTGCATGTCATAGAGTCTTCTAAGGAACTTATAGGCATTCTATCCGGCAACAAGCTAGTCTCATTTCTCACTGAACTTTTACAGTTGACCCCGCTATGATAAACGCGGCAGCAGGATCTGCGTCACGAAACCGTAGTTCTGGCTAAGCGATGTGCAAATGTAGGAAAGGTACGTTTTCGTGTTCAGAACGCTGGCTTGCAGGAAGTCAGGCTTCTTATCTAGGAATTAGGTTGATAAACTTAACTGCTCAATACAGTGACGCAGATATGTCTGGTTCAACAACAACTTCATCTAACTCTAACCATACTTCGTGTAACACCAAGCAGAACCTGTTCATCATTATTAATTGTTATCATGATATAATACATGCAATTATGATTCGGAAGTGACCGCGGTGACCGCACCACGGACGAGTCAAGGGCATGTGCGTGCGCTGTCAGCTGATTGCGTTCACTCATTGAGTGAGTGGTGTGACTAGACTCCGTTTCATAGAATAGCTCCTATGCCTGATTTCGGAACTAACAATTTTTGTATGCAGTGATGCAGAAAATGTGGTCATACACATAGTAACTAGCGCCATCCAAAGGAACTGGTGTGTTTGGTGAACGCGCATGTGAAGCTGAAAGACTAGGGTTTAAAATTGCCATCGATGTTTGTTTTTAAATAATGATTGTTTTACATTATCCATATATTGGTACCTAGATTTAACTAAGTAAGTAGGTATACAAATACATTTAAACTAAGTATTTTAAAAAATTTGAAAATATTCAAAGTTTTTCCATTTACATTTTAGTAGGTAAAAATCTTCACAATGACTACGTTTTTTCTTAGGTAACTAATTATATTTATTAATTGTTAAAGTTTTACAT
Source organism: Carposina sasakii (assembly GCA_014607495.2). Taxonomy (NCBI): domain Eukaryota; kingdom Metazoa; phylum Arthropoda; class Insecta; order Lepidoptera; family Carposinidae; genus Carposina; species Carposina sasakii. The sequence goes on from CP053161.1 coordinate 13,168,378, forward strand.
AATTAGACTCTTTTGTGTTTTTTGTGATTTCAATGGGTGGATAGAGGTCGAAAAATAGACAACAGTAACGAATATAATGAAAGAAATAATATACAGCTACACACCAATGTTAATGAGCTCCACTCCATGATTCATTTTCTGTAAATATCTTCTACTTCCAACGTGCATATCTCTCTATTTCCATGGTGTATATAATAAGTGTATTATACAAGAGTTCACTGTATATGCTTTTTGACATAAAATTTGTATTTGAATTCCTGTGCTGCCCGGATCCCATTTACAGGCAAACGCACTACCTTTCACGTATCTATTTGGATATAAAAAAGGACGAGAAAAACGAGTATATACTGTCACTGAACAAATCGTTATTAGAGACGACTATGATATATGTGAATATACACCCCTATTACATGAAACATACTTATTATGTACATTAAGCTTTAAACTTTAGGTGTCAAACCGTCCTTACCAAGTGGCACAGAATTGGAACTTCAAAATGGCGGTGAAGGTAAAGGACATTGAATTCACAATGCCTACTAGAATCTTGATGGTTTTTCTATTCAGCGCGATGACGAATAAACAGTAAATAAATACAAGTTTAACTTGCGCACATAGGTACTGTGGCGCTACTTACCACGTTTCTAGTAAGATCTTATTTTACAATTTTTAGTTCTGATTTTAGCCATTGCCAATTTATTTGTGGAATCTGTATTGACAATGGTTTATATTTGATTGACTGCGCGTGGGATTTCTCTGATGGGCTTTATGATTGTGAATACGGTTAAATTAAGGTTAGGAGCTGACGATTTGACGGCAAGGTCTGATATAATCAAGTGTTATGCAGTCGGTTACGGACAAGGCTTCAATGCAATTGCATTGTATAATAAAAGCTTTGGTAAACATTTTGAGAAATGAATTTATAAAGAAGCTGCCTATGTACTGCAATGTGCTATGAGCGCCGGTATAATCATTTAGACAACTTTACGCATCTTATTTTCCCGCATTAATGATCTAACTAACTTTTTACAATTTAACATTCGTATCCATTTATGGCTAAACGTTCGGTCGAACTGAAAAAACAGTTGCACATAGCTTGAAACACTTCTGAGCCATTTACTATCTCATATTACACCTACCTATCATATCATGAAGTAAAATATATTTTGTCAATGACATTGATTTGCTTGAAAAGGTACAAGGTAGTTTCACTAAGATACCGAGGAAGCTAAAAAAAGTTCACATATGAAAAAATATTGCAGATATTGAACCTCACAACTCTGAAAGAACGTAGAGAACGTGGAGATCTTATCGAAAGATTTTCATGGGATGTTTGAGCGTAACAAAAATGCAAACCTACGAGGTCATAATTTAAAACTTAGCACAGGCATCTCACACAGCAATCCCCGCAAAAACATTATTACCAACAGGGTGGTGAACCCTTGGAACAAACTACCAGAAGAAGTGGTTTCGGCACCAAGTGTCAATAATTTAAAAAACAAACTGGACAAACACATTAAAGAACATAGAAAAACCTAAAAAGTTAAAATTCACAAATAAAAAATATATGTAAAAATTACTTTAGTTTTTACTTTTTATCATTATATGAATGTATGAAAAGCGAACTGTTACACTGATAAACCGTCATTCGTCTAATAGTTGTGTAGCCTGTGTGGCCTAGTGAAATGTTTGGCAAATGATAAATATGTCTCAAACGTTTTGTGTCCTTATAATAATCGGAATAACAATAATTCTACCAAATAAAACATTGCGATACAAAAATTTGGTAATCGTTAGTTGTCAAAGTGCAACATCGGCGAAACGTTAGTTGGTAAATGAAAATATGGGAAACAATTTTCGGCGAAAAGGCATGATACCGTAATAAACCCGCCTGCCCAGCGTGGCGATTGAGCAAAAACCCTCCTATGGCAGTAGCCTTATGGCGTGCCCTGGGAGAGGCTTACGTCCAGCAGTAAACTGCAATAGGCTGATAATGTGATGTAGCAAAAAAGGAATAAACTCACCAATAAGCAAGTTGGCATCGTAATCGCTTTCCGAAGTGGAGCAGTTGACCATGTACCAATGGTCACAGATCAGCATCCGCTGCTGGAATAGGGTGGTGTTGGGACAGGTGTAGCTGAACTGTCTGCCTAACCCGTCGCACATGTGGTAAACCTGGAACGAAGGAAAGAGAGAGAGAGTTAGATATCTAGATCATTATTATAAGGGGGTACTTTCGAAGAAGTCAGCAAGCGGAAGGACTCGCAATTTTAGGTACCTATCTATTTTCAGGTTGTCAAAGGTCTAATACCTTTTCCGGAATTTTACCCTCAAGAATCCATCTTACGAAATAAAAGGGGAGCCACGTTTAATAAGTTACGTTAGTTTTGTACGTGGTAAAAAAAACAACTTTACTTTTTCAATAAACGAGTAGGTATACCTATTTACCCTTGGCTCCTTACACCTGACTAGGAGCTTAAAGAATGATGTAACAATTTACTAGCGACAATAAAGTTCGGAAAGTAACATTCGCACCAATAGCAGTAAAACTTCATCATCATCGCGTCACTAAGCAAACGCGCTAAATAATGGCTTCAATAGGACGAAGGAAATCTTTCAATGACGAACGTCTATCGGTCGAGAAATTATCTTCCGTTGTCTAAACCCTCTAAATCTGAGATGAAGAAAGACGCACAAAAGTGGTCAATGGTCATGCAAAATGACCCATCAATCAAGACAGCATCATCATTGTGCAACTGAAAGATAATAGGTACGAGTACCTAGTGTTTGCGTAATATCCGGTATTCACAATAAAGCCTCGAGTTTTCATGACTTTGAAGATCTGATTACGCATTGCTTTCTATCTTGAACAATTCAGTAGCGATATTTTAAAATAACCTTTTGCTAAAAGCAGCAGGCCGCTCGGTCGATTAAGATATATACTACACTAGTGGACGCCCGCGACTTGTCCGCGTGGACTGCAGAAAAAACAAAATGTCGAAATTATCCGTGATAAAAATATTTTCCCGGGGTAAAAAGTAGCCTATGTGTTAATCCACTCCATACCAAATTTTATTAAAAACGCTCCAACCGTTTTTAAGTGAAAGAGTAACAAACATCCATCCATACTTACAAACTTTCGCGTTTATAATATTAGTATACTCCCGGGGGAGGCCTACGTCCAGCAGTGGACTGCAATAGGCTTATGATGATGATGATAGCCACAGCTGCATTCCCAAAGTAGGGGCAGCCAGAACTGAAGGATCATAAAAGAGATCCTAAGCAACGGTTTAGCATAGGCTGGGCTAGCTCATCTCTTGGAGAGGAAACGCCTAAGAGTTTTTTAAGGTACCTAAGTACTTCCTCATATAAAGATAGCAGTGTCAATACCTGACACAAGCTATATACGAGTATGCTGAAAGAAGGAAGCCAAATTGATATTTTATCGGCATATCGTATACGAGTATAAAAAGTTGGATATCAATTTAATTACACATGAAGCTCTTTGCACACCCACGCTTTTTGTAAACCTATTTAATAATTATTTTGTTTCCGACTTCCGACGTAATTATTTCACCATGTAGTTACCTACGTACGTACGTATACATATAATAAATATTATGATTTATAATAGGATAACGTTGAGGAAGTATACAGTGCCGTAATTAGACTTTTCTGCGCCCTGTGCGACATTCTATAACTACGCCCTATTTAGTCCTGCCTGGTCTGGCCAATTGGCCATTCTTGCGCCCCCCAGAGTCTACACCCTGTGCCTGGGCACCAGTGGCACCGCCCTACTTACGGCACTGGAAGTATATGCAAAAATATAATAAGAAAATGATTCCATTTTGATTATTTTTGTTGGTGGTATCCTGTCTACACGGTGACCCGCTCAAATATAATCTTTTATTTAGAAATAATTCTAAATATTCTAATATGTAAAGGTAAAGTTTTTGAGTGATACTCGTACATAAAGAGATTTCTAGTCTCCTTCTCTTTTATTTTGGTATTTCGAAACTAAATTGTAAGTTCGTATTTTAACCAATCAAAAAACATAATACCTATTGCAAGATAATATTTACCAAACTGCTCTAACCTTCATGACATGGTGTTGGGCCAATTATTTTAAAAATAGCCACAATCACAGAGAAAAAAGCCAATTTGCTTGAAGCATCCAAATAAACACATAAAGGAGCAAAAACGCGGCATTCCCAACATTATCTGGCTATAATCATCCATCACTCACGAACAGTGGAAAATTATGAAACCCATACAGGTATTCATATGTACTACTCGTATTGTTGTTTTCGGAGAAAAACAGATCCCAACTAGCTATACGAGCCAAAATCAAGGATATTTTTTATAGAGGGTGTTTTTTCGTTGCCACCCTTAACGAAGGGTACGTACTCTATACATAGTAAATACATAAAAAGTGAGTTTATGCCAAAAAAAATGCTGGGAAACGATGTAATTTTTTTATTTTTTATTACTTGATCGGGCCAAATTTATAGTGTCCAGTGTTTATGCTAGTTTTTTCATAGACAGATATCAATTATTTCTCGTGAAAAAATCTTGCTACACGTGTCAATGTGCATTAATGTAGAAAAACGCTGTATATTTACTCAACTTTGGACCCTAATATTTTGGAAACCAGACACTTGCCAGGTATGTTTCCATGGAGAAAAATGATCGTGATGATGAGGAGATTCCGTAGTTTTCGGGAACGTTGACGACCAAAAATCACCTTGTAATTCTTTATTGTAGGTACTTACTGAATCTTTTATACAAAGACAAGCTAATTAATTACCTTCAATGGCATTCAAATTAATTTCTCTCTAATACTTAGTCTAGTTGATAACTCACATTTCCTTAGTCGATTCCAACGACATGCACCGATGGCATGTAAGCTAATTCGCCGATAAAATTTAATCTACGATTATTAATTTCGCACAACTTGTACCGGTTGTGATTTGTTACATCATTTATTACATTACTTGTGTAAGTTTGGGACCTATGTACTCGTAAGTCTAAAATTACACAAACAATATATTTTTGTCTATTATTCAGAAAAGATTGCCCTTTAACTTAATCAACCATTACGCAAACACATCAAAAGTCTGACCTGTCTGCAAAACTAATTATATGACATAACAGTCATCAGACTGCAGACACCACACGATGTCATTTCACATTTCAGTCGCTTGCAATTCGTGATGTGCTTTGAACCTTCTAATTTTAACTCAGGTTTCAACAGACTTTTTATGTTATTCAAAGTAATAATACTCGACTAAGGAACTCGGGAAGTACTTGTCACTGACCATTTACTGAGCTCCCCTACTTTTATTCCCGAAATTCCCAGGGAAATACCGGGAATTTTAAAGTTCAAACAGACGAAGAAGGCAGAGACGGTTTAGTTTAAAATATTAAACTTTTACTTAATTTAGTCAGAGCATGGAATAAAATTTAGTCAATTATTAATAAAGATAAGTTTTCTGTAAAATTATGTACATTATTTAAGGTCGAAAGAATGTATAATACCGGGTTGCCTAGGAATTTAATCTCGGTTTACCAATTAATTTAATAGTTAAATGTAAGACAGCTAGACCAGGAAGATATTTAATACCCAGTGAAAGTAATATGCGGTTCTGACTTGGCTGCATAACGAAACCAAAATAAATTATGAATTAATAAATTAATGCCATAGGTATTACTAAACTTCATAGTGCAATTTAAGAGGTAGGTGCAGTACAATTGCAAAACTTTTACTACGTAGGTGAAAACATAAACTTCATTATTTAAACTTTAACTATTACTAAACATCCTTGTAAAGAAGGAGCAAAACTTTTTATATCCCGTAAAGTCACTAAATAAGTTAACTCGGTTTAATTTGAAAGGACGTCTAAAACAAACGACACTCCTTTTATTTACATAATAAAACGAGAAAGCATTTCATACAAGTATCAAAGAATTACCTACTTATTTATATTCTGGGCCCGATTAGGGCGACGGTAAGCTCATCCCTTACCACGTGGATCTTAATGGGCTGACTGGTGGAAAATGAGTGTGTAATTCACACACTTCTGCTCCAACCTCTTTGGAGGATAATGGGCGGGACTGGCTATCTAACCGGCTCTAAGTAAACCTTCGTCGTCGTCAGATAAAAAGAAGGTTACTCAAAAAGGTGTAAAATATCGTGATGGTTATGGATAGCCAGCGCCGCGTTTTAACGATTATTTCAGTCTATAACACTACATAAAGCCTTTTAAAATGGTTAATTACAAATTGTTAATGCCAATAGATTTTCTGACATAACCGCAAAATCGAAGAGCGATTGTAAATGTTTGAAACATCACGATAGCTATTAAGTAAAGAATACTGATAGAGTAATAGAGTCTTTACCTCCGCCTTCACCATTGAATGTTGATGTTTATGAACGAAATGGATATAGATTACAAGCGATAGGTATATAAGTAGAATAAAATGAGTCCTATCCTCTATATGGTCCTATCATGGCTCGGACATCCATCCACGGTCCAATTGTAGTGTTGTCAACATTCGTTGTGTTATTACCCTTAAAATCTTACGTTACTTTAACACTATTCGTCATTTGGTCATAAAAAATACAAGTTGAGGTTGTTAATGTATCCGCTATCTGCAGACCTTAAACTATGTAGCTTAACTACCCGTATTCTGGTAATTTAAACTTTCGGGAAACCTTTTAGAAATTTCGGCAACACGCGCCTTACCTGGCACCGATATGTAGGAACTTTTGTCATTTCCATCGCGAACAGCTACGACCGGCTTCAATAGATCTATCTATCCATGTATAGGTATTAGATTTACAATTGTGCGTATAATCTGTCCATAAATAAACGAGCTGTCGACGGTACCTATCTTATCACGACCATCTGAATGGATCAAGGCTGGTCCATCCTTACTTCCTCATTCCTCTCGAAATGAGATGCAAGCAAACTGGCGGCGCGTGTCTAGTCAATCATACGTCAGCAGGATTTTGCATAGGTTGTCTGTATGTTTTTATATAGGAGTATAAACTATGGATCGTAGACTATTTTAAGGCCGTATAGCCGAAAGTGACAAGAACTCTCTAACGGCTTACCATTAGTTTTCTGCACTTAGAATTCAAAGTAACAAATAAATCCTTTTTCAAATTTTTGGAACATTTCTAATAAAGTTAGGTTGCCCAAGAACCTACTTCTCCAAAGAGATTTTGTCTAGTAACGATTAACACTGCTCATAGGTCAATTTGCATCGGGCAAATCTTAACTCTGAGTATAAGCAAAAAATACAGAGTTGCTTTCGCGCTATGAAGCACCTTTATAGGAAAGCGAAAATCGTACAATTGCTTTATTCACCGATATTATTCGCGACTCAGCTACTTAAAAAACGCAAATACGTAATTTTAGAAATATCTCATACCTATTCTTTATCAAAGAGATGCAAATCAGCAATATCTAACCAGATGGCTACGCAAAAACATCAGCCACTGAATTAATTAATTTTATGACTTCCTGAATCATAAAATGCTCTAAATGCATTGTAATTATATATTTTGACAATAATAAATCTTTTATGTACGTAATATTATCCCTTACGGGATAGGCAGAGCACCAAGTGCCGATAGAACCACATGGCGCTACTTCTCTCCAATTTTGAGGGTATAGTTGAGATGTACAAGTTCGGTTAGTAGTGACAGGCGGTCAGCCCATCGCCTACAAAACACCAAAACTATATAATATAATACATATACATATTAACCTATTAAGCATCGATACAAGGTATAGAATCAAATTAAATTCCAGTGCCGATGCAGGGCTTCACCAGCTGCATCCTTCCATGCATGTCGTAAGAGTCGACTAAGATACTCGGGCATTCGCTCTAGCTATAAGCTAGCAACTTGTCACTGATCATCAATAACGTGGCTGTGGGATTTTATTTCTGATACCCTATTACGGGAACACAGTCGGTCGTATTTACTTTTATTTAAATTGAGCCGCGTGGTGCCGGCAGAGTAGAATTCGTACCACCCCGTGTCTGCCCGTGGGTATCATACGAGGCGATTAAAGGTTTCCGGGAGGTGGGCAGCAGTGCCTCCCGTGTTGACAACATAGTCCAAAATACAAACTGCGGTCACCAACCCGCGCCTGCCCAGCGTGGTGACAATGGGCAAATACCCCCCATGGCAGTCATGTGGCGTGCCCTGGGGGAGGCCTACGTCCAGCAGTGGACTGCAATAGGCTGACGGTGATGACAATTTTGCGAAGGCTACACATACGTATAGTATGCTTACAGTTTATAGTGACCTAAATTACAGAATACTTAATAGTACAGGTACCGAAATATCAACGGGTTCCAAAATATATGATTTTTATAACCTGATTTTTTATTACAGCTAGTTATAAAGATTTAAATATGTTTTTAGAGCGATGCGCGATGCTCGCATTACACCAGTAGAATAGATAGATATTATAAAAGCTACTACCTACCTTGATATTAATAAAATAAATAATGAACAATAAATGAAAATATTATTTACATGCCACATGTTTTGGCGAAACATGTCTCTGATCTAATAATTTAATAATTACTTTTGTACCATGTTTTGAGCTAATAAATTTTTTTTTTCTTCATATTTATTTACAAATAATTTAAACTGAATCAGTAATCATGACGCATAGAAGGTCCTTCGAAATGTCCCCAATTCAATTTAACATAAATCGAGTAGGTACATAATTGATTCACTTTTTTGGGAGTCGTCGTGTCTCATACTACCTTGAACTCGGGCACGACCCATTAGCGAACATGCATAGTATCGATTAAAATAAAATTATATGTAAAAAAATTCAGTACGCTACAATGTCATTTTGCACTCAAAAAATGTGTACATTTATACTAATACTAGTGGACGGCCGCGAAATCGTCCGCGTGGACTGCAGAAAAAACAAAATGCTAGAGTATCTGTATTGTATGTGATGCTAACTAGACTTATAACATTAACCAATTAATAACTTATATCTTTATCTATTAAGCTTTATCTTTGTGTAACTAACATAACTAACATTTGCATGCCAATGACTGGTAAATATGCAGGAGCAAATTTGTCTATTACATTATCACCATTATGTACCCATATTTATGCAAATAAATGATCTGAATCTGTCGAAATTATGCGGGATAAAAATATTTACCCGTGATAAAAAGTAGCCTATTTGTTAATCCAGGGTGTCAGCTAACTCAATACCATATTTTATTAAAATCGCTCCAGAGACGTTTTTACGTGAAGGAGTAACAAACATCCTTCCATCCATCAATGCATACTTACAAACTTTCGCTTTTATATGTAATATTAGAAAGATTACCATCTTTCGAAATCTTTTGGGATACTATATTGCAACTATTCGATGACCTAAAGAAGCTATGTAAGCTAAGAAGATGATGGTGACCTAGTTTTTAATCATAGATATAAACAGCTCAGACGCCTATTATTCCCTCCCATGAAGTAACCACGGCAGCAGGATCACAAAGGAAATTTAATATAATAAAGCCAGTTGTAAAATACCTGTCAGTGACAAGTTGCTTGCTCATCATGGCCGATTGGTGTAGTTGGTAGTGGCCCTGCCTGCGACGCCATAGGTCCTGGGCTCGAATCCCGGTAGGTGCAAACATTGATGTGATGAATATCGATGTTTGTTTTCGAGTCATGTATGTTTATATACTTATCTATGTATTTATATACCGTTGCCTAGTACCCACGACACAAGACCTTAGGGATATTAGTGTGGGATTAGATCAATGTGTTGTGAAATGTGTGAATGTGTGTGTGTGAATATGATCACCTGAGAGACCGTTGAGTTCTTCAATTGACTCTAGCGATATGTAGTGAAGCACATATAATTTGTACAATAGGTAGTCACTGGACATATTTAGCTTCAGGATGTTAAAACTTACAAGGAGAATTGTTATAATATTACAAACACTTACGGGAAATAACAAAGAAGGCCTAACCAGCAAATTACTACTACCGCCTACGCCTCAAAGATGTTCTGTATAATGAATGTTAACATGCCATCGAGCAACATATAACACTGTTCCGGTTTTAATCAACATCGAGGACGTCAAATCCACGACATTAGGTGGGCATGGGGTGCTGCTTGTCCCACTATTCTCCTGGAACTTGAGCGTGCTCAGAGCGTTATTCTCAAGGTAATGTGCAAAAAGCCTGCTACTTATCCAACGGACACATTATACAGGGAGCTTGAGATTCTCGATGGCGCCGATGTCTGTGCTACAGTTATATACTTCTACAGACATCGACGTTTCACTTAAGGAATGCTAAATTGTCTTTTAACCAATTCTATTATGTATTATTATAGTAAGCTTGGTATAAAAAATACTCCTATCTATGTATGTGCCATTTGTAACTGCATTGTAAATATGGTCAATAAACTATTTTTCATTTTCATTTTTCATTAGTCTTGTTCCATGGCTTTACTAAGAAGTTCGTGGTCATGAGATGTCTGATTCAGGAACCGGGTCAGCACAGGGTATAGTTATGGCCGGGCTGTAGGTGAAGTTATTTTATTCCAGTCAAAAGTAAAGCTTTTTTTGGCATCATACTGTAGCGGTAATTAATTAATTAATTGGAAGAAAGAGTGGATAAAATCTTAAGTATCTTGGTCTGTTTCTGGATCATGAGCTGATTTCAGGTGTACAACATTCCAACTTATTTCCATAATCTTTACTACATCTTCATACCTTCAAAACTTTAGATGAAATCACGTCACTGGAGACGACATAGCCTATTAGTTAAAAACTACATACGTACAAGTACTGCATTCCTACGAATTCTGTTACTCTGTGACTTACTAACTAGATCCAATTACCGGATCAATGTAAATCATTCAAGTTAAAGGATTGATAGGAAGTTCAAGTCACATTTAAAACATAATGCGCTTATGGTGATGGGTGCAGCGAACAGCAACAAGTTATGTATTTATAATACTAGTGGACGCCCGAAACCGAACTTGTACATCTCAATTATACCCTCAAAATTGGTCAGAAGTGGCACCATGTGGTTCTATCGGCCCTTGGTGCTCTGCCTACCCCGTAAGGGATAAAGGCGTGATTATATGTTTGTAGAATAGATATAGATTAGTAGATACTACTGCAGCAGGTATCTACAGCAAGACTATGATTTTTTTTCTTTATGAGCCTGAATTGCCCTAATGCTAGGCAATGATTTCCCCCAAGATTTCCCCAATCTAATTTATTTTGATTCTGGTATAAGCGTTACATTATCATATTAAACATTACAAAGAAAGAAAAATACGTCTTCATCGTCATCATCAGCCTATTGCAGTCCACTGCTGGACGTAGGCCTCCCCCAGGGCACGCCACAAATACCATGAGGGGTATTTGCCCATAGTCACCACGCTGGGCAGACATCTTATCACAATATTAAAAAAAAAACACAGGTACGTAGGCGTTGTTTTTTTTATATTGTAATAAGATGTATTTTTCTTTCTTTGTAATATTTAGTATGATATTTTTAAAATATTGATACAGTAGGTACCTACTAGCAATTTAATTAATTACTTCGTTCTTTATCAATATTGTTACGGTAAATAGCTGTGCTAAACGTAGCTGTGGGATCTCTTTTATGATACTGCAGTTATTATAGTCAGACAACCCCATTTCAGGAACACAATTATGTATATACATAATGTTATATATGTTTGTTTGTATGTAAGTAGCAAAATCATGGACGACTAAACAAGTGCGTCAACAATTCACATTTCTCAATATTCCAATTTAATAACAACAAAGGTCTACCTTTTATTAACATCTCCGCGTTTCCCATCACCAAGCCAGCAGCCGAACTTACAAACTCGTTACGTAAACTAAACGGTAAAAGTTCAAGGTGAACGCAACTGGTTCAGTGGATCACCGCGTGACGGAGCGGACGTTCGTGATGGAATGGAACGCGACTTTTACTCTATTTTTTTCTAGCTCTATGGCATTTGTGCACTTGAAGCTTTATGGCCAGTATATGGCTGATAGATTTATTGGTTTTATATGCAGGTAAGCTAAGTAGAACTTTAGTCGAAATACGATCTCTTCATGGGCTCATGTAAGTTGTTTCTGCAATTCTTTTGATCTTTACTAATTTTACACCCATTCTTGAGGATTTTCCCGACGTTTCCAATCATCGCCATCAATATCATCCATCATAAATTTAGAAATCATTTACTAAAGATAATGGCTGTATGGGCTTAGTTCCCCTTGCCTTTTCTTCGGGATAAACTAAAAAAAATGATAGATTTATTACTATAGGGCCTGTAGTATCGAAATAGTACGGATCAATGTGCGGGTTATAGAAGACCTTTTTGTATCGATATTCATACCAAGAAATTGATGATATTCGCATACTTAAATGTTTTCAAATGCCAAATTTGCGTGGGTATAAGTTTGTTTGAGGAGATCTTCTCGCAGTATGACATCTGACTCTAAAATTACTACATCCTCTTTCTTGCAATTAAACTAGCGCAGTGAGAGTGTTTCGGCTAAACGTCCTGTAATGGAATTCTGGAAGTATGAAAGAGAATAATGTTTTTCAGAATTATGTGCTAAACTCTTCAGAAAATGTTGTATTTCATTTGTGTATCTGTGAAATGTATCTTAGGTATCCCTATGAAATATAGGTAATCTCCTACATTCCAACTAATATTATAAATGCGAAATTAAGTTTGAGTGTTTCACGACTTTATCCCTTACGGGATAGGCAGAGCACCAAGAGCCGATAGAACCACATGGTACCACTGCTAACCACCAATTTTGAGGTTATAGTTGAGATGTATAAGTCCGGTTAGTAGTGACAGGTGGTCAGCCCATCGCCTACAAAACACCATGATCCTCTTGTCCCTCTACTGACTTGTAAAGTATACCGGGGAAGAGAAGCAGCTGTGGTATTATACTTTTTATTTTTATACTCCCAGAGCAGCATAGAAGATAAAATTACTAAACCACTAAAAACTATTGCCAATTTATTTACCTCACGGTACACAACACATGTAGTCTGAGGAAAGGCATAGGCTACTTTTAACCGTATTGAAAACCGTATTTTTCTTGGAAAATTTTGACATTTTGTTTTCTCTACAATCCACTCATACGACTCATGCGGGCGTCCGGTCCACTAGTTCTTAAATATAAATGATTTTGTAGTTTTTGTAGGTAGAATTATATACCTTTTTGTTTACACACCACAATAACTTACACGAATCTCACGCGATCATTATTAACTCTATTAGTAAAAACAGTTATTTATCTAATTACTATACTTTAGTTGACGGCAGAAGGTAATATCTTTAAAACCATTACTCAAAGTGAACTTGACAAGGTCCTTCTCACGATTTGATTTAAAAATTTAAAGTTAACGGTAAAATTAAGAGCGAAAAATCGAAATTCCAAAATTTACTTAATTGTATTTGCGATACAGAAGACGGGTTAATATAAATTAAAATAAGTACTTATCAGTTATTTTGAATAATAAATGACTATAGATTGATGGCTAAATTTCCACTAAATAACAAATTAACCTATTCATAAGCATTTAAATATGAACTAGTTCGCAAACGCCATATACTGGAAATTTTCAATACTCGTATTCATCAGATTTTGATAATTAATGAGATCAACCTCAGTGACGTGATCAACCTCTAAAAAAAACCTTTTGATATTGCCTATCCTTTTTCAAATGGCATCGTTCATCTTCAATTAAAACCATATTTTCCTAGGTCTTCTAAGTCTTCAATTATAAATCTAGTTTATACAATTACATCGACATTACATAGTAAATGATTACGTGTAGTCTCAGACAAATTGTCTCATTGGCATTTCAGAACAGGCCCCAGTGTAGACGCTACCCTTATGTCTTTAGCGGCCTTAAGGTTTAATTACACTGTTTATTGTGCCCGAGGTTTTAATTGATCATTTTATGATAGGTAATTGAAATTGGATCTTTTTCTAAGTAATTAGAATCCAATTCCTGTGATTACCTATACAGGGTGTTTTTTTGTTGCCACCCTTAACGAAAGGTACGTACTCTATACATGAAAAAGTAAGTTTATGCAAAAAAAATGCTGGAAATAGATGTAATTTTTTTTGACAAAATTTTTTTAATTACTTGATCGGGCGAAATTTATAGTGTCCAATGTTTATGCTAGTTTTTTCATAGACAGATATTAATTATTTCTCGTGAAAAAGTCTTGCTACACGCGTCAATGTGCATTTATGCAGAAAAACGCAGTATATTTACCTAACTTTGGACCGTAATATTTTGGAAACCAGACACTTCCCTGCTTCCAGGGAAAAAATGATCGTGATCATGAGGAGATTCCGTTGTTTTCGGGAACGTGACGACCAAAAAACATCCTGTATGTATCACATTACATCAGCCTATTGAAAGAAAGAAATAATTATTTATTCAGCATCTAGGACATACATATTGTAGGCCCCAGGACAGGACACGCCACAAAGCTAACGCCATTGGGGTTTTGCCCAAAATTTGAGACTCAAAATTACATGTTTGCTGGAAGTTTCTTGAAGTGATAACACGCCTTTGTGTGTATCTCTTGTGTGACTTTTTCTGTATTTATTGTAGTGTTTTGTGTACAATAAATAAATAAATAGTTATTTTTCTAGATAGTATGGAGAATTCTAAATAGGAATGCTCATTTATTCTGTATATTTTATAGGATCATTGTAAATAGAGCTGAATCTCAAGTCGTGTGCGGCGTTGTCAGTAACTACACAATAAATAACTATTGTCTGTTTCATAGAATAGTTGTTATGTCTCGGAACTAACATTTTTGTATGCAGTGAAACGGAAAATATCGTCATGCACACAGTAACTAGCGCCCTCATTTATCGGAAGTATACGGTGAAACGTCGAGTCGAGTTCGGCGCCACAAGACGTCGATATTTAACTATGATGTTATTGCAAAACGTTTGCTATTGAAGGCGTATTTTAGTGTTGACAATATAGGACTTTAAGTAGGTTCTGTAATGGATGTGAATTAGCTGCTTAATTTACCCATTAATATTTTAAGTAATCGGATAAAGTTACATAACTTATTAATCCGCGACTCCATTATTTTATTCGTATACCTACCTATTTATACAGGATGTTTTTTTCGTTGCCACCTTTAACGAAGGGTACCTACTCTATACATCAAATAAAGTAAGTTTATGCCAAAAAAAAAAGCTGGGAAACGATGTAAATTTTTTTGATTTTTTTTTTGAATTATTAAGGCGAAATTTATAGTGTCCAGTGTTTATGCTAGTTTTATCATAGACAGATATTAATTATTTCTCGTGAAAAAATCTTGCTACGCGCGTCTATGTGCATTTATGCAGAAAAACGTAGTCTATTCACTCAACTTTGAACCCTAATATCTTGGGACCCAGACACTTCCCAGGTATACTTCCATGGAGATTTTTTATTTTTATTTTATTTATTAATCGTGATTTATTTATTGATTGAAAATGATCGTGATGATGAGGAGAATCCGTAGTTTTAGGGAACTTTGACGACCAAAAATCACCCTGTATACATAGGAACTCTAGGTTTCAATTCGACTTAAATGTTAGTACTTAGTTAAAGTAATGTAAAAAAATACATTTTAGTTTTTGACTGATTGGATAAGAACAGTTCTCATCATCTACTCTATCAATCTCATCATTTACTGAGCCCTCACAATTTATCTCCCGAAATTCGCACGAGAATAGGAGAAATGGAAACTCTAAAGTTTTCACGGACAAAGTCGAAGGCGACCGTTAGTTTTTATCCGACTGCGCCAGAAGGAAGGTACTCAGTACAACTCTCCTATTGAATAAGACAATAAGATATGTAAATACTCGTATGACAATTTGCGGATAAAGAATGTGTGAAATGTTCTAAAAATAATAATGTCATTACATTTATACAATTAATCTGTATTACATATAGGATGTTTTTTTGTGGCCACCTTTAACGAAGGGTACGTATTCTATACATGAAATAAAGTAAGTTTATGCAAAAAAAAATGCTGGGATTTTTTTTTTTTTTTTTTAATTTTAAATTCCTTGATCGTGCGAAATTTATAGTGTCTAGTGTTTATGTTAGTTTTTTTATAGACAGATATTAATTATTTTTCGTGAAAAAATCCTGCTACGCGCGTCTATGTGCATTTATGCAGAAAAACGCAGTCTATTTACTCAACTTTGGACCCTAATATTTTGGAAACCAGACACTTCCCAGGTATGCTTCCATGGAGAAAAATGATCGTGATGATGAGGAGATTCCGTAGTTTTCGGGAACGTTGACGACCAAAAATCACCCTGTATAATAAAATTGTACGAGTAACGGATCGATGTTTGTGCACGCTATCTCAGAAACGGTTGAACTGATTTCGATGCAGTTTTCAGGAATATATTGTGACAGGTCCCACTTAACATATAGGCTTACTTTTTTCCCGGGAAAATGTTTTTATCTTCGACATTTTGTTTTTATCTACAGTCCACGCGTACGGAGTCGCAGGCGTCCACTATGTTTGAGTAAAAATGGTTAGATATTTGCTCATTATCAATAAAGCCACTGAAGCCATAATTGGCTCGAATAGTTTATATTGCAATTACATGCTCGGGAGGAGATGCAGCTGATGTATTCTAGTGAAGCTTCTAATAGCTGGCAACAGGTAGGTATATTAAAATGAACATAAATTACATACATATATATATAACCACGCCTTTATCCCTTACGAGGTAGACAGAGCACCAAGGGCCGATAGAACCACATGGGGCCACTTCTTACCAATTTTGAGGGTATAGTTGAGATGTACAAGTTCGGTTAGTAGTGACAGGTGGTCAGCCCATCGCCTACAAAACACCAAGACCCTCTTGTCCCTCTACTGACTTGTACAGTATGCCCGGGAAGAGAAGCAGCTGTAGCTTGTAGTATTATACCTTTTTTTTTCATTCCCAGAGCAGCATAGAAGAGTTAAACATAAATTAATCAATGAAATTTATCAATATCGAATAAAAGCTGTGCAGACTAGTAGAAAGATTTCTTTAGCTCATTCATGTGTCTACGCCCTTACAATATCATAGGAATGTCATAGGTACCAAACTTTTTGCATTTTTCCCATAGAGTAGTGAAATACGTAACCTTGATGGCAGCTACACAGCCCACTTACAAAACGGTGCCCAAACTCCATTAAACTATTTAATAATACTGATTTATTTGAGATAAACGATTGCACGCATTCAGAAGCGCGGAGTATGCGCGTACGCAGAAATATCAGTCGTTATGGGTCAGGGTTGGCTAAATGCTAATACACACCCGACGGTAATTTTGCAGTATCGAAGAAGAATTTTTATTTTTATTTACCACCTTGATGAAACCAGATACAAGCATTTCATGGAGTACATACGAGTATATAGCTGCCACTTTAACACAATTGATGTTTATCCTATCTAATATTATAAATTCGAAAGTAAGTTTGTTTGTTACCTCTTACAATTTATATACACAACCAATCTTCTTGAAATTATGCATACATGCAGTTGGGAAAACAGAAACATAAGGCTAAATTCTATAGTCCACGCGGGTAATGGCTAGTTTATAATATACTAGCGACCCGCCCCGGCTTCGCACGAGTGCAATGCAATGAAGTACTTAATAAAACTGCATCAAAATCCGTTGCGTAGTTTTAAAGATCTAAGCATACATAGGAACAGACAGCGGTGAGCAACTTTGTTTTATAATACGTTATGGTATCATCAATGCTCGTGGCATCTTAAGGTTTATCTTGGATAGTGATAATAAGTTGCAGATTGGAGAGTCAGTGGAGGGTGTAGAGCTAACGAAAACTAGGTTTTTTTTACAGATAACTAGCCAAACATTTGACCGCCATCGTGCCTGATGTTAAGCAAGATGCGGCCTAAGGTGGTGGGTACATGTTTGCCTAGAAAGTGCCTATTCACTCTAGCTTTAAGAGACCAAGATTGATAGTTTAGCAAGTTAACCGAGACATTTAAAATCCGCAAGTAAAACTGTCGGTCTCTATCCGAACTTACAACCTGGAGCAACTCAGACGTGCGACTTCCATTGTCTTAGCCGGAGTTTACGACACCATGCGAATCTTGATTTAAATGGATTTTAGCATTATGAGTGGTGAGGAAATGTGGGTACTTGTGTTACTTACGTTGTGTTTAGTGAACCTGATGGTACATACAAGGGTTATTTGTTTCCTTTTCACATTTTATTTACTTAACCAATCTTCTTGAAACTTTCATACATAAAATTGGGAGTATAAATAAGGACATAAGCTACATTAAGTAGTACACGTGTAAGAAGTTGCGGGTAATTAGATAGCTAGTTTAATTAACGAAAATATTCTATCTGCAACTTTCACGCGAAAGAAATTAATCAGAAGCCAGGATCTTCAGCAGGTGTCTCTACCAACTGCCCATTATTTATTCGTTATCTGTATCTATCTAAAAATAGATCAAATTTTAATGAATGAAACAGTAGGCACAATAACGTAGGTAGAACAATGAGCTGTATTACATGTAATGGACATGAAATAAATACTCCGTCATGATAATAATCGCTTTGCCGCCCTTGACACCGCCTCTCAATGAAAACGCGACAACTGTAAAAATCATAATTTCATGCGATTAAACAAACAATTTTATAGTTTCACCGGTGAATTTGTCTATGAAAATTGCAGTTGATAAATTTGTTGGTTCCGACTTCCGATTTCTTTTTGTGAATTTAAATTATTAACTCATATAAATCCATTTTTAGGGCTATACCATGTGACTATCGTCTATTTGTTCTTATTATAACGACTGTTTAATTAAAATTATTTAGTCAGAAACCGAAAACCTTATTTATTTGTGTTTTAACTAAGGCTTCAAGTCAGTCCTGAGGATTTCTAGTCAAACCCACCAACGCCGAAGCTTCGATGTTTGACTATAACACATAGATATTTATTTATAACACTTATATTATATTAAAATTCAGCCAGCTTTTTTGTTCTCATAAATATCTCTACGCTCTTTACCTTAAAAGCCGAGCTCAAAACGTTTATGAATGACTGCGACGCCATATTGGGATGTGGGTGCCCTTGGGTCTGCACCCACTGGATCCTCAGCATGGGTGACAAAGGTCAGAAGGAGTCATGTGATGATGACGTCATCGAAGAAATGGGATCGCACAGATTATAAATAAGGTTAAGGCTGATTGACTGAGAGGTCATGGGTTGGAATTCGTCCGTATGGACTACGGAACATAACATAATGTTCTTCTTCATACTCTTGACTACCTAGGTATACTAATGTATGACTGCAAAACTTCAAGAATATTGGTTAAGTAACTAAAGTGAAAAGCTGAACAGACAAATAAAGTTATTTTGCGCATTTACCCTATAATCTAAGTCTTCTATGCTGCTCTAGGAGTGAAAAAAAAAGTATAACCTACTACAGCTGCTCTCTTCCCGGGCATACTGTATAAGTCGGTAGAGGGACAAGAGGATCTTGGTGTTTTGTAGGCGATGGGCTGCCCACCTGTCACTACTAACCGAACTTGTACATCTCAACTGTACCATCAAAATTGGTCAGAAGTGGCACCATGTGGTTCTATTAGCCCTTGGTGCTCTGCCTACCCCGTAAGGGATAAAGGCGTAATAAATATGTATGTAATCTAAGTAGGTGCAGAAAGCTGGTGGGAACAAAAGATAACCTATTGAACTAAACAGTATCTGTTCAAAATAAATTCATACATATAGTCACGCCCCTTATCACCCATTATCCCCCAAAGAGGTAGGGCAGAAGTGTGTAAATCACACCCACTTCTCACCAGTCAGCTTATTAAGTCAAATGAAATACAGATAACCTCTCTTTTATGAAGCCTTGGTTAAAAACTATTTAAGTTGTGTCATCTAATGAAAAAGTTTTCAAAATAAACATGTCCTCGACGGTATACAAATCATGTTAAGTAATAGGTAACATATTATGTAAAATAACTGCAAATTCAATAGTGCAAGGTTGTTTGTAACATTAATAACAATTTATTTTTATTATTTTTCAATCTAGCTGACTCGTGAGGATTGTGCTGTACCACAGAACAGCTAAATTATACACAGTAAATTATAGCTTAATAACTTCCAAGTTTCATCAAAATCCATTCTTTAGTTGTTTGTGAGAAAAGGTAACAAACATCTAAAGGTCTCTCTTCTCGTAAAAGGATAATGCAAAAGATCGTCCCCGCACGCACCAACAGATATTGAACCTGGGGGTCTACTCTGAAATGCCGCTTTCGAATCTTTCGGTCCGACCGAAGCCCGACCGAATCGAAGCCTTTGACCCTACTACGAAATTGCTTCGTATTCATTCATCTGAGTTCACAACTCATTCGAAACCATAGAGAATAATTCACATTGACTAATATTATAAGCTTTCTATTATCTAGCCTTATACCTGTCAAATAGAGTTCGATCGGACCGAATGAAAAAACGGAGCGACTGATCCGATCGAAGGAAGTTCGTAGTAGGAAACACCTCGATATTCGGCCGATACTTCGTTTATCGTCACTTCAGAGTAGACCTTCTGTCTCAGTTAATATTTCTTGCCACCCTGATGATTTTTTACTATGACGACTATGGGTTTTCATGCAAATTGAATTAGAATTGCATCCTCCTTTTACAAGTATTAGTAGGCCGCTTCCTACCCATCGCAGAGGTAATTGGGGAAGGCCTATGTTTGGCAGTGGACTTATTCTTATTCTTTATTGTACACTTCTTATGGCTGAAAATGATGAATATCAATAGGATAGAATCATCAGCATTGAGGCCAGATATTTTTATTTTCTTCATAAAACGTACCTACATTTTTAACCTATGAGGAGATTGAGGTACTACTCATTATATATATACATACTCATTGCCACGGCTATGGGTAAGAAGCCGGCTCCGAACTACATGATCATGAGCCACAATTAGCAATAGTGCATGTGAAATTATATATAACAGAATATAAAGTGCAATACAGTGCAGTAGATTAAATTATAGCTCAAACTCAACTAATAGAATATTCACACGATCCGCCCCCAGCGCCATTTCGTTTGCAATCTTGTATTATAGGGCTTTATTTCATTAAGTCACGATCCGACTAAAGGGAGGTTAGACAATGTAAAGAAACGTTTCTGTTTATTCAACAAAAGCAGCCGCCCACGACTTCGTCCGCGTGAGGGGGCGTTGTACCCGTGCGAAGCCGGGCAGGTTGTTGTATAGACTGTAGCCTTCCTTGGTAAATGGGCTATCTAACACTGAAAGAATTTTTCAAATCAGACCAGTAGTTCCTGAGATTAGCGCGTTCAAACAAACAAACAAACAAACAAACAAACTCTTCAGCTTTATAATATTATAATATATTAGTATAGATAGTAGGTAACTTTATATTATCAGCTGCATCTCCACTACTTGGTCTTATTGTTTGCCGTGCCCTTACAGGGCGTCACATGTGCTTACTATATTTAATTTCATGTAACATCTATATAACCTGTGACATGGAATAAATGAATCTAATTTAATCTAATCTAATCTCCTTTCGTGCATGCCGAAAAAGTCAACTAGAGAACTCGGAGGCGTTCCCTTGGTCGATGAGCGAACAAGTTGTCTCTAATCATTTATACCTGATCCTTGCTTTAGGATCTTCTTCATGATCTTGCAGTTCTGATTACCTCATATTGAGAATACAGACATATATATGTATGTTATTAACTCATTTGTCAGACAGTTACCACGTGATCAACAGTGTCCTAATATGGTTGTAGGTTTATTCTCCGTGATCAACGTGAAATATATTTACATATATGAAAATATCGGCATTCTCGCATTTGGTTTCGATGTTATTGTTTTGGATGGGAATGTGTTGGTTTAAATTATCATAGATCGAGTCTCACCTTTGTCATAGAGGAATAAGATGTAGACATAGAGTGCTAATGTCATACTAACAGTTTCGATGCACCATTAGACTTTTCGGTACTTCACGATTCCAGTCCTTATTTGCAAACCCGGGGCGAGAAACTAGCTAATAT